>ML681991.1:20993694-21370205 GCA_007922195.1 Podocnemis expansa | reverse complement strand
GTCTGGGGTGCTCCCTAATTTGGTCTAACACTGTTACTAGCTGACAACTGGGAGGGATGCTGGGAAATTCAGGGTGACGTATGGGGGTGCTCCCTAATTTGGTCTAACACTGTTACTAGCTGCCAACGGGGGGGGGGTGCTGGGAAATTCAGGGGGATGTAGGGGGAGGTGTAGGGGTGCTCCCTAATTTGGTCTAACGCTGTTACTAGCTGACAGCTGGGGAGTGTTGGGAAATTCAGGGGGGACGTAGGGGGAGGTGTAGGGGGTGTTGGGGGTGCCCCATAATTTGGTCTAACCCTGTTACTAGCTGACAGCTGGGGGGATGCTGGGAAATTCAGAGGGATGTAGGGGAAGGTGTTGGGGGGCTCCCTAATTTATTCTAAGGCTGTGACTAGCTGACAGCTGGGGGGTGCTGGAAATTCAGGGGGTTGAGGAGAGATCTGAGGGGTGCCAGCGATGCTCCCTAAACTGCCCTAACCCTGCCACTAGCCGACACCCGGGGGCCAGGGAAATCCCAGGCAGCCCACGCGGGCCCCCCCGCCCCGCTCCGCTCCCCGCCAGCCCTACCTGCGGGCGCCGGCTCAGCGGCGGGCCGGCCCGGCCATGCGGGGACGCGGAGCGGGCGGCGGCCTCAGCGCGCGGGGGCCCGGAGCTTCGCCCAGCCCGGCGCTCCGCAGTGCGGCCACGGCGCATGCGCCCCGCCCCCTCCTCCGCGGGGGGCCGCCGCACGTGCCGGGCGCGGGGCTCCCTCTCCCTGCCCGGCGCGCGCCGCCGGCTCGGCCACGCCCACTCGGGTCCCCCGCGCGCCGCGCGCACGTGGCCGCGCCCCGCTGCCTGCGGAGAGGCTGCAGCGAGGGAGGGAGCCGAGCCCGGCAGGGTGCCCCGGGGGCCCCCGCGCTGCCTCCAGCCAGAAGCCCTGAGTGCCGCTGCCAGCCCTGGGTCCTGCCTGGCCTGCTGCCCCCCGCAGCGGCAGGGGATGGGGAGCAGGCAAAACCTGCAGGGCAGAAGGGTTGGCTTCAGTGCTGGGCACTGCGCAGCTGTGGGCTTTCCCTGGCAGGCACCATTGAAAATGCCATCTCATCATCATCATCATTCCCATGCCTGTTTTATCTGTGCATTCACCCGGGCCTGCAGTGCTGATGCTAAGCTGGGGATCAGCAATGCAGGCTCCTTGAGCCACCTGTGGCTCCCCTTCGGGCTCCCTGGCAATCTCCTCCAGGGAGCCAGGTGAGCTCCGGGGACTCCCGGCTGGCCCCAGCATCATGAAGAAAAAGGAGTCGTCTGAGACTCAAAGACTAACTGATTAGTCTTTAAGTGCCACATGACACCTTGTTCTTTTTTTGCTGGACTAAACTAACACGGCTATCCCTTTGGAAATTCCCAACATCATGGCTAAGTCAGGGGCACCAGGGTCGCCCCCCACCCTCCCACTACAACTCCATGAACCAGAAGCAGCCAAGCAGCTGCACCATGGTCCCTAGCACTGGCCAGGGGTGTACAGGCAGCACAAATGCCCTCCATACCTCCCTCCTTTCGCTGGCAGGGCGGAGCAATGCTGCCACACCTACCCCCAGCTGGCCGGCCCTCTCATGAGCTGCCAGTGTGGAGCTGCAGCTTGCCGAGGCAGGGTCCTTGCATGGCCTTGCAAACTTCAGGCCACTTTGACTTGGACACTCCAGGCCTGAACAGAGGCCACCTCACCCCCAGGCCCTGGATCAGGCCCGTTCAGCCCTAGGGTGGCGGGGTTGAAGCAGCCTGAACTCCACAGAGGGGCCATTCCCGCACCCTGCCTCCCGAAGCAGCAGCTCTCCGCCAGTCACTCTTGAGAGGGGCGGCCTGCTAGGGGTAGGCCGGGCATGACTGCTCTGCCACATCAGAGGAAGGAGAGATGGAGGGAGCACGCACCGTCCACGCACACACCCGCCACCACTAGGGGCCATAGCACAGCTGCTGGGCTGGCTTGGGTTCATACAGTTGTAGTGGGAGGAAATGTCTCTTCTGCTCTTTTGGGTTGCAAATCCCTGTCCTAAGCCATGCCAGCTGGGCTGCTGTGTGTCCCTGTTCTTTGCAGGGTGCTAAAAATCATGGATTTAAATTATGACCAGGAGCATTCATTGGCAGCAGCTCTAGCAGGACAGTCTCCCATTAAAAAAGACCTGAGATTACTATTATTGTGTGCTTGTTATTATACAGTGTACATACCCCATCCTACTCCCACTGGCCACAGGAGTTTTTCCCCTTCGCTTTAAAGGCAGCCAAATGAAGAGCTAGGTGACCTGCAATCAGCTGTCCCCGTCTGAAGCTGTCCTTTGCTTATTTTGTATTCACCCTTAACTCTTAATAATATTAGGAAGAGTAGCAAAAGGTACTCTCAGATCAGGTTTCTTAATTTGTTGTTATTAATAGGCAGGAGTGACATTATTATGGCTTTTGCTGTTATTATATTTCAACACAGGCAACATGTTTGTAGCCATACAAGACACAGATGACAAGTTGGTCGCTGCCTTGAGATGTCTAAAATCTAGGGGCCCAATCCTGTGATGTATACAGACTACTCTTATATGACTTTCTCCTACAAAGAGATCCACAGACCTTCTGCTCCAAGCAGGAATAAGAGTCAAGTCACATGGATAACCGGTCTCTTTTACTAGATCAAGGCTATAATTACTCCCACAGAGTCCTATTGATTTTAGGTAACAATACCTGTCGTAGCTCTTTCCAGTATCATATATAGATATAGATATAGATATAGATACACCACAAACTTAATCATATATAACAATATTTTAATGGTAATCCCCCACAAAAAACCCACTGCTTTCTATTCATATATGCTTCCTGAATCCAAGTTACAAAATAAACACTAATGGGAGATGCAGGAAGGTACTTTAAATAAGACCCAGTGAAAGTTTAGGACAATTGTTTTGTAGATGATTTCCTTTTTATTCAAATCTGTTAACCCAGGCCTGAAAACAGCTCTTACAAAGAGTTAAATAGCTCCCACATTCTGTAGCTCCTGAGATGCTCAGGGACATACAGTTTTGTTCCAAGATTTAGACAAATCTCCCACTGTCTTTTGTCCAGCAAAAAATTAAAATCTCAGTGGGTGTTTTTGTAGTTCCAGCCAAGCTTGCCAATTCATCTGCTAGCACTTGAGGGTCAATGTTGTTGCTCTGGGACTGTTAATTTCACATAAGGAGAAAGGGGGAATAAAGCCGCCAAAAAGGAGCAGAAGAAGAAAGGAAATGAAAGGAAACAACACTAATGAAGAAACAAACAATAACAATAAAAATGAAACTGAAGTGTTGCAGGTAAACTCACTTCCTTCTCCCAGAAACAAACAAACAGAGAGGAAAAATTACAAGCAAATATCCCCCAGCTCACCCCCTCTCTACCACCACCTCCCCAAAGAAACTAGAGGGCAATCATCAAACTACAGAACCAACACAACAATGGAGATGGATTGGGATCTATTTTATTTCCATTCTGCTGATGTACGAAAGGGGCTTCTTCTAGAGAGAAAAAGGGACATGGGACACGTTTGGGCAGAAACACAATATTCTGCCCATTACTTCAAGCACCCTTCTTCCCACCAGTCCAACAATTCACTTGATATTTATGGCCCCATTAGCAGAGTATTGGAGCTCCTGGCAATCTTTAATTTATCTTCATAATCCCTTTCTGTGATGGGGACATTGTGTTATTCCCAGTTTAGAGCTGAGGAACTGAGGCACAAAGAGACTAAGTGATTTGTCACACAGGAAGCCTGTATAAGTCAAATGAGGAATAGAATCTGGATCTCCCGAGTCCAAAGCTAGGGCCTAAACACCAAACTGTCTTTGCTCTAGGATTCATTTAGTTGTCCTTTGTTCCTCTAGAAAGATGTCTCCCAGTTTCTGCTGGGTCCTGTTCTGAGCAATTCCAGCCACAGTCCTATAATCCTTTGCAGGGCTTCAAAGGAGGTCTTCCAGCTCTCACCTCAGAGAACTGTGTTTCATCTGGGATCCCAAGGCACTCCTCCCATATGACCGAGCAGAAAGAATAATGTCCTCTTCTGAGGACTGAAACACCACAGTCAGAGGAGAATGGTTTGAGACTGGCCTGTTGCTGACTGACTGTCAAAGTCCCAAGGCTAAACCAGCAATAGCCTGTTACGTGTGATACCAAAGTAGCCTGTACCTAAGCTCTTCCATGATCACGAATTCGTAAAACCATCTAAACCACAGCCATCTAAATCAAGGGGAAATGTAATTGCTAGACAGCTTTGCAGAATGATGTCTGTCTACAGATTATAGATAATAATCAACCCTTTGTATTTCTTTAGCCTCTTTTATGTGAAAAGCTCGATGGGCAGACAAATTTGAATTAGTGAAACTTCATCGCCTCCCTATAGAGTAGTAAGACAGAGAAACCAGGCTAAGTTCAGCTAAATGACCACACCAGAACTAAATGCAAAGTCCAAAGTGATTACTCCCAGAGTCCTGCTCTAACCATTAGAGGACATAGCCTCTGATCAGGGGATGAATTGATGCAGTGTTCCCTTTTTCCTTTCCCCTACAAATAAATGTCTCCTGGGGATATCTTGATCAAGATGTATTATATTGGCCATGGGACTAGAGTAGATAACTCACTAGGTTTTACAACACGAGTCCTGTGGCACCTTAAAGACTACCAAATTTCTTTGTCACATGCAGCTGTCGGTTGGAGCCTGCAAAAGCTTATGCCCAAAGAAATTTGTTAATCTTTAAGGTGCCACAGGACCTCTGTTGTTTTTGCTGTATGCAAACGAACATAGCTGCCACCCTGGAACTTGTCAATAGGTTTTCATTATCTTGGCTATAAATCAGTTAGCTTCGGTATGTGCAACATGTTTTTTGTTTTAAAAGCTGCTGAGTTGTCATGGAACTATATTTTACCTAAGGTTTGCAAAATTCAATGTGATTTCTCTTCAGTTCAGTCAATTTAAAAATGGTTATATAGGGGATACTAGTTTTAAAAGATTGGATAATACGAAGACAGCCGAAGATATTCATTTTCTAGATATCAGGCCTCTGATGGACTGATGATAGCTGTGAAAGTGAAGAGCATACAAACATTTGCAGACTTGATTACAATCAAAAGCAAGCACAGTGATTTTCAGAGTTGCTTTATATTCCAGAACAGTCATTCTACTGTGTGTACATTTACTGTTCACCACAAACAAAGTCTGGGTGATTTCTGCTGGAACCTTTTGGGAAAGGTCAGCAGAGGTGCATTTTGCATGTTTGGTTGGTTGGGGGGAAGAACAGGGTTAGTTGGGAGGGACCCTTGTTTCTTTCACCCTGTCACATCATATGCAAAGGAAATGTCACCTCACAAAATGAAAGAGCAATGTAGAAATAATTAAAGAAAACTCCTTTTTCATGCAAAGAGAGATAAATTTGCAGCCACAAGAAGACAAGTCAAGAATACAGGCTGGATTTTAGAAGAGGATTCACTGATATGATGAAGAATGATATTATTAGAGGCATTAACTTTGCAAAATGCTTCGGAATATTTCCCAACCTAGGCACAGCCATGCTGTATCAAGCTATCCTTGATAATAATGACAAATGCATACGATATTTTACTCATTATAGTGAGTGGGTGTGGCCTTTTAGCTAGATACATTATACAATGTTTTACACCTTCCCCCAAAGCATAAGGCATTTGGTCATTGCCAAAAGCAGGATGGCTGTCTGGAAGGACAAATGCATGACTTTTCTGCAAGAAAAAAGATGTTACAACTCAATATATCTTACTAAAGAAAGCAATGATGTGCAATGTGTCCTTCATTTATAACCCTCTTTCACTTGAATTACTAGGCTGGTCATACATCCATTCAAAGTTGTCTTCTATTACAGGTCTCTTCCTTTGCTTCTGTTGCATACACACTGTTGCATTTGGGAATGGAACAGTGAAATGCCCTGCCTTTTACCACCATAGAAAATACTGGCACAAGTGGTGAAGTCCATGGGCAGAGCAGAATTTATTAGGGCCTCTGGGATATCTGGGGGAATTCCAATGGAGGAATTTCCTTCGGAAGTCAGTGGAATTCTTAGCAAAGGCCTCTCCTCAAGAAAACTTATGACTTTTTCTTGTTCCTCTCGCATTTGTTCATGTGAGATTTCAGCTCCAAACGGTGGAAATCTCATGAGATCAGCAGTTCTTGGAAGTTATCCACCACTTTGGTCAAAAATTTCATTCAGACAACTGTCTTTATGACTGTTGCACACATAGCAACATAAATCCTCTGTTTTTCAGTGTATTGCACCTTTAAATTTCTACTATTGCTAAAGATATGTGCCATTTTGTAACAGCTCCCATTCATCTGTTATAGGAAGAAACACAGTATGTATGCCTTTACTGAGGCTTTACCTGAATTCTTTCCTTTTGGCTAATTTAAAAAGTCATTTAGTGTGAAAGCAGATGATTGGCTTTTTGTATGAAAAAGAAGTGACATTAGGCTTATCTGAACTTGATCTGGTGATAAGTGCCTTCTGGTTTGGGTTCCTGACAGACACTAAACTAAAACTTGAGTTGGGTCAGATCTTCTAATCCAGAGATTTACATCTACATATTCTCCATATATCCTGAAAACTTGTAGAGGCATGGATGTGAGCTGCCACTTTTAGCCCATCTCTAGTTATAAAGGAACACTGTTAAGGAATCTAGTAATGAAATATCACCCACTGATATGTATAGAGTCTTGTTCTGAACTGCACAGTCATGAAATACATGCAGTGTTGTTATGACGGTGAGCTTGGATGGGCTTTAAAAAGGTCTAACTTGCCTATAGATCTCAGCAACACCCTGAGAATTTTCTACAGGCAGCTGATTTTTTTTTACACTGCTATATTAACAGATAGATAGATAGATAGATAGATAGATAGATAGATAGATAGATAGATAGATGTGAAAACATGTATTAAACCAAGTTTATCCCTGCTATAACATTATTGACCAGATATAAATTTGGCCCACTGGGCCCAATTCTGATCTCACTACAAAGTTTCACACCTGTTGTCTCTTTTTGATGTATATGGTGTTACTCCTAATATACACTAACAGGAGTGAAAGCACTGTAGTCTCTGGAGGTGAGGGCACACTGCATCCTCCTAAGAAATGATGCAGTGAGCATCCTCACTCTGCATACTTGGTGCTGTGATTGATACACAGTCCTCTCTGAACAGTTATGATTGACTGTTGTTGATGACGTCCATTTGAGTAGTACTTCAACAGATTAAAATTTCACTACAGTCACCATACATAAGAGCAGTAAGCAGTGTCACATGCAACAACTGACTATTCTTATATCTACATTTGCACACCACATATGTGGAGATGATTGCCACATGATAAATTAGGGAGTCGTATGAGCAACTGCATTTATCACACCCCTTTGACTGCCTCACCTGCATTCTACCCACTGACTCATTTCCACTGGGACTTAGTCCAATAATACTGAGCAGCTTCAGACACTCAGTACTTTTATCTCAATCAACCTGTCACCAAAAAATGTCCTCATTTCCCTAAATTCATTTCCCTGCATTCACTCCTGTACATTTGCTTCCTGCAAAGGTTCCTGCTGTCAGGTTTGACTTATGAGAAGTATATTTTATGTTGAACTATTTCTGGAGCATGAACTTTTTACACTTATCCAATCAGGGAACAGAAACAATATCGTGTGACTTACATTACCCAGCACACTTAAGTTGTCATCTACCCACAATGAATAAATGTAAGAAAATTGCAATGTGTTTACAAAGACAGAAGACACACAATATACTTTCCCTGATTCATTCAGCACCTACTCACAGCACATAAAGCCAGTCAGTAGAGGTTCACGATATTAGGCAATGAGTCCTAGATATGCGTATTTCCATTTGTGCTGGCACAAAGTGGGGAGCTGAATTAAGAAAGTGCAATATTTCCATCCCTTTTCAGAATCTATCTCATTACACTCTTGAATCCAGAGAAAAGATGCAAAAAAGGGCAATTTTAAAAATTAAAACACAGCCCCTCTCACATTAATGACAAATCAGCACTATACCATGTGACTTTTATCCTTTTTAATTGACAGCACCAAAGTCTCCATTTTCATTAGAACCCGTGGATGTTTGTTTTTCTGCAGAAAGCTCATTTTGCACGTGACTTGCAGGTCACCGGATTCAGAAACCCAGGTTAAATTAGTACACAGAAAAAAAGGGGTTAGGAATGGCTTATAGAAGGGAGGAAAGGTTCTGCCTAAATAGGGATTATTTCTGGAATTGAGTCAAAGCATCTGAGCCATATCTGAATTACAAAGTTCACCATCACTAACACCCAGGAAGCTGTATTGACAACAAGTTAGGAATTCTGAGTTTGCTGACATGGACAAGGTCTTTCTGGGGAGTCAGTTGGATTTTCTCATTCTCTTGCCTCAGCACAGTGCTGTTTTATGTCTTGGCTGCCAGACTTGCTGGTGAGGGTTTCAAACTAACCCAAATATTTTTGCTGATTTGGATTTCATGAAAACATTTCTCTTCCTGGCCACTGATGGGGAACCCACTTCTTTTTTTCTCTCATGTAGAAGTTAATTTTTAATGCTAATCTATCTGACTGGGTCTTTTTAAATCTGAGGAACTGAGGTTCCACATTTTGAATTTTTATTGATGTAGAAACAGAAAGAAACACTTCAGATGGGAAAAAATGGAGAACCAGGGCCTGATTTACATCACTGCTATAAATCCAAAGTAACTCAGTTAAGACCTGGTCTGCACTAGGAATTTTCTTTGGTATAGCTATGTCTCTCAGGGTGAAATGCACATACTCCTCCCACCACAAAACACAGTTATACCAAATTAACCTAACACCAGTATGGACCAATGCTAGGTTGATGGAAGAATTACACCAAAGTGAGTAGGACCAGAAACAATGGCTATTCTATTTTATTTTATTCTATTCTATTATTATACCACCTTCATCACTGTGTTAGAAAAGGTGTTCATTTTGTTGCATTTTTAAAAATAGCTTTTCTTACTTGAAAACTGTAAATTGCAAAAGCATGAGAAAGCCAAATATAGCTTTCAAAAAGTGTGTGGAGTGATTTATTATAATTTACAATGTGACAGTATTTTTTATCTTCAAAAAAGGCTGTTTCATAGAGGAAAACCCAAGTGAGGATGTTAATTACAAACTGTGTTGCTGTGATGTCCCATTTATGGGACAAAAATTTTAACTAGCACAAATAATTTTGGGGTGTATTTGAGAGAGTAAATATATTAAACCACAGATAAACACTGGTTAGTGCTCAAAGATGGAGCCATTAGGTACCTAAAAATGAACCCACTGCCATTGCAGAAAAGAAGTACTGAAAACTGGGAATCCCCTAATGATAATGTATCAGCTCGCTTACATGCAGATATGTAACATGATTACATTTTAAGTCCAGTCTACTCAGGTAAGACAAGAAAGTAGACAGTATAAGGGTGTCTGGCGTATGCCAAACTTCTTAATTCAATCAAAGGATGTTTTGCTTCTATGCTGTCTGGTGCTTGAATGTGTCTAACTGAAACAGTTTGCCATCACTCCCTCTTCTTTGTATTCAGCTTATGCCCCACTGTCACTGAATTCACACTACCCATGTTATGTCATGCATAATACCTGGCTTACTATGTGTCGTCATGCTCCCACCTAGTACCTGAGCCCACAGACTTCAACAGCCTGTTGGTTTCTTACAGTGACAGAGCTACCCCATTAGTTCAAGCGAAGAGACCTGTGTCCATAGTTTAGCAAGCCCCATACCTAGCCCTCCTGACAACTATGTGCCTCATACAGCTCATTCACATGGGCTCACTCTCTCTCACTGAGAGACCCCATGCTGCCAGGCTACCATGATCTGGAGTGTGATGTTGGTGGAGTTTCGGCTTCATCACCATGCAACTCTGATGGTCAGCTGCTGGTCTCTCCCTCTGCCATGCTGACTTCTCACTGAAATGCTTACCTCCCCCACTGCATGCACTAAGTGTGAGTGAAACAGCCACTTGGAACAGCATTGGAGGTGCATGTTTGCAGGGATGAGGACAAGTGACCAATTTTAGTGTGGCCCTGCCTCTTTTCAATGAGACCACACTCCCTTTTCTTATTGCAGGCAATTCCAGTACAGTCTCATTTCTGCGCCACACTCTGCTCAGGCAGAGCAGAGCTGTGCTGTATTTTCCACGTAGTGTGTGATATTTTCCCCTGGCTGGGACGGACAGCTCTATCCTGTTTGGACTGTGTAAGTGAGCCCACATTCACCACGCCTGAAATTGGCCCTTATCTCTCCTGCTGCACTGAGTGAGATTGTCTCCTAGGATTTAAGTCCTCCCAGTGCAGAGGCCAGTAATTTCCATGGGAGTTATTGGTATCCTGCCACTGGGAGAATCTGGTCTCAAAATTCAAGCAGCCTCAGGGCTTTGCCTGACTCAGTGTTTGGGCTGCTTGTGCACATCTCTCTCTGTCTGCACTGCCCCATAGCCTCTCTGCTCACATCTGCACACCTATTTAGTGACAGACATTTAGTTTGTCTCTATTAATACACACTCAGCTGCCTGGATTACAGCTGGAGAAGGAGCAATACTGATGAATGGTTCAAAGGCATCGGAGTGGAAACAACGATGAAATTCCTCATTCCATTGCTCATCTCCTTATTTGTACTCTGGCTGCAGAAAGTCTGTGGCTGGAGCCTGCTGAGGGAACATGCTGCAGATTCTAATATGTTCCCACCTACGTTCCATCTGTGCACTTGGAAGTGCTACTTCTTTCTTAGATGGTGAGAAAGGGCTGGTTCCCTGCACTCGTGCTTGATTCTGACTCATACTTATGGGGCTGTTCACACTGGCAGAAAAAAGGTGCAGAACAAAAATGTTACATACGTGCTGCTGAGGAATTAAGAAGGTGGTAGAGGACCAAATGAGTGACCTAGTGACACACTGCTTTGTTAGGGGAAAGTGGTACCCAGTGCTTAAAGAGGCCTGAAAAGAAGCATGTGTATTGGGGGGGGGGGGAGCGTTCTATCACTATATGGGAGCAGCAACTTTGGTAAAACAGTGCTCAGAAGCACTCCTCTGTACCCACCTCAGACCACTTCTCTTCTATTTTAAGCATGGGCTGTAGTGTCCCTTGGCTTGGTGCAAAAGGATTGGGAGTGGAGAAGATTCCTTTCCAGACATGGTGCCTACACAGGCAAATGCTGAATCATATCACTGAGAGGAAAAAATAACTAACTTGGGTTTATATTTAAACTTCACAAGAAGCCGATCTTGCCACATTAGGCTTCGATCTCTCCAACTAAGCAGGGCTTGGACCAACATGTAATTAGAAGGAACAAAAGCTCTGATGTTTCAGGCAGTGGTACTTCTCCCTCTGAACCAATGTCCCAACAAGGTGCTGTGCTGTGATTTCTTCGTGAGATCCAGCAGTACCAAACACTTGATCACAATGACCCTGTGGCAATTTATGCAGGAGTTGGCTCAGTCATCCTCGACATTTAGATTCTGCTTGTAGTTTCAGTAGGATATGGTGTCCCTCTTCTCCTGTCCTAAATGGTTCTCTGGGACAGATGCAGAAGGACACCATGTGCTTCTGAAACTGTGTCAAAGGATACTGTTGTCTAGGAGAGCTGTGTACTAGAAACAATCATATTCCAGCCTCAACATACTTCATTTTAGTGACAAGTGTTTTTATATACTCAGGGCCTGATTTGCAATTTAGTAACATTCAAGGCATATGCAGGGCTGCTAATTTAGGTTTACGTTTACTGTCACTGCATGCCCAAGTCAGGTAATTGTGCATCCAAATGTACCGCATTAGCTATTTGCTCTGGACAGTGGTGACTGTATATATAAACTCAGTAGGGAATTTTCCATTCATTTAATGTCTGCTGTCCTGATCGTAAAGCTTTTTGGAATCCTTCAAGGTAAAAGGTGATATGTATGTAAAAGTATTATTAATAATAATTCTAATTATGGGATCTCTAGTGAGCTTTTTCAATTCCAGGTCACTGCTATATAATATTGTACCACGTTCTACCTCTGTCCCTCATGAATGATATCCATTACCCTCTTCCCTTTTTCATTTCTTCTGTCTCTGATCACTGTGCCATCCCTAGGGAGATAGCTAGCTTCTTCCTACCTTTCTACCACCCTTGTTGACCTGGATGCCTTTGATCAACCTCTAATTCTCTTTGTGCTTCTAGATCCTCTCTCCAGAAAGCATTCTGATATGTTTGAAGCTATTGAAGTTGAGCTTGTAGTTTCATAGATCTCTCCTTTTCAAAATAAAGTTCATGGGCAAAGTCCTTGCCCCATTGAAGTCAGTGACAAAGCTCCTATTGACTTCAAGGGGACCAGCATTTCATGCAGTGTGAATGAGAAGTGCCAGAATTCAGTACGAGAAACTGAAGTCTTAAATTTTTTTCCACAAATTGATTTAATCCAACAAGAGGCCTTCAGGACACTAGGGAAATTACAATTCACAATGTTCCTCTGGTGAAGCTCCAGTGGCGTAACTGTGGTTTAGAAAGATTGCCAATGGGAATATTTAGAAACACCTGAATTCCATCCCCTTTACAGCTTCCATTGTTGCTTCACCAGAGCAGTGTGTCTGGTGAATTATGGCTCCTAAGTCATGAGTGGTCAGCAGAGCAAGCAAGGAACAAATCAGCTTGAAACACTGAAAGGAGCTCAAGATTTTTGTTAAAAATCTGCTTGTGCCAGAGATGTCTTTGATTGACCAGTTATTCTGAATCACTGCTACCTCTCTGACAGTGGAAATCAGAACAGTGCAGACTCCTCTGATCCAACTGGACTCTCTCAGAAAAATCATTCACTCTGATCTTTCCCACCAGGTAATTTCTGGAAGGTAGTTTCTCATGAGGCTTGGCACATCTTTGAAGCCTCCAGCATAGATGAAAATGGACAGCACAAGTCACAATCTGTCAGTACAGCTACAACCAGCTTAACAGTTGCATGGTCACCAACATGTTTTCAAAGGCAAATTGAAAATTTCCTCTTTCTTTTCACTTCAATTTCTATTTGCCATTTGGGAGGTGAGGGGAAACCCACAACCACACAAAACAACCAACCCAATAACAACAATGTTAGCAGATAGATTCCCTGCTGATATAAGTTGCCATGGCTCTATTGACTTCAGTAGATCAGAGGCTCTGCCCCATTTTAACTAGGTAAATAGCGGCCAGCATGTTAAAATGTTGGTGCTTAGAGTTAGGCACCTAAATCCATAGAAGAAATATTTAATCTAAGTATTTAAGGAAGGATTGATTTCCAGTAGAGCATCCATGGGATTCAGCATCCCTGGAAATCAAGTACTCAATTTGGATGTCTAAATATTAAAATAAGTGACTAATTTTATCCAACTAATTTCATCCAATTTGAGAATTTTGCCCATATGCTTATTATTTTAACAGGAGCTCCTCAACTAAAATAGAATCATCTTTGCTGGTGGCCCACCAAGGACTCATCAGACTCATAACCGATGATGAGAAGGGACCAATATAGTCATCTAGTTTGACCTCCTGCATAGTGCGGGCCATAGAACCTCACCCGCCCCTCTCATTTCCCTCTAATTTTGTTCAGTTCTGGTTTCACAGTGGGACAGCTGAAAGACCATTAGAATATTGAGGCAGGGTTGGGAGCCAGAAAATGTCTCTTACAGATTAGGCAAAAGCTTCAGGTTGGGCAGTTTTGATGATTTCCCTTCACCCATAGTAACAAAAACCATACATTGCAGCCCTCACCTTATTTTATATAGGTAAACCCTACGTGTGTGTTACACAGATTGCACAAAGCATTGGCTCAAAACACATATAAGTATTGATCTTGTCTCCTGTCAAATCTAGGCTTCTTTGTGAGAACCACGAACAACATCATGTTCTGCCCGTAGCTCGTTTGTGCCTTTGTGTTTGTATCAGAAAAAACAGCAAACTCTGACCCTGTCCAAAGGCCTAATGTCCTGTTTATGCAATTGAAAAGCCCTTCCATGAAGGCCTTGTCTGCCTGTGCAGGGAATTTCCTGATCTGAGCCTGGAACAATCCATTTCATTATTTGTTTGCTTGAGGAGGTGTTCCTGAGAAAAAGGCTCTCACTGAAGTACACACTGAACTCTCTACCTTCCTCAGTGGAGACATTTCACTGCAGTGACTGTTTGGGAACACTCAGACTGAAGTGAAGTGCGTCACTCTCTTGCAGCCATTCAAAGAGACAAGATAAAACGTGCTCACAGGAACACAGGAAATACCTGCATGGGAACAATCACACTCGGCATCCAGCATTGAATCCTGTCTCTGACAGTGGTCTAGAGCAGTGTTTCCCAACCAGTGTGCCACAGCACACGTGTGCGGTCAGGTCTGAGCAGGTGTGCCACAACATTTTTTGAAAAACTACTCAGAGAGCTCTGGATTGGCTCATTGGATTATGCATATTCATAAATTCATTTGGAAACTGTATGGTGGTGTGCCTCTAATTGATTAAAGGTAGCAAGGTGTGCCACGGCAGAGAAAATGTTGGTAACCACTGGTCTAGAGCAGATGCTTCAGAAGAGACTGTCCATGTGACCTTCTGTGAAATCTTGGTCTTAAAAGAAACGATGATGCCAGATTGAATACCTGCATCTGGGAGCCTCAGGATGAGTTGTGGAGACATGCAAACTTCTTGTGCTAACCTTACCTGATTCTAGTTTCCAGCCTGTTCCCTGCATTCAAATACTGGGTTTCTTGTTTCTCTGCAGTGATAAACAGGCTAGTTAGAAAATATGAAGTCCAGTCTACATGGCACCATGCTTATAACTAGTCCAAGACTGTTTCTACATCATGAACTTCTATTTCATTCATTCATTCATGCATCTGACAAAATGGGTTGCAGCCCACGAAAGCTTATGCCCAAAGAAATCTGTTAGTCTCTGAGGTGCCACAGGACTCTTGTTTCATTCAGTTTTTCTAAAACTAGGCTCTTAATGCCTCACTCGGTCCACAATGTCTACAAATTTACCACCTGAAGGATACATTATAGCAGGGGCGACACTACACCTAAATATTAGGGGGGGCCCCAGCCCCCACTGTCCGCCGGGGCCCCAATCTGTTCCCTTCTCCCCCTGCAGCTCACCAAACCCTTCCCAACACCTGGTCCTGCCTCTGGTCTCTGCTGCCCCATGCTGACCCTCTCCCCCACGCCTTTTCCCTGCTGGGCCAGCGTGCCTGCCCCCGGACCACCCCACTCCCTTACCTGGCACCAGAGGAGGGCAGGGCCATGGCACAGGCTGCAGCCCCTGGCATGACGCTGCTCTGAGCTGGAGTTTTAAAAACTCCTAGCCCAGCCTGGAGCAGCTCCCTACCAGTCGTGGCCCAGCAGCGTTCCCTGCACGGGGGCACCATGGTGTACCCCCACGCAGTTGAGTGGCGGGCTACTCTGGGGGCTGCCCCTGAGTTTTAGGGGGGCTGAGGCCCCATGAGGCTCCCCCCCACCAGTGACGCCACTCCATTATAGCCACATTATAACTGGAATTTGCAAGTCCAGATCCATTAGCTGTGAAGTCCTCCATGGTAGCATGTGTGCTCAAATACCACAGTGAGTGAAGCTTCATGTATGCAAATAAGAATAATGAATAAATTACACCGTGCACCATTTTGTACAGAATTATATGATGTTATTTAGCTTAATTTTCCAATACATCTGTTCCACCTCCAAAACAAAGTGTCCATTTTCAGATATACGTAGAGGGTCAGGTTTACATAGACACATTAGGCGTGCAACTACCATGACAGCATACACAGTTCAAGTATTAGTGAATGGAGTTGGCTTCTAGGGCATCTAATTCACCACTAGCGCAGGCAAATGCCCTTTACACAAGCACTCATAGCTGTTGCATGCACGTTAGGCAATGTGTAAAAATGTTGAGTGCATGCAGCTTTGATCATGATCTGACTCACAATATATAGCCAATGTTAAAATGATAAAAGTTAAGACATGTAAACAATTTTATAAGAATATATGTAAATACACAGAGAGATCTAGATAATGCAATTATAGATGTACATGTAGATGTTGTTTACAGAGTCTCCTTTTTTGCTGCACTATTTCTGAGCGAGCGATAGCACTTTAGGGTGTGGATGGGCTGTGTTGTGGAAATCTTGTTTTGAAAAGGGATTTGCCAGAGGCAAAGGTTGTAACTTGCTGCAATAGGAGAAGAGGATTCCATAAAGGTCTTATTACAATAAAATAAATAATAGTAGCTACACCATTCAATCTGAAGATCTCTTGAGTAAGTTGATGTATTGATGCCAAGTTCCAAGGGGGCAGCCATGTTAGTCTCATCCATTAAAACAAACAAGGAGCCTGGTGGCACATTAAAAGACTAACAAATTTATTTATCGTGCGAGCTTTTGTGAAAGAGAACCCCCAAGCATCCAATGAAGTGGGTTTCTTTCCCACAAAAGCTCATGCAATAGATAAATGTGTTAGTCTTTAAAAGTGCCCCCTGATTCCTTATTTGTTTCAGTGTAATGAGATAGTAATTTCCTTTTCTTTTAAGGTAAGAAAACTGAACCACTGATGCTCATACCCACTGACCCACATTGTCTTCCAAAATGATGTGAGCTTTTGCATACATAGGACCTGATTGTACTATTGTACCCATCAGGCTAAATTTATTCCTATGTTATGATCAAAAGCTCTTTTGGCTGTTATTCTAATACCAATCAATCCTCTTCACTGCACCATTGGTACAAATAAAAGACATTCAAGAAAATATTGTTGTTTAAAATGCACTTGAGAGCTGATAGAGTTTATGATTTTTGTTCTAGAGTGCCAAGTTTCAGAGAGGCAACCATTTAGTCTATTTTCAGCAAAACAAACAAGGAGCCCTGTAGCACTTTTGAAGATTAACTGTTAGTCATTAAAAGTGGCACAGAACTCCTTTTGTTCCAGGTGCCTTTCTGTTGCTAAACTGTACCAACACCCCAAAGAAAAGGATTTACACATACCTATGAGAGGAGTCAATCCTTGCACAGTGTCGCTAGATGGTGCTGCTGCAATATAAGATAAGCATGCCTTGTACTGCCATACAGCCATTCAAGTCCAAAACATAATGGCCTGATTCTAATTTCATTTCCACGGGTCTAGGTGAGATGGAATGTCACTGACATCAATAAAGATGCAGCAGTGTAAGTGAGAATCAGGCTCTGTGTTTCGTTTGCTGTGCTCATGCATTTAGTGAAATACAGCTACAAAAACTCCCTTGATGTATAATTCTGCCACAAGAGATCTGCTTCATAAATGAGATTTGCTGAGCCTATAAAGGGTGAACAGATAGCAAGGGTGAAAAATTGGGGACACTCTTTTGGGGGAGCTGTATAGTTACCTATATGAGACAAAATCCCTAATACTGTGATGTCTGGTCAGCCTAATCCTACATCTGTGGAAAGCCAGTCCCAGATGAAGTTCATGTTTGCAGTCATGCTCTAACCTCAACCCTCGCAGATCCAGTGTCCCAATGTCACAAACATCATCATGTCACAAAACACACTGCATAATGCTCATTTAGAAGAACCCACTTTCTTGGACTCCCCAAACCTAAACCAAGGATGGCCCAGGAGAGCCCAAAGCAGTACTGCATACCTGGAGAAATATCATCCCTTTCTACCAATGCATTCCCAAGGATGGGCTCCATGCTAACAAGCTCTTCCCCAGCTGTCTTCCCTGTGCCATAACATTTGTGTCGTGATACGTCATTGCAATGTTCTCGTCTCCTGGGAAGTCTGGGGGTACAAGGCATAGGCTGTGCCTTCAAGAGATCCAGCTCTGCTTCAGGCTTCCTGCATGACCTTGAAGAAGTCACCCAGTCCCTCCCTTTAAAAGGGGATACTATCATACCGCCTTAACTCCAAGGGCTACTTCAAGTGTAAGCTAATCTCTGGAAGCTCCTTGAGATTCTCAGGTGGATAACAGTGGAGAAATGCCAAGAATAATATTAGTGATGAATGTAAAGTCTCCTGGCTTAGGTCACCAGATTTGGGCCCCCAGCCTGATTAGATAGGACTGCTGTCTAAGAAAGGGGCTGGCCCTGGACACTTCCTGTAAAGTGATGGGTGCCCTCAGCTCTCATTCAGTTACTTCACTGGGAACTGGAGAAATCTGCTCCTTGTGACATAGCTTTGACTCTTGGGTCATTTATGATCTTTGACTTTTCCAGAAAATTAATGTGAATATCTAGATGCTGTGTCATACATTCCGACGAGGGCTAGCTCTGCTACATGGACATTGATACCCACAGCTGCAAGATAAAAGGCAGCAGACCTCTGAAGATCTGTTCATGAGGTCAGAAAAACCTCTGACTAACAGAAGCTGGGACAGGACAGATCACTGGATAAATTGCCGTGTTCCGTTCATTCCTACTGAAGCGTCTGGCAGCAACCCCACCAGAAGACAGAATTCAGGGTTTGATGCGATGTTGGTCTGACCCAGCAGGGCCAGTCCAAGGTATTTTGGCTCTGTAGGTGCCTGAGATTTTGCACCCTGCTCTCATGGCCCAGTGCAGGCCGGATCATGGGCACTCTCCCCCAAGCCTGGCCAGCTGGCAGGTTGGCACTGTGCGGTCTGCCAGGCCAAATTGCATCAGCGTGAGCACCACTCCGCTGGCCAGAGCTGAAAGGTCGTAGCAGCTTCCCTTCGTGACCGGGACCTTGCTTCTCCCTGCGGAGCAGGGTGGGGTCAGCTTGCTGGCTCCAGCCCAGGCCTGTGGCACTCCTAGATGTTGGCGTCCTGGGCAAACGCCTACTTTGCCTCTATGGACGGAGAGGCTCTGTGACCCAGTATGGCTGTTCATATGTTCTTAAGCAAGGGACAGACATTTCCTAGCTTGCTGAGTACTGCAGAAGTCTAGAGCTGGCACTGACTGTACCAAGCCTGGTTCGTGTTTTCTTTGGCTGAATCATGTGCTGTCTATGGCTATAAATCATGGTGATTTGATTTTCCTCTCTGCCTAATCCCCAGGCCACAGGAGGAGAAGTTCAGGACTCCCTCTGGAATTCGAGAACATGTGCATGCACACGCTTTTGTTTACTGTCAAGGAGATTTACATGCGTTAATTGCATCTGAGGGTTGCTTCTGGATCACAGGTCATTACTCTTTCCCAGTGTATTGAGTTTTACATTAACTATAAAGTAGGCGTGGCCAAACTGTGGCTCGGGAGCCACATGTGGCTCTTGAATGAAAAAGTGTGGCTCACAGAAGAACGTCAGCAAATCGATTTAGTAGGTAAAAGTATATGGCTGTATGCCTCAGTGCGGTTCTTGAAGGTTTAATAATCAACTTGTGTGGCTCTTGAATTCCATACGTTTGGCCACCCCTGCATAAGGTATGGTTGGGAAGAACTGGATTGACAGGCCTAGGTCCTATTATATAGCCCTGAGTGTCACCTGTACACTAAGAAAGTGAGTTGAATGATGTCAGTTTTGTGTATTATTATGCTCATTGACAAAGGACATATACTCACACTTGTGTGTATATGTAGAATATACTTAACCGGAGAGACGATGTGACTCACTCAAGGAGTTTAGTGCCACAACCCCCTACAGAGGCCAGTAGTCCTGATGCTCAGCCAGGCGCTCTATCCATTAATGTAGGAGTTGAATTTGACCATTCCTGAAGTATGGAAGTGTAACGGAGTCAGGTCCAGAAGGAAACACTGTGATCGTCCAGTACTCTGATATCCTGCATAACCCAAGTCACATAGCCTCACCCTGCAGGTCTTGCATCAAACCCTTAATACTTATTTGAGCTATAGCATATCTTTCATTACAGAATCCAGCCTTGATGTAAAGACTTCAGATGATGGAAAATTTGCACATTCTGGGGGAAGTTGTTCCAGTGGTTAATATCTGTCTATATATAACACGTAGGAGAAAACTTTGCATGTTCTCAGAGGAGTTCAATTTGTAAGACATCCTGGAGGTCTCATAGTGCCAATACTAAAACTTCCTTGGAATTTTAAAATATTATAGATCATAATTTCCTAACTCAAAAAGTGACACCAGACTCATCCAACACAGGGGAATTCTATATTGGGCCTCTTCTTGATAGACAAAGCAGAATTGATCACAAAAATAAAAAATAATGGTAACTTAGCTACAACTGATCACATTTATAACATGAAAACAGAATAAACCCAGACTAATGATATATATACTTGGCGCTTTAAAGGGGCCAAGCTAAGAACAAGATTAGCTGGGAGGAAGAACATAATAAGAAAAAATGTGACTGGTTGACAATTGGTTAAGGACCCTTTACAAGATGCCCCCAAATCCACAATTGAAGAAGAAAGCTCATTTAGCAGGGAAGTGAAGGCCACTATAAAATAAATGGAAGAAAGGGGAATTTGAAATTAATTAATATAAATCAAAAGAGAGGAATTGTTGAAAATCGATAAAGGAAACAAAGGGACAAAGGATATCTTTATGCCCAGCAGAATTAAGGACAATAATGAATTTTTAAAGTATATTAAGAACAAAGAGAATCCTAATAAGCCTTTTAATCTACTACTAGATGGAAATGGTACAATTATTACTAGCAACACAGAAATAAAACAGAAAAGGCAGAAACATTCAATAAAATATTTGTTCTACATTTGGATAAAAGTAGATGATGTAGTGAATATTATATGATAAGATTCTTTCCATTCCAGTTAATATCTCAGGAGAATGTTAAGCAGCAGCTACCAAAAATAGATATTTTTAATGTAGCAGCTCCAGTTAACTTGCATCTAAGAATTTTAAAAGAGCTGGCTGAGTAGATCACTGGACCAGTTATGTTAATTATTGATAACTCTTGGAACACAGGGAAGTTCCAGAAGACTGAAAGAAAGATAACGGTATGTCAATATTTAAAAAAATGTAAATGGAATAACTGGGTAATTATAGGTCTTTCAGTCTGACATCAGTTCCAGGCAAGATAATGGAGTGGTTAATATGGGCCTCAATTAATAAACAATAAAAGTAGGGTAATATAATTAATGCAAATCAATCTGGATTTACAGAAAATAGATCCATATCAAACTAACTTGATATCTCTTTTGATGAGATTACAAGTTTGGTTGATAATAGCAACAGTATTGATGAAATATACTTGGACTTCCATATGGTGTTTGACTTCATAGCACTTGAAAAAATTTTATTAAAAAATCAGAAAGATATGCAATTAAATGGCACAAATTAAAAGGATTAGAAGCTGGCTAATTGACAGATCTCAAAATTGCAACTGTAACTGGGGAATCAACATCAAATAGGTGTGTCACTAGTGGCACCCAACAACAATCAGTTCTTAGCCCTACAGTATTTAACATTTTTATTAATTACTCCTTTATGGAGTGATTGGAAGAGTTAAAGCAATCTCAAGTAATTCATGATTTCAACTGAAATGCCTTGAGGTTATCATCCTCTGTGTAATTAGTCTCTTTGATTTTCATTGTTATTGTTTGTATATAAAATATTAATTTGTATTTTGATTCTCATATCTCTTAAGCTCTGTCATCAGAGATCCTTCTACCTCTGCTCTGAAGCAGATAGGGCTCACATCAAATGGAGGCACTATTTTATTATTAGAGAAGAAAAGGTTTTTAGACATTTTGAAAGGCTGCAATGATTAAAGAATGCACAGGGCTGAGGGTGAAGGGACAGAATTAAACTGACCAGGCTGCTCCTTCTCTAAACAAGAATTTAAAACTTTGTTTAAAAACAATAGATTGCTGAAATACACTCAGAAATTGCCTTTCATAATGTATGGCAATGAAAATATAGGACCGCTAGTTAGAGAAGGGCTGCCTCTGCCTGATTAAGATCACACATTAACTACATTATACAAACAAAGTTTATATGCAGCTGACACATTGATTAAAGAAACACAGCCAAGTTACTTTTCATTTGTGTTAATATTTATTCATTACGTTCCATTGTTCAGACCCTGGAAAAATAGCATTTCTCTGTCCCTCTGGGCTTTCACCCTTTGATTTTTGAACGGCTATTTTTGCCCCCTATTTGCTTCTTCGAATGGAGCACCGGTAGCATGATTCAGCTACATTTAATTCTCTGGTTATGTGTCAATTTTAAAACTGAGGTTATTATCATAGATCCACCTGTTGGCTACGCATGGGGAGCAGAAAGTATGCTGGTCTGTCTTTTAAAGGGGACTTGATCCCATCTTGCTTAAAATCAACTTAAAATTAGAGCAAAATTTAAAACTCCACTTTGGAAATGTTGCCGTATAGGTCCTTCTGAAAAGTGATTTCTTTTTTCTATTTTGATTATTCAGTGATAATAGGTGTGGGTTTAACTCTATATGGAACAAATCCATTCTTGTGGTAACTGCCGTTTTCCAAAGTGCTCGACATTGGCCTAGCTCGGCTCCTATCAAAGGTCATTAGCACAGTCCTTTTGAATGCCACATCCCTAGGACATTTCTTCTTCTAGTCAAACAATTTTAAGTTAGGTCAATTCATTCTGGCCAAAGTACTAGATAGGATCCTGTGATGGGATGTACCTAGACCGCACTGGACCTGAAGGAGCTGACCCTGCAAAATTGGTGGAGGAAGTCCCACCCCTTAGACTGTGCTGGGCATGTGCCATCTCCTGTCTCACCATTAAAGGGAGCGGCCACACTCATTCATGGCTGACAACCAAGGAGGAAGGAGCCCTGCTGGGGGCTTCCACCATGGAACCAGCATATCTGGGACCTGGGAGGATATGAGACCCACTAGATGCAGAACGAACTCAGGAACCCACAAATGCCTTTTCCAAGGAGGAGATGAGGTAGGAATTAGCTCAGAGAAAGGGGATTGCTTCTGCCCACAGGAAAAGTCAGCCTGGTGTGGGAGGATCCTTGCTGACTCAGCGGCAAGTACCCCTGCCACCATTAGGGCCCTGGACTGGGGTGCAGAAGAGCAGGGAGAGTCTGAGCCGCCCTACCCTAAGTGCCGCACACTCCTAGGCGGCACTTCATTCACCCGACAGGCACCACTGTCCCTCAGCATCGGGCAACACTGGTGACTCAGCCCACTAGACCATGCTGCCCAGACCCAGGGCCAGTTATTGACTCTCATCATGAGGCCATGCTGCCTCGGAAACCCCAGGCAGCGACAATGACTTGGGCCTTGTTGCCTTGCTTTCCCTGAAGAATTAGACTCCCAAAGGAGGATGCGGGCGGGGGGGGCGCTAACCACACAACAGATCTGTTTATCTCATAGCGAAGACAATTACATCAAATTATTACAATATAATTTTGGGATACAGGAACAAAATCAGGGCCATTTAAAATTTGTCAGGAAATGCAAATGTATTATTACAGTGTCGCTATTAGTGCACATTTGGTTTCTGGTCCATGCACAGGGCAATCCAGCCTCAGCATGTTTTACACATTATCTTTCCTCTGAAAGCAAAGGCAATCTCTTGATACCTCTCAGGCATTCAGAGATCCAGTGTTGCGGGTGGTATTTTTACTCTTGTAGCTCTTGCTCTCTGAACTGAGTGTTCCAAAGCTCTTGCCAAGGAACGATCTGTCATGTCACTGTTTCTTTGCCCTCTGCCCCTGAAATCATTTACTCTGCTCAGATCATGTATTTGTTGTCTTTGTCAGGCCAGCTGTAACCACTGTTCTATGACAGGTGAAATCCAAAGAGACCCGCATTGCAAATGACAGCCATAGGGGAAAAAAATTAGTCCTACACATGCATGTGAATTTCTCTGCTGGTAGCCACTTGCTAACACATTTCCAAATGCTGACAACCTGTGTTGCTTTTTGCTTTTGATATCCGGTCAATGCAGCTCTGTTGCTGGGATAAAGTCTGAGGGCCAGGTCACAAGAAGCTGCTTCTTCAGCAAAAATGAATTCATGTGGCATAATGCCCTTCTAATGTCTGTTCTTCTTATTCAGCAGACACATCATGCTGTTATGCTTCCTAAGATGTTTGCATAAGAGACTCCTCCTATGTAATCACTTTTTCATTTCTGAAAAGCAAAGCACGTATTTTTGTGACTGCCAGTAACATTGGTATAAGAAGAGGGTCTGGTAGCATATGAAGACAGATGAAATTTCTGAAACAATCCATCAAAGGTTGCTGTATTGCTCCACCCTGGTGATTCTAGAGTGGCTGGAGTCTAGAATTGTTTGGCTTCTGAGAGCCACAATTTGCCACTCTTCTTCAGGGTCACTCGCAGGGGCTGATCCAGTTCTCACTGATGACAGTATCACGCAGGAGGCTGACTCTGTAGCAGATGGGTTCTTTTGCAGCACCCTTTCTCAAGTTATAAAACAGGAAGCTGGTGAGAGCCAACATGCCACTTTCTTGTAGCTGTCAAGACTGCTCACTTGTTAAGTTCTGGGAGCTGTTATAGTTGGAAAATCCTAGTGAAACAATGTCTGTTTTGGGTTGTTTTTTTTTCAAGATCAATATCCACTTTTGATGGGATGGACTAGGCTCTGAGGCCTCCTGCTGGAAGACTCGTCGCCTGCCACACCCTCAGCCCAGAAAAGGGGAATAGAAAGAGGTCTCTAACCTGTCTAGAGCAGTGGTACAGGACACAATCAATCGGAGGGGCTGCAGCCAGCAGCCAGTGAGGGAGCTGCAGGAAGGTGAGGATGATACATCTGGCTGGCTGATGGGCTTTAGGCAGGGCATTTGCTGCCAGGGGAATGAGAAGGCTCTCCCATTGACTGGATGCAGGCAGTCAATCAGAACATGGACCGAGGAAAGGGTGACGAATGAACTGGGGCTGCTGGCAAGTGGCCCAGGAAATTGTAGTAGCAATGCAGGCAAACAGCTGCTGTCTACAGGCTTCCAGTGGTGGGACCCAAAGCAGATGGTGGGAAGTACCTAGGTGTTGAATGATGTATACTCCCCTGAAGGGGAACAGAACTGTTTAGTGCCCCAGCTGGGTCCAGAAAGGCCCAGAGAGGTGAGGAGTGTGTGTAGAGGGACCCCTGAGGCATGCAGCCCTACACTAAGGCCAGGACTGCTTGGGGAGCTGGGATAAATTGAGAGAGAGACCAGAAGGGGCTGGGAGACAGCCCAAACCAGGGTACTGTGATAGGCCATCTGTTGGACTTAAAAATCAAACCCCAATGTACATTTCACAGACTGTGTTATTCAGCCAGAGAGGAATAAGTCATTGAAAACTTCACTGCAAGCCAGATAGACAGTGCAGTTGGACAAGGGGATGCTTACAAGGGGTGAGTTCCACTCTGTTAAATCACTCGTACAATACATTTGCTGATGCCAGTTGTATGCAAATACAGGAACCTGAGTAGACAGACCCTCCACCAACACTTCTAGTGACATGCCTCATTTGATGATACAACTCTTAAAGGGACAATATCAATCTAAAAGCATGGATAAAATCCTGACCCATTGAAGTCTGTGTTCTTGTTGTTCATGACAGATTAAATTATTAGAAATAGAGGCTTCAAAGCTTCCTATCCTTTTTGTCAAGATCCAAAGGGAGAGCCATGTCAGTCTAGTTCAGCAAAAGAAGCAAGGAGTCCTGTGGCACTTAAAGACTAAAAGATTTATTTATTGCATGAATTTTCTCCCATGAAAGCTCATGTGATAAATAAATCTGTTAGTCTTTTAAGTGCCACAGGACTCCTTGCTTTTATCCTTTTTGTATTTCTCTTAGCTCAGTCAGTGAAAAGGGATTAATTGGTTTCCCTCTTGTTTCTGGTCAGCTTTGCGTTGTGGCTGCCACATAAAAACAGTTTTTAATTAAAAAGGAAACTTGGCAAAATGGAATTTTGTTGAAAATACCCTAGAGTCATGGCTCTGACCTCTTTGATGGGGACTCTCCATGCTGGGAACAGCCTACCAATTTACTATCAGGCTGATGTTGAATCTGATCTTTAGAGACCGCAATAGGACACAGCAACGTCAATGACCACATTGCTATCCACTAAGCCAGCTGTCTCTGAGACAATGAAGCTCATGCACATGAAAACTAAAGATAAACAATCTTCCATTTAAGGAGTTTGGGTGTGAAACAAGCCTCTAGAGTAAATGAGGTACAGCTGCAAGTTGACCACTCATAGGAGGCACAAGACCTTCCCTCTTTATACGCCAGAATGATTTAAACAAACAAAATGTAAACCCAATAAAGCTTCCTTGGCCCAGTCAGAGCCTTTTATAACCAGAGAGGACTCCATGACATCCACTTAGGGAGCCTTTATACAGAGATCATTTACCTGGGCAGCTGATGGGTGCTATAGAAAACCCAGAGATGGTGAGTGAGTGGGATTGCAAGGACGGCCAGCAAAAGAAGAATTCCTGACTCAGGCTATATCTACACTGACAGCGGCAATTTCGCCGCCATCAGTTCGCCCTTCTGGGAGCAGTTCATGGTGAGTATGAACTCACTGTGCCGCTCCTGAAAGTCAGCCCTGGAAGTCCTGGGGGCCAGGGGACGCAGGGAAAGGCCAGTTGACTTTTCCCTACCATGTAGTGGCAGCTTTCAAAGTCGCCGTTAGTTATGCAAGGAATTTTGTGTTTCTTGCATAACTGGCAGTCAACTGCCGCCGAATTTGCCCTAAGTGTAGACTAGGGCTCAGATGTGGAGAAGCTGCCGGGACCTGTGGAAGTTAGATGAAGACTAAAGGCATTACACAGTGTGTGGCACTTCACCTCCAGAGCCCCCTGCAACTTCCATGCTCCTCTCTTGTGAAAAAAAGAACTTGGTCTCGTGAAGTTTACTCACTCCTGGGCCTTCTCCCACAGCTGGTTACAAATCATAATTTGGGCCCAAGTTATTCTTTCCTTCAATGGCCCTCAAGGGCAGGTTATGAAGTTACTGGATATAATAAAGTAATACGAAAGACCATCTATTTCTAGAAGCAACTTCTAATTTGCAGGGTATTTTTGTTGTTGTTAATGTTACTTTTCAAGTGCTTAAGCAAGTATACACATTTTGCTTTGAAAGCACCCAGTGCAAGGGCATGCTGGATACTCCAGTATTCATCTTCAGGCAGATCAATGTCACTTGTGTTTAATTTTGCCTTTCATGGCATGCACTGTACAGCTGGTATGTTTGTAGTACTATTCTAAAAATTTGGTTATGGAATGCAACAGCAATTTTAGGATTCATGGAGAAGATTATCATTTCTCCATGGAACAATGATGTGTGTACAGAACCTAGCACACAGCTGGTACTGTAATTAATATTTTGTAGTGAGTCAAATAAGTTAACACCTGTTTCCTGCATCATCAGCCCTTGCTTTGGGATGTTGCCTCCTACAGGATCTACTCTAGTTCTTAAGCAAAAGTATTTATAGACAACACAAGGGGAGAGGTTCCAGTCACAGCCATAACTCTTTTTATGTGATATTGGTCATAGAAGCTCACTGGTTATCTGGAAGCTTATTGGAGCAATAATACAGGCAAATGGCTCTGGAGCAGCTGTTGCTGGCCTCAGGAAAAAAATAAGCAAAATCAGGTTGAACTCTAATTTTAAAACATGGCACAGAAATCATGGGATTGTCTGCAGGTTGAGCTCTAAAAACCCAGCCCCTTTTTATCATATATTCTTTCCAGGCCAGCCACTTGCAGTCAGTTCTGAGCAAATTCCATTCCAGCTGGTGGAGGAAATGTGCAAGCAAACTGTCTATACACGGACATATTACAATGCAAACATGGAATTAAGTGGGAAGAGACAAACTGAGGATCCTAAAGCTAGGAGGTTGGCAAAAGATGAGGCTCACTATGAGGGTTCTACAAGGAGAAAGAATTCAGGCAAGGAAGAAGGCTATTTTTGCTTGTAAAAAATAAGTTTAAATGTAAGCAGAGCAAGTTCTGATTCGGCAGAAGAGCTATACTCCTGTCCTAGGTGTCAGCAATAATGCTTTGGTGTGCTTCCGGTCAAACTCAATCTGTCTCACACAAGCAGGGTTCAAAATGAAGGAATAGTCAGAAAGCCGCCTCTGAAATGTGGGAGGAAGCCATCTGTAGTAAGATCCAATGGTCACTGATTTGCAGGCTGGTGGAATGACAGGTCAGCAAATAAAAACAACCAGAAAGGAGAAGATCTTAAACCCCAATCAAAGCAAGATCACCTAGCAAAAAAAACAAAAACAAAAACCAACTTTCCCCAGTCAGATCAGCCCATTCCTTAGACCCCAATTAGCACTCTTTGACATCTTTCTCTTCTGTGGCTCTGCTTTTGATTATCCTGCTTACAGGGATAGTCAAAAAGAGGGCTGAATTCTGAGTTCACAGGTTCTGCCTGTCAGATTCCCATGAAAAACAAACAAGGAGTCCTGTGGCACTTTTAAAGACTAACAAATGTATTTATTGCACGAGCTTTTGTGGGAGAAAATGCCACTTTGTCAGATGCTTAGAAGATGGGAGAACTTACAGAATGGGAGGAAAATAAATGCAGGGAAGTGTAAATCATAGGATCAGTGCAGTAGTTTAGATTCAAACACTGGGGAAGAGCATAAAGAGGAAGGTGATGTCAAATCACCTGTTGTAATGAGAAAAGAATCTGTGGTCCCTATTTAGGCCTGAAGAAAGTGTCAAATTTGCATATGAATTCCAATTCTGTAGTTCCTCTTTGAAGTTTCCACAGAATTTGGACCTCAGATTTGCAAATTTGAAACTATTTCTTCAGACCTAAATCCGGATTATGGATTTTTTTTTCTCATTATAACAGGTGATTTGACATCACTTTCCTCTATATGCTGTTTCCCAGTATTTGAATCTAAACTACTGCACTGATCCTATGATTTACACTTCCCTGCATCTATTTTCCTCCTGTTCTGTAAGTTCTCCATCTTCAGGCATCTGAGCCCACCAAAGCTCACATGATAAATAAATTTGTTAGTCTTTAAAAGTGCCACAGGACCCCTTGCTTGCTGGGGGGGGGCAGCTGTCTTTCTGAGCTAGACTATCCCGCCTATCCCCCTTCGAGCTTCCCATTATAAGTATTAATGCTCCCTCTGGAGCTTCCATTGTGTTTGAGACCTTCCATTGATACAAGTCAGATTCAGCCCATTGTTTAGCAAAACATCCACCCCAGACACTTAGGGGACACAGCACCTGTCTCCAGAGGGGTAGCCGTGTTAGTCTAGTTCAGCAAAACAAACGAACGACAAAGCAAAGCAAACTATGTTTCTTGCTCTGCCTCAAGAACAGTCTTTTAAACCTTTTTGCATTTACTGGGCAGCAAGGCAAAGTAGAGAGAGAAACTGAGACGCACGCACACAGGAATCAGAACTATTTCAGAAAATTGCATTTTGTCACAGCATGCAACCACACATTCCTTACAGCTGATTAAAACCTGCTGAGGATGTGCTTTGTTACATTTATTTGTTTTTAAAAGTGCCTCCCATTTCTAGCCTTCATTAAATGCTTACGTAAAGGCATCAGTGTCAAACTAGGTCTTCAGGCCCACTTGCCTGAAGCTATTTACACTGCCAAGTGTACCAAGCCCTATGCTTTCTTTGCCTTAACTCTTATGTCAGTATCAGACTCTCAGAGTAAAGAGATATGAATCCAACCCTCACAGTGATCTCTCTTTACCTCCAGAATTATTAAAGACATCTGGAAAATACCTGGGGCTGCAAGGTGCAGGGGCATTACCAATCAATTTTAGCAAAACCTGTGAAGTCAGCAGGAGCTGGACACAGGCCAGCTTTACAATGTTTTCCCAGGAACTGAAATGGGTGGAGGAGGTTGAATTTACAGGAGGGGAGGGGAGGACCAATGAGGTGTGAGACTTGGGGCGTGAAGGAGGGACTGTATGGCACGGTGGCAAAAATGAAAGTGTTTCAGGGACATTCCTCTGTGAAGCACTACATCAGTCCTTCTAGGTTTTTTGTTTTACGCAGGGATCTTACGAAACTAGGTCATTGGGCAACAAAATGGCAGATAACATTCAATGTTGATAAATACAAAGTAATGTACATTTGAAACAAGAATCCCAACTATACTTATAAAATGATGGGGTCTATCTTGGCTGTTCCCACTCAAGAAAGAGACAGAGTTCACTGTGGATCATTCTGTGCAGTGACAGGTATAAAAACTAATTGCATGTTAGGAACTATTAGGAAAGGAAAGGGGTAGATAATAAGACAGAAAATATGATAATGCTACTATGTAAATCCATGGTACTCCCACATCTTGAATACTGCATGCAGATCTGGTTGCCCCGTCTCAAAAAATAATATTGGAACTGGAAAAAGTACACAGAAAGGCAATTAAAGTGAGTAAGGGTATGGAACAGCTTCATCTGAGGGGAGCTTATTAAAACTGGGATGTTTCAGTTTGGAAAAGAGGGGAGCTGTGACAGAGGTCTATTAAAATCTTGACTGCTATGGAGAAAGTGAATAAGAAAATTCTATTTAATATTTCACATAACAGAAGAATTAAGCATCTGCCAATGAAATTAATAGCTCCTCGGTTTAGACAGAACAAACAAAAGGAAGTAGTTCTTCCCACATCACAGAGTCAACCAGTTTAACAATTTGCCAGAGGATGTTGTGAAGGCCAAGATCATAACAGTGTTCAAAAAAGAATTAAAGAAGTTTATGGACAATAGGTCCATCAGTGGTATTAACTTGAAATGGCAGGGAGGGATGCAATAGAAGTGTTCCTCATCTTTTGTCAGAAGCTGGAACTGGATGACAGATGATGGACAGGTCCATGCCTGCCTGTTCTGTTCATTGCCACTGAAGCACCTTGTATTGGCCCTTGTTAGAAGACAGGTTACTGGGCTAGATGGAGGGTGGTCTGACCCAGTAGGTCCATTCTCATTTTATTATGTAAAATAAATTAAAACATAAAAATAAGTTTAGTACAGAAGCCAAGATAATGACCTCTCAAGATAGTGATGATGTGAGATAATGACCTTGGCAAATAAAGCATTTTTAAAATGTTGGCATACTAGGAGACATTTTATATGAGTTTCCCACTCACAAATCTAGCATTCTTGAGTAGTCAGTAGAAGAACCCAACAATCAAATGTTCATTTAATATGCCCCTCCCTTTTCCCTCTACCACACCCCAGGGGCGTCACTGGGACCTGGCACATGGGGCACGGGCCCTGAGTCTTGACTGGCCCATCTCAGACCAGGGACCCTGCCTGGGGCGCCCTCTGCAGCACCTGCCTCGCCTGGCCCCAGCTCCAGCCCCGGCTGGGCATTGAGGCCGGGAAACCCACAGCGGCGCCTGTCTCTCCTGGCCCCAAAACCAGCCGGGGAGCTGGGGCCAAGCTGGGGGAGGCAGGAGCCCAATGAATTATCGGGCCCGGGCACCGGAACGTGGCCAAGGGGGCGTGGCCTGGCCCATGCCCCGGGTCTTTTCCGGGGCCAGTAACGTTCCTGCTGCACCCCACTCACCATGGGAGACCCACAATTCAGAGGTGCTTTTGCATGAGTTCACCTCCCATGGCAGAGACAAGGTGGAAAGAAGGCACCTTTATCATTCCTCCAGCTGCTTGCTCCTCATTCTGGTGACTGTTGTTGGTCATGCTGTTCACCGTATCACTCTTGTTGATGGTCTCTTATACCATTTCCTGCCGCAGCCAGCCACCTCCACTGGGAGTAGGTTTCTGAGGTTCCACAGCTCTCAAATTTCAGGTCTCAGTGGGGAAACTTATGATGCAACCTGGCAGTCCCTCCACACAAACACTGTGCAAGGGACAGAAACACTGGGACTGTCCCACAGCATGTCTAGGCTAAGCACTAGCACTTAAACCTGATTATCAGTTAATTCAGCTATAATTAGTGCCAGCCCAGGGGGTTTTGGAGGTCTAGGCGAACTATGACTTTGGTGCCCCCCCCATGCATGTTATAAAAGATAACATTAATTATATATATTTTTAAATAGAGAAAAAGTTTGCATCCATTTCATTTGGCACCCCAGGCAACTGGCTAGTTTACCTATATGGTTCAATCAAATCAAATCAAATCATAGGGCTGGAAGGGACCTCATGAGATCATCAAGTCCAACCCCCTGGGAATTGAACCCAGGACCTTCTGCATGCTAAGCAGAACGGTCACTTAGAATAACAAAAGAATCTGTATGGAGCCTGACTAAGAGCTACAAGCACTATTTGACCAGTCCAATCCTTCTTAAAGGATAGAGCTGATTACTAATGCTTGTAATTAGGCAGAACCCACACCACCGAGCAAAACACCTGTCCCCTTTCCATTCCTCCTCTCTCTCAACTGTGCATCCATTTGGCATCAAAACCCCCTGCTTAGTGAGTTCAGTTCAGTCATTCCAACCAATGACTAAATTAGTAACACTGCATATTACTAGCTGACAACTGGGTGTGGGGGTGGTGTTGGGAAAACTCAGGAGGGGTGTAGGGAAATCCCTGGTTCGGAAAGTTTTCAGTTGGCCAGCATAACAGCTTTTTGAAAATGTGCAGCCTCTCTCATCTGGGTCTGACAGAGAGATGGAGAGACAGAGCAAGACATGGGGTCTGTGGCCGCTTGACTACAATGGACTGTCTCCACCTGCATTTCTCTGTGCTAATCTAAAGACTTCCCACTGCTGTGTTCCAGCTGGCCAATAAACCCTACTCTGCTTTGAAAGGTACCTGCTTTCACTGCAAAATTTCTTGAGGTGCACTGGTCCCTGAAGAATGTAAAAGTCACAGATCAAGAGTCTGTCACAGCTGGACTCACTGGGCAGAGGATCACAATGGGAAGCAGGAATGTCCCGTCTCAGAGGTGTTGAGGCCATGTGGCCTACCCTTAAAGAAGAACAAATCTGGCATGCTGGAGGAATTTCTCCAATGGCCTGTTGAAAAGCAGGGGCATACAGCATAGATCCTGTGTGCAGTGCAGCCAAGACGTGCAAAAAGCCATCAATGTGAGCACAGCACATTGTCCGTGCTTAACAAGTAACAAAATAATAATGTTGTTAACTCCAGGCCATAGGATCCCAAATGCCCAACCAATAAAGACCCATACATAACTCCTTTAGCTCTGTGTAAGCCGCAGACTCAATCTTGCAAGGGGCCAGCCATGAGAGGGATACATGACCACATGCAATCAGCTCACTTCTCACACAGGTCACACTTTTCAGTTTTTAAGAAATGCTGACAAGTTAATAATATTTTAAAAAACAACAAATAACTAAAATCTCCTGTGTTACGTATTGCCCTCTGTTCTAGTTCTTTACTTTCTGCCCTTCATGCATCTTGGACAGTGAAAATAAATGAGGACCGTCTACTTTTGTTTACAGTCAGTTTTGCTTTATGGCTCTCATCCATAGTCCAAGGCTGAAATGTTTTGGCTGCAAACACAGCAGGAGAATGCTTGACTCCAAACATGAATCTGTTTTCACTGATTTTTGTTTGTTTGTATTAGCTTCCTGGAAAATATTTCTGGTATCCTAAAACTTTTGCCTAACAAAACAGGAGTGTTTGTGTCTCATAGAGATAGGGAAACAATATAGTCTAAGAATGCCCATAGCTATATGCATTAATCATGAATGCAAGTACCTCTTCACTTGGAAAACTAGGCAATGCACGGTTCTCTTTCCCTTACGATAGGTTAGGTAGGCCCTGATTCTCCAAACAGCTCCAGGTGGGTGGACCATGTGGTAATGGGAGATGTACCTTTAAGTCAGGGGTCTAAAACATGTGGCCCGCAGGCTACATGCGGCCCCTAAAGCTCTTTCCTGCAGCCTTCAATGACACAATTGTTACTGATATTTGCAATATCATTGTATGAAAAGGTTTCAGTGGTGTGGCCTTCGGGCTAATGTACTAGTCCTCATGTGGCCCTCTACTAGTCCTCATGTGGCCCTCATGGTGATTTGAGTTTGAGACCCCTGCTTTAAGTGGTTTAGCATCTCGAATAGGAAACATGAAGGAAGAGTGCTGCAGAACTCTATTTTCTGTTATACAGCAGCAACCAAAACTGCATCATGGAATAAAGAGGGTCTCTTTCAAGCCCTGGGGGCCCAGAGTTTGCTCAACACCACAGGGTACCTACCAGGAATAAACAGAAATGAAAGAAAATGACTTGAGTGGAAGAATGACAGCTACATTAGAGATGAAACTGGAAATAGGCAAGAAAACCGGAAGAAATTTAAATAGCACTTCCACTCTGTATCTGCAAGCAATGGGTGCCAGTGAAAAGGAAGACAATCAGAAGGAAGCCCAATTTCTGACATAGCAGGTTCTGAGCACAATGTGTTTAACAGTCTTCAGTTAACTCAGGAACAAAAGGCTAACCACAAAACCATTACAAAAACTTGTGGAGTGCTGCACTCCAAGGAAAACTAAAACACAAGAGGTATGTTTTAACTAGAAGGTACAAAAAGAAACTATAGAGGATTTTTGTGATCGATCTAGGGCTAAAGGCCCAATCTTGAAAGTTGGGGGTGGGGATGGGTGGCTAACCAAGTTCCTTGATAACAGAATAGATTGGGACAGGAATCCAGAACAAAAAGTCTCTGAGATTTCTGGGAAAGCCAGCAATAGCTCTTTACAAGGCAATCAAAATTTGCCAGGCAATGAAGCCCCCAAGCTAGAATGAAGGTTATGGCGAGTCAGTGGACAGTGCTCTAATACTGGGCACTGTCTGATGAGACATGCCCACATGCTCAGGGTTCAACTGATATCCATATCTGTAGTTGGGAGGGAATTTTCCCTTGGGACATATTGGCTAGAGCTCTGGGTTTTTTCTTGCCTTCCTCTGTAGCACGGGCCATGGCTCACTTGCTGGTGGATTCTTTGTATCTTAAAGTCTTTAAATCATGATTTGAGGACTTTAATAACTCAGTCATAGGTTAGAGATTTATTGCAGGAGTAGGTGAGTGAGGTTCTGTGGTGGGCATTGTGGAGGAGGGCAGACTAGATGATCATACTGATCCCTTTTGACCTTAGAGTCAATGGCTATGTCTACACTAGAAAAAGTTAGGTTGAATTTGTTAATTCAAACTAATAAGTTTGACTTTAATTCGAACTAAACTTGATCTTATTAAGTCAAATTAACAAAGTGCACTAAATCAACTTAAAGTTAAATCTACTTAGTCCACTTTGTTAATTTGACCTAACTGCCCTTAATTTGACCTTCATAAATCAAACTTAATCCAGATCTCCACCATTGTTAGTTCAAACTAAGGAGTTGAATTAAGGCTTAGTTTGAACTAACAAGCAGTTCTTATTAATTCAAATTAAGATTTCATTAAGTCAAATTAAGGAATTTCTTAATTTGTCTTAAAGTTTAGAGTAAACAAGGACTAATTTTGTTAAAATTAAGCCTCCTTAATTCAACCTAAATTTCCAGTGTAGACATAGCCTATGAGTCTAAATACTAAGGAACCCAAATATCACAAGAAAAGAGACTTAAGGCTCAAGATATGTTGTGCTCAAAGTCAAGCAAGAACAGCACCTGGTGCTGCATGCACTGTGACAATCAGCACTAACTGGGACAATACCTGGGTGACGGAAAACAGATGAAAGAACTGTCATGAATTACATCCCTTTACAAGAGTTTGCAAGCACCCACAGAGCAGGCATAGCCTGGACAAAGAGGACGATGGCAGCAGCCAAGCTCAGATTAAATTTGATGAGGAGCAATGGACAGATGACATTGAAGCAGATGTTGGGACTAGACTGCTGAAAGCAAATGGGACTGCTGTTGATCTTCAGTTTAATGCAAGTGCACAAGCCAATGCCTTATTAGAAATTGTTACTGACACAGAAGGAAAAGCCACGTGTAGTGAACAGTAAATGGGTAAAACTTAAGGCTGACTGTGATGAGCTGATTCCCACTAAAGGAATATGTAAATCTGATGGATGAATAATGAACTGGAGAACATACAATCTGTAATAGCACCTGTATCATGGAAAAGAACATCCAGTATTAGGTTAAAAGTGTGTCAACCTCTTGGTCTCATCAAGAAAGTGCACTTTTGAGGCGTAAAGGACCCAAACAATTGAGGAAGAGTTTGAGGATATCTTCAAGGGGATAAAGAACCTCTCAACAGCATATAGAACAGAGCTGAAAGAAGCCAACTGCCCACCAGTCACACTTGGAAGAAGTTCCACTCCTCTTACGTGAGGAAATCCATTTATTCAGGTGTGAATATCAATGTCACCTTAGCCTTCATGATCCCTTGCTAATTTTGAGTACCCTCAGCAGTGATCTGCTAGACACCAGCCATTCATCTCCTCGCTGATCATCTCTTACTACAAAGACCCTCCACCATTTCTTTCATAATAATTTTTTCAAGGTTATTTCCATCCTTACGCTTAATGCTGCCAAAGTACCTAAGTTTGCAACTGTTGATTTCTGACATCAGAGGAGATAGCAAATACCAAATATTTTTCTATACTGGATGCCTAAGTGGGATTTAGGCCAGCACCCTTAAAAGAACAGTCCACATGTGTGCCCACTCAGCACTCGGGCTCTGTTTCCACAGACTGTCATTTGGGTTTCTTAATCACAAAATACAATACGTTTCTGACAATACAGAGGATATTGAAGTCTATACAGCTGATGTCTTGCTCTGAAGAGGAAAAATGAAGAGCCTGACCAGGCAGCTATGAAGAGAAATAGCAGGTGGGCTAACACTAAACAAACAAAAATGTCAATGCCATCAAACAGAACTAAATATATGGGAGAAAATCTAACACAGCGAGGTATATAGGTGGAGAACTGTAAGGCTGAAGCCATGATCAACACAACTGCCCCGATGGACAAGAAAAGGGCAGATTCCTCAGCCTAGGAACTATATAGGGAAATTTTTGCATAACCTACTTGCTCAAACCAGAGTGTTACGGTGCATAGAAATCCAATGAACATGTATTGCAAATTTTAATAAAGGATTTGAGAAACTGGAGGACTTCATTATAGAGGCTCCCATCATGAAGTACTAAAACGTGAACTGCAAAACTAAGTTGTCCATAAATGTCCCCAAGGAGGTGTTGGCACAGTCCTCTTACAAACAGCACGGTCAAACAGGTAACCAGTAGGTGAGCTGTCACAAACGCTAAAAAAACTGAGTGTCCATTTGCTCAAACAGAGAAATAGGCTTTGCACTCAGGTGTAATGCGTTGACTATCTTCATTCAAGAGAGGCCTGTGTTAGCTGAAACTGACCATCAGTTACTTATTGCCCTGCCAAACGGGGCCAGACAAAACCTCCCACCATCCAAAAATACACGATTATTGTTTCAGCTGTAACTGTAGGATTTCCAAATCAGATGTGTATGTGGGAGAGACTGAGGGTTGCAGATACTCTCTCTAGAGCATTTAACAAAAATACCAGGGTGCAAAAATCTGCAGTTAGATTTTGTTCATGTCAATTTGATTAAAAAACCTGTCCAGTCTCAGACAACATGTAGACTGTGACTGCCAAAGCAACAGCTCAGCATAAGACCCTGCAGCAAGTGATTCAGGCTTTTAGTACAGGGTAGTCCCTATCACCAAGGGGGGAGGAGGCAACTCTTACTCCTAGATGAATAAGACGTTGTTGACAACATCTTTGTGTCAAGATGGTGATCCCTACAGTTTTACAGAAAAGTCCACTAAGGGATACATGAAGGTCATTCAGGAACAGACAGATCTTGGAGTCAGCTAGAAACATTTTACATTGCTCTCAAATCACCAGTGACACTGAGGAACCTGTAAAGGGTTATTGCGTATACCACAGAATCATAGACTCAGAGGATATGTCTACACTGGAGGCTTAAGTCGAATGAAGCAACTCCAGGGCCACATCTGGAGTTCACTAAGTTGACTTAAGCACTTGCTTAAGTCAACTTAATAATTCTCACCCTTAAAGTTGACTTTATTAAGTCAACGTAATAAAATGTGGCCATTAAAGTCGAGTTAATAACATTGACTTAAGGCAGGAGGGCCATTTAAGTCAACTTCATAAAGCGGTCATCGAGTCCCGTCCCCTGCACTCATGGCAGAACCAAGTACCCTCTTAAACCATCCTTGGTGGGTGCTTGTCTAACCATTATAAGGCTAAGTCAAGCAAGTAGCACAGGCAAAGCTGGCCACCAGGAGCAAAGCAGATGTACATTTATTTACACCAAATGGGGAAAAAAACATGTATTTGTTTAGACTGTTAGTCTCGCTTCCCAGAGATAATTTTACTCAAAGCCACTACAGCTAAAGAGGTGATTGCACACATCTGACAGGGTAATGTCTGACAAGGCTCACAATTCAGTGGGCATGACTTTAGCTAGTCTTGCAGTGAGGTTTGTGTTCAGATGTGTAAGTGCTAGTTTATTAACCCCAGTTGATTGGTTTGGTGAAAAATGCTGTTGAAACAGTAAAACAACTACTGAAAAAGTCCTCAGAGTCTGAATGTGATCAGCACTTAGCACTGTTAAATGAGACGTGGTTCGTCAGCTGTAGGCATTTGTTTAACAGAAAACTGAGAATGAGAATGCCTGTAACGGTAGAAGCCGTGTAGCTGTAGCCAATGTCCAGGAGATTATGGAGAAATGGTGGGTGAGGTAATGTCTGTTATTGGAGCAGCTTCTGTTGGTGAAAGAGATGAGCTTTCAGAAGAGCTCTGCGTATGCTCGTCTGTCTCACCAACAAAAGCTGATCCAATAAAAGATATGACCTCACCCAGCTTCCATCTGCAATGAGAGGCACTGGTAAAGACATTGATAAAACTAAACCAAAAAAAATGTTTTGGGGCTCTGGGCCTGGCCACCACATCAGGAATATGATGCAATATCCAATTATACTGGAAATCAATGCTTGCAAACAGCGGAGATGTCACATGAGGTTGCCCTGTACGTCGTAGAAGATTGTCCTCTAAGGCAGATATATACTGAGGCAGAACGAGCAGCACCATCACAAGGGAGGGAGAGAGGGACGTGGAGTTTTCCATTTTGCCTGAAGGTCTTCAGTTCCAGGACATAAAACGGCCTCAACAAACGGACTGGGATCCACATGTTGGAGCACCTCAGAGATCAGTTGTTCATTGGTGGTAGGTTGGATGAAGTACTTGAAACTGTTTGTTTCATACAAAGATTGGATGTTCAGTTTTACTCTGATCAAGTTTTGGCTGGGAAAGGAAGCTGTGATGCACTGGAGACTGTTATCTTTAAGTGGTTTAGCTTCTCACACAGGAACTCCAGGGGAGGAGCATTGCAAAATAAACAGGCCAGGGCCATGGCTGTGATGCAAGAGCAGTTGTAACTGTGTGTCATTTGCTGTTTAAGGAGAAACAAGCATGGAGTCCTGTGCCACATTTAAAGACTAACAAATTTATTTACGGCATGAGCTTTTGTGGGAGAAAATCCCTTTGGAAGCCGTATAAGGAAAAGGCTCTCATTCAAGCACCATGGGTGCAGAGAGCCGAACACCAGAGATCTGTGCACAGGGGCTGTCCGTCCAGTGAAGACAAGAGGCTCTGTGCTGATGCAGAGAGCACAAGATCTCTTGCAGGATGGGTAAACTCACAGGTTCAGACTTCAGACACCCATCCCTTTTAAGGATTTCTGTGCCCTACAATTGAGGCATGGGAATGACGCTTGGGCCTGAGCTTGTGCATCCTCAGGCCTGACCTAGCCCCTCAAGTGTGGGGCTGTTTGCTGTGTCGCAGCCCCTGCATCTACAGTTGCCTCTCCAGGCCACAAGCACCCGCAGTGCTGTATGGACAAGAGCAAAACAGCAGCCCTCGCTTGCCCTGAATCCCGGAGCTGGTGCCTCAGTCAAGCCCATCCACTGTGCTAGCTCCTGCATGGCCAGCAAAGAAACCAAGGCACTCAAACACTAATGGATTTATTTTCTCCCTGAGCTTTGGCGGGAGAAAATCCAAGGAGTCATGTGGCACTTTAAGACTAACAGATTTATTTTTTGCATGAGCTTTTGTGGGAGAAAATCCCACTTTGTCAGATGCTTCGAAGATGGGTTAACTTACAGAAAGGAATGAAAATCAATGCAAGGGGGTGTAAAACATAGGATCAGGGTAACAGCAAATCAGAGCAGTTCAAATCAAATCAAATCATAGGGCTGGAAGGGACCTTGTGAGATCATCGAGTCCAACCCCCTGGGAATTGAACCCAGTTGTTAGGTTCAAACCATTGGAAGCCTGAAGTCAATTTTGTAATGGGAGAAGAACCCATAGTCTCGATTCAGTCCTGCCTACACAGAATTTAGCTTGAATATGAATTCAAGTTCAGCTGTTTCTCCCACTTCTTCACATGCTGTGAAGAGGGAGAACTTCCCTGCATTTATTTTCCTCCCATTTGATAAGATCCGCCATCCTCCACACAGTCTGATTTTCTCCCCCAGAGGCTCATGCCATAAAGAAACCTGTTAGTCTTCCACTCAATTTCCAAAGGACTAGCCGTGTTGGTCTAGTCCAGCCAAATAAACAAGGAGTCCTGTGGCACTTTAAGACTAACAGATTTATTTTCCGCATGAGCTTTCGTGGGAGAAAATCCCACTTCCTCAGACACTTTGGGTGAACTTGACACCTTGCTTGTTTCGCTGGCCCCCGCAGAGCCGCCTCCCCACGCCGTGCGCACACCCAGGTGGCGACACCTGCGCACCCAACAAAACAAGGCGCCGGGGAGAAAAATTCACCACCGCCTCTATCTTTCTGCCACTTTAAGAAAGCTGTTCCAAGTAGCATCTTTCAAATACGCTTTTGTAATGGATCGTCTGCTTTCCACCCGCGTGCCAAACGAAATATATGAGTTGTATCCTACACCTGAGCTTTGATTGATTGATTGATTCCTTGCGCTCACCCACGCACGGGCGTGTGCCCAAATGTGCGAGCCAGGGCTGGAAATGTGCAGCGCTCCCGGCCTGCAGAAGACGGGCCGGGGCGGGCGCAGCGGGGAGCGGGCGGCGCCGGATCGGATTCGCAGCCGCGTGTGAACGCGCCGCCCCGCGGGCGCTGCTGAAACCCCCCTGGCCGCGGGCTGCGGCTGCGGCTGCGTCACGGCGGCGGATGGAGAAGGAGCCGGGGAGGAGGGATGCCGGGGGCGGGCAGGGCGAGATGGCGCCGCGGAGGCAGGAGCCGGAGGAGGCTGGCGGGGCCGGGGGGCAGCGGGGAGCCGGGCCGGGCTTCCAGCCTCCCGAGGGCGGCTTCGGCTGGGTCGTGGTCTTCGCCGCCACCTGGTGCAACGGCTCCATCTTCGGCATCCAAAACTCCTTCGGGATCCTCTACGTGATGCTGCAGGGAGACCTGGGCGGGGGGGAGGCTCCCGAGGACCCCCAGCTGCAGCTCCGCACAGGTGAGGGGGCGCCGGGCTTGGCACCGACCCCAACCCTCCCCTCCCGCAGCTGCTGGGGGGCAGGCAAAGTCCGCCTGGCTTTCTGCTTGCTGGGCTTAAAGTGGGCTGCCTGCAGCCCTGTTTTGGGGGAGTGCGCCTTCCCTAGGCTGTGGGCCCCCCGAATTCCTTTTGTGCAAATCTGAGGATTTGTGCCCACTCCAGGGAGTGGGGTCAAACTTGTGAGCGGGATTCAAATAATAGCTCCATTTTATTTGGATCTGCAGATGGAAATGATTTGATGAATTACAAAAGCTTAGTGGGAGCGTGCGACTTGAAATCGCCTTCTGCAAAGTAGCATGCAAATAGTAGGGCTGTTGAATTCGTTTGTGCGCACTTTATTTTGTGGTGCGCCTGGATTTCACAACCTGTGTGCCAAAGTTCCCTCTAATTACTCATAGACTGTGTACAGTTTCCTTGTGTGTGCAAAACTGTATCTTTGTGAGCACCAATATTAGCCCGATTGAATTTTTTTGTGCACAATTGATTTTGTTGCGTGTGCAGGTTTCATGACCTGTGTGTGTGCGCACACATGCACAGCTTAGAGGGAACATAGGCCAGGGCCCACTAGAAACAGAAGAGTGTGACATTGATGCTACATTTTTCTCCATGTGTCCTCCTCTTTCTCCTTCCCTCTCCTTTCCCGGCTGTGGGACCTGGCAGCTCTACTCTTGGTGAATGGGAGCCAGCCCATTGTGGGCTGTGGGTACACTCCAGGCTGCCACCCCAGCATGGGTGCATTGGAAACTCCCTGCATCTTGGCTCTGCTTAGTTTAGATGGGAACCTGCCTGTTGCTGAAAGGGCAGGACCTCTGGACATAGGGTTACCAGATGTCAGGCAGGAGGAGGAGATGTGCTCCTCTTTACCTTCTCCTCCTCCATCCAGCAGGCATTTCAAAAATACGTGATTTTGTCTGGTTTTTTACTTAGAGTGGTTAAAGTGTGCTGGAGCGCCCCAGAATGCCCTCTTTTTAGGGGGAAGTGTTCCAAGGCCCCCTAAAAACAGAAAAATATTACATTTTCTCCATGTGTTCTCCAGTGTCCTCCTTTTCATACTTCCCTGTCCTCCTTTCCATGCTTTGGTATCTGGTAACCCTGTCCTTGTAGCGGAGGGAATTTGGGAGCGAAGAGAAGTCTGGGTTCTAATCTGTGTGTTAAGTGTCTTCCATGCCTGCCAAGATATCCCCAGGGAGCAAACCGTGCACACCAAATGCAGCAGGGAAGTCCTGTTGCTGTTCCGCGTGAAACAAACATTTCCAGAGAGAGGAAATCTTGGAATTATTTTGCTGGGAGTCTATGCAACAAATGAGCATAAACATTTCCACACTGACCCTTTGTGTTGCACTGGTTTATGATTTCCACCTTTGGACTCAAAGTTCTGTCTTATGGGCTCTCTCTCTTCCTCACCCTCCATACACAAAAACAAAAGAAATCCCCAAAGTGCTTTAGATGTTTGGGAGGGTTTTATTTTTTTCAGGGTCATGGGAGTCAAAAATCCCACTTCTGCATTTTTATTAAAAGTATTCTGGAACAGTCTGGCCAAATAGTTCCAAGCTATCACTGGAATGCAGGTATTACTAGCTTTCTTCTGTCTTTAAAAAAAAACAAAACCAAAAACTTGTGAAAGGTCAAAAATGATAAAAGTTGCTCGTGTAATATGCCTTGTGAATATCCACTATGATAGTATGCGACTGTAGTTTAAGAACTCTCAACTATGATAGTGTTTTACAATCTCACCTTTATCTGTCTAAACAATGTGTATGCCAATTAAGTAGACTATTAAAGCAATTTATATGAGGAGTACCTCGTTAACTGTTCTTACACAACATACTGCAGATTAAAAGGGAAAAGTAGCTGACATTGGCCATATGATTGAGTTTTTTTGTTTGGTTTGGGGTGGAAGGGGGGTAGCAGCTAAATAAGCTTTTTAGCCGCCTCCTCCTTAAGTCTTGCAAACATGCCTGTTAGTATCTTTAGTCACTTAATTTCAGTGGGGATACTTACATGACAAGTTAGTAGCCGGCTGAAGTGTTTTTGCAGGATTGTTTCTCTAATACTAAAGATAGCAAAGGACTTTTATACTTAAGTTAATTATTATGTATTTGTTTTGTATTACAGTAGCATCTACAGGTCACAGCTGAGATTAGTGTTGCATTGTGCTAGGGACTGTTCCTGCCACAAATATTATGATCTAAAGAGACAATACAAACAAAAAGTGGAGGAGAAAACAGGCTTAGAGAAGTGAAGTGACTCACCTGAGGTGTCACAGCAGGGAGTAGAAGCCGAATTGCCTGACTGTCTGGTGTCCTGTCCTCTACTAGCCCAAACCTTTGTTAGTAAAGATGTGCTGGCTGAATGACAACGAATGTACAGGAATGAAAGAAACCGCAAGATGCTACACATCTAAGATTCTAGAAATAACTACCATGATATTGTTGAGAAATAATATAATCATGTAATTAAAGACTAACACAGTGCATATCCATGTGGTGGTGGAGTTAAAAGTGTATAGACAACCTTACCATTGTCATTTTGTGGCTATTGACAGCACAATAATTACATGGTATCTTTATATAGGTTGTCTATTAAGTTGTTGGTGGATTAGACCAGCGGTTCTCAACCTTTTGCATGTTCTGACGTGCTTGGTGTGTTACGACCCTACAGGACATACCAGCCCACCCTCCCCAGGCCGAATCCAGTCATTTCCCTGGCTCTCTGAGACACACTTATTGCTGCGTGGCAACACAGTGATGTGTCCTGACACAGTGGCTGAGAACCACTGAATTAGGCAATGCATGCAGGTATCTGTAATCTTCAGGAAGATCAACACAACCAGTTATCTGTGTCCTCCTTATGATTTTTATCAACAACAATGAAGGTGCAGCTGGAAAAGAGGCAGTTTAGCTAAAGATGTTGAAAACTGAAATTTGGTGTTAGTGATACAAACTCTGCCACAGGCATGTAGGACCTGGCACCTATTTGTGTCTCTGTGCATGAGTGAATATACAGGCCTCTAGGAAGAAAGAAAAACCAACATAGGCATCTGAGTCAGTCCATCACTTTGTAATTAAATTGCCCACCTGACCAGTTTTGTTCAGTGTGCTTAGCGAAGCAACCATCAATAATGCACATGCTTTGACCTGCTAGCCTAATGTTGCCTTTATGTGTATGTCCATTCTCACTTGGACACGTATCTGGTACGCTCTGCTTAATGTGTAGAAATTTCTAGTTTGCAGGGAGAAAGGAGTGATTGCCCATGTGTGATGAGAGATTATTTATTAAGCCTTGGTGTTTTGGCATTTAAACATACAGGCTCAGAGAGTCCTTGCTGCTTTGGAGAGAGGCAAAGGAGGCAGAATGCCTCAGAATTAACTAGCATCTGTGCAACATGCTCTTCCACTCCCTCCTGCCACCACCCACTTGCAATTCCAGCAGCTTCCTGCAGTCCTGCTTTTTTAACACCTGAGGATGGGAATAGTGGGTCTGGGGAGGCCTGTCTGGATGGGGTGGAGATGGAGAGCAGCTGCAGTTCTTGACATGTTCTACTCTAGTAGATGTCAAACTTCTTTGCACTGCCATAACAAAACCTTTGCACTGCCATGACACAACCCTGGGAGGGGCGACTGGAGTCTGAGTCCTGCCACCTCTGGCAGCGACAGAGGCATAGCCTAAGGGCTTCAGCCCTGGGCTAGTGATCTGTAACCAGCTGCCCATTATTGAAGCCCTTGGGCTTTGGTTTCAGCCCTGAGAGGTGGGGTTCAGGCTTTGGTTTCAGTCTCAGGCCCCAGCAAATCTAATGCCAACGCTGGCGGCCCCATTAAAATGCAACCCCAGAGTGAGTCACAGTCCACAGTTTGAGAACTGCTGTTCTACTGCGTGCTTAGACTGCTTCATCGAATTTGCTCCTACTATCTATCTGCCCATAGCTACACTTCCTGTCCCTCCCAGTAAGAGGGATGCTATGTAGCTGTATGGGACTACCTGTGCACCCCCTCCTCTCCCAGTCTTGGTTGTACAGAACACCTCTGTGCCTCCCCACTTACCATTAGGTACCATCCCTGTGGCAACTGCTTACTTGGAAACATAATCAGGAAAAAATTTGTAGCTGCTTTCAGACTGTTAAGTGTTATGGCCTTCCTGAATAGAATCACACTGTCTTATTTCTGCTCTGCATTTCATCTCCCCTCTTAGCTGGCATGATGCTCTGAGATGGAAACAGAGAGCCAAAACCATGCATCCTGACAGCTTCTCATAGACCACCAGCAGCAAGTACTCTACAGACTGCAGTGTCAGAACCCCAAATAGATTAAGCACAGGGCTAAGAGTAATCTACCTCTGTCACTTACTCGTTTTTGTGGCCAGCAGCAAGTCATTAAGATACAGACAGAAAAATTGAGGCAGTGTAAGATGGAAGCTAATGTTCACCTTTCTCATAGGTATTTCTGAGAATGATGTAATATGTGGAGAGTGCCTTGAAGATGTAAATGCAAAGTACTATTCCAGCCAAGTTATAAGCCTGAAAAAATAGGGTTTAGACTTATATTTAAAGGGTGCTAACTCAGACACATGGTTGTAATTATCAAGGTATATTTTTTATTTGCATCACATTCTCTTTTTTTCTGATCTCATAATCTGTAGGCTCATTGGAGTTCAAATTTAGGGTCAGACTGTAAAAACAACCTTCTTTCAACCCCGGGCTGAATGCATAGCTCCTTTGTTTAAAAAAACATACTACTGAGCACATGCAAACAAGCAGTCCCATAAAGAACAGCAGCTACTGCTGTGAATATCCAGCACAGCCCTTGCCTGCATGCAGCAGGGACAGGACTCCAGAGAGAGACGTGCGGGAGGTTTCGTTTTGTGGAGGGGATGGGGTGTTGTAGAGGAAAAATTGAGGCTAGATTAAAAGCTTTACCCAAGGGATCAGCAAAAATCAGTCACTTCTAGCAACAGTGGCTTGTAAGGAAGCATGGAGCAATAGTGTATCTTTAGAATATTTGAACATGATAACTTAAAGGTGATTAGAAAGAATTGTATCTGTGCTGAGGCATTGATTTCAGTCAAGAATTCCCTCCACCATTTAGGGTATGTAGAACATTCACCACACAGAGGAAATTTAAATTTAAAAACAAACAAACTAGTCCTTTACGGGTGGCATCATAGCACAGAGCGTGACTCCATTTGTGGCCTTGGTTGAGTGTCCTGTGAAAAGGAGGCAATATTTCCCTGCCTCACACATTTTCCACCTCCCCAACCTCCTCCTGGCACTTGCAAAAGTAGCCATTTGTAAGACCAGAGAGAGGAGGTTAGCACAAGGGGGTCTCTGTGACTGTGGGGCCTACTTCCGCTCTCTCGTTTGTTCACGTCCCTGGGCAGAGTTCCTCTGGGCAGCATCTGCTGGCTCCGTCAACGCCTTTCGGGAGCAGTGGACGCTGTCTGGGGTTCTGTGCTTGGTGTCCTCTTCAGAGTCCCTTGTTTTAAACCTATGACCCTCACACCCGTCTCTGTTATTTCATTAGTTGTCCCCTGAAATTAGTTGGACCTGGGTCCAGTGCCTCCTCCCCTTAGGCTGGAGGAAGGGTTTTAGTTGTGGGCAGGCTTGCAAACCCCTCTCCCCATCACTGTGCAATCCAAATATGACAAGTGTTGTGAGTGGGATTAGTTAGTCAGTGAAACAGGGCTTTCCTTTGATAGGAATGTAAGTCGGCGCTGCGTTTTAATGCACTCGCACCCTCACCCCCCCCCCCAAGCAAACTTCACCAGGACAGCAGTTTTAAAGAGTCAAAGAGGACTGAATCTTCAGGGTCCCTGGCTGACCCATTTTAGATTGAGGCTCTTAAAGAAGGAGGGAGGTTCCTAGCATTATTTGAATCTGTCACCCACTTTAAAATGTGACAGCTAAGGAAAATTAGACTAAAAACCACGGCCATTTCTGGATTCTACAAGTCAAACAGGGTAGTCCCGCCAACATGGGCATAGTTGAGGCAGCCACAAGTTCCAGCTGGTCTTTCTCAGACATGAGCAATCTCCCTGATGTGTGGGAGAGCAGGGTGTCTTGGGCAGGAAAGGCACCTGTTCCTGTTGCCTCAAATGGATACAGAATATCAGTTGTGCATATTGCTTGTGGTTAACTTCAGTTCAAACATACACTCAGGGTCTGCAGAGTAATGGCAAGGAACCTGCCTGCCTGCTGTTTCTGAAAGTGTGTCTTATTTCTATAAATCCACAATAGGTGTTGCAGTTTCAGGGATTTAACAAGAGCTAGCAAGGCCTCTAGAGGGGCTGCACTGAGTTTTTCCCCCTCCTTTTTTATTTAATTAAAGTCATCTAGATGTAGCTTAACCTTATTTGCTGAAAATTTAATGTTTCCTTTGCCTGGAAAGAGGAGCGATAAGCACTCTGATCAATGGATTATGAAGTTTAACTGGTTTCACTGTAGCTCTCTTGTAAGTGCCTCTGTGTCTTACTCCAGTGGAAGGCTGTCTTCTAATTCCTCACGGCAAGAGTTCCTCAGTATATTGTGTAGCATTCCTTTGCTGCCTCTTTGCACGAGAATTGGGCCTATTTTGCCACTTATCCAGCAGCGGATTCTGTGCCAAATCAGGATAAAGCATTGGAAGCTGGGCTGCATCAGGGTCCTGATTCCAAAAGATCCTTTATGCACCAAACGATGTCTTGAAGTAAAAATGGGACTAGATACTTAACAGAAGTGTTTCTTGCTCAGGATTAAATTGATCCACACGTTTGTGGCTGGGGAAAAGACTTCCCATGAGATATAGCGGCAGTGAGTGTTAGAGGGCTTTTTAGGGGTCCTCACTGAGTAGGGATTGTCTTTTGAAATCGAGTGCATATTCTATACGCTATAGTTGCTGTGATCATGTTGAAGAAGTGTCCATCTTGTCTTCATCTTTTATATTTAAGGTGAGATGAGGAATGAACCAGCCATGCACAATCCTGCTTTGGCTAACATGGGCTAGTCTGTTTTTTTTTAATCTGAACCTCCCATTGAGATCTATGGGGATTTCTACTTAAAAAGTAATGCTATATTGTGTCCCCTAATTCTTCTGGTAGATAAATTAGTTTATGTAAGCTGTCCTGCTTTGTTAAAAACTGCTTTGTGGAAGGAACAAACAGCTGTGTTTCCCAGGATAAATGTTGCTGATAAAATTGGATCAGGGTTTCCCCAGAACAGAGAAACTGAGCTAAGATCTTAATTTGGAAAAAAGTTTTAATGAGAAGAGCTTCTTTTAAATAACCAAACTCTTTAGTAAAAGAACAAGGAGCAAAAATAAAAACCAGTTGTCTAATCTTTACTGAAAAGCATCAGCCTTGAATACCTAGTTGTAGGGTCCTGCTGGCTCTGTGGGCTAGGAAGGAGAAACCTTCATGATACAGTGAATTCTGAGAGGTCATTTTTGAAAATGCACCCAAGTCAATTTTGGCAGTACTTCACAGCGCTGATAACCCTCTGTCAGACATCTTAGTGGATAGGGCTGTCTGATGTGCAGGGATGGTATCAGATTCAAACAACTGTCATTAAGGCTCTTTTTGTTAGTTGTGTAAATCCAAAATTTAAAAACATCTGTGCAAGACTTTAGGATTTAAATTCAAGGTCTATTTGGGGGGATTTTAGAGTGCTGTTTTATTGACTCCAGCCGAACAGGAAAAACTGGACTATTTTATATATAAATATACCCATGAAAATATTCCCTACATCTATATCAGATATATAATATAAAACTCTTTTTATCTATAGCTTAGTTGCCTATTAGGCTAGTAAATCTATGACTTGAGTGAGAAAGAAAATAGCTCACTTTAGGTTATTTAGTGACATTGTAAGCAAGATACATATTGTTTTATTCCTACTTAATTATTATATGAACAGGTAGTTAACATTTCAAACATCCCTGTGACAGATAAGGAAAAGCAAACAGACTTTTTAATGAAGTTGTTGACACAAGGAATTCAATTTATTTTAGTACATAGAACATATTTGTTGTTGTCCTTATATTTTCAATGCATTATAGAACTTGAGTGCCAGGCTTGATGAGTTATTTCTTGAAATGGTCTCATATGGCCTTTCCTGAAGGTGGCACTGTAGCTGTTGAAGTTTTTTGGATAGGCTCATTTCAGATGGACTTGGCATCTTGTATTAATTGTGCTACAGCTGTTGTATAACTATTAGACTTCAGACTGCCCTTCTCCAACATCTTTCACCAAAGGACCTCAGAGTACTGCACCAATTTAAATAGATTACATTTCAGCATCCCTATGTCATAAGGAGGTAGCATTAGTCCCATTTTACAGATGTGCCTTCCTTTGCAGCATGGATCGCTTGCGGGTTTAAACTAGTGTAAATGGTGGGTTCTCTGTAGCTTGCCATCTTTAAATTGTCATTTAAGGACTTCAGTAACTCAGCCAGAGGTTAGGGGTCTATTACAGGAGTTGGTGGGTGAGATTTTTTGGCGTGCAAGGTGAAGGAAGTCAGACTGGGTGATTGAGATAGTCCCTTCTGGCCTTAGTCTCTTTGAGTCGAAAAGACCTTAACCCCAGAGACCCCAGTAAAATTTATTTAAATACCTTAAATGTACGTTGTGTTGTAGTGAACTGGCCTTTTTTTTTTTTTTTTTTTTTTTCTGGTGTTACTTTCTGAGGATACAGAGGGGATAAGGAACCCTGACTTTAGTTTGTGTGGTAGAAACCAGTGGGCATTAACTCTGGTCTCAGTTATACTGATGTGAATCCACAGTAACTGCAATGAAGTAAATGGGTTGTGCTTTGGATTTACTCTGATATAGTTGAGAACACAATCTTGGTCTCTCTTCCCCCTCTCCCCCTTCTGGACTTGGCTTGTTGATAGTAATTTATAATTTTGTCTGCCTGGAACACATGGGTTTGTTACATGGCTTTGTTCTAGATGTGTCTTTCTGTTCAATGACCAGGAGGATTTTGTAAGTCAGAGCTTTCTTTTAGTAACAGTGATAGCACAAGATCAAAGTACCGGGCCTTGTTAACCTGATTTGAGTATGGACGGGAACCAGCTAGAGAGCTCTGTGCTGGAGTGCTGTGGTCATTGGACCCGAGAGCTGCAAATCCCAGAACTCTAACCCAGGGGTTCCCAACCAGGGTATGCAGGGGTCTTTGGGAGCACATCAACTCACTTGGATAGTAGCCTTGTTTAGCCACTGGCTACATAAAAAACACTAGCAAACTCAGTAGAAACCTACCGTATATCATCGCGTATAAGCCGAAAATTTTGTGCCTGAAAATTGGCTTCAAAACAGGCTTTTGACTTATACTCAAGAGAATATGGTAGACAGCCCCTCCCAGGAGTTTCCCAGACCATGCGGCAGGCTGGAGCCCCGGTGTTGCCGGGAGGCCATCTTGGGCAGTTGGCCGGGGCTGGGGCTGGAGTGAGGAGGGGACCCCCGTGTCTGGAGTGGCCACGTAAGGGGACCCCGGGGGGGTCGGCCTGGACATTGAGGGGGGGATTCGGGGAAGTGGTGGCAGGGACCGGGGGTTGGGGAGGGGGTCAGGGAGTTAGGGAAAGTGATGGGACGGCAGGAAGGGTTTGGGGGAGGGTTCAGGGAGGCCAGGGAAGGGGCGGCAGGCCTTGGGCATGGGGGGGGGGGTCAGGGAGTCCGGGAAAGCGGCAGGAGGACCCAGGGTTTTTGGAGATCCCAGGGAAGCAGTGACAGGGACAGGGGATTGGGGGGGGGCACCTGGAAGGCTGGGAAGAGTGGCAGCAGGGGCTGTGGGGTGACAGGGAAAGGGTGTTGGGGAACAGGGGAGCAACAGCACCGAACTGAGAAGGGAGCAGGGGGGCAGCAGTGAGGAAAGGGCAGAGAAGGGGGGCAGCAGTGAGGAAAGGGCAGAGCAGCGGGGCAGCAGGTAGCAGTGAGGTAAGGGTGGAGTAGGGGGTGGCAGTGAGGAGGGGGCAGTAGGAGGAGCAGGGGGCAACAGCAGGAAACTGAAGTGAGCAGGGGGGTAGCAGTGAGGAAAGGGCAGAGCAGGGGGCAGCAGGAGTGAGAAATGGACAGCGAGGGGGCAAGGGAAAAGCAGCAGCAGAGATTTTGGGGTAGGGAAGCTGTCAAACTCCAGAGGAAGCCAGCAGCAGTGGGTGGGGGGGTGAGGGGCCAAGACTAAAAGGGGACTGTGGCTTATACCTGGGTCACCAATTTTAGCTTCTTTTGGGGGCTCAGAATTGGGGGGTCGGCTTGTGTCCAGATCAGCTTATACTCGATTATATACAGTAAATTTCATACAGACAATTACTTGTTTATACTTCTCTATATACTATGCACTGAGTGGTAAGCATGATATTTATATTCTAATTGATGTATTTTATGATTATGCGGTAAAAATTAGAAAGTAAGCAATTTTTTGAGAATAGAAACTTTTTGCATTTTTATGTTTATTTTTGTAAGAAGGTTTCTAGGTGAAGTGAAACTTGGGAGTATGTGAGATAAATCAGACTTGGAGAGTAGTCTGGAAGGGTTGAGAACCGCTGCTGTAACACAAAGAAAACTTAAAGCTACATACGGGCAGAAAGAGAGGGGGGTTGAATTCTGAGTCAGCCAGTCTTTGAGAAAAAGCGCTTGACACAAAATTGTGACCTGCTTCTCTTGTGTGCATATGATTTAAATTACTGAAAGGTATGTGGCTTGCCTCATTAATCTGTTGTCCAGTACAAGCTCTGAACTGCCCAACTAGTTTAAAAAGCCTGGGGATGTTTGAAAGAATTCAGAATATCTGTTTAAAAATGTTGTCTGTCTCTCTTCAAGGTTTACCAATCCAAATAGCCCTGGCCTGCCCATGAAATCTTGTAACTTTGTGTTCTAGTTCAGAATTTCTTGGTGTCTCAGAGGATAATACCGAATGTTCTCTTTACTTGTGGGTATTGATAGTCTGAAATTTTGATATTGGCAAATAGATTTGCATAGGGTGTAAATACATACTCTGCAACCCTGACATATATTCTTAAAGGAGTAGCATATGAATCCCTAAATTTTGCTGCATTTAAGTGTCGGGGAGCGGGGGGATGACAAATAAAGAAAAGCCTATTTTATAAAGTTCAAATTTGTTTTTTAACTTTTAATTTTATTTAAACATTCCTCAGCAGTGTCATGAGGGTAAACACAACCATGACGTGCTTGTTAGTGCATGAGAACCAGAAACAGCATATAAAGAGTTAGAAAGTGAAAGGTGTTTAGTTTCATTGTCCCTTTTCAGTGAAATCCAGAAAGTGAGCAGCAGCACCAGTGAAGAGCATGACTTGAGTGTCAAAGGGATAGCCATCTTAGACATATCTTAAAGAATGCTATTGGATAGCTTATACCTTGATTTCTGGAGTCAGCAAGCAGTCTGAAGTTGACCTAATATAGCCATTTCACTGTGCCTCAGTTTATTCATCTTTAAGTGGATATAATGCCCATTTTACAGCAAAGCTTTGAGATCTGGGGCGTGTCTACGCTGAAATAAAACACTGTGGCTGTCCTGTATCAGCTGTTTCAGGCTTGTGCTAAGGCGCTATAAAATTTCAATGCAGGCGCTTAGGTTGGAGCCCAGGCTCTAGGACCCCATGCCCTACTTTGCACACATATGTATGCACTATACAATGTGCAAAACAGTAGAAAAATGGCAAAACCTTCTGCTTTTAAAGCTGACAGTGCGCCCTTCCTTGGAGGAAAGGTGCAAAATAAGACAAAATATCACTGTTCTTGTTAAGTCATCCAACAATCTAAGATTGAGTTAGTGCCCTAATAGAGCCCCACTAGCTGGTTCAGGGTTGAGGTGTGGCTGTCCTTCCCTTCCTGTAAAAGAAGGCAGACCCTATTGCAATCTCTGTGGGGAGGGAAGGGTGGGAACTAATTCATCTTCATTTAATCGGTTCAAGTCTACAGTGGTGAGTTTGTTGTCACGTTCCTGGTGACACACAATTGTTTGAGGAGGCAGCATTTCTAATGGCAACTGGCAGGTTGTATTTTTGTTTCTTCCTCTCCCTTTGATTAATACATAATTTGTAACTGCACCTGTGCTGGCAATCACTGTGTGTTATGCCATGGCTGTTTTCAGAGACTCTTGCCATACCATGGACAGGAGAGCAACATAAGCCTGTGTGTATGCAAGTGAAGGGCTTGTTACTCTAGACTCCTTCTTACATGGATAGACCCACTGACTTACTGCAGACTGCTCAAGAGACTGAAGATTTGCAGGATCAAACCTTGGGCAGTAGGCCTCAAAACTTGGCTGTGGAGGATAGGGAAATACCATCTACATTTTGTACACTGAAACTAAGGCATGGAGCAGTATGTGACTTACAAATGTCAGACGGTGAAACAGTATTAGAGGCAGGAGTAAACCCTAGGACAGGGGTTGGCAACCCGAAAGGTAAGAAGAGTCACTTTTTTAAAGTTCCTTCAATAACTGTGTGTTTTGGGAGCCACAATGGGTGTAACCTCCTTGTAGAAGGTGGGGGAAACTGGGCAAGGGTGCCTGCCACAAGGTCCCCTGATGGGGGGGGAAGGGGAGCCCAGAACCAGGAGAGGGTCCCCTGCAGGGTCCCCCAGTGGCAGGGATGGGGAGCCTGGAGCCTGGCATGGATCACCTACAGGGTCACCCAGTGAAGACGTGTGTGAGGGGAGGAGCTGGAGCCAGGAGCCCAGAGCCACAAGGAGGAAACCCAAGAGCCATAGGTTGCAGACCCCTGCCCTAGGAATTGCAACTCCCAGTCCCAGTCTTGTGCTCAGTGTGTGACAGTGCTTCTTGTAGACCAGAACCCAAGTGACGTACTCTCTATCCAGCCACATAGAGCTGAGGTCTTTTAGCAATGAGGTCCACCTATTGGTGTCACTTTATTTGACCATGGACAGCTGTTGGGATTGGGAACCTGCCCATTTTATAAGCTCTGTGGAGGAAGAGAGAAACATATCGTGCTAATCAGAGAGCACAGGCATTGATGTTCTGTCCTAAAAGCATGTTTCAGGAAAAAGGTCAAGTGGGAGAATGATGAACATGGTTTTCCAGTGAAAATGTCCAGGACTACAATGTGTTTAAAGATCTGCTCAGCCAATCCTACAGTAACATTAGGCCTTTGCCCTATGCTGTACATCAGTCCTAAATGTTATCCCAAGAGGCATATGTCTAGTAGAGTCTTATATTCTACTTAGGGCTGGCTCAAGGGGTTGTGGCACCCCAAGCCAAATTTTGATTGGGAGCCCCCCCCATCTCATTCATGGAAGTTGAAAACAGTTTTCCAAAGTGCATAAATCTCCGATGTCTGCCTGCAGAGGGATTTAAAATGCACTCTGCCAACATGACTTAAGCTGCAGGTTGACTAACAGTGCCTGAGCTGCTAGGAAAGAGTTGAAGAGGTGGGAGCCGGCCTGATCTTCAGGGGGGCTAGGTGCCCCTAAACTGTCACTTGAAGCCATGTCTGTCTCTTGCCTCACAGTAGAGCCAACCCTGATTCTGCTGGATAGTTTCCTTCTCCAGTTGGTTCTGGACATACAAAAAGTGGGGTGAACTGTGTGTGGCTGGACTGAAATGAATGTGGGCGCAGTGGACCAGGTTGCTGTGTCTCATTCCCATCATGAGAAGACAGTCTCTGGTTTTAATTTGAAAGGCCTTTGACTGCCATGCCAGTTTAGATGATTGCGTGATGCATCTCTCACACAGACCAGACAAGGCCACACTCAGAGTCTCTTCCTCTCCGCCTTTTGGAGACAGTGCAAGTCACCCAGAGCTGCTTATATATTCTTCTCCAATCTTGACTGCCTCTAGCCCCCTGTCTTGTTGTGCTCTACAAAGAGCAGTGAACTCTCAAGCACAGAAGCATTGAGAGCAGAATTGTGCCACAGGATGGCTCCATTGTGGAAATATGCAGCATCTGAAGAAAGAGGGAAAACGCTCTTACATGCATGCATGTTCTACTGAGGCTGTCTTTTGGGTGCCCATTACCCAGTGTGTTCTCTTGCTTTGGCTGTTGCTTTGTTGTGAGCAGCCTGGCAAGCCTGCGATAGAATTGGCATTTTCAAGGCAGCTCAACAAGATCTCCTGATCTGTTGTTTGTGTTTAAAATAAACCCAACGCATCCCAAGAAACTCAGTGTAGATGCAGGGAAGAACTTGCTCATTGGGCTTTACTCGCTTTATGGGCATGTAGGCAGAGAAAAGCACCACTTCATATGCTGTGGTTTGGGACCTACAGGACAAGGCTGTCAAGGTGCCTTGTCTATGTCTCCAGTGAAACAGCAAGGCTTCTCTTAAATGGTAAATTTCTTTGTAAGACTGGTTCAGAAAGGTAATTCAAGCATTTGTCTAACTTGAGATATGGGAGTCATCTCACTAATGTCAAGGCAGTGAGAAAATTAGGCATGTTTTTAAGACCTTTTCTGAGCTAGGCCAAAGTGTTTGTCTCTAGCAGTACCAGAGCTGCTATGGAAACGCCACAGGAACATCTGAAGTCCCTTTTGTAAACTGCAGTGTCCAGTGGGAAATCATTGCTTGTGATGTGAGTGCCAGTAAACAAACCATGGTATTACAGGGCTGTTGGAAAGCAAATCCCATAGAAGACACTTGTTACTAACTGGTAGGTCTTACAGAATTTTGAATATAGGATTGTGATGGTACCCTTTTGCTAGCAGATCTAAATTTAGCACCCTGGGTGCTTTTTTATCTTAGTGATTCTCCTCCATGTGGTTCCATGGTAAAGACTCAAATGATAAGGCAGGTGAGGTGCTGTCTTTTACTGGACCATCAACAGTGCATTTGTTTTTATATGGGTGTGTGGAAGTCACAGAACCTGTGTTATAATAAAATCTGTTCCATTTATCCAGAACTATTCTGATGCTTATGAACCTTGATGTTCAAAAACTCATTTTAATTAATTACCAGTACCTTTGTTTCTTTCATCCTAAGTGAGTTATCCCTTATTTCCTTGTTTATTTTCTCTTCTCTGAACCTTCTGATTTTATTACTCTTGTATTTTGGTAACACTTGGGGCCCAGCTACATGATGCTAAGTACTGTGCGGAACATAACTTACTTTTTGACCCGAGGAGTTTGCAATGATAGTTGTGGATATCCCTTGGAAACCTTCATAAAAGTGCAATTATAGACCTGTGTTTATAAATATATAGCTGCATTTTGGGTATGTATGTTTATATATACACATCCTCTATATATGTGGGTATCTAGTAGGGAAAATAACACAGCAGGGTACAGATTATCCAACAAGTTCTTGGAATATATTGGAGACAATTTTTTTTTTTTTTTATTTCAGAAGATGGAGAAAGGTACTAGGGAAGAGGCTGTTCTTAATTTGGGCTTGACAAATAGAGAGGAATTGGTTGGGAATTTGAAAGTGGAAGGCAGCTTGAGTGGAAATGATCATGAAATGATAGTTTGTGATTCTAAGGAACGGTGGGAGGGAAATGGGTGCTGCTGGCACCTGGCACACAGGGCACATGCCCCGAGTCCTGGCACCAGGCCCAGGGTGGCGCCTGTCTCTCCCAGCCCTGTCCCTGACCCGGGATCCAGGGCTGGGCCGCCCACAGAGGTGCCTTACTCCCCCAGTTGGGGATTGACGCCAGGCTGCCTGTGGCGGTGCCCGCCTCTCCTGTCCCCATCCCTGTCCAGGGATCCAGGGCCAGGCTGGCAGTGGCAGGAGCCTGGAGTCGGATCAGGGCCTGGGCCCTGAACCTGGGGCTTTCCCTGGGTCAGCAATGTTCCTGGAGGGAAGACAGCACAGTAAATCTGATAGATTTGAAGAAGGCAGACTACAGCAAACTCAGGGACTTGGTCCACTGGAAGCAAGGTCCACTGGAAGCAAGTCTAAAGGGAAAAACATCAAAAGAGTTGGCAGTTTTTCAAAGAGAGATTAGTGAGAGCACAAAAGCAAACTGTCTCACTGGGTAGGAAAGAGAGAAAGTACAGCAAGAGACACCTTAGTTTAACCAGGAAAATTCCAATGATCTGAAACTCAAAAAACAGTCCTACAAAAAGTGGAAACTAGGTCAAATTAGAAAGGATGAATATAAATAAATAACATGAACAAGTAGGGACAAAATTAAAAGCCAAGGCACAAAACAAGATTAAAATAGCTAGAAACAAAGAGTAACACTACAAATACATTGGAAACCAGAGGAAGACCAAGGACCCTTACTCAGTGAGGAGGAAAAAACTAACAAAATATAGCAATGGCAAAAGTGCTGTAGGACTTTTTTGTGCTTTCACCAGAGGGGTTAGTAGCAATTGGAATCTAACATAGTGAATGAAGTGAAAATGAGGTAGGACCAGAGGCTAAAACAGGGTAAGAACAAATAAAAAATTACTTAGATAAGTTAGATATGTTTAAGTCTCAAAAGTCTGATAAAATACATCCTAGACTAGTCAAGGAACTGACTGAGGAGATATCTTGACATTAGCAATTACCTTTGAAAAGTTTTAGAAGGCAGGAGAGATTTCCGAGGACTTGAAAATGTCACTATATCTTCCCATGTATAAAAAATGGGAGTAAGAACAACCCAAGGAATTAGACGAGTCATCTTAACTTCAATACCCAAGAAGATAATGGAGCAAGTAAGTAAGCCCTCAGTTTATGAGCGTCTAAGATAAGGTGATAAGTAATAGTCAGCGTAGATTGGTTGAAGAACAAAGCATGTCAAACTAATCTGATGGAATTCTTGCTGAGGTAACAAGCCATATGGATGGGGGCTGGTTGAAAGCAGTAGATGTGGAATATCTTGATTTTAATAAGCCTTTTGATACTTTCTCTCATGACCTTGTCATAAATAAACTAGTGAAATACAGATGGAGATACTGTAGGGTGGGTGCATGACTGGTTGAAAAACCATTCCCAGAGAGTAGTAGTCAGTGGGTCACAACAGAAAAAACGTATCAACTGGGCCACCTAGGGATCATTTCTGGATCCAGTTCTGTTTAGTATCTTCATTAGTTAAAGAGTATGGTTGACAGTGAGCTGTAAGGGATTGCAAGTACTTTGGAGGGTAGGATTAAAATTCAAAATGATTTGGACAAAATGGAGACATGGTCTGAACTAATTAGAATGAAATTCAACAGTAACAAATGCAAAACCCTTCACTTAAGAAGGAGCAATCAGTTACACATATGAAGTGGGAAATGACTGCCGTGGAAGGGGGTCTGGGGGTCATAGTGGATCAAAAGCTAAATATGGGTCAACAGTATAAGAAACAGTGTTGCAAAACAAGAAACATCATTCTTGGTTGCATTAGCACGAGTGTTGTAAGCAAGACACGAGGAGTACATCTTCTGTTTTACTCCATGCTGATCTGACGTCAGCTGACATATTGCACTCAGTTCTGGGGACCACATTTCAGGAGGAACATGGACAAATTGGAGGAAGTCCAGAGAAGAGCAACAAAAATGATTAAAGGTTTAGAAAACACGAGTGATGAGGGGGGATTGAAAAAGCTGGGTTTATTTAGTCTGGAGAAGAGAAGAACGAGAGGTGACCTAACAGTTTACATAAAAGTTTGGAAGAAAAATTGTTCTCTTTGACCTCTGAGGATAGGACAAGAAGCAATGGGTGATCTAGGTTAGACATTAGGAAAAAACTTTCCTAAGTGTCAGAGTGGTTAAGCACTGGAATAAATTGCATAGGGAAATTGTAGAATCCCTATCACTGATGACTTTTAAGAGATCAGACAAGCACTTATCAGGAAAAGTATAGGTAATATTTAGTCCTGCCATAAATAGAGGGGACTGGACTAGATCAGTGGTTCCAAGCCTTTCTGAGTGAAAGTCCCCGTAGTTAACACTAAGTAAAATACATCCCCACGCTCCCACCCACTCTCTCACCAGTCATAAACGCACACAGGCCCTATAAACGCACGTAGTGGTAACAAGACTGAATTATATAGTTGTACAGGACTCTTCACTGAGTAAGAAGCTAAGTCTACTCTGAGGCAGCCCCCACCACATGCCCCATATGACCCATTTCTTCCTAGCCCTAATGGACTGAGGGTAGTGAAGGTGGACTCTGGCGGGTTGGCCGGGGCTGCTCCTCTCCAGCTAGGCATCTGGCCAATGCAGGGCTGGGTAGGTCTGCTCCTCCACCTCAGGCCAGAATAGATCTTTGGGCTGCTACTGAGGGCGAGGGTCGTTATATGAGCTCAATATTACTGAAGCCTTACAGACCCCTGTAAACCTTGGCACCTGCAAAGGGGGGGGGGGGCTGGTCCCACCACCACTGCCTGATTGGGAACAACTGAACTAGATGACCCATTGAGGTCCCTTCCAATCTGAGTCTATGATTCTGTAATGCACATGCAGACCCACATTACGATTTTACAGAAGAGTTTAGCACCCAAAATTCCAGTTGAAGTACATGGAAGCTCCTTGTGCTAAGTGCTTTCGAAAATTAAGCCATTTGTGTTGATGTACTGTGTGTGTGTTGTATTTCCAAAGGGGCAGCTGTGTTAGTCTAGTTCAACAAAAGAAGCAAGGAGCCCTGTGGCACTTAAAGACTGACAGCTTGATTTATTGCATGAGCTTTCATGGGAGAAAATCCCACTTTGTCAGCTGCTTTGATGGTGGGGCAACTTACAGAATTGGATGAAAATAAATGCAAGGGAGTGTAAGTCATGGGATCGGGTTCATAATAACAAATCAGAGCGGTATGTATATCCATGTCGCATACATTTTCCCTTACCCCAGGTTTTTCTTAGCACAATCTCAGACAAGCTACAGTATATACAGTAAACATAATTATTCTGTTAGTCTTAAAGATGACTTGCTTTGCTGTGAGTTATTTATGTTCATCTACCCTTATTAGGTTGGGGATGTTGCAAAACCTACCTTACCTATGTTCTGAACTGCCATAACATGCTCTCAATTGTAAGCGTTTCAAATATCACCCAGTTACCTAGTATAACAGGTCTTGCCGGGTGCTGTAAACAAGTAGCTAATTAAAGAGATAGAAGCATAATTTTCCAGCAATGTGGAGTGGAATCTTCCTGCATGAAAATTGTATAGATATAAATGGAACAGTAGATCTCATTGCACTTATTTATTCTTTCTTCTTCTAAGGTTCCCTGCACAAGGGGTGCTGCCCTGGGATTGGTAAGAATCCCTTCTTTTACAGTGCTCTCCCTAAAAGCCCAGTCTCTAGCAGGTTCTGTCCCACATTTCTTTATTTGCTGTACAGATCTATATAGGATTGTGGAATCCCTGCCCTGATCAACTTACTTGCCTTCATTAGTGGTTGGTGCCAAGTCAGATGATTTCGCCATCCCGGCCCACGCAGGCTGGTGGTGGGACACACAACTACCACAGCAGACTCAGCATGGAAGCAAGAGCCAGGCCCGTGAATCAGAATTCTGCGTGCCACTCGTGAGGTAATGCACAGCGCTGCCTGTACCTCTAGGCCAAGCTATCTGATCATGTTTAAGTGAACTGGTGTCCTGGATCAAAGCCCTTTCCTGGGGCGAAGGAGTGTTTTGCAGAGGTAATCTGTTAAGGATGATGCAGCCTTGCAAAAAAGCTGCCTGTGTGGCAGAGCACATAGAAAGGAGGAACATGGCATACAACCCTTCAAGCTGTTCGCTAGGTCTATGCAGCTGAGCACCATGATTGTGTTTTGTATTTGGGTGCTGCACTTCCCTTATGGTAAAGTTCTGTGGCATTTTAATGTGACTGAAACAAATAGTTTCTTATGGAAATCACCACAGAATCTTATGCAGTGGAATCTGGAGTGAGAGCCTGACTGTGGAAGGACTTTCTTGTCTGTTACAGTGACCCAATGGAAGAGAAAAAGGCTCTTGTTCACCACTGGATTCAGCTGAACTGTTCCATGAAAGGGTGGAGGTTCTGAGTGCACCACATCTGATCTCCAGCAGCAATCCCAGCCCACCCCACATGTTCCTTACAGGCCATCAAGCCATGGCATTCCCTCCTGTTTTAGGTGGGTCCTGTGACTTGTGTATTCTGATAGGGAAGGAGGCTTGTGAGGCTGTGGCTGTAGGGAATGTTTCCACTAGTTTGCCTGAGAAGTGTGAGTCTCTTAACCCAAGACTCCACTGAAATGGTTTTGATGTAATATTTTGCCCCACTTTAGCTGGTTTTGGCTTGCTGCTGGGCCAATGTGTGATGTCAGAGGATGACGTTCCTTATTCCTGGGGCTGGTAGAGCAAGGAAGAAAGTGTGCCACTGTGGAGCAGCCTACCCTTCACATCCCTTCTTACTCTGCCAGTGTCCAGTGCCTCCAAGTCTACTTGGCAGACAAGGGGGTTCACTGAAGCAGCCAGTGATTCTTGGAGAGGCAATGGAGGAGAGATCTGCTAAGAAAATAATTTCTCTCTCTCACGCACATCCACACACAAGAAGAGCCATTCTGAAGCCACGTTACCAATGCATTCTATCAGTAATTCAAGCAGGTGTTCTGAGAGGAGCAGGGACCATTATTGTGTTTTGTTTTCTTTTAAGCTCTAAGAAGCTGCAGTCTTGATTGTAGGTACCCTACCCAGAGCTGCAAGGCTTTACCTCCAGGGGTGCTTGGCCAGTCTATTCTGCAGCTTGAGGTATTTTGTTGTTAATACACTCTAGACCGGGGGTTTCCAACCCCTAGCCCCCAGGCTAAAAGTGGCCAGCAGCGCTTTTTATAGTGGCCCACAATCCTGTGCTGCTGGCTGGGCTGTGGCCACACCCAAAACTGTGTGCAGGCAGATTTTGTTACCATCAGACAGCTAGGGTAACAAAATCTGCCCACACACGGCTTTGGGCATTACACCACAAATATAATTTTTACAACCCTGAAGGGCCATCAGTCTTCTTAATTAAAAATTTAATGAATTAACTTTCAATTAATTAATTTTAATTAAAATTCAATTTGAATTTAACCATTAAATCTTAATTAAATAGACTCGTGGCCCTTCACATTTGTAAAAATTGTATTTTTGGCCCTTCAGCCAAAATGGTTGGGAACTGCTGCTCCAGCATCTGCTTTCCACATGGTGTAGCTCACTGGTGCTTGCTTGATGTTTCCTGCATCTGGAACAGGTCTTCAAGTGGAGGAAAAGAAACATTAACACCCACAAAATCCCAGCACTGAATTAAATTGTTTCAGATGCCTGCATAATACCCAGCCCAATGCTTGCCTTGTGCAATGTAAATCATACTCTTTCCATTGCATATACCACCACCAGAGCGCTCTTTTTGTGAAGCCAATCCTCCCATCCTTGCTCCTTGCAAAATTGTTTGTGCAGGCAACTTTAATGCTGATGTTTCCTTACTAATGAGTGCTTGGCTTGGCAACCTTAATGTTCTTCTCACCCAGTTTTTGTGGTGTGTAGTCACTTGTATTACAGTAACACCTAGAGGCACAACTAAGACTGAAGCCTGTTTGCCCAAGTGCCAAATGTCCAAATTGCACATAGGAAAAGATGTTCCCTGCCCCCAAGAGCTTACAATCTAAATAGACAGTCAGAGAAAAAGAGAGGGAATAATAGTTTTCCTTTTTATAGATGGAGAATTGTGGAGCAGAGAGAGTGAATGACTTGGCCAAGGCTGGGTGAGAAGCTTGTAGCAGAGCTAGAAGCCAGACTTAAATCTTCCTATCCCTAGTCCAGAGCCTTAACTGCAAGCCTATCCTTCCCCTTGTAGATGCCAATAAAGTACAGTATTAGTTAAAATGTTAATTTGCTAATATTGCCTGCACACCTATGGTGTCTTATATAGGTTATATAGTCTAACAAGCCTACTAATTTTTCAGTCTGTTGTACCTAAAATACATTGCCCCATCTCTGGCTGTTGATCTGAGTAAATGGAGCAACAGATCAGTTGTGTAGAAAAGATTTCTCTTATACACCCTCCAGAATAACATCACTGCGAGTTATTGCGTAACATGTAATACAAATGCTTACTATTTGTTTGGCTCCAGATGATGAACATCATCAACAGCCACAATGTTCCTGATCACTGGCCAACTAAGTAATCCATGTATTTTTGTAAAAGCATGTTTATTTCTTAAGCTTTGTGTAAACAATGGAAGCTGTGAGTACTAAGAGGTGGGGAGAAACTGCTCTAGGGACTAAGCATACTTTAAAGTCAAACACAACAAGCTGGTGAACCTGGGGAGAGCTTAATTAAAGTTTAGGTCAGGAGAAAAACTTCCAAAAACAATTAGGTGCTTAATGGGATGTTTTTATTCTGGGTTCAGAATGTCTCCTGTCCCAGTTAGTTTTGCATTTAATAAAACAGAATGAAATCTCCAAGAAAAACAAGTTGGAACCCTTGAAGAGGCACTTATCAGCAACAACCTTTCAAGTTTTCTTCTGGAATCACCTTATATTATTAAAACAGAAATATTTTTAATACTCTAATTTATATTTGTCCTTTCATGCTGTCCCTTTACTGTGTAGCCTTTGCTTGGACCTTGAATCTTGCAATGAGATGCCCACAGATGGCTAGAGCTCTGTATCAATCCCTATTGACTGTCAGTTGATCACCACATGGGGGCAGAGTTCCACCTGGATGCAACTCATTGCTATGTTGGGCTTTGGATGGGGTTGTAGAGCTAAACTTGAGGAACTGCACTTCCTGGTTGTGTTACGGTAGCCCAGCATTTCTGGGTTTGGGTTTCCTTCATTGCTGGAAGATGCTCAATGTTCTTTTGTTCTGCAAATCTTTTTTTTACCATTGATTTTAATATTACTAATGGAATCATTTCTACTAGGTGTTATAAACTGAACAAACAAACAATTCCCCTATAACTTGTCTCTGAGACTATAATGGTAGCAACTGCTGAATATGTTAATTTCCCTAGGACTAACAGATTTATTACATGAGCTTCTGTGGGAGAAAATCCTACTTCCTCAGATGCTTTGAAGATTATGAAGTAGGATTTTCTCCCATTAAAGCTCTTGCAATAAATATATTAAGTGCCATAGGACTCCTTGTTCGTTTGTTTTCCTTTGGAGATTCTTTTTCTTGCAGAAGGATGGGTGGCCCAGATTTATAGCCCCTTGCTGCTATGGAATTTATCTTGGTGGGAGGGAAACTGAATAGTTACGAGTGGGGCTGGTATTAGGTTTGGTTTCATAGAATTATAGAACTGGAAGGGACCATGGGAGGTCATTGAGTCTAGTCCTCTGAGCCGATGGAAGGACAAGTACTGCCAAACCACCCCTGACGAGTGTTTGTCTAACCTGCTTTTAAAAATTTCCACTGATGGAGAGTCTACAGCCTCTCTGGGCAGCTTATTTCAGTGGTTAATCACCCTGATAACTAGGAATTTTTTCCTAATGTTCAGCCTAAACTTCCCTTGCTGTAATTAAGTCAATTGCTTCATGTCCTATCATCAGCAGTGAAGGAGAATAATTTTTCTCCCTCCTCCTTGTAACAGTCTTTTAGGGACTTGAAAACTTACCGTGTCCTGTTCCCCTCTTTCCCAGACTAAACAACCCTAGTTCCTTCAATCTTTTTACGTATGCCAAGTGTTGCAGACCTTTAATCATTTTTGTTGCTTTTCTCTGGACTTTCTCCAATTTTTCGACATCTCCTTGAAATGAGGCACCCGGAACTGTTAACAGTACTCCAGCTGAGACCTAATCAGGGCGGAGTAGAGCAGAAGACTTACTTCTCTAATGTCTTTCTTACAACACTCCTATTAATACATCCCAGAATGGTGGGTTTTTTTCCTTTTGAACAGCGTTACACTGTTGACTCGTATTAAGCTTGTGGTCCACTATAACACCCAGATCCCTTTCTTCAGTGCTTCCTAGGCAGTCATTGCCCATTTTGCATGTGTGCAATGGATTGTTCTTTCCTAAGTTCACTTGTCTGTCCTGAATTTCATTTTATTTGTCTACAGCTGTTTGTATCACCAGTAGTGCTCAGAGGTTCCATTTGGGACCCATTATGCTGGGCAGTGCAAGCAGGGTTTAAAGTATAATTTGGCAGGCCCTGGAACCCTTCTAAATTTCTGGGCCCTCTTCACCCATTCCAGCTACTGCCCCTCAAATGCCTGCCCTCCCATCAGACCCCTCTTTCCCCATGTCCTCCTCAGCCCCGATCCACATTCCCTAAGCTCCCTGCCCCCCGTCCCCACTCCAGCCCTCCTAACCCCCCACCCCCAGCTCCCCCATCTTCACTCTATCCCCCTTCAGTCCACCATCCCGACCCCTTCTTCCCATCCTACCCCCCCAAGCTGAGCCGCTTGAGGGGAGACCCCACCCTGTGTTGTGCTCACTTACCTCCAATGGTGCTTGGATTCCTGAGGGCTGGGGCCGAGACGGGAGAATCGCCCCCACTCCCCCTCCAGGCTGCACTCTGAGGCTTCTACCTTGAGCGCAGCCTGTGCATGCGCGACCGAGCTGGCTAGCACTTCACAGCACGGCAGGCATGCCTTCCCTCTTCCTGTAGGGGTGTCTGCCCTACTGGACCATGCTGGCTCCATTTTCTGTTTTTAGGGGCCCTGGAATGCTGGGTCCCTAAAACTAGAAAGCGGAGCCAGGATACTGCATTCCGGGACCCACTATTTTAAATGGTGGGCCCTGCAATGCAGTGTCCTGGCTCCATTTTCTCTTTTTAGGGGCCCTGGAACACCAGCTCCCTAAAAACAATGGGTCCCGGAACACTTGCCCTTAAAAATAGTGGGCCCCCGAAAGCTGTTCCAGCCTATTTTACCCCTGAGTACAAGGATATGTGCCAAGAGCCAGTCCCTGTCTTGGAGAGCTTACAGTCCAAGGCTTTGGTTCAGGAGAGTGCTTTAATGACAGTGAAATCAGTGCAATTTGTGCTTAAAAATTAAGCGTGTGTTTCTCTGTTTCCCTGGGTTAGAGCCTAAACTGAGGCAGAACATGATGGATGGTATAGAGCAGGAGGGAAAAGACTCCAGCATGACAATGGTAGAAATGCAAGTCTGTAAGCATTGTGTACACAGGTAATTTGGAGGCCTTATAGTACTTTTAAATATACTGGGTAAGCGAATGAGAGAGAGCTGACTAGCCTGTTAGCTCCTGTATTATGTACACACCCAGTCAGGGCATAGTGCATGGAAGTTTGCTATGACTCTAGCATCTTTCCTATCTCTATTCCACCTTGCCAGTTTTGATTTTGGTGAGAAGATTTAATTGTATGCTAATCTCCAGCTTGATGTAGTTCTGGCTCATTCAAATTCTTGCAATCATCCCCAATGAAACGACTTCAAAAAAAAAAAAAAAAGGCTTTTAGATGACTGATGGGTTTTTTTCTTTGTCTTCTAGCACTGAACAATTTTCTATGTTCTATTCTGTTCCTGAGTGGCTTTCTGAAGTAAATTTTTCTGTTCCCGAGGGAGATGTTTATAGGATTGTGGAGGGTTTTTTACAGACCTGCAGTTATTGCATGCAGAGAGCTTGCAGTTCTTAGGCTGTGAACAAAGGCAAATTACAGCAGGGTCTATTATAGCCAAAGCAGAACTGTGCTGTCTGTCATTGTCCGCAGGTGGCACAAGAGTTAGATTGCTAGAAAGCTAAACAAAAGTAAAGCAAACCAGTTAGATTGTGAAAGCATTGAATGGCTTCTAGATGCTCTTTAAAGAGACTGTGTATGGCGAGAGAAAAAGAGCAAGCTCTTGGCTTCTGTTCCAAGCCATATTATTATCCTACAGTTAGTTGGTTGGCTTCAAACTGGCCAAAGCTCCTTGAACTATTAATAAAACATGGCATACAGCTCAAATTGGGCATGCACATATGTTGGAAAGAGTCAGCACAGCTTTTGTAAAGGTAAATCATGCATCACTTATCTATCAGAATTCTTTGAGAGGTCAACAGTCATGGGTGTTGATGAGCCATTGTATATAGCGTACATAGATTTTCAGGAAGTCTTTGATAGAGTCCCTCACCGAAGGCTCTTAAACAAAGTAGGTAGTCGTAGGGTAAGAGGAAAGTCCTTTCATGGACCAGTAACTAGTTAAAAACCAGGAAAACAACAAGTAGGAATAAATGGTCAGCCTTCATACAACAAAGCCCCTCAAAGATCTGTACTGGTATCAGTGCTGTTCAGCATGTTCATAAATGATCTGGAAAGGGGTTAAAGAGGGCTGAGGGACGTGGGGTGGGGGGAATTATTGCAGGGGAGGAGGGTGATTTTTATTTTGACAACTGCTCAGTGAAAGATGAGGAAGAATGCATGATGCAGAAAGACAACTCAGCCACCAGTGCCACTGAAGGGACAGCCCTGTGCGCTCTGGCATCTGCATTGCCTTACTAGGGCAGGGGTGGGCAAAGTTTTTGGCCTGAGGGCCACACAGTCACATATGGGGATGGGAATGACTGCCCTGGCCTCCAAGCTGGAGAAAGCCTTCCCCTCCTGCTTTAGCTGTGGCTCGTGTCACAGCCGGAGCGCTGCCATTGCGCTCCCTCCCTCTTGCAGGTCCAGCAGTGAGTCACCCTGTGACCAAAGCACTGCTGCCGCTTTGCTTACCACCCAGCTTCAGGCAGCCTGGGAGGGTGGGGCAGCAGTCGCAGTGTTCTGGCTGCGACCCAAGCTACTGCTAGACTTGGGAGGGAGAAGGAGAGTGGCAGTGGCATGAGCCGCCTCTGGGCCTGGAGGACAGGCATTCGCAGGCCTGATCTGGCCCGCGGTCTATAGTTTGCTCACTTCTGGACTTGAGTATGTCAAATGAACATCACAGCTGCCTCAATTTATGTGCTCACATTGGGAGTCTTCTGATGCTGTTCAGTCTGACTCATTCCATGGGTTCTGCTGGCAGAAGCTGGACTCTGGTTCCCCAGCAGTGGAAGAACTGCTAGGACCAAGGGTGCAATAACATACTAGCCGTTCCACTAGGAGTATCAGAGCTAGCCAGCCCAGTTCGGATAGGGCTGATGCATTGGTTCCTGGGTGGTCTCCTGTGAAAACCTAACCAAATTCTAATGCTGTTTGCCTGTAGTGGAACCTAGAGGAAACATCTGTGACGGTCCCACTACTTGCACATGCTTAGGGGTAAATTCCCCTTTGGGTCACAAATGATGTGTGGGGTGAACATGGTTAGATTATCTAGCTGTGAAATGGTTTCACTCGTTACATGACTTATGGAAATAAACCTGCCTCAAGAATTTCTTTCAGTCTACTCTTTTTGGTAAACATTCCAAAAATCCAGTGACAAAGAACTTTTGGGGGTGGTAGGAAGAAAAATGGGGGCAAACCTCTCAGTTATTTTAAAAACAAAAACCCCACAAAAAACTGTATTTCCTAGACAAATATAGTCACCAAATTTTGCCTTTAGTTACTCTCCTCCCATTCCTTTGGTAGTACATAGTGTAATTCAGGTGAAATTTCCTCCTGTATTTGTAACTTTCTGTACTGACGGGTGAATTAGCTATCTGCTCTCCACTTCTTAAACCAAATCTGCACTGCAGGCCAATCAAGATGTTTGTATTAACAGTCCAGTGATCATTTCACTTCTGCATCAAACTACATCAGATAAAATTAATTACGTCTTTATTATTTAATCCTTGAATCTAATAAAAATAAAGTAATAGGCTAGAACTTTGCCAGAGGATAAATATATACAGCTAAAAAAAAAAAATTGGCCAGGCCTCCACATTTCTGAGTCTGTTACCCCCACGGCAATATTCTTCCCATTCCATTCAAGCCAAGGCGTGGAATGAATGCTCAGTTTCTTAAGGCCTGTTTGTCCTTGTCATTGCAGCTGAGTAGCTTGCTGAAAAACGAAAGACATGCAACCTGCTCTTGGACCGGATAAATCTTTCAGAAGCACCACCAACAAAACAGGAAACTTCTCCTTGCAGTCAAACAAAATTGATCAGAAACCAGCTTGAAATGAGAGGAGCTACAAGTGAAATGGATGTTGTTGACCCCTTTCTTTATTGCTTTTTAATTTGTTTGCTTGGCTCTCCATTGTCTATAATACCCTTTTAGTAGTCTGAAAATACAGTTTCCTTCCCCTCCCATTTTTCCTGTTCCACTTGGCAGGCATTGTTGGTTTCTGCCTCCCATTTGTGTGTGTCTATGTATACATGTGAAGCTACTGCTGGTAAAAAGACAGCAGCAGAGAATTCATCCACAGTGCAAGATTTCTCAGTCCTTGCATTACTCTGCGAATACACTTCCTGCCTAACCTACAGAGTTTCCATTGCCTGTTCAACCCTTGTACCTAAGAGAGTATAAATAAAACAACAAAACAAACAAGGGGTCCTGTGGCACTTTAAAAGACTAACAAATCTATTTGTCGTAAGAGCTTTCGTGGGAGAAAATCCCACTTCTTCAAAGCATCTGATGAAGTGGGATTTTCTACCATGAAAGCTCATGCGGTAAATACATTTTTTTAGTCTTTTAAAGTGCCACAGGACTCCTTGTTTGTTTTGCTTAGACTAACATGGTTTCCCCTTTGGAACTTATGAATAAAACAGCATATTCTGAAAGGTGTTTTAACTGCCAGCACTGAAGTTTGTGATTCTTTGTGCAGCAGTTGATGCTACCACTAACTTATGGCTAAGCCAGGGACTGTTTTCTTCATATTGCTTCAATGCAGGGGTTGGCAACCCCTGGCACCTGTGCCAGAAATGGCACACAGGCCGAGCCTGGAGCGGCATGCAGCACCGCTGAGGCTCCACCACAGGCCCTGCTCCCCCAGACCCCTGCTGGCACGGTCAGTAGGCACAAGGAAGCTGCAGTCTGTGGCTCCTGGCCCCTGCTCTCCCTGCCCCCTGAGGGTGCAGTGGGCAGGGCTGGCATGGGGGCCAGCAAAGTTTGCTGACCCCTGGCTTCAGTGGATAATGGTTTCATTGAGATTATAGCAGGAGAAAGACAAAACTCTAAACTTTGGCCATGGCAGGTGAGTAAAGGGGAACAGTAGACACATTGGAGGGCAAGGACAGGATTCAGGGAGACCTAGATAAATTGGAGCAGTGGACCAGTAGAAATCTTATGAGGTTCAGTAAGGACAAGTGTAAAATCCTGCACGTGGGATGGAAAAACCCCATGCACTGCTACAGGCTGGGGAACATTCAGCTAAGTAGCAGCAGTGTAGAAAAGGACCTGGGGGTCATGGTGGATGGGAAGCTAGATATGAGCCAGCAGTGTGCTCTTGCTGCCAAAAAGGCCAATGGCATACTGGGCTGCATCAAAAGAAGTATTACCAGCAGATCAAGGGATGTGATCATTCCCCTCTATTCTGCACTGGTGAGGCCACATCTAGAATACTGTGTTCAGTTTTGGGCTCCCCGCTACAAAAAGGACAGGGACATGCTAGAGAGAGTTCAGAGAAGGGCAACCAAAATGATTAAAGGGCTGGAGCACAAGCCCTATGAGGAAAGACTGAAAGCATTAGGCTTATTTAGTCTGCAGAAGAGAAGATTGAGGGGGGATTTGATAGCAACCTTCAGCTACTTGAAGGGGTGCTCCAAGGAAGATGGAGCTCAACTGTTCTCAGTAGTAACAGAGGACAGAACAAGGAGCAATGGTCTCAAGTTGCGGTTAGGGAGGTTGAGGCTGGATATTAGAAAAAACTTTACTAGGCGAGTGGTGAAGCATTGGAATGAGCTGCCGAGGGAGGTGGTGGAGTCACCATCTTTGGAGGTGTTTAAGGCCCAGCTGGACAAAACCATGACTGGGATGGTTTAGTGGGAGTGGTCCTGCCTCTGGCAGGGGGTTGGACTAGATGATCTGTGAGGTCCCTTCCAACCCTATGATTCTATGAAAGGCTGAGCGATTCATGAACTAGGGCTTGTTTGAGGCCTGACCTGAAATTGTGGGTCTGCATACTCTCAAGCTTGGGGAGTCTTCCCACTGAATCAAAATATACACACATTTTTCAATTCAAATTGAAAATGTATTTTAAAATAGCATTCCCGTCTTTCCTTAAAAACTGAGAAATGGAAGGGTTTATTCTGAGTGCTCTGGCTATGTGGGTGGTAGAGAAGCCTGTGGTCTGGCCAGTGTAGTTCTTTGCAAACACAGACCTCTGTGTTTAGGGTTCAAGGTGCAGTCATCATTTTAAAGAAAAACAAAATTAACCAGGAGCAGAGACCACCCTGAAGCAGTGTGACTGCCATGGTGAGGAAGCACAGGAGGGAAGACAAAACACCCCCTTACTCAAGGACACATTCTTGTGAGTTTAATAAGAGGTGAACAGTCTGCTGTATCTCTCTTCCAAGCTTTTCACATAAGACTTTTGATGAGTTTTGTAGCGTAAAGTGGAGGTAAAACCAACCACAAATGTATTTCAGTACTCTTTCTGTAGATTCTAAGGTCAGAATGGCTCAATAGGATCATCTAGTCTGACTTCCTGTACAGTGCAGGCCACCGAAGTTCATTCACCTCTCCTGAAGTAAACCTCCAACCTATGAGTAAGCTATTAAAGTCCTCAAATCATGATTTAAAGACTCCAGCAGTAACAGAGTTATGCCTCATGCTCCAGAGGAAGATGATCACCCTCCCACCCCCAGGATCTGTGCCAACCTGCCCTGGGGGAAAGTTCCTTCCCATCCCCTAATATGATCAGCTAAACCCTGAGCATGTGGGCAAGACTCACCAGCCACATATCCAAGAAAAAATTCTTTGTAATAACTCAGAACCTTTTCCCCCTCCAACTCCCCAAAGCGTCCACAGGTCACTGACATATCTATTATCAGTAGTCAAAGATCAGTTAATTGTTAAATTGGGCTGTCCCCTCATAGCATCCCCACTATAAATTTATCAAGCTCAATTTTCAAACCAGCTTGGTTTTGCTACCCTGAGTGCTTCCCTGGAAGGGTATTTCAAAACTTCACCCCTCCTCAGATGGTTAGAAACCTACATCTAATTTCAAGTCTAAACTTCCTGATGGCTAGTTCATATCCAGTTGCTTTTCTTTTGATTACTAATAAATGACCATGAGTGATCAACTGCCCTGCATTCAGTGTGTGCACAGAGCATTTCGCTCACCCTAAATGATGTTAATACAGAACGGTTCATTGTGAGGCTGTACAGGAAGGGAAGCTGTAAGTGGGGCAGTAGCTTAGCAGAGGTGCTTCTGGTCAGGCGTGTGGTGCATTTGGCTTTGAGGGACTAGAACAGCAATGCTTCCTTTGGGGCAGCATTGAGATTCATCTGCCAAACTGAGGATGGAGAGTGTGGGAATGGAAGTGCCAAAGTGCTGTGAGTCTCCGGTGCGCTGCTGAGCTGTACTTAGGGAAACTTGTACAGCATCTGGCTCTTTGTGTCTGGCTCAAGCTAATCACTGGTGCTGTTGGTCCCGTTCATTCTTAAGACTTAATTCTCTCATAAATTAGGTTTAAACCTCAGGGCCATTTTTGGTTGTTGGCTCTGGCTAATCATTAGCATCAGACCCAATTGGCCTTCTTCCTCCAAGCAGATTAGATAGCTTAAATTCCTTTATGTTATAGCATTGTACCTATCAATATATGTAAAGGCTGTGTGTTTTGCACATGCCTGTGTTACTAAACCCTTGGTAAGTGGTACGGGGAGAGCTAGCAAATGCAGCAGTTTGTGCAGAAACATTTTCCCCAAGAAACTTCTTCCCGAGCTGCATAAATCTTGCAAATATTGCCTCAGACGAAGGGGTCCTTTCTCCCCCTCCTGTGCACAAGGCTGTTACCAAGAGCCCAGGTGCAAACTCACCTGTCTGCTTTAATCGCCAAGAACCTTTGCACAGAGTCAGCAGATCTGTGAACATGTGCCTTGGATAGGTAAATGTCCCTTACAAATGAAGCATCTCCTGTTGAGTACCTGGAGTGCAGTGAAGTTAAGCTAGAACAGTGTTTCTCAACTGATGCTCTGTGGATCCAGCCGAGGTGTTCGGTAACTAACCCCAACCCCTCCCTGTGTGTAGGTGGGGGCTGTGTGGAGAAGGGGGAAGGACAGTGTGGTGAGTCAAAGCATGTCTGGCGACTTAAAATGTCCCAGCTGAAGCAAAGCTTCCAGGCACTTGTTGGCGTCTGCTGCCACCTTCCTTCTTTGCTGTGGCTGCAGTGTTTTAAATTTCCTGTCACTGTTACCTCCAGCTTCAAAATTGCTTGGACAGAACTTTCAGGGTAAGACTTTCTTTGACAAACCTGAGGAATAGGTGAACATTGTTCAATCATACAGGACCAAAATTCCCATTAAAACCTGAGTAGTGTTAGATTCTGTTTTCAGTTGTGTGCCTAATCTTTATGGATCTATTTTTAGAAGCAAATGCATGTTATATTCATAAAATTATATTTAATTCAGTTTCCTGAATCATTTTCACAGGAACGTGTAGTACACGGGTATTACAAACATTACGGTCAGTATATATTGGCTTTTTTTGAGAGAGTTTTCATCAGGCGTTCTGTGTAGAGTGATTAGTACCTTTAGGTGTTCCCCAGCCCACTAAAGGTTGAGAACACTGAGACAGAAAAACCTGTTGGCCAAACTTGAGCTGTTGGTGCCTCTTTTTTAAAAAACAGTGCATGTTTATTTGTTTATATACATATAGTCCCTGCATTCATGTATACCCCTTCTCCAGCCACTAGGTGCTGGAGCATTCCACATTCAAACAGTGCTGGATTTCCTGTTAGGCACTGTAGGCACAGTGCTAGGGCCTATGAAATTTTTAGGGCCTACGAAGGAGGGAAAAAAAAATTAAAACCAGAAAAAATAAGAAAAATCACATGGTTTATCATTAGAATAGTTTAAAGTGTATCATGTCATTCAACGTAATTCAATTGGTGTTTACCCCTTTTTTTGCACGTTTCGGAGTGAAAGTGCCTGGGGCCTATGAACACCAAAATCTGGCCCTGCATTCAAAGGCACATAACTACCATACTTTGCATTCCTTCACTGTCTTGCTACTTGCAGGTGTCTACATCTTCCTCCTGCCACTGTTCAGCAATTTTCAGTGAAAGAGAATGCTCTGCTACAGAGCCGTAACTACATCAGGACCAACAGGGCAAAGCCCTGGGCAGCATGGAGCAGCTCAATAGAGCCACTCTATTAAAGAGTGGCTTCCATGGTGCCAGCTCCAAATGTCGCTAATGGCAAGGGGCGTGTTCCAATCAGAACATGACCCAGGCATCAAAAAACGGTGTTACGACTCTGCCCTGCTAACAGTGCATCACAACTCCAGTTCAGTTTCTCTTTTGTTCACGGAAAGGCAGCCTAATCCAGTGGGCTGTATGTTTGGTTGGGTGCCAGGAGCTCTGAGTTCTTATCTTAGTGCTGATCTTGATTCCTTTGTAGCCCTGGACATGTCACAGAATTTTTGTCTCAGATTCTGTATCTGTGAAGAAGGAACTACTTGGTACTTGATCCCAGAGACATAATGAGGCAGCTCATCATTTGTTTTTCATGTCCAAGCTAAAAATTAGTGCCCATTCTGGTGTGATGTGCAAATCACCAAGTGCCCCACCAGCCCCTCGGGAGAGTGGAGAATTTGCTGATGCCCTGGTGGAGGACTTTCTGTCTTTCCATAGGGATAATTATTGCTGAATTCCTTAGGCCAGCAGTTCCCAACCTTTTCCTTTATGTGGCCCACTGCATTGTCACCAAAAGCTTTTGTGGACCATCACACCAGCAACCCATTTTAAAGATTTCTAATGTGGCCTATGGCTGACAGGTGTCAAACTTGTATATTAAGGGGTATTTAAAATGGTGGTTCCCACCCTTTTTTCTACTGTTGCACACCTTGATAGCTTTAATTACTTTGAGGCACACCAGCATATAGTCTCCAACTGAATTCATGAATGTTCATGAGCTAGTCCAGGACTCAAATAACTTTTCAAAAAGTTTGACAGCACATCCTTGTTGCGTGGCACACTGGTTGGGAAACATTAAACATTGGACTGTCTTTCCTCTAGGACTCATTTGGTTGTCCTTTATTCTAGGAAGGTATCTCACAGTTTCTGCTGGGTCCTGTTCTGAGCAATTCCAGTCGCAGTGCCAGAATCCTTTGCAGGGCTTACTGCAAGGGCTTTGTTGAACCCCGGGTTCGCAATGTAACTGCGACGGACCAGCAACGCCCACCAATGAGATGGACACCAGTTCAAATAAACAAAAAAAAACTACTTTTATAGTGATACCATAAACACTTATGGCCAAATAACAGTATGGAACAAGAAAGTCTATGTAAAACACTTATAACCAAATAACAATATGGAACAAGAAAAACTGTGTAAAACACTTATAACCAAATAACAGTATGGAGCAATAACCTACAAGAGAGTGGCCATAATAGGTCAAGGACTTTTCTGGCCTTTTACTGCCTCAACATCGGTATAGGCACTTATCAGCCCACCCGACGTGTATTTACCGATGGCTCAAAGCCATTCCTCCTTGCTAGCCAAGAAGGGTGGGCGGCAGAATGAAGGAGTCAGATGAGAGAAACTAAACTCCCACACTCCGCCCATGTATGCTGGGGGAATTTGGGGACAGCCGTTTAGAGCAGAAGTGGAGCAATAAACAACTTTACAATAAAAATGCAAAATACAAATGGCTAATAAACATATGACGAAATAACAATCTATGCTAGGCAATGAACATCTATATCATGGAAAGATTATGCAGGATACAGGGGGAATAATAAACAGCTACACAAACTGTACAAAACTCAAATAAGGAAGCTACACTAACAGACTATACATGAATAGTAGCAAGGAGAAGAATTAAGAGAAGTAGGAGGCTTGTATCGATTTATAATACCTGTTCTAGCACCATAGTGGAACCCAAAGCAAGGAGGCAGACCAGCTGCAACATCCCAGTACTTAATCGTTCAGCCGGCAATTCGTGTACACCCAAAAAAAAAAAAAAAAGGTCTCGTGGGTGGGTGCTCCCTGTCTCAGTCAGGGGATCAGTCCGACCGGGTCGCGAGGTGCCCTTTAGCATTCGAGGGTGGGAGAACACTAAGCTAGCTGAGACAGGGAGTTTAAATAGACTTTTGCACAGCCAGAGTAAAAATAGCCAATTGGGAGTGGGATTCTGGTCAGGACCAATGATGGACTGAGACCCCAGACAATGACCCCTCCTTTGTGGTGACGGGGGTGCTGAGAAACTGTTCAGGGGGGTAGGAACTCACCCCCCTTCTTGTTGACACAAAGCTAGGGAGGAAGAAACTCACACAGGAGATTGAGGGCCATCAGGGGAGATTGATACTTAATATTCTTCCCCTTGAGCTGGATGGCCTGGAGATGAGGCCCATCAGGGAGATCGATACTTAACATTCCTCCCTGAGAGCAGCATAATCCAGGGGGCTACGTGTGGGGCAGGGCGGCCATCATGGCTGCCACCTCCATTGACAGGCTTCAAAGGAGGTCTTCCAGCTTTCACCTCAGAGAAATGTGTTTCAGCTGGGATCCCAAGGCACTCATCCCATATGACTGAGTAGAAAAAAAATAATGTCCTCTTCTGAGGACTGAAACACCACAGTCCTCAGAGGAGAATGGTTTGAGACTGGCCTGTTGCTGACTGACTGTCAAAGTCCCAAGGCTAAACCAGCAATAGCCTCTTATGTGTGGTACCAAAGTAGCCTGTACCTAAGCTCTCCCTGATCACGAGTTTATAAAACCATCCAAACCACAGCCATCTAAATCAAGGGGAAATCTAATTGCTAGACAGCTTCTCAGCATGATATTTGTCTACAGATTATAGATAATAATAAACCTTTTGTATTTCCCTAGCCCTTTTTACATGAAAAGCTCAAAGTGCTGACATTTGAATTAGTGAGACTTCATCACCTCCCTACGGGGTAGTAAGACAGAGAAAATCAGGCACATTTCAGCTAACTGACTTACCACGCCAGAACTCAATATGGAGTCCAGAAATCATCACTCCCAGATTCCTGCTCTAACCATTAGAGAGCATAGCCTCTGAATAGGAGATGAATTGATGCAGTGTTCCCTTTTTTCCTTTGCCTCACAAATAAATGTTTCCTGGGGCCATCTTGATCAAGATATATTATATTGGCCATCTGAATAGACTAAATAGCTCAATAGGTTTTACAACAGGAGTCCTGTGGCACCTTAAAAACTAACATATTTCTTTGGGCATAACCTTTCATGGGATGCAAACCACTTTGTGAAATGCATCTGTGAGATGAAGTGGGTTGGAGCCCATGAAAGCTTATGCCGGAAGAAATTTGGTAGTCTTTGAGGTAGTGGTTCCCAACTTTTTCAGTAATAAACAAACACTTCCATGACATGCTGTCTTTTTTTCTGCTGAAATGATTGCTCATAAACGTTACATTCACCTACATTTACTATGGTTACAATTTTACTGGAGAGGTTTGCTACGTAGTGAATACAACAAGCTAAAGAAGGATCAAATGCATTAGTGTTTCAGATCCACTGCAAGAAAAATACATGTCATTTCAATTTTGCCCTTTGGCCACCTGTGTTTAGAATGTTCACATTTCAGAACGAAAGACCGATACCTCGCTTTTAATTTGATGTTTAATTTTCATGAGTTTTATGAGTTGTAATTTTGATTGGCTAGAACATGGTTTAAGATGAAACAATATTTGCTTTACATTGATTTTTTTCATTACCTTTGTACAAAATTTCACAGCACACTTGTTCACAGTTCTTACAGCACACCTGTGTACCATCGCACAGTGGTTGAAAACCACTGCTTTAAAACATAGCTATTTCTAATAATTTATTATGTTCACTCAAAAACATATTGGACTTGTCTCAGTACATTTACTGGTAGTACATTTACCTGCAGCAATTATCTTTGCCCCGCCACCATGGACCACGTTCTGTACCTTCACAAACCACCAGTGGCCCGTAGACCACAGGTTGGCAACCATCGCCTTAGGTCATAGATTCTAGAAGCTCCCCTTTCTGCAGAGATTCGGGGATCACATTGTGAAAACTGTGGTGAATCACTTGGTGTGTCACTTTTTTTTTCCCCCTTTCTGTACAGCAAGGTGTTTTAGCAAACCAGGCCATAGCAATATTCATGCGTGATAAAAGTGCACATATCTTCCCTAATCCATCATGATTTCATGCAAACACCCATCAGACTACCTGACATGGGAAATCTTCTCTCCAGTCTTTGCCTCATAAAGTGTTATCCTTTTTCTCATACATATACAGCAAAAATAAATTTGAGCATTTCTTTGTGTATTTAGTGCTGTCAAAAAGTCCTGAATTGATAGATCTGGAGACTAAAGTTGTCTGTTCATCTATAGTATGTTTATAATGTGGGCAGAAGTCATGCATGTTACTCATTGATCCTCCTGTATGCCTCACTTGAGTTAGGGCTGAAGGAGTAGCTAATTATTTTAGGGACCATTTAATTCCTGGCTTCTTTGTCAAGACAACCAGCAAGGGCTCTCATTAATGGTGCTGAATTGGTTCACGTAATGCTGGTTATCAGAGAATCTTAAAGGCCTGCACAGAGTTGAAGTGTTATCCCCATTTAAAGATGGGGAAACTGAAGCACAGAGATGCTGTCCCAATGATACTGAGTCGATAATAGATCTAGGAATACAGGCCAGTTTTCCGGGCTTTCTGTCCAATTCAGTTGGCTAACATTACAACAAATAGCCTAGAGGTAAAATCTAAACAGCTCACTCTATGGAAAATCAGCCCTTTAAAAAGCTGTTAGTTTGAGGGTTTTTTGTACTGTTTTATCATAACACTGAGGAACCCTCATCCTGGACCACATCCACATCACTCTAGGTGCTGTAACAAATATTAGTAATATATGAGCTCCTTGAGAAACCCAGAAAGCCTGATTGTATCCTGATCAGTTCTGTGTGTTTCTTCTCCTAGCACAGAACGTTACACACATTAAATAAGAAGCTAAGGTCAGACTCAGCCCACCCTAAATGATCTGCCTTGCAGAACATGGCACTCTGTTTTCAAATTCATGTCCTTCGAATCATGGATTCTTGTATGTGACTAGTTTACTGAAGCATCTGAGGAAGTGGGATCTTCTCCCACGAAAGCTCATGCAAAAAATAAATCTGTTAGTCTTAAAGTGCCACACAACTCCTTGCTGTTTTTTTAATGGATTAGAAGCCCAGCCTGTGTGGTTTAGATTGGTGTTAACATGATTTACGTTATTCTGCTTAAGGAAGGCTCTTGTATTGGCCCTATCTAGGGTCTCCTAAGTGTCCACCTCCCAATCCGTTCCCTGCGAGAACAGAAGGCAGCCAGCAGATTACAAAGCAGGTGAACCGTGGGTGGCAATCCTGCCACGTGGATCACTCAGCATTGTCTGTAGATACTTTGAAGCATCCTGGGAGTCTGACTGCCAGCCAGGGTGGAATGTTAGAGATATGAACCAGTGTCCGGAAAGGGCCACATGCATGCGCTAGTGCACATATGGTGTTGTTCTGCTACCGTGCTGGGTGACTAGCGATGATAATCCTATTTAAAGGCTCAGGGACCTAATACACCAGTCTGGTCTATCATCTGCTTCTGGGGCTCCTGCTTACAGAGCTGAAAAAACAAAATATTCTGTTTTCTATTATTGTGCAGTTTGTTTATCCAGGCTGTGTAACCAGCTGGTGCTTGTTTCTGAAAGGTGGAATGAGGCAGAAAGAACACATGCTGTATAGGTTCAAGATGCTGCTCTAGACCCTGCGTCATTCTGACCCTCTCTATCTTAACAGCCTCTATCCCATTGCACTTTTGTAACAATCAAAACCAGCTGATGTACACTTATTGGCTTTCCCCAGATTTGACCATCTGGGATTGGTGAGAGGATGTCTCCCTTAAAGGGCCCTGAGCTCTAAAACTCACTTCCTTGCCTGTCACAAAGGCAAATTCTTCTGACCTCTAAGGCATCTTCTATTTAGCCAGGCCTTTGTCTGGAGGCTTGACCTTTTAGGGTTACCGGTAGGTTGGTGGTTTTCACGTTGGTTCATTAATATTCGATTAATAAGGATTGCCAGGGCCCAGGAACAAGTGTGATGCTTGCACAAAATGTCCATTAAAAAGACAGTCCAAAGCTCTTAATATTATAAGGGCATTCTCCTTGGAAGCCCTCCCCTCTATTATTCCAAATCCATCTTTTTTTTTTCTTGTTTTTTAGCTCCCAGACATCTGTCTTTCTCACGACAGCTTTGGCAGAGTCATAAGTTTGTTTGGGGTTTAATTAAAGTTAATCAAACCCATCTTTTTTTATTCTGTGGTGCACAGTTTGTGTTCTGGAAACTAAATGAAATGGTCATGTGGGCCTTGTGGTTTGTGACAAAGATGGCAACTCTTTTATTTTTTAAGAACCATGAAAGTCAGCCCCTCCTCTGAAAATCCAGATCCTGATCTGAGCTTTGTTGCTAGGTCCATTAAGACTAGGCAAGCTACCGGATCTGAACACCATTTATTTTTATTAACTCCAGATCTGAATTTTGTAGCTTTGATTTGTCTCTGCTTTAGATTACATCCCTCTCTCTGCTACTCTCTTCCACTTGAACAGCTGATTTTTAGTTCTTATTTTATTTGTTGCATTGCAATAGCACCCACATTCCCCAGTCCCGCAGCACTTGGCCCTTTACAAACACATAACAAAACAATGACTCCTAGCCCAAGAAGTTTATAGTATAAGTTTAAGAAGCTGGACAACAGGTAGTTACAGTAAATAGATGGGAGGGCACACAAGGTAACAGTGTGACAGTTTTGAAATGCTCAGGCTCTTACATATGTGATTATCTACTAGAAATAGCAAAGTCCCAGTAAAATAAATGATTCCAGGTATTGCTTAAAACAAACTCTCTGTTTCATTAAGAACTTGATTCACCTATGTGGTGGCTAACTAAGATAGAAATGAGTAGGGGAAGTTTTCAATACACCAGCCAAAGAGAAGGAAGCACTGTTTTCTCCCATAGCTTGTAAGGCAGTAAAGTACCACTGTGATCACCTAGTCTGACTGCTGCATAACAGAAATCTTGAAATCTCATCCAGTAATTCCCACATCAAGCCCTAAACTTGTGGGTGAGCTAGAGTGTCTAGACACCCATTCTTCTTTGAAAAACTGTAGTTGATAGAGAATCATTTCCTTGGGTACATTTTTGAAGGGGTTAACTATTGAAAATGTATCTCTTTACTTCTAGTCTGAATTTGGCTAGCTGCAGCTTGCAGCCATGCCAGCTGTATACTGAGCCAGGGGAAGAAGGAAGAGGTGGTCTCTTCTGCTGTAGGCAGAAAATAGGAGCTGATCTTCTTTTTACTTCCCCCTGTCCTCCTCCCTGCATCCCCTCCATTTTCTCCCTTTTCTGAGCTTTCCTTTCCTGGCTATCAGGTGGTACCTTTGCAGTCTTTCCACTACCTGTGTTTTTCCTCTGGCTCTGTTTTTAAATTTCTGATTTTTTCATACGTTCATCCCTCTCTGTTGCCAAGTTTTGTTTCCCCTGATTTGGCTATGATCACATAACCACCAATCTCATTTCCTTATCTCTGTTGCTAATAACACACAAGGGAAAGGTAGTAGAGCTCAGCGTTCATATAGAGTACTTTACATGCTCAGCACAATTGGCACTTAACATAATATAAATAAATAATGGCGCTTCCCAGCAACCCCATGAGGTAGATGGGTAAGTGGCCCTGGCATTATTCCCATATTATGTGTTGGGAAGGTGAGACTGAGGTCGAGTGATTTGATCTGGGGCGCAGACTGTCTTTTTGTTCTGTGTTTACACAACGCCTAGCACAATGGGGACCTAGTCTACCACTTGGCCTCCTGGATACTACAGTGATGTAAGTGGCAACAACGACACAGGAATTAGGGACAGGGCAAGGATTAGTATTGAGGATCTTCTGGATCTTGGTCCTGTGCACTTCTTGCTTCTCCAGGCCTTCAAGACCTTAGCTAGATACCTTAGAACAATATGTGACAATGCTTATTGCTTCTCTCTTGAATCCTGCCCCCATCCTCCCTTTGGACTTCAGATAACCCTTCCACCAGTTGAGATTTTCGACCAGCACCTAGATAGGACTTGACTTTTAAATCTGGGTATCAAGTGTGTTCCAAAGCAAAAGTCAGTGAAAATAAATTTGCTGAATATGGTTGTTCTGATGGCCTTCCTTTCTTGTCATTTTCTTCCACTCTGTATCCTGTCTGAATCACTTTGGGTATGTCCACACACACTGTTTAAATCGAAATAATGCTGGCTATTTTGATTTAAAAAATGGTAGGTCTGCATGACATTCGCTTATTTCGAAATGAGCAGCTCCCTCATTTCAATATAAGGAAAGTTATATCGATATAATAAAAGCTAGTATTATATCAATATGATGGTTAAATCAAAATCGTTATTTTGAAATAACACAATGCAGACATGTTATTTTGATTTAACTGTTAAATTGATTTAATACTTTTTGCGCTTCTCCTTCCCAGGTGCTTTCCTTTTTCTATATATTGGGTGGGGACATGGCCCTTTTAGTGGGCCATGTTGCCACACCTCCCACGGTGCCTCTCCTAAATCAAAATAGCAAGTCCTGTCCATGGACGTGCTATTTTGATTTGAGTTTCTAATGGGGACCTGTTAAACTGATTTAACTTAAATCAATTTAATGATTTTTATATCGATTTTATTAAATCGATATAAGTTAAATCAATTTAACTGTGTGAGTGTGGACATAGTTTTTTAGCCTTGTTTTTCCTCTCCTTGTTGACACCAATTCTACACTCTCTCCCCAAGATTGTTTGACAGGGTCCTGCCCAATGGGCAAAGCTTTATTGTGGGAGGGTCCCAACCATTTTCAATACAGAGTGCTCTCATTTGGCCTTGCTACCACCCCTAGGGTCTTTTCCAAAGTCTTCTTGGCAGTAGCTTCTCAGGGCTTGGTATTTGGATGGGTGTCAGATCCAGAATGTTCATGCTCTAAAGCCTCACAAAGCATCCTCACTAAAAGTAGAAAAAATTCCACTAGAAAATGCTACTTAACCAAGTGAAAGTTTTTAGCTGGGTGCAGCAGAAACTTTGTTCCCAGCAGTGCAGTTACTGTAGCTGATTCTAGACTGATTTGCCTGCAAAGCAGCAGATCTTTTAACTTTTTTTTATGGCTCCACCTGGAAGCAATCAGTGGTTACTCAGTTTTCAATGACCAGCTCATCTACCAATGTGATATATGCTATCATGTGCCAGAAATGCCCCCCCCCCGCCATATATTGGGCAAAGAGCTCAGTTTCTGCACAAAAGAATAAATGGGCACATTCTGATATCATGAATCATAACATTCAAAAACCTGTAGGTGAGCACTTCAATCTTCCTGATCACTCCATTGATGATTTGCTAATAGATGTGCTCAGACAAATGAATAACAACTTGGGCTTCAAAGAGAAACTGCAGAATTGGAATTCATATGCAAATTTAGCCCTGAAACATCAGAGTCAAACAAGGACTTTGGATTTTTTTCCTCATTATAACAGGTGACTTGACTTCATCTTCCTCTATATGCTGTTCCCTAGTGTTTGAATCTAAACAAATGCTTTGATTTGCTGTAAGTCTGACCTGATCCTATGACTTACACTTCCCTGCAACTACTTTCCTCACATTCTATGAGTTCCTCCATCTTCAAAGTGTCTGATGAAGGGGATTTTCTCCCATGAAAGCTCGTGTGATAAATAAATTCATTAGTATTACTGGAAACTCCCTTTCCCCCACCTAGCAGGATCACAGTGGCATTGCTCTCTTTCCATCCACAACCCACACCACAATGACTGCATTGCACCACAACAAACCAGTGGCCCATCTTGCCCTGCCTCCATTTTCCAACTATCCCAGAAGAGATCATCGGTCCACATAATCTACCATCCATCCTCCTTGTCCTATTGGAACTGATAAAAATTCTAGCTAATCCCAGAAATGTGTCCAATGCTGTTTACTTTAGAGAGTGGCAAGAAGCCCAGTGAATCCATCTAGACACAGCAAAGCTGAATGCCTTGATGCTTTCCTCCATCAAAACCCTAATTATTAAACTGATAACATGGAAGATAAATGTCATTCTGAGATTTTTCAGAGCTGCCCTGCTGATGTTATTTCAGTTTATGGCAATGCAGTAAGTGATCAATCTTCTAAAAGTTTAAAGGGAATGCTTAAAATGTTTAAAACATTTCATTATTTTCTGTCCTATTTTAAAGCCTTCTCAGAATCTCCCCCCTGTTGCCTCGTATAGCAGCACACCCAAGCCCAGGAAAATCTGGCAAACACCTCATAAAAGTCATCCCTCTCCACATTTTTATGAGGCACTTCTCATTTAAAAGGGTTTTTATGGCAAAGGCTGCTGATTTTATTTCAGGCAGTACTGTGTAAAACAGAGAGAAGACATGCACACCTACACATGCTAGCACAGTTATTTAACAACTACATTCTTGGGAGCTGACCAATGCATGATGGAAATTAGGAGAACACAATGTCAAGGAAAGAGACAGTTAAGAAACAAAAGCCTGCTCCAGAAGAGAGCAAGATTGGCTGCCCTCCGACTCCCACACCCACCCCTCAGAGGAAGCGGGGGCGAACAACAAAGACACACCCAGGAGTCCAACGCAGAGGGGGGACTGAGAATGGTATTGAGTCACCAAAAATCAAAAGCTGTGTGTGTTTGCACTAGGCTCCAGATGTGCTGTTTGTGCAGCCATGGCAATGATGCATGCGCACACCATGAATTCAAAGAAAGCAAGTTACCTTGTAATTAATTCTTGAGCCCAGTACCAACAGCCTCAACTGCATTGCACAGAATTAGGAGAGAGAAATAGGTTTTGTGTATTCATGAATGGTGGGTCAGCCAGAAAGTGATGTCAGGGAACTATGGAAGTTTCTAACATTTCACATGCCTGACTTGTTGGCCTGTGCACCTACTGAATGAGGCTGCAGAGGAGGTGTCTCTTTTTGGGATTCCCTTACACTGGGATTTTTACACATAGATGGAGCTGCACTCACACAAACCCTGGGTGTGTAGACATGCTGCGGTGGCATAAAGGATGACTTACACTGATGCAGTTTGTCTACACTTGGGGTGCGTGGATGAACCAACCATGTACATTTACTGCTTTGCCACCAAGATGCTTTAGTGATTTCCTTTCAGGCTTTCCTGTTAATTGGGTCCTTCATGTTTTGGTGTCCATCTTTGTTCCCAAAGGCATTGGAGTCTTCTGGCCTATATTTGTCTGTCACCTTCTGCATGGGAGACTGTAGGGACATCACAAATGAATGTCATAAGCTACCTTTGTAAGGGTCACTGATTTTCTTCCTTGCCTATCTATTGTAGTCCTTCTAGCCCTTTGCTTGTGAGCACTTCTCTTAGTTTTGCTTAGAAATTGGCCCATCTCCTGCCTTCATCCCTATTTTCCTGCAGCAATAAAGAAGCTGATGTCCGAGCTAGTGTCATCTGTACATGGGCTAGCTGTTACTCCTAGGGCTACCCTTTATAACAGTCCTCCTATTTGGTCTGCTGTATTAAGAATACTTGGCTGTGGGTCTGTCTTAAAAACTGGGACCTCTGTTAAGACCATGTATGGTCAGTGGACCACATTTTGCCTACTTCGTAATATTTTTTGGAGCGAAGAAAGGGGGAGATCTTGTACCAAACCATTATAGTAGAGACTCTGAAGACCTACGTGATTGGCCCACTGGCCTATGCAATGTTTTCCTGAGCTATCTGACTTCCAAAAAACCTAGGGGTATCTCAATCAATATTCTGTGCTGCACTGAAAATCCAGGTAAGGCTTGGAATGCACCCACGTGGAGTATTCCTTGTACAAGTGTGTTAAACAGTGGTGGGGGGAATGTACATAAGATTCCCTCATGAGAGTGATTTCAAAAATACAAGTAACAAGAATGACCTGTCAAGTGAGCACCCTGGAAAATTTGGAGGCAGCCCTGCTGATGGTGTGATCCAAAGACACAAAAGGCTGGGAGAGGTAGAACTGGAGACTGTGTGTAAAGCATCGCTGGAAAGGAAACTTATTTGAATTTCTCTAGTGCTCCATAAACAGTGCTAGGCAACAAACAGGCTGACTCACTTTTGAAGGAATATGTTTCTGAAGTCATGTGCTGCTCCTGCTGCTCTGATTTCTGCTTCACCTGGGAGCGCACTGCTCCTGGAGGGGGTTAAACATTGGGGTATCATTGTTTGGTACCATTTTATGTTTTTATTTTGTTATTTGAAATAACCAGCTTGCTATTTCCAACCGGAATCCTGCTGATAACTTGGACTGAGGTAGCCATTGTTAAAGTCAGATTTTAAGGCCCAGGCTGAGCATCCCTGTGTCCTAAAATGGTCTCATCTTCCTCCCTTGTCTTAGTAACCCAATCAGTATAGCTGCCATGAGAACCAAAGAGTTGGGGTGCTCATTTGGCCTGCTAAAAAAGCCCACAGCAGCCAATGTGAGTCTTACCATTGAACCCAGTGGGCCTTCGATCAGCCCATTGTGCACTGCACATCCTTGTTGCCGAGCTAGTCTGCTTCCTTTCATCATCCTCTGCCAGCAGGTACACCACTGTGTCTCTGTGCAAGCCCAGCATAGAGCTACACCTTTTCCACTAGGCCAGACAGCAGAGCCACTAAAGCATGCCAGACAGTTGTTCCTCATCTTGTATTATTCCTCCAACCTAGCTTGTCTCCCCGTAGTGCTTCCAATGTAACAAATTCACATATTGTGCACACCAGACTATTGCTGTAAAAATCAAATGCCTCTAGGGAGCCAAGTCTAGAACTGTTCAGCTCTAAACGTACAGGCCTCTGCTCCTTTTCTGCCGGCCATACTAGGTTACAGAGCCTCTCTGTGGGCCCAGCCAGAAGAAGTTGATATCAGACTTGCACTCCACATGGAAACTGCTGTGTTACACTGGGCCCTGGTCATTATATAACCATTGGTCCACATCTTTTCTTTCCCTTGTTCCTTTTTTTAGTGTCAGTGCACTTACATTAAGTCAGACCAGTATTCTCCCCAGAACTTGAAAATAGGGGGAGTTTTAGGGGGTGCTCACTAATTGGGTATGACACTGTTACTAGCAGACAGCTGGGGGAGGTGTTGGGAAATTCGGGGGCAAGGGTGGGGGGGGGTGTTACAGAAATCCCTGGGTTAGTCTTCATATGCTTTCCTAGGCCTATGTTTTCCCACCCAGGCCTACAATGGGGGTGTAAGTATGTCTCCAGCTTGCCTTCCCCACACTCCTTAATGTACATCAGCACTTTAAAGATGAAAGTGTGATTACTCCATCAGGACCATGTGGCTCTGCCAATCAATTTGCTGATCTGCTGCCACCTAGAAAAAATCTTATTTATTTATTTATTTTGATACAGCTTTGCTTCTGTGTTGTGTGTGTTTGTATATTTAAAAAATGTGACTCTAATAATCCAACATGATTACATTAATGTTGCTGCAGCATTTGCGCTTTTACTGTAGAGTATCTTCTTTAAACATGCTATTGGAAATGCAAGATGGATGTGTGGGGCTGTAGCCAAATAAACAAATGGTCTGCACTGCTTTTTAAAAGGGCTTCTCTTCCCTTGCCCGTTCTGAATGAAGTCTTTTTGGCTTCATATAGGATCTCTAGGAATTTGCCTGCTCCTTCACACAGTCTCGTAGCCCTGATATTCCCACTTCAGTGATGGTTTAACCAGCAGGAACCAATATGTGCTTTATAAACAAAGGCAAAATTCCTCTATTAATAAAAGTGGAAGGGATCTGGGACATAGCTGAGGCAGAAGAGTCAGTAAATAGGTTGTTTTTCAATGTTACAGTAGCTCTTTAAGATGCAATTTATGATGTGATAAATAGGTTAGTTAGCCACAGGTCTTCTTCCTTACTTTGCTGAACTAAACTAACATGGCTAGCCCTTTGGAACTCTTTAAGATACTAATTATTGGATTTAGTTAATTAAATTATTTGCATTATGGATTCATTTCTAAATAAAATTTTTACACCACCTCCCCCCCCACATTTGTGGGTTTTCTACCTGGCTGTAGAGAGGAAACACATCCCTTCTGTCAGTAGGAGAATGGGAAAAGGGAAAGAAAATCAGAAAAAGCCACCATGACCCTCTGGTTAGGACAACTAGGCAGAGCCTTAGGAAACCCGGGTTCACTTCTTTGCCATGCTACAAACCCAGGCCTATGTGGACATATTCTCTCTACCTTTCAGCTTCTCATCCGTCAGACTGGAATAATAGCACTTTTCTGTCTCACAGGGATTCTATGAGGCTAAATGTCTTAACAATTAGGAGGCACCGAAGTGTTACTAAGGCTAATGGAGGCCATATAGGTGTGCTGTAAACCACTATATTTTTCACCTTTCTTAATATAGAGATCCTGTCTGCCAGCATGCTGTGGTCAGCTCAGAATGGATAGAGCACAGTGAGGAGTGCACACTGTGCTCTTTCTTTCTCACGCCTCTGCTGAAGACAGGTACTTTGACAGTGCAGTGAGAGTCTCCTTGCACTCAGGTAAATGCAGCCTGGTTCTGAGGATGTTCGTTATACAGCAAAACTGAATCAACAATGCCTTGCTGCTTAATGCTAGTTCAGAGTTCAGCTGACACAGATTCCAGAGTGGCTTGAGGCCTTCCTGGGAGTCCCGTAAGGCAGTGTGTCTTGTTTTATTTTGTTTACTCACAGGTATTTCTGGTCTTGAACATACCATACAGCGAAAGTGACAGGAAATGCAACATCAATAATTCCAGACTCAGAACGCCAGCTAATCAGCCAGGGCGCGACACCACAGTTTCAGCCAACAGTCATGTCTTACTCTGTCCCCTTCCTCATCTCCGTGTCAGTGATGGACCCAACTTCAACCCAAACTCAAGCTAAAAAGTCATTTTGTGTTTGGCCTGTTGTTTTAGGTACTGTCACGGAGAACCCAGAAAAGCCTCTTGGATCCCCTCTGTTCACAGCCCACCAGGACTCTGCTACGGTGGAGCCTTCTCCCGTTCACCTGGGTCTCCATGCTACAAGTAGCCAGCTTCCAAATCCAGGCCCAGAGGGTCCGACCCTTGCTCTGTCTGGTCTCCCTTGAGGGGGTTCCTCCCTCCATGAGGGTCTCAGCCATCCCAATCAGCAGTGACACTCAGCCAGTATAGCAGTCAGAGGGTTTATTAGCAATCCACTTTGCACAGCAGCTAGGACAGTTGGCTCTCAGATCAACCAGGAGGGCAGACAGTAAACCCCCAGGATGAGCCCTGGAGGTCCTGCCCCTCCAACCTCCATCTTCCTTCTTCTCCTCTCCTCCCTTTGTTCTCCTCTCTATCCAGCTGCCCTGCCCCTGGTCTAAACCGGCCACAACCTGTCACCCCCAGGGGGTCCAGGTAAGGTCGAACTAAAGCCTCTTCCCCCCTAGTGGTACCTATAGTTGTCACACCCCCATGTCCCGTCACCAGAATACCTTCACCAAAGAACAGGAACAGGAAAGAAGAACCACAGTAACCCAAGAGGTTTTCTTACTTCATCACAGGTACATTCTGTCTAAGCAAGGGGCTGGGCATAATACACTGAAATGATTAAAGCAGGTATATCAACCATGCAGCCCCATGAACCTCTTCCACCTGGCCCATGACTACACTTGGCAGGACCACACTCTCTCCTTAACAGACAGAGAGATCACAGAGTGCAGTTTCTGATCCGCAGCACAGTGCTGCGAGAATACCCTAGTATTTTGATTTATGTTATGTATGGCCCAGTTGAGGTACATTTAAGTCAAATCTGGCCTGTCACCACAAAGGAGTTTGAGACGCCTGGATGAGAACCTAGTTGAGTTATTTCTGCTTCTTAATGGCCAAGTCCTCCACTGTATGGGTTGTTGCCATAGTTGTTTCTTGTTTCTTCCAGGAGGTTGAGGGAGTTGGCAAGCACAACCAACAGTTACATAAACCCCCTTTATCTTGGGAGATGAGCCACATCTGTACGGAAACATCCTGCCCTGCAATGATTTGGAATAACTCTGCTGGTTCTGCAGGAGCTGGCCTGTCAGGGACTCCACTGAGCACAACTAGCCATTGGCTGCTCAATCCCCAGAGGTTTTTCTGATTCCCAGAAGAGAGAGTGGCATGAATTACCATAGACTTCATTGCAGCTGAGACTGGCTTTCCTCTGTACTCAGGTTAAGGGATGGGTGGCAAATTGAGTTGAGCATGGCTGGCCTACATGCCTTGCCCTCTCCTCATCTGTGGAGGTGGAATCATACAGAGAGGTTTCTATGATGGTGGGGAAGGGAGGAAGCATTCAGCCAAAGTGGCATTGTCTTTCTCCTTCCCCTTGCAGCCTAGATGCAGGGGTACAGGTTCTCTGACTCGCAAGTAAGTTGAGTGGAGTAATGTCTGGTATTTTTATTTCAGTAAGTTATTAGGTTTTATTTTTTACCTCTGTTACAACGTTGCAATATGTTTATGGGTTCCTCCTCTCCACAGTCACCCCAGCAGAATGTCTGGCTTTTATTGGCCCAAATGAAACTTCATGTTTTAGTCCTTGCAATTAAAAAAAAGTGAGGGGGACACAGAGGAGAGCTCTCTATACAGTGGAAGGTAAATAAGTTTCTACCAAGGAAGTGCATTAATGTTTGACACAAGACAGGACACTTCAGAGTGTAGAGACTTTCAGTCTGCCCTTAGCTCACTCCATCACTGTGTTTAGATATTCCGTGGGTCTAGGAAAGTAGCTTTGTATGTCCCATGTTTATGACAGAGACTGTATACCTTGGGCGTTGTGGTGGATTTTATTGGTATACCATAGAGAACATTCTTCTGACCCAGTATCATGTGTTTTATTCCTCATATGCATTGTCACTGTATCCCAGAATGGCTCTAGACTAGAGGCTAGTACATAGAAAGAATATGCTATAAACCACATGCTGTGGAAATGTTTCCTTACACTGACTATACATATGAGGCCTAACTAAATCAGCAACCTTATAAATGGCCATCAGTGGAAGTAACCAACCCTCAGGTATGTGCTTGAGTGGGTACCCACTCCCACTTCTGGTTTTACTGCTCTTGCTCAGCTTCAGCAGATGTCTTCTCAAACTGGAAATCACACCTTCCAGTTCCAGTGTAGATGCCCCCAGATCGAAACTCATCCCTCTCAAACCTGGCTCTTGCATAAGGAATGAGCAGCCTCCTCTCCAAGGGAACTCAAAATGGTTTTGCACAGGCCTCATGAGCATTTCTCAGCCAGGCAGCTAACAGTGTGTGCTGTGCTGGTGTTGCAGGGAGAGTCAATAGCCTACACTTAACTATGCAGATGCAAGGTAATGGATGACTGTCTTATTTGTGGACAAAGCCTTGAGAGGCAAAGGAGCTTTAAAGGTGATTGACAAACCTTGAGAAAGGTCTCCTTTGAAATGCAGGCTAAGGTAACTGCTGCTGCTAGGTGGATTTTTCTTTCATTTTATTATCTACTGAAAGGCTGTGTCTTTTGGGGGTCGGGGTGGTAATTGTTAGTCTTAAGCAGTGGTCTCAAACATATGGCTCTTGGGCGGCATGCAGCACCTAAAGCTATTTCCTGCAGCATGCAATGACACAATTGTTACCGATATTTGCAATATCATTGTATGGAAATGTTTCACTGGTGTGGCCCTCAGGCTAATGTACTAATCCTGATGCGGCCCTTTACTAGTACTCATGTGGCCCTTGTAGTGATTTGAGTTTGAGACCTGTGGTCTTAAGCAACAATCGTACATAATTTAAAGATTGCAATGGAGGTTATGATGGGAGGCTTGTATCTCAGAGATTGAGGAGGGGAGGGAAGGGAAACAGACCACTGTGTCTCTAATCCATGAGCACTGGAAATTGGGATGTTCAGGTTATCTGCAGAGTCTGAATCAGTAGTTCTGAGAAGAGTAGAGGTAAGTGCACTTCTTGTATAATGCTCCTTTCCTGTCTAGCTTCTGCATCCCCTGCAATCTGCTCTGGACTAGATTGCTCCTTTTTACACACAAGCCAACTCCTCCAGTACTGATTTTACTGATTGCACTAGCTGAAATGTGTAGTGCCTCTAAAAGAGGAGAGTGCAGCAGGAAGAGTTGGCTGAGTTGGCAGTTTTTTCCTTTTCTAACTTTGGGACATGAGGAATTTGTAACTAAGCCCTATTCCATCTTCTCTGGCCTTCAGAACACCACAACGTCCTTAGTTTCACCTTGGGAGGGGACCAGAATTAAAAGCGTCACTCTCCTCTTCTTGAGAATTGTGTCCTATTCTTGTGTATTTGGGGTTGCTGTATTCTCTCACTTGCTAGTAACTGCCCCACCATTTAATTCATGAAGTTTGTTAGGAACTTCTGCTTGCAAGTACCACCATTTTGCCCGTGACTCAGTTCAAAGTCTTGCTTCTGCTCTAGATTTATTGTCTCAGCAGCACCCTGTCATGGGTAGGGAGGTCTGCAGGCCTGTTTTCCACACTCCCCTCCTCTGCGCTGTGAGAGCAGCAGGTGTAGCTGGGAGTGGGAGTGATGGGCAGATGCTCTCAGGCCACCCAGAGGTTATTCTCCATGGATCCTTCCTTTCACCAAGCACATGAGCAGAGGAGCTGGGAGGACTTTTGATCCCCCCACAGCAGGAGCCCTTTAGCCACTGGGTTCCAGTCACCTGCAACAGCAGGGGGCAGCTTCTCCAAGGAGGGCCTGGTCGATGCCCCAGGGCATGGTCCCCTCACACCCTCTCCCTCTTGGTATGCCACTGTGTGGTCTAATGGGTAAAATAGGAACGATTTTATGGGATAGTGAAAAGATCTTGACAAGTATAATAAATAGTATTTGCAACAGACAATTGCTTCCAACTTCTTCCTCCCATCTCAGAAACAAAAGCTTCCCTGTAAGTAAAGGAAAACAGATGTTTTCAAGTTCCTAGCTCCTCCTCCCCATAAGTATGATGCCCTGGCACAACTGTACTGCTGAGAGATATGGGCTTCATTGTGGCAGATGGTGGGTTGTTTGCTAGGTGAAGATGAATAGCTCAAAATCTGCTGTTCCTCCAGGAAAAAGAGAAAATAAGGTTTTACAGGGCTTGGTAAAGTTCACGTTTACTATCTGGAAGTATGAATAAGTAACCCATGTTCCTTCCCGCACAGCTGCATGACATGGGGAGGATAGTGTTTTCTGGCAGCCTGGAATGTTGTTTGCCATCTAGACTGCTCACATTGCCCCATCTACCTTCTACATCCCCACCCCATCGCTTGATGATCTGCCCTTTGTAGCCAGGTACAGGGTCTTTAGTGATCTGCTCATCTTCATAGAAAAAGTTGGATTTTGGCTTCTTTCCCCACTCAGTTATATAGCAACGTGCCTGTTCAGCTTCAGGGAACTTCTGGAAACTGCTGTCAAACACCATCCACAGTTTCTCTCCTCTTCCCCTACCTGATCCTTTCACATGCCCCCCCGCCCCCCCAGAGGAATCAGAGCTTGTTAGTGATTAAGTGTCAAGTCAGGTCATGCACCATTTGGCCAGTATCCTCAGTAGACCCAAGGAGCCTGTTTTTCTTTTCCTTTTTCTGCCCAACAGTTTGGGACTGGAAGTTGATTTCTTTTTAAGCCATTTCAACATTTTGCATTAATTCCTTGCTTTTCTCATTTTGGGCACGACTGTCAAACTGCCGCCCAGGACTAACTTCTAGAGCAGATCTAGCTTCTGAACATGAAAATGATCCCAGTTTTTCTGTATCCCGATGTGCATTATCCTGCAACTGGGTTTGTGGTGGCTGCTCTGCAGACGAGCCAATAGCATAGGGTTTCTGGTGTCCGGGGGCCACTAGTTGCATTGGTGCCCTCCCCTACTAGTTGGTGACAGTAGCCATTGTGCACAGGAGGGGGTCTGTGGGCCCATTTTCTGCTCTTCCCCCTCTACCCTGTAAGGGTGGCAGGGAGCAGGAGTGACTGGGGCAGATGCCCCTGCCCTGCCAGATGGGAGGCATGATAGGTTCTGCCCCTATCCTGCCATTAGGTTGGCTGCCTGGCTCCTACACAGCCAGGGTCCCTGTGGCTCCCTTATTGCATACAGTTTGGGAGCAGAGGAAGTGGAGGACGCTTGCTCCTCTTGCAGCTGGAGTTCTCAACCGCCAGCAGCCCTCAGCTGTGGTTGGCACAGCTGCCAGGGATGTCACAGCCTGGTGGCCCTGGCCATTTGCAACAACAGGGGCAGCTCCTCCTCGGAGTACCCAGCGAACATCCACCCCGAGGCCAGCACCATGACCCCCCCCATCAGTATGCCACTGAGGTGAGCTGCAAGGCAGCCTCTCCTGAAACTAGTGAGGCGTCTCCCAGCTTCGAGTCAGTAATCTCAGCCTTTTTTAACTGCTTTTTTCTACAGTAGATGTGCTGCAGAGTTGTACAAAATAAACTCATCCCTCTTTCTTTTATTGTCAGCTTGTTTGCCTTCAGTGCTGCTGAGGTGTGTGTTCTGGTGAAAGGAAAATACAGAAGCTGAAAATCGTGTTGTTTGGGATCCCATGCTATAATATGTTCTAGAAAAACCAAGCCAGGCAGACTTCTACCAAAGTGACTTTTTTTTGCCTTGATCACACATCATTTTTCTCCTTAGCCAAATACTTCAGTAGCACATGGTTGCAATTGAAGTAATCGTTTGTTTGTTCTTTTGTTCTGGGTAATTTAAAAAAAAATGTCTTAAAATGCTAGTTACTGGAGAGAGAAGTTTCCAGAGGGGTAGCCATGTTAGTCTAGTTCAGCAAAACAAGCAAAGGCTCCTGTGGTCACACAGAACTCCTTGCTTGTTTTGGAGAGAGAAATAGTCTCTTGAATGATTAGGAATAAACCTGAGTTACATTAAGAATGGAAAATTCAGCATTTTTATAAAATTGTCCTGGCCCACCTTGAGAAGAGCCTGTCACTCTTTGTTCTGCTACCATCAGAATGGATTGGTCTGCTTTAATGCATCTTTGCACATGTTTGATGACAGGTTGGCTGATGTTAGGATATTGGATGCCTTTCGGGTTGCAGTGGATGCCAATTTTCTGCAGGGTTTTTGTTCAAGACAAGGGTGGTCTTTTCAGCAGGCAGAAGGCTATTTTAACTTGAAAAGACTAGTTTCGAAATAAGGTTTTGGCTGTTCACACAACACACGGTTGTTTCGGAACAACCGCGTTGTTTTGAAACAAGTTAAACCTAGTCTGTGGGCGAAACAACGTTGTTTCGCAATGGTTGTTTCGAAACAACGCCGTGTGAACATGTTGTTTCGAAACGACGGTGAGTCGTTTCGAAATAACTGTTGTCTGGAATCGCTATTTCGATTCCGGCTTTTTTCCTTATTTCGAATTAACATTTTGTTAATTCGAAATAAGTTGTTTCGAAATAAGCGTTATTTCGATATACGGTTGTTTCGAAACAACCGTATCGAAATAACCCACTGTGTGGGAACACAGCCAAGGAGTCATGTGGCACTTTAAGACTAACAGATTTATTTTTCGCATGAGCTTTCAGTTTTTTTTATTTTGCAGAAAATAAATGTTAGTCTTAAAGTGCCACACGACTCCTTGGTTTTTTTTTGCTGGACTAGACTAGCACGGCTATCCCTTTGGAATTTGAACCATTACCCTAGAAGTAATGAGGCAGTTTACCATTGCCCCAAGAGACGCATCTTTGCTTGTTCCCTGATGTGCTTCTGGAAGGAGGCCATGGCCTTAAATTTCTGGCAGACTGTTACAAAGAGAAAAGAGACTACTGTTACAAAGAGAAAAGAGGCTACTTTGCATCAAGAAAAATGTTAAAAGCCTGTTTTAGGTGAGACCTCAGGCAGTCAATGGAAAGGTGATGGTAGGGTCTGTTGTTTTTACATTTGCAAGTACAGTGTGTAAATTCAGGTCCTAGAATAGAAGGCAAGGCTTGGCGAAAAATCAACAGGAAGGATTACTGTATTCCCAGTCCTTCCATCTGAAGATCTCAAAGCCCTTCACAAAGGGAGTAGATATGATTTTGTCCCCATTTTAGAGATATAGGGAGGTTACAGGGTCTTGCCCAAGCTCATTCTGTGAATCACTGAGCTGAAACTATGGTCCAGTTCTAGGCTTTAACTGCTTCTTCCAGCTGTCTTCTTGCAGAGCTTGTCATGCATTCTAGGTGGGCTCAGCCAGAAATCACCAAGGCTGGGAGATTAAGATCCCAAACCAACTGGATGATTTTCCAAGAATAGCTTTCACACCTCATCCTTTCAATCTCTGCTTCTTGTCCCACTATCCCAGTCCTGCCCTTCATTTCATCTTTCCTTTGTTTTTGCAAATACAGGACAGCCCCACTTAGGGTTACCAGATACCAAAGCATGGAAAGGAGGACAGGGAAGTATGAAAAGGAAGACAGTGGTGGACACATGGAGAAAATGTAGTATTAATGTACTATTTGTCTGTTTTTACGGGGCCCTGGAATGCTTCCCCCTAGAAATAGGTGTTCCAGGGCATTGCAGCCTCCTTCAACCCCTGTAAGTAAAAAGCCAGACAAAATCATGTATTTTTAAAATGCCCGCTGCCCTGCTGGACAGACGACATGAAGGTAAAAAGGGGGATGTGTCCTCCTTTTGCCTGACGTCTGGTAACCCTAGCCCCACTGTAATAGCTTTTGGGGCCCAATGGTGCTTTCTTAATAAGTGGGCTATGGAAGGGAGAAACTACTAATCATAATAGCACTGATGTAGCATTTCTTATCTGAAGATTTCAGACCTTAACTAAGCTTTGCACCATCATGTCATTGAAATACAGCTGCCTCTGGGGAGGAACTCTGACCACTGAAGCAGTGCACAATGCTATACTACGCTTCAGGACAGCAGCTGGGAGGGGTGGGATAGTATATCCAACTTGAAACTGCTGAACAGTGTAAGTAGATAGGAATACGTGGCTAATCAGCTGTACACGGTTGCACTGGGGACATGGATGTTTACTCTTGTTTAAAGAAATAACCAAATATCAGATGCTGGAGGACGGTTATGAGATGTGGCTGGGGCTGAGGGCAGACTGGTGGTTGCCCTATTGTTTCTTTGGAGCATCGTTCCTGTTTTTTCCAGGTGACCGCTTCTGCCCTGTGCTGAAGAGGCGATCTGAGGAGTCTTGCTGTTTCTGTTGCTCAGTAATGCCTGCTTATGTAAGAGCTAAATGGTGTTATGGAAGGAGCAGTAAAATAGCAGAACATGTTCCAAAAATCCCCCAGTTGCTCACTGTCTCGTGATTGTCTGTAGCACAGCTGTCTTTGCTCTTGCTTCCTGGGCTGGCTGAGTTTGAAATGAACCCTGCAGAGAGAGTATACGCTTGTCACTCAACATTGCCCTCTCTGTCCTGTTCAGTGAGCCACAGGAAAAGGGGATTAAATTCTTGCAGGGTGGTGGTGAGCCTAGAATGTAACACCGGCGTCACGTCAGAAGCTCTCTGGCTATGTCCACACACAGGGAGTTAAACTGGTTTAACTTAAAGCGATTTAAGTTAAATCGATTTAACGGGTCCCCACCAAAAATCCAAATCGAACTAGCAAATTCGGGGACTGGACAGGGCCCTGTTGCCACCCAATCCCCTGACTGGCTCTCCCCCAGGAGAGTGAGTGGCAGGGGAAAAAAAGCCACTGGGACAGGGATCCCAGCGTTCCCAGCATGGGCAGGGATCCCCACAAGCAGGGCATCCCCCACTGCTGGCTGGGCAGCAGGGGCAGGGATCCCAGGGCTCCTGGCATCCCCCACCACTGGCCAGGTGGTGGGGGATGCCACACTTGCAGGGATCCCTGCCCACACCATCCAGCTAGCAGCGGGGGATGCTGTGCTTGCGGGGCTCCCTGCTCCCATTGCCCGGCCAGTGGCGGGGTATGCTGGTGCCATGGGATCCCTTTCCCCACTGCCAGGCTCTCATGGGGGGAGCCAGGCACTCGGGGCTCCCTTTCCCCGAACAGGGGGAGTGGGCCCCCTGCAGCCCCCCTCCATCCCTGGCCAAGGTGCTCAGGGGTGGAGGGCTTCCTTCCAGGGTGCCATGCACCCTTGGAGGAAGGTCAAACTGTTATATCGATATGTGGGTCATATCAATGTATCACAGCCACACTTAGTTATTTCCAAATGACAGTTTTGAGATAACGCTCATTTTGATATAATACTAGGTTTTATTATATCAGTATGATTTTCCTTATTTTGAAATAAGGGAGCTCCTTATTTCAAAATAAGGAAACGTCGTGTGGACCTGCCATCTTTTAAATCGAAATAACCAGTGTTTTCGATCTAAAACCTGTGTTTGGACATGCCCTCTGGGCTCAAATTGGGAGCTGGGGGACCCGTGTGGAGGGAAGAGTGGCTAGAAGCACTCAGATATCAGGGCTGAGCTAAACCAGGTCAATGTGAGCAAAATTTATACACAGTGTTTAAACCGAGCCCTAGACAATGACAGGTTAATCACAGTCAAAGGGTGTTGAAGTCTGTACAGGTGATCACTTTTTAAAGGGTGTCCATTGAAATAAGTAATAAAACATCGTCCAGGTTATAGCTGACTCAGTCTGTTGTGCAAAGATTGAGTCAGGCAAGAGAGTTAATCATTACAGGGGCATGGTCGGCTCCAAGTTCTATCTGTCTTTGGCAGTGTGGGCAACTATTCCAAAGGGCATGTGGTGCTGAGCAAGCACACCGGCCCTTGAGGGACACCTGCAACCCTACCTCTGATGTCCAACCTTTGTGGATGAGGGGGCTACATTGCAGTTCTTTGCTCACTCAGAGGTTGGTGAGCAACTTTTTTTACGTTCCTAGCCCTGCACAGTCCACACAAGAATGTGCAGGGGCTCTGTGAGCCAGATAAGAGCCCTTGGCGGGCTGGATTCTGGCCCATGGGCTGAAGGTTGGACAGACCTGCGGGTACAGCTACAAAGCAAAAGAATCCAGCAGCAGTGCATCTCAAAGCCTGAGTCAGCTAACTGGGGTTCACAGAGCTTGCACTACAAGCTAAAACTAGCAGTGGAGATGTTTCAGGCTTGGGCTGGCCTCTGAGACCCTCTTCCCTCACTTCGTTTCATTCCAGAAGGAGCCCGGATGTCTGTGCTGCTTTTTAGTCCCATGAGCCTGTGTCAGCAGGGCCAGGCTCTGAGACTCACTGCTGTTGATATTTTTGTGCTGTGTGGACGTACCCAAAAATTCTAGTTGACCTACAGGGCCCTTCCTGCCCTTAGAGCACATTTCATTGAATAACACTGAGTTCCTGTCAAATGCCATTTCCACTCCGCAGGATAGATGGACTCAGCCATAAGTATTCTGGCCTGTATGGACCACATAGGTTATGGCAGACAGAGCAGGCAGTCCTGCTGTGTGTAGCGAGTCGCTGTCTGTCTCTCACTGCTGATGCTACTATAAGATTTACTTCTGACAAGGTAGGGTTCTAGAATTAGTTTGTCACGTGAGGTTGAATCTTTTTAAGCAAGTGGGCTTTGCAGTCATGGTGCACATGGGTTGCATATGTCTAGAAGCATGTGTTACTCTTTAGCTTCTGCTTTATATATTGCTCACGTAGTTTTCCCTCTCCTTCTGGTGTCAGATGCCAGCTTCATTCCACAGGCAGACCTTCAGAGTTGCTACCTAACTAGTACCCTTGTGAATCTAGGTATTTTGATCCTAACTGCTATAAAAATCATTCTTCCAAAATGGAAGCAGTCCTCCTAATTCACTGTTAGTTGTTTACTCCATTCCAACCTGGGGCATTCCTTCTTGAAATGTGCGATTCCAAAAGGAAAAGGTTAGAAACCTTTGTGGGAAAATACAAAGCCTTGCTAATAACTTTGTGAACCTAACCTGATGATAAAACTGCTTTATTTCACAAAACATCGGTGTTGTTTGACTGAGCAGTGGAAACGTTTTTAGCACCACACAGGGCAAAAGTGAAATCAGGTCCTCTCCTGCCCCAGAATGTTGCTGTATACAAATTGGAGCCAGCAGAGAGCTGATGCCAGAGTAAGGGACTATGTTAACAGAGAGCAATAGATGTTTTTTCTGTTTACAATTCTGTCCTATAACAGGGTGGAGAACTTTCCAAGTTTTCACAGAAACTTTAGCCCAGAACATTCCAATGGAGAATTTAGGGGCTGTTCTTGGAAAATCTGGTCTCAGAAGTTCTTCACTTTCCACCTACCTCATTCTCTTGAGCAGTGTTTCAGGTTCCATACTTCTAATGTCATCAGTCTATCACTGTATAAGTGAATGGTGAGGATGATGATGTCAAAGTCTGCATGGAGATGAAGTAGCTGAATGGCCTTGGGGAAGCAGTCTGCTTAGAAGGAGGTGTCCATGGGTGGAGTGATCAGAAATGATGGCCATGGAAATACTGGTAAAGAGCATGTGATTAAAGCACAGGACCAGGACCCAGGACCATTGAGTTTTGTTCTTGGGTCTGCCACTGACATGAAAAACTGTTACCCAGACTTCTGGGTCTCAATTCCCTATTTGCTTCACACAGGTTCAGCAAAGACAGTAAAACTTGTTGAGGTCTCTCGTTAGCAGGAGCAACTGAAGTTTCCTGTATTATAATGCAGACAATATAACTCTTTCTTCATGTAGTGTCTTGCAAAAGACAATATTCCTGTCATGCTTCTTGACTAATATAGTGGTTCTTTTCCTTTATTCTCACTGTGGGTGTATTTTGAAAAGGGATTTGGGAGTGGTGGGAATATAACAGGCAGAGAGAATTAAGTGTAAAGTTTGATTCTTTAAATGCATGCACATTTTGGAGTGTGTATTTTTGCCAAGATAAACTCAATCAGGAGTCAGCATGATTTTACATGAAAGACTTGTTATGGATTTGAGTTCAACATGTTGCAGACGGGCATTTTCACCAATTAAGATGGAGTGGTCTGGAGCTGGTGGCATTATGGTACGTGTTCAGTAGTACAGGTAAGTGACGTAGCCTTGTAATGTCCAGCTCTAACCAGTACTTTTTATACCCCTCTGTATTTGGAGATTTTGTTTCATAGACTAAAGTCAGGGCTGGTGAAGTGTGCCAGGGTAACAGCCCTGAAAAGTGAAGGCTCCCAGTTACCATGAAGCCAGGTATAGCAGTAACAGAAATGCCCCAGCAATATGGCTCACCATGGTCTGGACACTTCCTACAGCAAGGAAAACAGTTAAGGCTATGTAGCTTGTTCATTGTTTGCCCTCTTCCAAGCTTCCCAGTTGGGGTCAGATGATGCCAGAGATGGGGGTGTTACAAAATAGGCACAACAGACTTGATTTTGAGGAACATTCAGCACCAACAATTTCATTTGAAGTAAATGGGAGCTGAAGGGAGACACATTCACTTGGCATCTAAGCTGCTGAACAGTGGTCTATTGTTAATATGTTAATAGGTTGTGCTTTAACAGTCATGTAGCAGTTTATATTTTTTTAATGGTAGGGTGAAATATTTGCACTCATGGCTCTTGTTTTGTTTGTCTAGTAACTTTAGCAGAGCTGATTCACCCATTACATACAAAAGTTGAAACCAAAGGAAAAAACAGAAAATGAAATTTCAAGTCCCTTAATATGCAGCTCGCCCCTCCACAGGCCTGTTGGCTTGATACTGGAGCTGTGCAAAAATATTCATAACAAAAACCTAGCCCATGTGAACATGGAGGCTTTGCTCTGCAGAGGAATAGTTCTGCTTTTTCATTTTGGCCAGTTTCCAATGGGTTCATGCTTCAGCAGTCTCCATGGTCTTTTTGAGACCAACTGAAGACCAGAGAAAATCCCAGCATCCAAAACTCCCAAACCGAGATTGATATGAGACTACAGTACCTTGCATTTCCACCACAAACCATAATTCAGCTCAGGCTTGAACTAACTTGGGTTGATTTATGGTTTTGGGTGAAAACCATACAAAATGTGGTTTGGGCTGAATTTCTCTTTTGGGCTTTGGTCAAACCTGAAACTCAGAAAAATTCAGCATGTGTGAACCCTATGTGGAAAGACCTCTGCACCAGTCTTTGGCCAAATAAAACCACTGAGTTGCCTACATCTCTATTTAAAGAGACCACAACCTGGCTAATTTTGGGGTTTATTTCTCACATATGTTAAAATCCCTTACTTAGTGGATAAAGTAGACTGAAAGAGGAGGGGGAACTCACACTACAGCCAAGGAAAGGGGGAGATGAGCGGGAACAATGTTTACCCAAGCCAAGAAACCAGAAGGAGCTCCTTATTTCAATCTCTGCAGAATTGTTGCCTTAGGTAGCTGACCTGCAGCATCAAATTTGAGATAGGAACTGTTTAAATGCCTTGAAATGTAAGGATTTTCCCATCTGAAGGGTTGGTTTGGGAGCATCTCTAATTAATTATTTCCTGCATCCTTGGGGTGGCAAAGGCCAAGGGAGGAGGGAATCAGATTTCTGGAAATGTAACTGAAAACTGCGCTAATTTTGATTTCTTGGTTGCAGCTGTGTGAGCTCCTGCCACAGTTAAATATTGACAAATGGTTCTATGCTTGGAAGATACGTGATACACACTGGGTATTTCAGTTTCTGGGAAGCAATTTAATGAATCTTGTTTTTCACAGGGTCATACAGTGGTGGAGATGGTTAAAGTCTTTAGTGCATTAACGCCCCTTCTGTGGCTTTCACATTCTTCCTTAATCTTCTGTAATACCGCCAAGAATGGGACATTGAAAACAGTTCTTTAGTCCTTTGTGGTCTCATGCTGACTTTCAGCAGGGTTGTTTTGTTTGTTTTTCTGTGGAACAAATGAACAGACTACACACTAACAACAGAGGATATTTGTTGGTTGGAGTCAAAGTTGCAAGAGAAAATCTTATCAAATCCAGGATTAGTGTAGTATCTGTAATATTAATTATCTATATTATAATAGTGTGAGAGGCACTGTAAATGGCTTACAAGGGCTTCTGGAAACTAATCACCCCAATTTTAACCCATATGTTCCCAGTGAGAGCTCAAGGTTTAAGGGAGTCACTCCTTCAGACTAAACTTTTGCTGTTACTGGTCTGAAGCTAAACTGAAGCAGTTTTCTTCCTGTATTTATGAGGCCCTGTCAGTGTGACAGAGATGTGCTGAGGTGCCCCAGTGTTTGGTGGACTAGGACATTTAGCATGGAGCATTAAAGTAGATAGGATCTGATGAATAAAAGAGATGTTGATGAATTACATAGACCCAAAGTAAAGGTTATAATAAACTGTGTGGCTGCCTGCATTTGTATGCTGGACTCTAGACACCACAAGCTGTGTACATGGGAATCAAAAATGAAGCTGCCCAGACCATTTTCACTGGCCAGTAGGAAACTGTGTAGAAAGTAAATAACCTAGAGTAAATGTTAATGCTGAAGTCTTAGTTAAAAATGGCAGATCTTACCAGTGACACAGGCAAAAGCATTTCTGTTTGTTAGATAGCATTATTTAGCTTTTCATTTCCTCTTGGAGACAGGGACTGTGCCATCATTGTCCAGCGACAAGCTCACACACTCAGCAGTAAATTAGTGTGTGCCTTTAAGGTGCTTCCTGTGGCAGGTTGTCAGAGCCAGACAGACTGTGTACCACCTCTTGAGGATTTTTCATCCCCTTCTTACATCAGAGATACTACATCTCTTTGAAGAAGGCCGTTCAATGGGACCTTCTCTGCTTTCTATGTTTGGTAAAGCTAAGGCCCTAGCTTCAACTGAGAGCTGAGCAAATGAAGATTGCCTTTAGGCATAACATAGCAATGGGAATTTCTCCCAAGTGAAACTTGGACTTTCCTTCCCTTACAAATACAAACAGTATGCCTAACAAGCCTGGGCCAGCTCCCATTGAAGTCGATGGAAGGGCTCTCACTAAGTGCAGCAGACTTTGGATTGGGCCTTAAGAGTAGCTCATGTTTTGGTTTTTGGAAAAGCAGCTGACCCACTGGAGTACAAAAGCACATCACAGAACCACAATTACCTTACTATTTTGTGATAGGAACAAGATAAAATAATGATTAGAAGTCTAATGCTGATGGTAAAACGGACAAGGAGTCCTGTGGCACTTAAAGACTAACAAATTTGTTTATTGCATGAGCTTTTGTGGGAGAAAATCCCACTGTCAGATGTTTTGAAGATGGGGAACTTACAGAATGGGAGGAAATAAATGCAGGGTACTGTAAGTCATGGGAACAGTTCAGACTGTGACAGCAAATCAAAGCCGTTGTTAAGGTTCAAACACTGGGGAACAGCATATAGAGGAAGATGAGGTCAAACCTGTTATAATGAGAAAAAAATCCAAAGTCTCTATTGAGCCCTGAAGCAATACAGTCAAATTTGCAAATAAATTTGAGCTCTGCAGCTTCTGATGGTGTTTAGTTTGCCGGTTGTTAGCTAAACAAAGTCATTTTTATGGTTCGTGAATTTTGATACCTCATTTGCCATTCTGGAGCTGCAAAGTTGTGGATCCTGGGCCTACTTTGCGCCCTGATATTTATAATGATGTAATTAACATATTGCTGGAGGTCCATCTTTTTTCCTCAGAGTTCTCTGTGTTTAAACTCCAGAATAAGAGCTAGCTAATATGTACAGAGGGTTGGGTAAAAGTACATGACTCAGGTAAGTGCAGGAAGGAACCCGAGGTTTGACTTCATCATGTGCACTGTGTGACTGCTGAGAGATAAGAAGGTTTTTAATGGTATTCATGCAAAGCTGGGAGAAGGGTCATGAGAAGGCCAGGTGAAAACATCCGTTTTGAAAGCTAAACGAGTTTGGCTGGAATGTGACTAGAAAACCAATGGATTATTGTAAAGATTCACTTTTAAACCCTCTGTGTACATCAGGGGCATCGCTGGTGCCGGGCACACAGGGCCCGTGCCCTGAATGCCGACGCCAGTGCCCCGGGTCCTGCAGGGACCCGCTTCTCCCGGTCTCCGGCCCAATTGGGCCGGAGATCCGGGGCCTAGCCGGCAGCAGCAGCCGCTCCGGCCCTGGCCCCGACTGGGGATCTGGAGCCCAACCGCCCATGGCCGCAGCTGCCATTGCCGGCCCCGTCCCCAGCCAGGGCGTGTGGTCTGCAGACAGGGGGCGGGGCCTGGGCCGGTGCCCCTGGTCCTTCCCCGGGGCAACGACGCTCCTGGTGTACGTGGTGAGTTGGTGGGACTGTAGGATGCTCTCTCCTCCCAGAACAGTAGAATAGGACAGGAAAACACAAGTAGAAGAGGTGGGATGGATTCATGGTCAGGGATTTAGGCTGGAGCTGTGGAGACTCAGGTTCAGTTTCCTGCGCTGCTATTAATTTCCTGTGTAACTTTTGGAGTGTCACTAACAGCACTACCCTGCCTCACAGAAGGATGAATACATTATAGGTTGCACTCAGGTACTACAGTAATGGGGCCTTGTCAGTACTTTGGAGAGGTAACACCATCTATTGTAGGGGTGGCCAAACTTGCAGAACTCAAGAGCCACACAAGTTGATTATTAAACCTTCAAGAGCTGCACTGAGGCATATAGCAATACCTTTGCCTACTCCAAAATTACTAAGTTTATAATTCATTGCACACTTTAATTTTATTGTAAAAAGAGGGCAAATTTTGATGCTACTAATGTCAGATTCTAATCATTACTTAAGGTTACCATGAAAACTAGGCCTATAAAAACTTATTTTACTAAGTCATGTATTAGAATACAAGAAACAAAGACATAGATAGCAGATATACAGCAAACTAGTAAATGAGGTAGGATTCAGGGCTCACATACAAAAATTTCCAGCACATGCACAAAAACAAACAAACAATGTATTGCACTGAAACCATTTCTATGCCTTTTGATACACTGTACTGCAGGGTATGCTAATTAACAGCAATGATATATCTGAGCTGTAAACAGCAGTATTTTTTTCTTTCTGCTGAAAACTTACTGAAACCTATGAATTGAAACCTACAGAAACTGAACAGTTTATCTCACCTATGCTGAAACCATGATACTTATCTCAGTTTTTCCCCAGCTAGAGGAATAAAAGCATACTAGAAAATACAAGGGCACATGAGAATAGTGGGTTGCAGCGTCATAAGTCAGGTGCTCATGTGAACCTCTGTTTATCAGAAAAATTGCCTTGAGGACCACCTCTTCTACCTTTGCTGACTAGAGACTACTTCCTTTCCTTGACTTCTGTAGAGGAAGTATTTTACAAGACCCAAATATGGGAGGCCTGTTCATCCTCTTTCAACCCTGAAAAGTGCATTGGGACTATTTGGTGGGGAAGAGAGGGAAATGCATTGGAAAGTAGATTGCAAATAGCATACAGCTATTCCACCACCCATGCCCAGTGAGTGTAGAAGCCCTTCAATATGCAACAAAGAAAGGGGTGATCCAGTGTTGTATACAGAAAGGGATTTTAACATCTGCTGGAGCACCACAGTGCCCTCTGCCAAAATGCAGCAGTCAGCCAAGTATAACGACCCATGATGGGCATGCAAGTGCTGAGCTCAGTAGATGACCTTCATGACTAGCTTTGAGATACTGGTACAGTGCAGTCACTGATGGCCAACAGAGGATTACCAGGTGGGCATTGCACCAAGCTCCTATGTTGCCAGTAATGTGTGTGGTTTCAGTGCTGATCACTGGGTCAGTGGTCATGTGCATATGGCCAATATACCACCAGCTGAGTAGCTTACAGGTTTTTTCCCAGACACACTCTCCGAGTTCCAACTTTATTGACCACTTCCACTCTGTGCCTTAGGGACGGCATTCAGGTTTCAAGTGTGGAATACCAGAAATCCTACATTTCCTCCCTTTTCCTACTGGCTCTTCATATCTGATTGTATTTTGAGTTCCAGTGAGGCCACAAACTACCATATAGTGTGTCACAAAGGATTAAGATGTACAGAACAATCCTGGCAGTTCTCCGGCTACATGTCTCTCACACAAATCCCTTCTCAGTCCTTCTGTTTTCTCCTGCTATCAGGGGAGAAACAGATATGTTTAGTCATACTGAGATAAAGATGGATCCACACCAAAACTTCAGATGATAGCTCTCCTGAACTTGCAGGAAGTATGGATGTGTACCCAAGCTTTGCACATCAGATCCAAATAGAAAGCGCACAAGAACCACTATACTGAGTCAAACTCCTGGTCCTTGTAGCATAATATTCTGTCTTCCAACAGTGGCTGATGCCAGATGCTTCATAGACAATGAGCAGAACAGGACAATTATGAAGTTATCCATCCCTTGTTGTCTACTCTCAGTTGCTGGCAGTTGGAGGCTGACAACACCCAGACCATAGGCTTGCATCCCTGATCATCTTAGCTAATACCATTGATGGATCCACCCTCTGTGAACTTACCTGATTCTTTTCAAACCCAATCCGCTTTTAGTCTTCACAGCATCCACTGGCAATGAGTTCCACAGGCCAACTGTGCATTGTGTGAAGAAGTACTTCCTTATGTTTGTTTTATACCTACCTGCTGACTATTAATTTTGGTGGGTGACTCCTGGTTCTTGTATTAGGTGAATGACTAAATAACACTTCCTTATTCACTTTTCCAACACCAAATCAAATCAAATCATAGGGCTGGAAGGGACCTCATGAGATCATCAAGTCCAACCTCCTGGGAAGTGAGCCCAGGCCCATCTGCATGTTAAGCAGAGGTGCTAGCCACTACACTACCAATCTCACTCCTTTTTAACATCTCCTCATATGGAAGGTGAGCCATACCCTTTATCATTTTTTGTTGCCTTCCTTGATAACTTTTTCCAGTTTAATTTGTTGGTTTTGGGATGGGGCAACCAGAACTACATACCATATTGAAGGTGTGGGCATACCATGGATTTATGTAGTGGCATTATGATATTCTGTGCCTTGTTATCTCTCATACATGATGAGCTTTGTTACCAAGAGGTGCAGGAAGATCAGTCTCAGCTCAGACTCAAGTTTTGTACCTCAGGTCCATCACTGCCTTGACAATGTCCTCAGTGCAGGGAAACCCTGTTCTAGTCTAGACACAGTGTTGCTCATTCAAGCACTAACTTCTGATTAGGGCTGTGTTTGAAGCCCCAGTGTTAAATTTTCTTAGTGATTTCTAGTACAAGTATCAGACTGACAGCCCTAAAGATTGAAGCTGCCAGTGGAAAGGTCCATCCAGATCTTTGTACCGGTACCATAACTCTCCAGCTCCCCTTTAAATATTAACATACTGATAACTTTGTATATTTAAATGTCTACAGTCTGTTCTTTTCCATACTATTTGCCACTCTTGCTATCAACAGTTGGACTACAGAAGGAAAGCAAAGACATGAGCAGGGCATAGGCCCAATTCCAAGTGATGGTTGGACTTTCAGACTCTGTCCTCATCTTACTCTGTGCAGAGAGCAGGTCTTCATGACACTGTGCCTAAAACACTGGCAGCTGCCAGCATCTTTTTACACTATGCTTCCCACCTGCCTTTCTATTACTGCTAATGGTAGGAAAAGTGAGGAATTTTAGGACAAGTTTCGTAGTGTGGTCAAAGCCTAGAACAAGATCTGAAATCACCTGCTAATTCTTGAGCGATCAGTGTTGAACTATGGTCAGTGAAGAAGGTCTCTTCCCTTTGTTTCTTTGGAGGTTAATTTGGAATGAATAAAAAGACTAGAATTAGTGTATCCCAAGGCATAGTATTAATGATGTTTTTCTGAGCGCTTTGAAAACAACGAATTAAATACCAGAGGGAATTTGGAACCCTGTCTGTAAATGACTACAATATTTTCCCTTTGTTTTCTGTCCTGGAAAAATCATTTAAGTGTAATTTTCTATTGTGCAACTTGCAGCTCCATTCCTGGAAGTGAGAGCTGTTATATTATTGAAAGCCTGATTCAATTAAATCAGAAAATGGAGGATGAGCACCTTTTTCTTAAGTGGATTTCCCTTTTGGAATGGAGGGCTAGAAAGAAATAAAGAAGAAACAGTGCGCCTCCTGTATCATGTGATTTAGAAAGCTCTCTGGAGTAAGTTTTGCCTTTTGCTGCAGCAGATTTCTTTTGATGTTCAGCTCCCTGTCTTCAGGAGGAAAATGGGCTTTGTGGTGTCTCTTAGCAGACATTTCAAACACAGAAATTTAGATTTTGTTGGAGATTGCCTTTTTGATCAGCCCCAGGAATGGATGGATCCTGGAGATTAATCTTGAGGTGTTAATTTCAGGTTAGGATTGAGTCCTGTTGGCATGTGTGGGGAAGCTTTTACTGGGCCTGCTTGTCTTGACCTGTCCTATTGCAATGCATCTCACTCCATTGCTCACAACAGATTTTATATGTTTCTCCCTAACAGTGTGGTGCTGTACTGTTTGCACCCTGCACTGAGTCTGTTTCCCACTCCATTCCTGTAGCTTCGACATGGAGATCAGTTTTTTGGAAGCTGTTTCCCTGTTGATTGCTACATTGCCGTTCTGGTTAGAAATGGTGGGACTTCCTCCAGTACATTGTTCTGCCCCACTACTGGGTGTTTGGAGGATTATCCCCACATGTTTCTTCTCCAGTTTTGTGTTAGGGAAAGATCTCATTTAGACACTCTGTGGTTTACCCACCAGACACATGCTTCAACCTGAGAACATCCCACTTGCTGTAGAGAGAGTCTGTGCCATGATTTGCCCTGAGTGCCATTCCTAATTAGTGATACAGGCTCTTGCTGCTTTTCTCTACCCCCTGCAAGTGACTTTTGGCAATAATTAACTTGCAGAGTTGCATAAAACGGCAGTGTCAGGTCACGCTCAGTCTTTGGTACTCTCTTTAGTGAAAGTCTTTTCCCATGAGGCTGCTCCTTTATGAATCTCAGGCAAAGGCTATTGTGGCTGTTGGGTAAGAGTGCACAACCACGCTTTGCTTTTCATGCTAGTTGGTATCAGCTGCATCAAACTCATAGCCAACTGTTAGAAGGTGACAGTTTGTTGGGTATTACCTCTACCAACTGCAGTAATGCAAGCCCCACATGTAGAAAAACGGAGTCAGTCCCCCAAAAATCATGAGATTGGCTTACTTTTGGTGGGAATTTTTGTATTGGTTGCAAAGGTGTCCTTTTGGCTAGGTGGGGAAGATTTTGACAAATATTTTCAACACAAAAACACATCATGGTCCAATGCCAAGGCAGGTCTAGGAAGGTCAGAGTAGCACCTGTCAGAAGCCTTTGTTTAATGAGCTTGCATCCATTAAATACTCCATCTTAGCTCTTCCATATCTATTAATTATATTTGAAATGCCAAAAGACACAAATGAAAAATTCTTCATAGATTGAAGTTACCTGAGTATTCCCATAGGGTGTGTCTACACTTACAATTTAGTTCGACTTAATGAGGATTAATTCGAACTAACTTAATGCATCGCTATGCTGGCTTTCATTACTTCAAACTAAGCAATTCCTTAGTTTGAAGTAATGAACGCTTACTTTGCAGTTATAAAATCTCACTTCAAAGTTAAGTAATGGTTCATTCAAACTTATTTGTTCGAATCAACCCAATGGAGCTGCATTAATTTGAAATAACTGTTAGTTTGAATTAATGCAGTTTGACCTTCTTCATCCCAGCGTGCCTTCCTCTTTCTATGTTTTGGGTAGGGGCATGGCTCTTCCCATGGTGCCCCCCTTCTAAATCAAATTATCAAGTCCTAGTTCGATTTGGGTTTCTAGTGGGGCCATGTTTGAATTAACTTAGTTCGAATTAACCATTATGAGTTTGAATGAATTAATTTGAGCTAAGTTAATTCAAACTAATTTCTTAAGTGTAGACATAGCCATAGAGGATATCCCCCGTCACAGAGGGGACTCTGCAGCCTGTCTGCTGTTTTCAGATGCTGGCAGGTCGTCTGTTGGACTTGGAAGATTTCGAATGCCAACCAGTCATGCCTTTCTTCTTTACAAAGACTAACTCCAAGATAAACCCATTTAACATTTATTCCAGTAAATGTTTGAGCCTGAAATGCCTTGAGACTGATCCAGTCTTAACCTAATTCCTGTCCAGATTTTGCACAATACTTAGATAAATTCCAGTCTAATTTTAAATTGCATTTTGTCCAAATTTTGTACAACATATTTTATGCTCCACTGGAACATGGTATGTTATTGATACAATTCCATTAGTGTGCTGAGGGTGGTGTTGGTTTTTAATATATTGCATGATGAATATGGGAGGATGGTGCGGAGCAGGGTAGGAACTAAAGAGCTGATCTGAAGCTCGTTACAGTCCCATTTACCTCAGGGAAGTTAGTATCAAGTTCTAATTTCACTAAGATTCTTGAAGAGTTGCTGAGTTAAATCTTGGCTTGTGCAGCAGACTAATAGATCCCAGTCTAACTCTCACTGATGTGAATGATGAATTGGCTGTTAATAGTGCTTCATTGGTCCCGTAGAGACCAGCATTTTTAGGCTGTGGTGACCCACAGGACAAGAACAGATAAGACTCAGTGAGACACTGATTCCATTGTAGAGTTAAGTTGGATTTGCAGCAGCCAATTTTGCTTTAACTTGTACTCTGGTAACAACAGACAGATGCAAACACAGCAGGTCTAGTGATATACGAAAAATGTAATTTACCGTTATGTGGCATGAAGCAATGTGCTAGAAACTGGAGGGATTTTTCTAATTTTTTCATGATCTTTGAGCTTTCATCGTGACTGTCCTCTGACCTCTTGCTAAAATTGACAAAGCAAAACCATCTTACTTCTTGAACCTAATGCCATCTTAAATTCAGTTGTTGCCTCTCACAAGATAAGGCTCAGCTCTACTTCTTTGCTCATGTGCCTACCAGTCCAGTGAATGGAAAATGTAAGAGTTAACTATTAATTCATTTGTCCATATCCTAGTTAGTGTTAAACACAAGGATAAGAAGCCAGCGACTTCTCCTGTTCTAACCCCAGCTGTATCATTGGACAAGATGCTTAACCAGTCTCTGCCTCACATTCCATGTCTGTGAAATTGAGAGCAACAATGCTTTCCTGTATCAGAGGGATAGTGTGTGAATTAGCTAGTTAATATTTGTAAAGCACTTTGGAAACAAAAAAGCACCCTATAAATGTTTATTCTTACTTATTTTATCTCACTGTTTTCCCAGATCACTATGTTTTCCCATTGCACAGTAAGAGGTTTCTATAAGGTGGAGTAACAGAGCAGGGTATTTTTTTTGTTCGTTTGTTATAAACCCAATACAAATTTTAGTTAAACAACGCTTCGCTCCGCAAGCTACAATTTTTAGACCTTCAGAGATAAGATTACTGATCCTCCTGATCAAGTTTTGTTTTGACCCGCACATGTGAATGTGAATTTTGGGGTAGATTTTATGCCAGTTACTAACGTACAGATCTGGAGTAATTGAATCAGAATCTGGCCCATTAAATTAAATGCTTGGTTTTTCGTTTGTATTGCCATGTTTCTAAGATTAATTTCCCATAATAACCACATCACTCAGTAAACTTCAAAAAGGATGGGACCATCGAATGTTTTACTGCCTTGGCTTAAATAGAGGGAAAGTTTTTGAAAATATGTTATCCAATTTAATGAGCCTTTTTCATCCTGATTCTTCCCTTTGCCCCTCCCCCACCTCCTTTTTGCAGTTGTTTTGGATTGCTTTTTGGAGTGAGGCCATCTAATCCTATTAAAAGTACTTTTCATTACACTATGCACCTTGTTTATAGCCAATTCTCTTGGCTATTAAGGGAGGTCTCTCCTCTATTTTTTTTAATTTTGTTTTATTCCAAGGCCAAATGAGAGCACATTCTGTCTGAAGTGAGTCCTAGAGAACTCCTGCTGTGCCTCTTCATTTGAAAGATTTTTTTCCTCCATCACAATTTATTGCCAGAGAACTTTTTTGAATAAAGTGGTTCTTGAAGACCTGTAATTAATTTGAAAAGGCCAGCCGGAGCTTTTTAGGAAAGAGGATAGACGAGATTGTTACGTGATGGAGACTATCTTTAACTTTCTTTTTAGAGGGCCTGATTTATTTTTGGAAGCTCTCTCTGCTATAGAAGGGCCAGTTATATTGTACTTATTTGGGTTTATTTGTATGCTGGGATGAAAAGATTTCCAGAGCACTGCAGGTGCAAGCAAATCCCCACATACTGCATACTTGCTGAAATTTGGCTTGGACTTGAAATATAGCTAGGACCCTTGTTCAGGGGAAGTTTCTTGTTCAGTGGTCAGTGTTCCAGTCTTAAAAGCAGCACCATGGAATCTGGTGCCCAGAAATGCATGACCCTGGAAGCTGAGCTGTGCCATAAAGAAGCTTATTTTCCCCAGTACAAAATTCCCACAGTGAATTACGAGACAGATCTTTCAGTAATTGTAAGACAATATTCCTGCATGCTCTCATGCTAATAGGCACTACCTAGTTTCCAGATGTGTTTCTGTATGAAGATGCTCAAAACTGTACTTGCTGAGTTTCCAGGTTGTTTAGAAAAGATCATCCTATAGCTGTGGATCAAATACTACAGTTCAACATTTCTGGAAATGCTTTATTTTCTCCAAAAAACATTTTAGAAATCCTATTTCAAAATATTAACATGACAAAGTTAAGCACTCAGAAGATGCCAGTGTTTTCTGCACAACCTTCAGTTTGCCGCTTCGTGCAGCTACTATATCTCTTTAACTGATGTAAATTGGTGTGTCATAGAATCATAGGAGATTAAGGTTGGATGGAGACCTTAAGAAGTCGCCTAGTCCAACCCCCTGCTCAAAGCAAGACCAACCTCCCTGAATTATCCCAGCCAGGGTTTTGTCAAGATGCACAGTATTAACCTCTAGGTAACTCATTCCATTGCATCACCACCCTGCTAGAAAAAAGATTTTCCTAATATCCAGTGTAGGAGCATTGAAGGAAATGGAGCTGTACCAGTTTATACCAGCTAAAGACCTGGCCTGTTGTACCTAATTACGTGATAGTGCATTGTATTTTCTCTGTTTTGGGGATGGGAGCGTGGTAGGACCGCCGCCTCATTCATTGTGCAGATAAGACAGAAAATGAGGCTCAGATTGCTGTGGAAACTACCACAGAAGGCTGGAAAGGGGATCACATGCTTAGCAATTAAAAATATGATTTCCTATGTTTGTTTTGCATGCCTTCTAACCTGAATGTTGAATGAGGCAAGGGTGCTGCAGAAAGAACACCATAATTCATATTCACAGGATGTCCTAAATCAAGATTAATTTGCTCTTTTAGGTGCTTCACTTTGCAGCCTTGTTGTTGTTTTATGGAATAAGGCATATAACACCAACCTGATCTGTGACTAATTTTGTATCCCATTATTCTTCTCTTCATGGGTGATTCTCCGAATACGAGCAGCCATCTCTATTTACATTTTCTGGAATAAAATGCCAACTGATTTCAATCCTTATGCTTAAACTAACCATCAGCTACGGTCCAAAAGAAGCTCCCCAGCCTGTGATTGTAAAATTTGTACAACTATGTGCATTATAGAAAGAGCTTGCTTTTCTCCCTACATTATCCTGCATTCTTTACTGACTCCTGGTCTATACCAGAATGGTAATTCTCATGTTCTCTTCCTTCTTTCCTCAGAACTCTGTGCTCCAAACAGAAGTTAGATCGCCTTTCTATATTTGGTCTTTGAAGGAAATGATAAATTTAAAGACATCAAGGAGGATGGGCCTAAAATCAATATATATAAAATCAATATATATAATATTATGAGTGACTGGATAGTGCACTGGTTAAGAGTGCCACCCTTTGATATGGGAGACTGGGGTGCAAATCCTGGTTGGTACCTACCTACCTTTCCAGTAGGGGTCCTTGGGCAAAAGACCCCCTAACACCTCACTTGCCTACCTCAAATATGAGAGTGACATGAACTAGGAGAGTCATGCTGGCTCGGATGTTGCCTGGATTAACAAGGTCTGTGCCAGATGCTGGGGAACCAGGATAATCTGACAGTAAGTGGGCTACTGGAACAAACCATGCATGGATGAGACAAGAGAACCTGGAATTGATAGAATGCTACTACAACAGTAGACCTAATGAGAGGGGATATATGAAACATATGAGGGAACTCTGGATGGATAAAAGACCTACATCCACACTAACTGAGAAACAGCTAGTTACCCAATGCTTCAACATAGTAAAGAGGAAGCTGCTCTCACAACTTGAGATAGACCAATTCCACATTACATCCCCAACTCAAGAAGAAGACCCGGAAGAACAACTAGATGTGCAGCCAACACCTGAAGCTGGAGCGTCACTGCCATCCCCTCCCTTACAGAGCACAGCAGCTGATATGAGGCATAAGATCATGGATAAACTAGCTACAGTCAACCCTTGAGACCGATTACCAAGGCTTGTTGGAGAAGTACCATCAGATAGTATAGTATGCTAGAAGATGCCAGTAGAGCCCTAACGACAATTCCTACTACCACCATAACTCAAACCAATGAACTGGTATACACTACAGCCTCTGTAATCCTGGAGATGCTTGGCTACACGATCAAGAAGAACAGCAGTACATAACCCCCCTGGAAAATGAGGTTGGAGGATACGATCAAGGCAACTCGGAGAGAAGTTAGTCAGCTGGTGGAACTACAGAAGGGTGTAGAGATTAAGGATAAGACTTGGCTACTGAAAAAATACAAGGGCCTGACTCCATCTGAAGCCCTAGAGACTGCTAAACAAAGGCTCACAGCACTGGCTACCAGGCTAAGGAGGTACACTAGAGAAGCAGAGGCCAAAAAGATAAATGCCCTGTTCTCCAAAGAACCATCCAAGGTGTACTCCCAACTGCAGTGCAACAACACAATAACAGCAGAGCCACCAACAGCAGAAACTGAACACTACTGGAAGAACATATGGGAGAAAGAGAAGACTCATAACATCAGTGCAAAGTGGCTGCGGGACCTGAGAACAGACCACAGCAATCTCCCAGAACAGGAACCAGTCAGCATCACAGTAGCAGACATCCAACAGCGGGTCAAGAACATGAAGAGCTGGACAGCACCTGGACTGGACATGATCCACACCTACTGGCTAAAGAAACTAACAGCAGTGCACGAACACCTAGCAGCACAGACGAACCAGCTGCTAGCAGCAGGCTCCCACCCAGACTGGCTAACACAAGGAAGGACAGTGCTGATCATAAAAGACCCCCACAAGGGAACAGCACCGTCCAATTACCGGCCAATAACCTGCCTCCCCACAACATGGAAAGTCCTATCAGGCATCATAGCCGCCAAGCTACAGGACCACATGGGCCAGTACATGAGCACAGCTCAGAAGGGCATTGGGAACAACACCAGAGGCTCAAAACACCAGTTGCTAATAGATAGAGAAGTCGCCCAAGACTCAAGGTCCAGACAGACCAATCTGAGCACAGCCTGGATTGACTACAGGAAAGCCTACAACTCAGTGCCACACACATGGATCTGTGAATGTCTGGCGCTATACAAAGTCAACAGGACACTAAGGACCTTCCTCAAGAACTCAATGGGACTGTGGAAGACAACACTGGAAGTCCACTCAAGACAGCTTGCACAAGTGGCCATCAAGTGCGGCATATACCAAGGTGATGCACTGTCCCCGCTGCTGTTCTGCGTTGGCTTGAACCCCCTCAGCCAGATAATCACAAGGACTGGATACAGATACAAGTTCAAGAGTGGAACTACCATTAGCCACCTCCTCTACATGAATGACATCAAGCTGTATGCTAAGAATGAACGAGACATCAGCTTACTAATCCACCTGACACGGATCTACACTGAGGATATTGGGATGTCATTCAGACTGGAAAAGTGTGGCCGGATGGTAGTAAAGAGAGGGAAGGTAGTCAAGACTGATGGGGTGGAACTGCCAGCAGGCCACATAGCAGACATACAGACCAGCTACAAGTACCTTGGCATCCCACAGTCGCATGGGAACCACGATGAGGAGGCAAGGAAGACAGCAACATCCAAGTACCACCGAAGGATAAGACAGGTCCTGAAGAGCCAGCTCAATGGGAAGAACAAGATCCATGCTATCAACAGGTATGCCCTGCCAGTCATCAGATACCCTGCTGGTATAGTGAGCTGGCCAAAGGAGGACATGGAGGCTGCCAATGTGAAGACCCGGAAGCTCCTCACGATGTACGGAGGTTTCCACCCCAAGTCCAACACCCAGAGACTGTACACCAGCCGGAAAGAAGGCGGGCGGGGTTTGGTGAGTGTCAAAGCCACTGTCCTGGATGAAACCCAGAGCATCCAGGAGTACATCAGTAAGATAGCACCCAAAGATGAGCTGCTGAGAGAATGCCTGAGGCAGCAGCAGACATGGGAGGAAGATCAAGCAGAAGAAGTGCCATGGCAAGACAAGACCCTGCATGGGATGTACCATCGACAGATAGCTGAGGTGGCTGACATTGGGAAATCCTACCAGTGGCTGGAAAAGGCTGGACTAAAAGACAGCACTGAGGCACTGATCATAGCAGCACAAGAACAGGCACTGAGCACCAGATCCATTGAAGCAGGGGTCTACCACACTAGACAGGACCCAAGGTGCAGACTGTGCAGAGGCCTCAGAGACAGTCCAACACATAGTGGCAGGATGTAAGATGCAAGCAGGAACAGCATACACTGAACGGCACAACCAAGTAGCTGGCATTGTGTACAGGAACATCTGTACAGTGTACGGGCTAGACCCTCCCAAGACCAGATGGGAGATCCCACAGAAGGTCGTGAAGAATAACAGGGCTAAGATTCTGTGGGACTTCCAGATCCAGACGGACAGGCAGGTACTGGCCAATCAACCAGACATCGTGGTAATAGACAAGGACCAGAAGACAGCGGTGGTGATAGATGTAGCAGTGCCAAGTGACAGCAACATCAGGACGAAGGAGTATGAGAAGCTGGAGAAGTACCAGGGCCTGAAAGAGGAACTAGAGAGGATGTGGACAGTGAAGGCCAAAGTGGTCCCAGTGGTGGTAGGCGCACTCGGGGCTGTGACTCCTAAGCTGGGAGGGTGGCTCCAACAGATCCCAGGAACAACATCAGAGCTCTCTGTCCAGAAGAGTGCAGTGCTAGGAACAGCTAAGATACTGCGCAGAACCCTCAAACTCCCAGGCCTCTGGTAGAGGACCCGAGGTTGAGGAAGACACATACCACCCCTAGGGGTGAGAGGGGAATTTTTTTTATAGATATAGATATAGATATATAAAAGTCATTTCCTCCAGCTTTGTGTAGGGAAAAATGAAAATTAGAAGTCCTTCCAAAAGGGGGCATGACACGGTGTTAAATCCTATGCCATCATGTCATTGGCTCCAGTAGGCTTTGGATTGTACCCCAACAAAAGACCTTCTTACTAAGCCCAGGTTGTTGGATTGGCCTTGTGTAGGCATCTCGTATAGCTTTGTGACGTATACTGTCCATCACCTTGTCCCAGAACAAGGTGCACTATTTGGAACAAAATATTGGCAAGAGATTTGTTACTGAGAACAGTCTCAGGCCATGTGTGTGTTCTGTTTTACTACTTTTGGACCAAGCCAGCATTGCTTGGTGGGGCTTCGACCTTGTTCTCTTAAGTTTTGCCATTTTTCTGTTTTTTATTTCTGGTCAGTGTGTAATTTCGGTAATTTGAGTGTCGTGAGTTGTTTACTAGCTTATGTTACTTTGAAAATTTGGTGTTTGCTGTAATTAATAATCTCTCAGTTGTTCTGTGTAGGGTACATGCTGTTGCTGAAATAGAAAAGAACATAGCAATAAAAAGCCACAGCAGTGACTTCAGAAAACCCTTGTCATGCAGAGAAGTTTAGAAATCTCTGACCTTTTAGGAAAATGAGTAATGATGGGTAGTAAATGAAGCTAAAATGTAGGCCCTAATGTAGGGCTGAAAGTCCTGTGCCTCAAGAAGGTTCCTAGGAGTTAAGGTTACTTAGTACCTCAGGAAACCAAGACTATAATTGTCAGACTAGGAAGATCTGATGTTCCCTCTTACTCTATGTGTTTTTCTTACCACTCTTGAATGTTTTACAGATAGAAATCACAGCACTGGAAACATCAAAATAGTGACTGTGAGATGAGCTAAATAAATGGAGAGGAATCTAGCTTCCTTTGTTAGACAATATAAAGCTAGCAGAGGTGGATACAGCACAAGCTAGGCATGCATCCCTCACACGAAACACTGAACAGCTCCTCAGCATCTCCACACAGCTCAGTGACAGTGCAAACCTAAGTACACTCCAAGCTAGCACCCCTCACTTGTGCTCTGAAGAGCCTGCATCTCTTACAAGAGTAGCGCGCAAATTGGCTGGGCAGTGAAGCTGGGCCTCTCCACTAGGACTACAAACAAAATCCTTTCTTCCACTGCCATCTGCTTTGGTTTCTTTTCTGTTGGCATATTACTTGCAAAGCAATTACTGATCTTCACATTCCTTTGTTTCTCTTCCTAGCACTAGTTGGAGCCCTGGCCATGGGGATGATTTTCTTCTGCTCTCCCATCGTGAGTATCTTCACCGACCGGTTTGGCTGCCGGACGACTGCAGCCTCAGGGGCAACCATCGCTTTTATTGGACTCCTTTCCAGCTCTTTCACAAAGTAAGGCTGAAACTTGCTTTAAGGGGGATGTAACTTTCTGGCAGGCTTTTGTTTTTGGCAGATCTTGTGCTAGTTTATTACTGCCTTTTGGCAAAAATCAAATGTATTGTCACAATCAGAGGATTTAGTTGCTACAAAATGCCTGCACACAATGAGTTACTGTCCAAATTTAATCCCCAGTTCTGACATTTTCCTTTATCCTTGTTTTAATGAGGCACAAACCTTAGCCTGAACTTTTTTTGGAGCTTGGCTGTACCCACAATTTCTCCCTGCAGGACTGACTCTGTCTGCTACAGCATATAGCTTCTATCATAGGTTCGCAAGCTTTTTTGTTCCTGAATTTGGAATTTGAGACCTTCTGGTCAGCAGGACAGCTTTGTACTTCATCACAGAGTGTTAGAGCCTGATGCAATCAGCTTGCAAGGGACACGTATTTCAAAAAAATAAAACTGACCTTAGATACTAAAACTGCATTTAATGTCTAAAAGCAAACTTGACTCCAAATGTGGCTGAAAGTTAATAGCATCCCCTGGAGCATAATAAACTGAAAATTTATGGAAACTAAAACCTGTTTTTGATCATCAATCACAATGACTTCCCAGATTTGCATGGAGTTTTTGCCAATATGCAGTAAAAAGAAAATCAGGAATGTAAATGTGTTTTGAAGCAGAATAACTTCTATTGGAATGTCTTTGTGTCTGCATTATGCTGCTTTAGAAATCACAGTGGTGTTGGTGTATGGTTTTTTCAGTGCTTTTAAACTTCTGTGGATTGGCATGAGGACGCTGTTTCATTAGCAGTATACAAATTTTAGCAGGTTTTGATGGCACATTAAACTGCTTCAGCATCACAGGCTTTCAGACCTGATGGGTCATCTGTGTATTGGAAGATAAAGGGGGCAACTGCCAAGGTTTCAGGGTTGCCTACTTCTAATCCATTGCTGGGGGGGGGGTTGGATTCAGTTTAAATTAAAACACTCCATGGAACTTTTAAAAAGTGTACTTCTGTGAAATAAGGTGGCTTGTCTGTAGCATTCTGCTTCACCACTCTGAGTTGAGAATCCTTGACAGGAGGGAGCATTGACCATAATAGCAGCAGCCTTTGTGCCCGCTTGTTCAGTCCACTTTCTTCTTCGTCATGGGAAATGCCCCCAGTGTATTCCCCCAAGCAGATACTTGATACGGACATTTTAAAAGAGAGGCGAGCTCTCCATGGGTAATTATGCCCCACAGTCTTAAGTACACAAAGTGGCCACGTGGTGCTCAGCCAGGCACTGAAAGTACAAGTGGAGGTATGCTTTGCTGCCTTCCTGAATGGCACCAGACAATGGAGTCCATGCACCACATGTTGCCAGATGTTCAGGACTGTTTGGTCCCATTCCAGAGCAGTGCATTGTGGAATTCTGGCCTGAATTTTACCCATTTGTCAATCTCCCCTGAATCCTGCTCACTGGTTTCTACTGGCAGTCTCATGTACAAGCTTACGTGTTCCTCTGCTGGATGCAATTGGAACTACGTGTCATGGAGCCTGTTCTCATGGAATAACATTGAGTCTGGCAACACTTTTAAAGGCTAACAAATTTATTTATCACATCAGCTTTCATAGGAGAAAAATCTCACTTCATCAGAACCTGCCATCTTCAAACATCAGGAGTGGGATTCTCTCTTGTGAAAGTTCATGCGATGAATAAATTTGTCAGTCTTTAAAAGTGCCACCAGACTCCCTGTTTGTTTTGCTGGACTAGACTAACCACAGTGCTAAGTTCTAAAGGGACAGCCATGTTAGTTCCCCCATCTTCAAAGTGTCTGACAAAGTGGGATTTTCTCCCACTCATGCAATAAGTAAATTTGTTAGTCTTTTAAGTGCCACAGGACTCCTTGCTTCTTTGACCACATTGCTGTTTCGGGTGACACATGTTGTAGTTTATATGCACACATAGCAGTTACTGCCCTGAAATAGACCAGTGGTCAGTCTTCTGGAGAATAATTGAACATGGAGGTATAAAGCTGCTAGAGCATCTGCTTGTCAGCACAAAATTGTTCCCTGTACTCGCTAGTGCTTTATCCAGCCCAGTTATAAATGTCACAAACAATGAGGGACTCCATTACTTTCTATGGCAGTGTGTTTGACAGTGGCCTGTATCCTATGTTTGTTTAGAGGAAGATGTTTAAAGCCATCATAATGCGTAAAACTGTGCAATACCAATGTGGTTTTCACTTTTTTTAGTATTCATAGACTCTAGGGTCAGAAGGAACCAGCCTGATCATCTACTCAGATCTCCTGTGCAATGCAGTCCTCAAAACTTCACCCACTCACTCCTGCAATAAACCCCAATCCTAAGACTGAGTTATTAGTCTTCAAATAATGATTTAAAGGCTTTAAGGCACAGAGAACCCACCAGCAAGTGAGCAATGTCCCACACTACAAAGAAAAGCCTCAGAGCCCTAGCCAATATGTCCCAAGGGAAAATTTCCTCCTGACCCCAAATATGGTGATCAGTTAACCCTGAGCATGTGGGCAAGTCTCACCAGCCAGTCTCCCAAGAAAGAATTTTCTGTAACTCAGAACTCACCCCCTCTCAGGCCACTGGCATATTCCCCACCAGTAGTCAAAACTCAGTGTAATGACAAACTAGGCTGTCCAATCATATCATCCCATCCATAGATTTATCAAGTTCAGTTTTGAAGGCGGTTACGTTTTTTGTTCCAACAGCTCCCCTTGGAAGGCTACTCAAAGGAGACAGGACAATCAGGCCTGAAAACAATGAGAGTCCTGGGTCACCTCAAAGACTAACAAATTTCTTCAGGCATAAGCTTTTCTTTGGGTATAAGTGCCACAGGACACTCATTGTTTTTGCTGTGTACAAACTAACATGTCTACCACCTCTAAAACTAATCAGGATTGAGGTGGTTTTATAAATCAGAACATAATCTCCTTCTCTTCAGCTCTTGGTTTTTTAAATGGAGGGAAACTCACTCCTCTTCCCCAAGCAGCCCTAGGGATGAATGTACCATTTACTCTCTCACACACCTTACTGGGGTGAGTTTTAATTGTGTGATGTGCTACTCAGGTGGTAGAAGAGGGAAGGAGAGAGGACAGTCTTCACAATTGGATGGTAAAGAGGGAAAGGCAGATTGAGTTTGATAGGATCAAAAATGAATTGGCTCAAACATTTGTCCATCCTTTGAGCCAGAATTTATTAACATTTAGGGAACCTTGTGTTCACTTTTTTCCTCCTCCCCCATTTCCATGGGTCCCTGCATTTTCTGGTTCCTTCTCTAACAAAAGATCAGTGCTGAGATAAGTTTCAACATTAGGGGTGGACCTCAACTAGCTTCCCAATTCTGAACACCAAAAACTTGACAGTGGTTCAGAATCTGGATCCAGGTTTTATGTGTGCCCCTACCTGGGCTGATCTAAAATGCCAGATTCAAACATCCCTGAATGTTAAGGTGTTTGAAATCCTAGTTCCTAATTTTGCAGCTTCAGTCTGTTTCTGTCCAGTGTCAGGAGATATTGGACGTTCTATATGAAAACCGTTAAATAAACAGTGATTTAAAAGAAAAGCTTTGGGGGTTGCCTTAATTGCCAGAGTTTTCTTTTGTGCTCTAGCCCATTAGCTGGCATACGTCTCTGCAGAAATAGTATTGGAGCCTTTCAATTATGTCTCCAACAAGAATTGTTACACTATTAATTAGTGGGAAGTGGCTGCTTCTCTAATGAGCGCTCAAGATGAGATAAACATCAATTGGGTTTGTGGGTTTTTATTCAGTCTTAAATGGATTTTTTTAAGCAAAGGCAGGAAAGAATAGAATCAGAAACATTTGCTGTTCCAGTGAGGCTTTCCCCTTCCATTTATGAGGCCTCATCTTGAAACCCTTCTCTCCCTTATTTCTGCTTATTTGGTTTGAGGATTTTCTAGAAGAGAGAGATTTCCTTAGAGAGAGACTTCCTTTTCCCAACCAGCTTGTTCCCCTTCTCTTCCCTTTAGGCCTGGACATTTCAGTGATCTTCCTGGGGCAGAGGATGGGTTATCAATATGGCCCCTATATCAGCTAGCAGGGTCTTTGAGTCATGGGAACAACTTTGTTTCCCCACAACTGAGCAGTGCACCCTGTACCGCTGCACTGCTCTGAGCAGAGGAAACTAGACTCCAGCCTTTGAATCAAACCCAGATGTGCTATATGGGAACATTTTATTCCCTCCAGGGTCACCAGCCTATCTCTTCTCATCACCTCCCCTCCACTGACCATAATCATGGGGCGTCTGCTTGATAGTTCTTCGTGTCAGATGGTTTCTCCTCTGCTGGTGTGTTTTAGAAATGGAATTTTTACCCTGAGCTGTTACTGTTTCCTTTCATCTAAATATTAATAACCCAGTGAGGGATTAAATCATGGTTGGCGAGTTTTATTTTAAAGGATTTTTCTTTTTACTGTTGCTATGGTAACGCCAGGCCATTTTCTTTAGTGCTTCCAATTTTTTGTCAGAAATCAGCATCTCTCTTGCTTTCTGTGGCTGCTTCTTTTCTTTCTAGAATGTTTTCTTGTTGGCAAGTCAGACAGACTCCTGATATGGAGTGAATGCAAGGGTCACGTGTTGTCATTGTGGCGCTTCTCCTTGTAATATTGTTTTGCCTCTCGTGCCTTCCTTCCCAAAGGCCCTTGGAAGCACAGGCTGTCTGCACCTGCAAAGAACCACTTGCAGAGCCAGACACTCCTCTGCCGGAATAGAAACATAGTCTTTGGCATCTAACCCCCGGCCTCTACCACCTGAGCTAAAGGAGACCTCTTTCAGTTAAGAGTAAGTCTGGAGTAGCCACTAGGGAGAGAGGTTACTGTAAATCCTAAATTGGTGAAATATGTTCCACCATTAAAATGCATCCACCTCTGGGATGGACAGCAGCAATCTCAAAGCAGTGAGTTGGAATAAAAAGCTTTGGATAAGGATGCTGAGGCAAACCCCTGCTCTTACAAATCATGCTGCATGATATTTTAGCACCTGTGCAGAGCAGACAGGATCTGTGGTTTTAATGTCTCCACTCGTTCCAAATACATAACCTGCCACAGAACTGGAAACCATTTTATTTCAGCCAAGACTGCCGCAGTGGATAATTTGGCATTATAAGAGTGGAAGGGAAAACAGATGTCCTTCCAGTGTCCACTTTAAATTGCATTACCAGACTGCAGCAGTGTTTGTGGGTTTAGTCAGAGCTTTGTCTCTGAAGCAGTTGAGTGCGGGGTAGGGAAACAGCTATGAAATGACAACTTCTCAGTGCACACTACTTGTCCTGAGGATTCACCAATGTGGTTTGATTTTGGAGGAGCTTGAAATTTGGTTTTTGTGACAATTGCTTGTGTTTTAGTAAATTAGCTGCTTCTGGAGCAGCTGGCGATGGTACTGCCAGCTGTTGTGCCTCGGTATGGCTAGCCTCAGGGTTGGCTGTTTGAACAGCCCCGAAGTCAGGCACACTGGCTGCTGCAGCTGCAGAGGTTGCAGAAAGTGATGGAATCCATGACTTCCCACAATCTCTTTGACAGACTTGCAGCCTTCATCATAAGCTCTTTGGGGAAGCAGCTGTCTGTTTCTATGTATTGTATAGTGCCCACTACAAAATGGGCCTTGATCTTTACTGGAGACTCTAGGCTCTACTGACTGTAAATAATACATTATAATAACTGTTGTCCTTTGCGATTAACCAGGATGTTTTTTGGTTTGTTTTTGCCAATAGATCCCTTGAAGTCCGTTATTTCACCTATGGAATCCTCTTTGGATGCGGCAGTTCCTTTGCTTTCCAGCCCTCCCTGGTCATTCTCGGCCACTACTTCAAACGCCGTCTAGGCTTGGCAAATGGCATCGTGGCTGGAGGGAGCTGCCTCTTCTCAGTGTCCCTTCCCTTCTTTTTGAAAACCATCGGGAGCACCATTGGGCTAGCTCACACGTTCCAAGTCCTCAGCGCCTTTATGTTCATCCAGATTCTCTTGTCTCTGACTTTCCGGCCCATCTTGCCACCTTCTTGTGACTCTCACCATGATAGGCAAGATAAACTGGCCATCGGGAGCATGAAAGAGCAGTGCGGGTCTCAGCTGGGAAAGTATTTCAACATGAGAGTTTTCCAGAAAAAGACGTACCGAGTTTGGGCTTTTGGCATTGCTACAGCCGTCTTGGGATACTTTGTACCTTATGTGCATCTGGTGAGAACGTTCTAGGGGAGACAGCATGACAACATGCTGGGAAAGTGGGAATGACTTGTATGTCTGTCTTTGCAGCTGTTCTTTTCCTCAGGTGTAGCTTCTTGTGCACCCTCCTCCCCACTCCTATCTTGACTGGTATTCTGAGTTTTGTTGAGGGGCTCCAGTCAGAGTTTCATCTCTGTACTCAGCAGGTGGGAGCATCACCACAATGTGTGGGAGGTGCAAGGAGATGAGGGAAGATCTTAAGGATATATTGCTCCTTCCTAGGCGTTCTAAGTTGGTGGATGCAATTCTAAAGGACTGTTTCACAGTTCAGACGTCTCAGTGGCCCCATGAGCTGTGAACGATTGCACCCAAGCAAGCTACCAGCTAAAAAGTTCCCTCGATTAAAGTTGTGGAGGTACATGCACTGCTTCACAAAGTCTCTGACAGTATGTGGTCCCTGCCCCAAAGGGCTTCCACTTGACTGTAGGGTTCTCCCAATATATGGCTCAAAATTGAGCAGGAGCTGAGGCCCCAGGAGCTATGGGAAGGCATTATGAGTGAGGAAGTCAGCCCAGGGAAGCTTCATGGAAGAAATGGGTTTTATGAAGGGGTGGGAGAATGCTTGGCACATGTGAAGAGGCTTAATTTTTCCAATGTAGGAGATCAGTTAGGAGATAGGGGAAGGAGGACACAGGATGAGAAGGAAACAGGAACAGATGGAGCAGCAGTGAGTCTTGATGACAAGAGGTATGAATGTGATGCAGAAACTTCTGTATGAACTGAAATAGTGAGAGGGAAGAAGCAGCTATGGAGTATTTCACCAGTAGAGCATTCTGATGGGCTGAGCCTCCCAATGGACTTTATCTGTGTAACAAGTTGTGGCAGGCAGGACAGTTACTGCATGCTAAGTTGACTTCAACGGCATGACACTTAGGGACTCTGACCCCTCAGGTGCTGGGGTTAGAGCACTTGTACAATTTTTGAGAATAGGTAACCAAACTGACACACCAGGCTCATGCAGAGAAGCACCTAGGAAATAAGAGCCACCATAGAATGCCTAACTCAGGGCCAGGCTGTTGCCTTTAATTTATGGAGTTGAAGCCAAAATGAGCAGTGAGGCAAGTAGATCTGTCCAGTTACTTAACATCATTGATGAGGTGGGTGACAGTGAGATCCTGTTACGAAAGGGCTGCTGTTTTGCTTGGCGCTCTACAATAATGCAGCCATTCTCTAATAGCTGTTAAGCCCTTGAGAGTCTCTACACATGGTTATAATCAGTACCTAGAACTAAACTCTCGTCTTAGAAATTTCCATTTTAATGGTTGACAGCCCCAATAAGTCCATTTTTGGTGTGTGCAATTAATATATTTATTGCAGATTAACGTTCTTATTTTTCTCCCTAGGTAAAATATGTGGAGGAGGAGTTTAAAGAAAACCAAAAGGACTGGATTCTTTTGGTTTGCCTTGGAGCCACGTCAGGGCTTGGACGCTTGGTTTCTGGCCGGATTGGTGACTGCATTCCTGGACTGAAAAAGATTTTCTTGCAGGTGTGCTGTCCCTGATCTTCACATCAGTGCATGCTAAGAATGAGAGTTTTATTACCAGAGGATGTTTTGTCCCTACAAACACCAGTATTCTGCACTCAGCATTTTTCATCCAGAGACCTCAGAGTGATTTACAAACAATTAACACTCCCAATCTCTTGAAAGGTAGCTAAATATTCTTATATCCGTTGTACAGAAGGATATATTGAGGCATAGAGAAGGTATGTGATTTTACCAAGATCTTGCAGCACCTCACTGTGACAGCTACAAACAGAACTCAGGAGTCTTGATTCCTGCCCTTTTTCCCTGGCCATCAGACACGCTGCCTTCCCCTCGGGATTTTGTGAACTGATGGCTGAAATCAAGTGGCTGATCCATCCCTAGACTTCATAAAAGGTCCTCCTCAAGCTTTGGGTATAGTGGCTCTCCAAGGAAAAACAGAGGATCCTGTTGTCCCACTGGCATGACAATAGGGATTTGCATTCTTCTGTATTTCTCACTCTCAGCAGTCTGAATTTAGGTGCTACCTCTCTAACAGGCGTGGATTTGGATGTGAATCCCTTCCCTCTGCACCTCCCATTGGCTAGTTTAGGCACAGTCACCAGTTTACTGGCTTTTGAGAATCCCATTCTTAGGTGCCTAACTCAGGCTTTGTGAATCACAGTGATTTTATGTGCCCAAAAATTAGGCAGGTAAGTGCTGAGAGTAGCCCTGCCTATTTACTTTGGTGAATCTGGTCCATGTAATGTCAGGTAGTCCACAACATGGAGCTAAAACACCTTTGTTTCTTATTGCCTTCATATAATTATATTGCCTCATTTCTGTTAGGATGGTAGCTTTTGGAGAACTAAAACTTGAGCAGCTTTTCTGTCTTTTTTCTTTGCATGGTTCAGGCAGGGAAGGAAATACTGGCATTATCTTTCAAAATAGATAGATTTACTAAGACTAGAATCTTGCATACAGTTGCAAGAACCAGATCTAAATATTTATTCTTGTAGATCTGGCAGAGATCCTAGACAGAGGACGTAAAAAGGTAACCATATACAATGGGCAGTAATTGCACCCTTTTAAAGTCACCTTAATGAGGGCCTTTGTAGTGTGTAATGTTGTTAACACTTAATATATTTGGTATTATGTGCTGGGCTTTTCTTCTCCTTCAGGTTTTTCCTCTTCATTTTTACCACAAACTCCTCATTCTCTGTAGTTAAGTGCTCTTTTTATGTCTCCCTGGGTTTGGGCCATGTTACTTAAGCGTGTGGCATAGGGGAGGCAAAGGCAGAGATTAATAAGCAGTCTTTTGTAGTTTTTCTGTTTAGGATGGCTGGGCTAACCTTTACAGCACAGAGCACTTTTTGCCTAGGGCCAGATTTTCTAAGGTATTTAGATTCCTGATGGCATTTACAGATGTGCCTAGGGGAGTCAGGCACCTTACTCCTTTAGATATCAATGAAGTTAGGTGCTGAATCTGCTTGAGTGCTTTTGAAATGCTATTTGGTGCCTACCTTCATTTTTAAGTGCCTAGATGCCTTTGGAAATCCAGCCCTGTTGGATAAATTGTAAGTGTTCCAAGGCAGAGGGCCAGTGGGACACCAGGAAGCAACATATTAGGTTTAGAAGAGTGTCAGGGGATTAAGCGGTTCAGCTGGGAGCAAATCAAGAAGGCTTGGCCATTCTGGAGAATGTGGGATCTGGAAGAGAGACACGTTGCTTGTTGAATGATATACTTGGCAGATTGATCCGAGTGCTTTTAGCCAAAAGGCTTTGGAGCTGGGAATGGGTTCCTAAATTATTTGCAAGTTCCAAAGGGATAGCCTTTGGTCTAGTTCAGCAAAACAAACAGGGAGTTGACACCTTGTTTAAATTATTTGTGTAACTTCCTCCAATAAGCGCTCTTCTCTTCAGAAGAAATGCCCTCAAGTCACCAGAAGGAACTCCAGAATGGGGACTATGGGGAATAATATTCAATCTCTAACATCCCCTCAGCCTTTGGACTTGCATTAGGAAGTCATTATTCTGTCATCTGTCACAGTTACCTTAATACTGTCTATGTTTTGCCTCTCCAGGTTGCCTCCTTTATGCTTCTGGGCCTTATGTGCATGATGATCCCTCAGTGCCAAACGTTTGAGGGGGTCATTGGTGTCTGCCTCTTTCTTGGACTTTGTGATGGATTCTTTATAACCATCATGGCACCCATAGCCTTTGAACTGGTTGGACCCATGCAAGCTTCTCAAGCCATTGGCTATCTCTTGGGACTTATGTCCATTCCAATGACAGCTGGCCCACCAATAGCAGGTCAGTAACTCCCTCAGACTGCAGAGCCCCAGGGTTTAGTTAGAATTCTGTCTTAATTTTTGTATTAAATTTATTGGGGAGCAGGAGAATGGTGAGTTTATGAGTTGTGAAAGACAGAGGATTGTCACTTTCCCCTGTTCTCACATTGTGTGATATGTTTCCTACATTTATTTGATCCTCTATCCACTTTGACTTTGGCTGAAATACGTATGTGATTAACCCTTTTTCCATTATTTGATTTTTTTTCCCTTCTGGCAAATGAGTAATTGAAAAAAATAGCAGAGGATGATTTATTTTTAAGGCAATTTAATCAAGTATATTTTGAGCACAAGAGAGATTTGAACAATGCATTTGGAAAATAACGAAGTTACTCAGAGTTAGTAAACATTCCAGTGAGCAGGCAAAGAGCTGGATTTTGGAGTTAGGTAGGTGCCACTTTAATCTCCTCTAATATGAAATTTAGGCATTGAGTTTTGCTTGCCCAGCAAAGAACAAGCCCCTAAATTGATAGGGATCTGATCACAGAAAGAGTTGGACACCAGTTTAAGCATGGGAGTAGTCTCAAAATCCTTGAAATTAAATCTGAGTATAAAATTAAGCCTCTGCAAGACTGCCTCTAGAACGGGGTTCTCAAACTCAAATCACCACGGCGGCCGCATGAAGACTAGTATGTTAGCCTGTGGGCCACACCACTGAAAGCTTTTCATACAATGATATTGCAACTATCAGTAACAATAATGTTGTTGCGGGCTGCAGGAAATAGCTTTAGGTGCCACATGTGGCCCACAGGCCACGAGTTTGAGACTTCTGCTCTAGAAAAAGAAAGGAATCTATAGTTGCATTAGCTAAGCTAAAAAAAAATTTATAAGTCTTGCCAGTCCTTGGGCTACTGGGCATAAATTGATCACTAGCTGGTATCAGGAAGAAACTCTGGATGTTGCATGATTGCACTGTTTATCAGAAGCATCCTTCACTGGGCATATAAGACACAGTATTAGGTGTCTTTCATTTCTGCAATTCCTATGTAAGAAATTCCCAGCAGCTACTTCCTAGGGAATTCCCAAGGGCCCTAAAATGATGGTGGTAGTATATGTATCCATCTCAGGAAAAGCTTGGCCATCTCACAACTCACTGAGCTAATAGAAGGGCAGAGTTTGGAGGGATTTATTTATAGCTGGTAAATATCAGTAGCTGTTGATTTCCTCTCCAGCCAGACAATTAGCTGAAATATCCATAAGAAAGCCAGATATTACATTAAAAAGAAGTTAAGAATGAACCAATTGCACTTATAGATTGCTGTTGCCCTCTTTGCTTGTCATATTTGTTTGTTAATCAAATAATTAAGAAATTCATCTGAAATGTCTGAATATTAAATACCTTGATTTTATTTTTGGTGTTAATCTGAGATTCTGCATTCAGCTCTGATTTAAATAGCAATTAGCCTCTGAGTTTTTGATTCTTAGTGTGAAATGCCATTCTGATGCAAATGTTTAAAACCCAATAGGAAAGATTTCACTCTGTGGAAGTAAATAGTGATATTATTCCAGGTGTTAAAAATCGAATCCCTCCAAACCTGCACAGGATGGAGCTGGAGATAGATTAGTTGTCTCCTCTTTCAATTTAGGAAGAAGCTTAGATTAGCCATCAGACTGAAGCAACAACCAATGTCCTTCTGTTTTTCAGGATACCTCCATGATTATTTTGGGAATTACCACCTAGCCTTTTATTTTTCTGGAATTCCCCCCATTGTTGGAGGCCTGGTCCTGTCTGTCGTTCCCCTGATCCATCAAAGAATGCTCAAGCAGCAGCAGATGGATTCCAGCAAAGACAAGATGTTGGTTTCAGAGACTGTCATGAATGGAGAACTTCTTCCAGGCTGTCCTGCTGCTGAGGCACACATATAAACCCTTTCCCCATCCATTCATCCACACCCAGACAACACATTATCATCACCAGCATTGTCTCTCCTGACTGACCCTTTTCGAAAAGAAGCAAATTGCAAAAGGAACGGCACTAACTGCATAAAGTAAAAAGTTCTGCTAGTTCAAAACACTAGCCAGCAGAGCCGTTTTTCAGGATTGTGATTTCAAAATTGTGTCTTTCACCAGCACTTTTCTAAAGAGAATTCTCATGAGAACACTAACTCAATTTCCTCCCCCCGCCCCAATTTTCTGTTTATCACAGCAATGGTTTACAGTTAATTAAATGCCTTTAAAACAGGCTGCAGATGTAGTTGGTTAACCCTTTTGATTTTAGTTTCAGATCCATCCTAGCACACATTGTTGTCAGTGCCACTTGGTGGAGATATTGCCTGGGAATGGGATTCTGTTCCATACCACCTCAGTTTAATCTGCAGTTAACAAATGCTCAGACTGTTTTTTGATCCCACATGAAGGCAAAAGAATTCCAATGGCAGTAATCTTTTTGTATCTTTTGTAAGAGTGCGCTGTCTCTTTCCACCCCCACGCCGTTCCTCGCCAAGAATCTGTCTTTGGAGCTGTCAGTAGCTTTTATGGACTATCAGTTAATCTCAGTAGTGTGGTCTGCCAGCATACTCAACTTCCTACCGCTATCTCCCTTGTTCAAGTACATTCTCACTATCTAATCTTATACTCAAAATAGCTATAAACAGTGAAGGTAAAGTAATGTATTGGCTACTTCACATGTCAGTTACAGTGGTCTCAATGCTTGTGTCTTTCCATTTGGTGTTGGAATATGCTGCGTTGCAGAGGAAGTGATTCTGACCATTTGCACAGACTCATAGTTTTTCATTGATCTCTAACAAAATTAAGGGTTTTGGATCATGTTGCAAACGGGGGGGGAGGCTGGCCAAGCAGGAGGGCAGAAAAGGAAATAAAAAAGAATTGTTGGCCTCGCACAGCTACTATTGAGGGCCAGCTCCATCTAGTCAGGGTTACTACTCTGAAAGCCAGGACTCTGTACCATTTCCCAGTGGCTCATCTGTCATTATCTCTGTTTTCTTAACCAGTAATTAAATTAGTAGGATTCCAAGCCATCTTTTGTAAAAGGAATTAACAGTGGCTGCTGTAAACATTAAAGTACTAGATTTGCGAGACAATGAACTTACTAGCGTTGAATCCTACATGAGAAAGCATCAGTCAGAGCTGAGTACTGATGTTTACTCAAGTCAGCATTCACTTGAGTGAAGGTGCAAAATGTCGGGTGAGTTTTCACTCAGAATTCTGAATCCCCAATGTACCCATAGGCTGTCAGTACGTGCGCCGTATGAGCAGAGAAGTAACGCATAGGCTTGCAGATGAACTCTCATGTCCGTGTTTTGTGGTGCTGCGTGCTCAGTAATCAATGTATCAGTGTTACAGGAGCTAAAGAAAAAGGCCACATGGTTCCTTTTTCAAAAACAAAACAAAAAAAATCCTGCTTCAGTATTAAGTCTGGACCCAGTGAGCTAGTGTGAGAGATGAGTTTGACAGGAAAATGGAGTGTGCAGAGGCCAGAGATTTCGCTGGCTGGTGTCCTGTGTAGTGATTTCTGTTGTGAAAGAGAAGGGGTCTGTGTCAGCACCACAGATGCAATGCAAGGCTTTTATTCTCTGAACATCTGTGTGCTGCAAATGGCTCTGTGCTTGAGGTAGGAATAGCAGTGTCAGCTATCGAACTTGATCATTGCACGTCCTAATCGCCCACGACGCCTTGGTGTTGTCTGGCACACTCTGAGCCAACAGAGAGAAGGCAGTAGAACTCTGGGATTGCACTGAGTCTTGTTCACCGGATCAAAGACTTTCAGCCACCTTGATCTCTGAAAGAACAGTCAATTTAAAAAGAAGTACAGCAGAAGTGAATTCACAGCATGGAATGAAGGGCAGACTCAGCATGGCAGAAGCTAGTTACCACCAGGCATAGATGGTAAATACAATATATGGCTGAAAAGAAGGGAGCGTCCCATTCTCTGCATTTATGAAGCCAGTAACTGTGTTCTTAGCAGAGAGGAATGAGGGTCCCTGCAGCTCTGCTTCCAATGAGCCCTGATTATCTCATCAGAAATCTGTGGGGCACAGACAATTTTTCTATGTCTGTGATAACTCAGTGGAGAGAGAGGGATTTTGTTGGCTGAAACCAGAGAAATTGAGTTCTAGATGTGAAGTGATCATACAGTTAAAAACATTGTAACTGGTTGAACAGGCTGTAATTCCTAGGCCTAGGCCAGATTGTGATGTCCTTACTCTACAATAGTTCCATCAGCCAAGGGGATTTCACACTAGCGATTTCTTTATTCCAGTGGAGTCAAAGTGGCCCTTTGCAGAGGAGGGTACTGACAATAATCGAATCATAGAATATTGAGGTCATTTAGTCCAACCCACTGGTAAAAGCAGGGCTATTCAAGTAAGCATCACAACCTGACCATAAACCTCTGCATTTAGAAAAGGGGGAGGATTTTATGTCACAGCTCCGTTCCTGCACTGTGCTTTTGTGTGTTCAGTGTCTCCAAATTGCCTAAGGGTTGTTGTGCTTTCGTTTGTTCTTGAGGTTTGGGGTTTTTTGTTCGGTTGATTTTGGTTTTGGTTTTGGTTTGGGGTGGACCCCTCCCCCCCATTCTCCATTTTGAGACTTTTCCATGAAGAGATCAGACGGAGGTTAATTTTAAAAAGAAGACACAACTGAAGCTGAAATGGTACAAGCCATGCTGTCTTAACATCAGCTGTGAAGAGGGGAGAGGAGGTATGTCAGAATTATTAAGTAACTAACTATACATACAGATATCAAACAATAAGGCAGTCTGTGTTTCCTGCTGATGAATTCTAAATAGTAAATTTTCCTAACTCCAATTACAGGTAAGTTCAGAATTCTCTCAGTTACATGCCCCAATTTCACCTTACCTGTAAGGATCTCCCACTGGGGGATAATCTACATTCTGGAAACGCAAAAGCACATGGGTGTTTCTCTTAGAATGTAGTAGCACCACAATGAAATTATGATCCTCTTGCTCCAGAAGGTGACTTTCTTTGTCCATCCAAGGTAGCTAGCATTCTCATCAGGCTAGATGCCCGTGCCATAATAAGTAGACTATATCTACACTTAGCTTGTTACATCAATTTAACTTAAATTGATCTAATTGAATCAAAATAAAAATCATTAAACCGATTTAAGTTAAATCGATTTAACATATCCCCACTAGAAACCCAGACTGAACTAGGGTGCCCATGGACAGGACTTGCTAGTTTGATTTAGGAGAGGGGCACCATGGGTCATGTGGCAACATGGCACCTAAGAAGGGCCATGCCCCCACCCAATATATAGAAGGAGGAAGGCACCCTGAAAGGAAGAAGGGCAAAAAGTGTTAAATTGAAATAATAGTTAAATAGAAATACCACGGCTACACTGCATTATTTCAAAATAATACTTTCAATTTAACCATCATTTTGATATAAAGTGAGGTTTTATTGTTTTGAAATGACGATTCCTTATTTCAAAATGAGGGAGCTCCTCATTTTGAAATAAGGAAAGCGAGTGTAGACATGCACTACTTTAAATCAAAATTATCATTATTATTTCAATTTAAAGTGTAAATGTAGACATACCCACTTGGTTTATCTAGATTTGGTGGAAATGGTCGGAGTTAGCAAAGAGCAGTCTGACCTCAACATCTTTTTTTTTATTGCAGGTGTTGTCTTAATCAACAATTAATGGACCAAATTCTGCTATAGGTGAGGCATTTGTTTGAAGAAGTAAGGCAAAATTCTCTTCCTTCACCTATTTAATAAAGCTAGACTCTGATATTTGTTACTCTGAACAAAGCCAGAACAGGGTCAGGAAAGCTAAACAGTGGAGGAGACTTATGCCAGATAGATGCAGGAAGAGAATTTTGCTCTTAACAATAAAATAAGCTGCTCTTGTAGTTTACTAAATTGCTTACGTAAGCAATAAGGTATGTCAGCCTCTAGGAATTCTTGCTCACTATTGATGTGCAATTGAGATGAGACTGAAAGGCTGAGTGGCTGTTAATCCTGTAACAAGTGCATTAAACTTCCAGAAATTCACTGCTCTTGCCCTTTGTCCATTGGCAAACACTGAGGCAAAGCCAAACCAAAACTGCAAGTAGCTTCTCCAGTGTAGCATCAGTGAGAAATGAAGCAAGATGCTCGCTCTGATGCGTTGTCTGGGGGTGGGGAGTGGGGTGCTAATATGCTTGTGATTCTGTCTAAGGGCTAGATTCTGAAATTCCTTCAAACAGAATTCCCCTTTGAAGTAAAACTCTCCAGAGTAAGAATTATAGGCTCATCCCCTGGAGTGCAATGTGACTTAATCCTCCCTTTCAGGGTAAAGTCCTACTGTATTCCAGCAGACAGTGAAGGCTTGATCCTAGTCTGTGTGTTGCTCTGCAACCATTGCTCTCCAATTTTGGCAGCAAGTATTCCACCCTAGTTGGGCTTTTTTTCTCATCAATATGTACTTTTATTAAGTTACTCTCTCTGAATCAAATCATATCTGTGAATCGTACCATGTTCATGTGAAATCAGATGCCATCACCATGACAGTTTGGAGCGTCTGTTTCTTGTTCCAGTTCGGGTTGGGGGGGGCAGGGGGCGGTGGAATTGCCATTCGAAGCCTTTGCAGCACCAAAGCAGTCTTGACCTTGCAGTATGATGTGATTGTGCACAGACTGCTGCTAATGAAATTACCTTCTTTTTCAGCAATAAGAGCATGGAAAAATCAAGCAGGGAAGGGGCAGGCTGAATTATGTGTGACAACAGAGATAGTGAATCTGGAGAGCTGAAGGGGAACTCGTAATCCTGTATTACAGTATGTCAGAATAGGTGGACATGTGGTAACTCACCAGTTAAGGACCTGTCGGAGTTTCCATTCTAATCCATTACTTGCAGGATGTTAGGTGGCTGCTACTGAAGTGTGGTATAAAATGTAAGTCCCTGTCACTCTGGGAGAAGATTAGACAAGGTAGCATGGATCAAAGTCTCATGTTTTCATTTTTAAATCTGCTTAAGTGTATATGGAAGTGGGCATATTGGTGGTTTAGCATTTGTAGATGCCTTGTCTGTCTTTGGTATTTCCTAAACTCCATAATTCAAAACCAATTATTTGAGATGCATCAATTCTATAAATAAGGTTGACACCTTCTACATAACAGAAACAGTTTCAGCATCAGTAACATTGAGGTTTTATGTTCATTCAGATTTTATTTTTACTTTTGTTTGCCCTAAACACACACTAAGGAATTCAGTTCAATAATCCACATGTTAAAAAATTGCCTGTGGGTGAAATCTACCCATACAGGATCTGTGGGAAAACCCTAGATACCATTCACACCTGACATAAGCACTTCAGAATGCATGCAGTCTTCCAGAGGCCTTCTGTGCTGGGATGAATCTCATCTTCAGTATGCACTTAAAATCACAGAAGTTGAGGGAGGGAAGGGTCCTCAGGAGATCATCTAGTCCAAGCCAGTGGTCAAAGCAGGAACACTTGTAGGCTACACTGTCACTAGCCAATGATGACCTGTTTCTTCAAGAAGCTTTTGGATCATCTATCTGTATTTCAGCGGTGGCCTCATTGAACGCTCATCTGGCTGACAAGTCTGATAATACCAGCAGTGTAAACTTAAATGCTAGTGGCACTCATGTCTGCTTGGTTCCCTTTTCATTCTTTTGTTTTATGTATAGTTCCTTTTTGGGTTTTGGTCCATTGACTTGGTAAAACCAGTTATTGAGTCCCTGCACGAAGAGATCAGCCAGCACTAATTCATGACAATTAAACCCTGTGAGCCAGTTTGATACATTTGTTTTTCTTTCAGCGTTGGCTCTGGGGAAACCTTCTCAGAACTTGCTTATATGGAAACTCCATTTATTATGAAGCAAGATGATAATCCCAAATTATCCCAATTCTTAACTCCCTGTATAGTGGCATCATTTTGCAATGAGGAAATTAATCAGATTGGAACTTCTCAAGACTGAAATAGTCAGCCCAGTTCCAGAACCTATAACATGGTTTGCCTCCCACCCTGGGGACTTATATCATACCCAGACATCCACTTTGGGAGTAGAGCACATTGTGTTCCATCTTCATTAGTTACTAGATTTGCGTCCCATTAATCAGCATGGCTGGCGTGACCCTGATTATATTTATGAGCTTTTGACAGGAGATATGATTCTCTAGTGTATCGCATCTTGTGGAGTCAATGACACCTGTGCCAAGTTGGTGTCAAATGCTGCTGTTTTCATTGGCTAGCATTTTTGCAAATGGGATCATGAGGCACAAAGCAGTGGGCCCAATGACTTGAGATATAGTGACATGGATATTGCCTCTGCACTGATTTTAAGAGAATGTGTGACCCTCTCGTTTTTGTAAAGAATGCTGAAATCTCTACTGTTACCACCATGTACTCTTAGTCTCCAAATAGCTGAAATGCCAGAGACGCTAACCACCCTTTGTTATTTTGCACTGATGATTTTTCAGCCTGCTAATCAGTTTTATGAAACAGAGTCATCTCTAAAATAAACGTTTTAAAACAGACACTCTAAGTTGTTTGTTTACCATTCAGTAACTTAATCATATCCTGACAACTCCATTTATCTCTTACCCATGCAGACCTTTCTGAATCAAAATGCTTTTCCCTTCAAGGCTATGCATCTGTTGATACATCTAGATTACCGACATGATCACAAATGCAGGACCTAGGGAACATAGGATGCTCAGTGTGCACAAACCACTCTAGTTCTTGTCAAATAGAAGCAGTGCATATCAGCAAAAAAAAGTGGTGCATGTTACAAAAAATTGCAAGGTTTAAGCATGGGAAAATTTTGCCTTTGGATTATGTTTTAAATAGCTAAAGATTTTGTTCATTTTATAATGTACTTTCCAAAGTTCATTCGCTGAGCTACTTTCAGTTCAACTGCCAAGACAATCATAAGTGTAAAGCATTAAGCGTAGTGTTAGTCTCTAGAGTTAGCCATTCTGTTTTAGTGAGGAATTAAACTTTTTGTACAGAGTTTTTTTGGGGGTGGGTGGGAAGGAAGGGGATTGTTTTGTTGTTTTTATAATCGATGTTGTGCAGAGTGCTTACTTACTGGAATCAGATTTCTGCTTGGATTTGTCACGCTATAAAGATTTTCATTTATTACACTCAAACAAACTGTATTTTTTAGCTGGATTTCTATCCTTTCCTCAACTTATCCACGAACTTTTGATCCTGAAATAACTGCGCTTGCCAGAAGTTACTGCTGGTCTTTCTGGTATTTAAATGCTTTTGGGGTTGTTGTTTTGTTGGTTCTCAAGCACATCACAGCCAATTGCTCCGTATTTGCATAGCGTCTCCTGTTTCACCAGACCCCCCAGGAGTTTCGTATACTGGCATTCATCAAAGAAGAAAATGGAGCTTTCCTGGAAGATGTTGAGCAATTTGGAAATGATCCATTCTCCCACTTTTCATTCTTGAAATCCAGGAAAAACAAGGGTGAGCTAGAAGTCCAGCCACTTCAGAAAGGCCACTCTGTATGAACACCAGTGGCTAAGGACTGAATTAATGCTGTAGGGTGGGTAATAGATGAGCCTGGTCATTTACAATTTTCATTTCTGCACCTACTGTGAATATCTTCAGAATCCTATAGCTGTAATGGCAGTGTTATGGGCCTACCCCGTAGAGTCTGGGGTCTCTATTTGTTTAAGGGGTTAGGTAGGTGAGAATGCCTTTCAAGCCCCAGGTGCCACAGTGGGAGATGAGCCTTCCAGAATCCCTGTAAGACATTTGGGAGGCTGGCATCATTGCTTTAACTAGCTTTCCATGCTGATTTGCTGGTAAAAAGTGCTTTGATGGTGGCAACCAGCATTCCCACTGAAAAGGAGCATGGATAAAAGACTTATTGCCGTGCGTAGGCTTTGCATGTTTTCCCATTTCTCCTTTGCTTGGAGTTCCAGCTCATCAGCAGAGGGGTGCGGCCTGCAAGGTGCTGAGCCCTCTTAGCATCCACTGAAATTGTTTCAGGTCAATGGAAGCAGAGGGCATTCAGCACTTGACTCAAGCTGGCAAAGTGCTTAAGTCCATCCCTATTCAGCAAAGCTCCTGTGCATTTAACATTGAAGTCAATTCTGTCTAGTAGAGAGATGTATTCCTAAATTAGCATTAAACACTGTTGCTGACTAGCGCTGGATTTTAAGCATGCGCTTGACTTTAAGCAAGTACTTAAGTGCTTTGTTGAATCTGATCCATATAGTGGGTGATCAGTACTTGAAAGAATCACGACCTTATCAAAGATTCAGATAAAGAAATCTGATCAGTGGAGAAAGCTAAAGGCCAGAGTTTGATGTCTCCTCCAAGTAAATGTATTACATTCCCTGATGTTTTGTACATGGAAGTGAAGTATTTGGTTGCATTTTAAAATACCACTGTTCTTTTCAGATGTGAACTTCTGATTGTTGGTATAAAAAAGCACATTTTTGTAAATGTTTATTAATGTTTTAAAGACGTGTAGAATTAAAAGAGGTAAGAAATTAACTGGGCTTTTGCATTTTTCTCTCCTGAGCTGTACACACAACTCTTTTGTCTTCCCTTAGATCCAGTATGTGAACCTTGAACCAAGTGAGGTGCTCTTTCTAAGGGCATGGCTACACTGAGGGTGACACTAACTTGCATATCTCCCTTCGACTGCTGCTGCAAATGGCAAGTGTAGACCAGGGTTGAGACAGATAAACTGATCACAAAACACACCTGCATTGAGTTGTGGAATTTTCAAAGATACGAAGCTTCAGAGGTTGCAAGCAAGGAGCCCTGTGGCACTTTTAAAGACTAACAACTTTGTTTTCTGTATGAGTTTTTATGGCTGACGTTCCACTTCATCAGATGCTAGAAAATGGAAAACTTAAAGTATGAGAGGGAAAGATAAATCCTATGATATTTCAGAGATTATGCTATAACACAGTAGTTATTTTGCAGACCTTTTCATGCAAACTGAAACAAGCCAAGATCTGCAGAGGCAATTATATTGGCAAGTTGAACAGTAATAGCAGAGAGGGAGAGGAGATTTTCAAATACAATTTTGGAGCACTAAGGCAACAGGAGGTCTGCTTATGATGAGAGCTGTAGAGCAGTGGTTTTCAAACCATGGATCGGGGCCTAGTACTGGACCGCATACCCTCAGGTACTGGGTCATGGAACCCCCTGCTCCCACCGTCAAAAGACTGGAATGCATTGTCAAAGATGTAATTGTTGGGTTGTGGACATAAATTATTTTTTTCAACTAGGTCCTGAGGAAAAAAGTTTGAAAAACACTGCTTTAGAGGAGAAGGCTCTCACCCCAACTCAGAGGAGGTAGCAGAAGGTAGATGAATGAAGAGTTATTTCAAAAAAACAAAAAAAAAGAAACCAGGAAATGTTTCAAGCTCCATTAAATTGCCTGCGTTTAAAATATCTAGGGAATGAATTTCTTCTCTATTGTGTTCTATAGAACGTTTCTACAGGGGCAGACTCATTCTGCCATCGGTAAACTATGCAGCATGGTTTTGGAGATTATCTTTAACCTAGCCAGTTAGCAGGCTCTGCTTTTGGCAAATTCCATAGTACAGCCATCAAATACTGACTCAACCACCCACACTGAAAAGAGGATGGGGTGGGGGAACAGCAATTCATGGGGTTCTGGCTACTGGCCATGCTGAATTTCTGGCCAAAGAGCCAACAATTGTGATTTGGTTTCCTCTGTTGGTTGCCAGTATTTCCTTGATTGCACGTATTATTTCCTTGATCAGTATTCATCCAGTCCTGTATAGCACAGAACTGAAGCTTTACTCCTACACCACTGCTTTCAGCATACCGTTGCTATAGTTTGAAAGCTCCCTGTCCAGCCCCACACTAGGGCTGGATTAGAGGGGCTCTGGCACAGGCTGCCACCCAACACCCCTGCCCTCCACTGCACAGCCAGACTGGTGGTGGAGTAACCATGGCCCCTGGTCCTGGGTGGGGTGGGGCCAGAGGTTGCCCCCCCCGCCCCCTGTGTGGTCACTGCTCTGAAGGGCCGGAGAATTTACCTCCCACCCTGCAACTGTACCTTTCAGAGTGATTTTTTTGTCCAAGGTTTTGCAAACCCTTCACAAACCATTAACTAATTTAAGCCTCACATATGCATTGGTTAATAAATAGCTCAGTTGTCGAGAGATTGCGATCTGCACACTGAAAAGGCTCCAGTAATTGTCAGTGCTAAAATTCCTGAATGCTACCTTGAGCACCTGCAGATTCATAGCATTTAAGGTCAGAAGGGACCAGTGTGATCAGCTAGTCTGGCCTCCTGCATGGTGCAAGCCACAGGACCTACTGTGGGTAGGTTCTTTTAAAAACAGCTCAGTCTCACTCACCGTGGCCATGGCAGAGCGCAGGCATCCTGCACTAATGCTTCGGTTTCGTTATTTGCCTGCTGAATCATTGATGAAAAGTGGAGCGAACTTTTTAGTGAAAGGCACTGGGAAGAGGAGCTAGAATTGCTACAAAAGGCAAGCTGGGTAGGTGCCAGCGATTACATCTGTGTACATTGCCACTGATGATCCAGAGGTCAGGATATGAGAAGTCCTTTACCACTCCCATCAGTGGTATACCACCCCCCCCCCCCCGCTGGAATGACACGTTTAGCTGCACGAACTTGAGGGAAAAATTCCAAGGTGGTGGTGAGACATGGTCAAGGGAATAGCACAACATATGTGGTATTGTGGTCATGCTAATGTTTCCTCTTGCCACAGCTTTAATTTTGTGCCAGCTAAGTATGGGTCAGAAAAATGACCAAGAATAAGGCAAGTCTGACCAGCTTGGGTGGGGAGGGAGCAGCCTTGTGGAAGCCAAAATTATAGGTAGGCAAGTTAATATTAACAGTTACAGCTGTATGGAAACATTGTGGCAACACACCCCACTGGTTTGAGGAACCAAGGACATGCCAGCACCAGTCCTGACATTTAAAAACACTACATTGTAAATGTGTCACAGTAACGTTGTCTGAATTACCTCCTGTTGCAAACCAAATTGAATTCTATATTGGGCGTTTCCTGGGTGAGTGCATGATTAAACAGAGTAGAAACTATAGACGCTTGTAGCAAGAGCAGAATGTTTGGGCTTCTTCAAATGTAGAGGAAAATAAATATAGCAACACTGAAATTATTGGGCCATAGCCTGTGTTTTAACTGGCAGAAGACAAGAGCTGGCCACAGCTTCTTAGAACCAATGGAAACCTTCATTACACTAGTTTAGGGGGCTCAGACTTCGTTTTGGTATCATGCACCCATGAAAAGCTTTCAGGTCCAGCTTAATTTTTTTCATATCTGTGAATCAAAAGCCATTGTGGAGCCGGAACCAGTAAATGCAGCGTTAAAGAGAAGCTCACATGATATAATTAAAACCCGTCTTACCCAGTGCTTAATTTGTAAAGAAAGAGGTGCCAGAGCTCAAGCAATTAAGTGCTGGGTCTCGGGCATTTTTTTTTTTAAAACCATTTACAAGTGATGCAGGAAGCCTAGCAATGCCAGTGCTTAGGCCTGGCACAAACTGAGCGCTGACTTCACTTAGGACCGCAGATTGAGACTTGGGGCATATGGGGTGGGGTGGAGACATAGAGCCAAAAATGCCCTAACTGGTTCATGCTGGTTTTAAAGTTGGTGAATGAAAACAGACATGCACACTGTCATTGCTCCACTTACTTTGGTGCTCACTACACAGCCTGCAGGGAATGAAAACTTAGTCTCAAACTTGGGGGGGGGGGGGTCTTGTATATTTTTTTGCCCTGGTTTGCGCACAGTTAATTGTTCTGTGGTGCCAACAATGAGGTTTTTTTTTTCCCTAGGTGCTGTATGCATTTTTGTTAGCGTCGCCTGAAAATTTAGCCTGCTGCATACATCTGAAATGTGGCTGTGGTACCGTCTTGCCCAGGCCTATAATATCATCATTCTACGTGGTTGTCTTTCAAGGGTATATAGAGTGCCTTAGAGGAAGGGTTGCCCAGTGCTACCCATTCACACCCAGCTGGCCAGTAGCTCACAGTCTGTCCCATTAACGTTCAGTGGTGAGCAGCACAGGACCCTGACACCAAGGCAAGATGTCTGTGGCAGTGTAATTACACCATGCAGCAAAGCTAGTGCCTGGGGAGGTGTGAGCCCCACCAGCTAGTGCTAGTCCTGTACTTTCTAATCCTTTCAGCTCAGCCCTTTCTATAACCCACATCAGCATCCCAGCACAATACAGATAAAATAGTAACAAGGCAAAGTAATACTAGCTGTGGAACTGTGCCGCAACCATGACAGCCAGGGCTAAGACTCTTGGGCTGTGTTCACACAGACATGGTTATTTTGAAATGACTTACTTCGAATTAGCAAAAAAAGTCATTTCGAAATAAGAAAAAAGCAGGACACAAAATAGCAGGCTCACACTGTGAACCTGCTATTTCGCTTCCTCCGGGGCTGCAGATCCGGGCTGCAGGCACCGGGGGGTTCAGCGCTGCCCGGCTGCTCCCCACCGGTGCCTGAACCCCGCTGGTGCCTGCTGGCCAGGGGACACCCCTCAGCACCCTGGCCAGGGTGCTGAGTGTTCCCTGGCCAGGGTGCTGAGGGGGCAGCCCTTTAAATGTTGTTTCGGAACGTCTTGTTCCGAAACAACATGTTCACACGCGTTGTTTCGAAACAAGTGTTTCGAAACAAGGTTGTTTTGCCCCCCAAATGGGGTTTAACTTGTTTTGAAACAACGCCCTTGTTTCGAAACAATGGGTTCCCGTTGTTTCGAAACAACGGTGCGTTGTGTGAACATGGGTTTTTTGTTTCGAAACCAGGAGGTTGTTTTGAACCAGAAGTGCTGTGTGAACACAGCCTATGGGCCTTGGCATGGCACAGATCACAAGGTGCTGCAGACGCCTTTCTTAGCTACCTACAATACTGCAGTCAATGCCTGGGTGCTGGGCACCTGATGCTGGGCTGTGCCTGTCACCCAGCACACTGCTGCGCCCCCAGGCGGCTCACCTTAGTTATGTAGTGCAAGGCTGCAAGCTTGTGGCAGAATAAGACATCGTCCGAAGTGGTTGCCTACCAGATGGCCCACCACCAGCCCCCGCCCCCCCCTCGGTGCCACATACATTGTTGGGCCAGAAAAATGGCATTTCAGCCAGCAATGCATTAGGCAGCCAGATAGCAGTGCTGCCCACAATGGCACATTCACCATAGTTGGGTTCGGGCCACTAAAGTGTGCCATGATTTAGTCTGTATGGTGCTAGAGGCACATGGACATTACCTAACAGGTTATTTAATGCCTAAATAGTTGAGCATGGGTGCACAGCCCTGGCTGCAGGTACCTGGGCTGGGCCGTGTAGGCCTTGCCCCAGCTACTGACAGGTGATGCCAAAGGCGGCATTGCCAGGTGGCACCTTATCCAACAACTGTCTTACTGTTGTCTAGCTGGCACCTGTGACTAAGCCACACAATTGTCATTTAGGAATGTGGCTAAGTCTCATGTCTTTTGACCTGTCACGGTCCTCAAGTCACATTGGCCAAGCACCATAATGCATGGTCAGCGCAATGAGACAGTTGCTACCAGTGAACACTCACATTAATGCACACAACTGGTTCACTTTTTGGCTCGGCCCACCACAATGCTGCCCTCTGCATGGTATGCGGGACCACACTGCAGGGAAAACAATTGTTCGGGCATTACATAGAATTAGATAAGCCCGCCTTAGTAGTAAACATGCGGTTAGTCAGCCATGCTTTCTGGCACTGGAGAAAAGTTATAGCAGAAATGGCTGCCTTTGAGCTAGTGCTGTGGTTGGGCTGGCTCCAGGTGTTTGGCTCTCAGACTATGCGGGCTGACAGGCCCTGTGTGCTCAGCTAGGCTAATGCGCTGCATGGTATAGACCACAGCTCCTCAGCCAGGCACGCTTCTACAAAACCCCTGCCATCAGCCTGGTACTGAAAGCATTGCATTCGAAAACAGCAGTGCAGCGAAGCCACCATTTACACCTGCAAGTGAGGCCATGGCCCTTGCTGCAGGAAACAGGGATTTCTTTTGGGGGGGGGGGGCCTGGGGCTGCAGCCGGGGTGGGCCTGCCACGCTAAAGTGTGGTGGGTGCTTTCACAAAACAGTGCGCGCCCCCCCCCCCCCCCCGGCAGGACCCAGTTAGACGCTGTGTATGGGCAAGACCATCAGCCACGCATGTGGGCAAAGCTTCTCTGTAGCAATTCAGTGCCCTCCTGCACCACACAGCCCATCACTGGCTGATGCCAAGATTTGCTGCTGGCAAGTGCACCTTGGGTACAGGGTCTATATTTACCATTGCCTGGTATTAAATGGGCTCCTGACGCTGTTAGCATGGCGCACATTGCAGCATGGACTGGCAGCATCACCCCTGCATGACCAGCATGGATGGCAAGGCTTGCCGGCAGCATCCATGCCCGTCTGGCCTCTCGCTCATAGTGCAAATGCTTGGGCGTTGCCAGGGGGTTGAGCTGGACTGTGCATGAGGCCAGCTCCAGAAAGTTCTCCCCCAGCTGGTGAATGGGCATGGCTCTGGCTCAGCACAGGCAAGGTGCCCAGACTTTACTATATGGCCACGCCACAGCATTGTGCCACTCACTGTACATGCATACCCGCTGCAGCCTGCACATGAAATACAGCTGGGGGCACTAATTATACCCCACCAACCTTGTGCCATGCTCTTTAGTTAGCGCTGAACCTGCTGGCAGCCATACCAAGTGGTCTTTTAGCATATGTCCAAATAGAAGATTCGGTCGCATCAACTGAATTCGAACCAAGCAAGTCAGCCTAATATTTATTAGTTTGAATTAAGTTAATGCGCATTAACACAGCCACACTAGACACTCTAATTCAAACTAGCATGGCCATGCACAGAACTTGCACGTTTGAATCAGGCCGGGGGGGTGGAGGGGCCGCTGTTGCATGGGGGGGGGGGGAACAAGCTGAGGTTCATTCGACCTAACCATTAATTTGAATTAGCATAGCTACATTGGGTTAATTCAAACTAAGGCATTCACATTAACCATCAATTCAAATTTAAGGGCGGTTTAATAGATGCGAACTAGGCTGCTCCTTAGTTCAAACTAAGGGCACGCCTTAGTTTGAACTAATGAAACCAAGTGTGGACATGCACTAATTTAGTTTGAATTAAGCCTCCTTAATGCAAACTAAATAGTAAGTGTAGCCATACCCTTAATGTCCTTTGATGGCGCATCTACAAGATCCTCCCCCCCATGTGCCGCACCACCTATTTGGTCCCCAACATAGTCCAGTGCAGTGCCATGCTCTGTGCTGTCTGCCATCCATGCACTGATCAGAGCTGATGGCAGCACACGTGAAAGGCATCTTACAATAACAGCCACAACCCTGCCAGCTATAAATTCAGGAGTATGTGTGACATGGGTATTGCGTTTTGGCCTGCTTTCCTGCCATGCGAACTCACATGAGCTGTTTTTATTTAGTTAGTTAATGACTGCCACATTCTGCTACATCACTGATGCAAGCAAGGTGAATGCCCGACCTCTTGTACTTAGACCAGACAGCAGCCAGCTGCTACAGCCGCTCACTAGCCCGATCATAGTACTCGCTGTGCTCCCTGACCCACTGTCCCCACACTGGTTTGTTGTACCCAAATGTTAGTGCTCAGCTTATACGTCGATTGGTCATGCTTTAGGGTATGCGCTGTTCTTCTGAGGTGGTCATTTAAAAAAAAAACCACACCACCACCTCGCACTGGTTAGAAATGACAACATGTGCAACACAGTGACAGCTTCACACACACACACACACACACACCCCCCACCCCCCGCCCAGAGCTCAAATGAGCAAAAAGGGCCATTGAAAAGGCAGGAATGGCAGGGGATGGGCACAGCTGTCATTTAAGTTAAAGGAGATAGTCAATGGCTGCTGGCTTCCTGCTAATAGGACAGCAGTGTGTTTTAATGTTAAACAGATGCTGCAAAGAGCAGCTTGGCCTTCCTTCGTCACTGAGCGACTGGTGCAGAATCCCAGGAGAAATAACCACACACACAGAGACCAGATCCTGGCCCCATTCAGTCTGGGAGGTGCACGCACTGGTCTGGTCTCAGACTACTCTGGAGGACAAGACCCATTCTTGCTGACCTGGGCTGCCTCTGTTCACAGGGAAAAAAAAAAAATCAAGAAATTAGTTGTGGACTGCGACCCTGGTGAATGCAGGGAAAGCTGGGAGGCCCGATCAGTTGTGGGTCTTTGGGAAGACGACAAACAGGAAGCTCTGAGGAAGAACTGAGGCTGGGAAAGCATAAAGATCCTGACTAGGAAGTAGGCTTGAGAGAAGTTTATTTATGGGAAGGGGACACATCCTAAAAAAAAATCTGTGTTTGGGGCGTGTTGACATTGCTTCATTTTAGATCTAGCTAGTTTTATTTTACATTTGTGTGCTTCTCAGCGAAGCAGGCTTCAGCACATTTGATTTTCATTCAAGAGACAGCAGCAACTCCATCTAGTCGGTCACTTGTTTGCACCCCCATTTGTGAAACGACATGATGAACTCATTTTTTTTGCCTCCCTTTCATAACATCCCCCTAGTAAATATGCAGGGTGTCCTTCTCCCAGCTTCTCATTTTCAGCACACATTTAGTAACTGTAAGCTTAAATTCTGTTCTCACATGCTTCCTTTAGATCAGCCACAGAAGAGCAGATTTTTGTTTCCAGTTTTTCGCACCCCCCCCCAATCTGAAATAAACAAATCCCTACATCAGATCAGCTGCATCAGGAGTAGCAAATGTTGCTAGAAAGCACAAACTATTGTCATTGGTCTGGCAGAAGTGAAGGGCAGTTCTTAGTTCAGGTTTCTTGCCTTGGCTTCACCACCACCTTGGCTAGTCCCATGGCTCGTAGTGGGCTGTTTCTTCTCAGCTGTCATAGATGAGCCAGCTTTGCAGACTCCAACCATTGCCTCCAAGTACAGTAGAATCTGCCAAGACGAAAAGTCAACTCGTCTCTAAACCTGAGCCATTCCCCCTGCAAGCTCTCAGAGTATTGCACGGCTTAGCACAGCCTCATTGTTTGTGTTGAAGGTTTTCGTTCAAATGAATGTTGTGCAAAGGACTGAAGTACATGTTATTCTCCAGAATTCCCTCTATATCCCCGTTAAAACCTCACAGAAATACCTGTCATTTCTACTGAGGTCATTGTCCTAGAAAAGAACTGCCATATCACCTCACCCCTTTTACAGTGGTCATTACCAAATTCAGTCACAATGGCCAGCATGCACATCTGCATTTTAATTTATGCCTTCTACCTCCTCTTCCCTCTTGTTCTCTACTTTCCTCTCTCTTCTCTCCACGATCTGTGCTTGGAGCAGTTTCCTGCCTTGGGTGGTCAGACACGATTAGCTATACCGAATTAGTCCATGGTCCTTCTAGCACAGGACCAGCTGTTTCAGAAGACAAACCAAAACCCTCGTGAAGGGGGAGAGAAGGATCTAGACCCCCACCACACAAGGGCTTCCATTCATTCCAGTCCTCTCCTTACTACTGTAACCGTACCTCGTGTCATTCTCCACGCAGCTGTCTAGCCCTTGTTTGAGTCATGCTAAACTCTCAGCCTTAGTAACATGTTGGAGTTTATTGTATTTCTATGTGCCCAAATGGATCACTAGTCTAGAGAGCAGCTGATGCCATCCCTATTCCTGAGCCTTCCAGGCTGGCTGAGCCTGTGCAAGTCACTTCACTCCCCATGCCTCAGTTTCCCCATCTGAAAAATGCAGCTAGTGCTGTTTACCTCCTTTTAAAATGCTCTGTAAGAGTTAAGCATGTTTAGCAATTTTATATGTTCTGCCTTTCAACTGCAATGACTGTGCCCTTGGTCTTGGGGCAGGAAAATGGAAACAGCTGTTAACTGCATCTGCACTTCCTGCCTTCTGTATTACTGGGAACACCTTTATCCTCCTGATTCATCTCCTCTGTAAGGTAAAAAGCCCTGCTCTTAGACATTGCTAGCTGCCTCCTTATATCATCATCACTGGGCCCAAGGTCCTTGTGTTTTTGCTCTATTTCTAAGGAGGTGGGGTTACCCAGCCTAAACCCAGCATGCCAGTTGAGAGGGTGCAGTCATTTTAAGCAGTATTTTCTACTCATTTCTTAGTGGTTTATTTCTTCTGGAGGCATTGCAAATTGAGCAAAGACCATGCTAGAGCTGTCAGCCAGAGAGGCCAGGTCCTCAGAGCAGAGTTTATTTAGAACCCAATTGTGTTGACACAAAAAGGTCAGATTAGTCCCATGGACATTTCCTTACATTTTTCAACACTAAATGCCATTGTCGTTGTGCTGACATCTATCAAACTTTGTTAGGCAGCACCCCCCACCCCAGGGTCTTGGCATACATCCCTGCACGGGGTCAGGACAAGAGGTAGAAACATAAAATCCTTCAGGAACTGAGTTTCAACAGGACTGACCCCTGAAATGCATTAAGGAGCCTTAAAGAAGGCCCCTCAGTCTCACAGCAGCTGTTGTTTTATAGACAGGCCAAATATGAATTTTTCATGTAACTATGACATTGCATCTTGCTTCTATCCAGAACCCTGTAGCTGAAATGATGGCAGCTTTATTCGAGTCCAGAGAAAGAGGCAGCTTTCATAAATAGACAATAAATCACCAGAATTAATGTTGCTCCAGGGTCCAAACAAGGGCACTTTTTTCTTCACACCATTTCATGTAGCACAGTAGAGAAGCCAAAATAGTTGAGTGTATCTTGCCAAACAAAGCATGCCGAAAGCCACTTATTAAACTTTCTGAAAACAGGATGTGTACTGCTAGAAATGCTTGCTTGTATAAAGGTTTCAAACCACAGCCTCTTTGGTCCATATATGACAACGCAGAATCATTTTTAAAATTCAGGTGTATAAAGCGCCTACGCTAATATGGGACATTAGAAGGACCCAAGTTTGGCTACTTGAAGTCTCAAAATGCTGGCAAGAAAAACAGTTTCTCCTTTTTGTCTTCAGGCATTAAAACAAAAATCTACATTTCAAAAATAAGAGTTTTCAACATCAGTAATAAATTTGACTGACATCTTTTACAGTTGCACAAGACATCCCCCTACTGGTTGACATTTGCAATAACACATGTTATGCAATTAATTATTACTTCCATACCACTGGAGAACTGCTTCAGACACAGTATCACCAGCTCTTGAAATCTTATCGTGAATTTCATGGTATACAATGATTTTCATAAGGTCCCAGGTCCTGGAATTGCATGCTTATGTGAGAAATTCAAACCTTTTTTAAAAGATGAAAGGTAGGTTTCTAACTCTCAGGGTCAGGGAGAAAACTTTGAAACCATAACTCAGTCGCACCTAAAACACTCCAACACAAAACAAAAACCACTCTAATTTTATGATTTTTGAGCAGGTCTCATTTTTTTTCCAGACTGTGGAAGCAGTATTTAATGCAACAGACAATGTTTTAGTGTTGGAATGCCATTAGCCTCCACTTTAAGCATGGTAGCCGTCAAATGTTTTCACTCTGGATTCCTGTAAGTTAGATGCAAGAAAGCAGCTCAGAAACTTATCTAACACCTTTGTATGATTGTCTGTGATGGTTCTTTTAGTGTCTTCTCCTGCAGGGCTCCCTCAAGAAAGACTGGAAAGCAAAATGGTAGGAGGCTGCTGTAATTAAAAGCCATGCTCTGCTTCTATATTGAGTGTCCACCTACCCCATAGCAAATCCTCATTGACTTTGGCTTCTATACTGCAGTTTTGTACTTGTGGTCCACAGAGTCCTTGCAACAGGTTGAGTGAGAGCTTGCTAGTGACAGGGTGTTGGCTTATCTTTATTTCCAATTATAAATGGCTTTAAACATGAGAAGTTCATTAAATACTTGCCTCCTATGGGCTTTTCTAGGTACCTGGGGACTTGCAAAAGGCAGGTGACATGATTTGAAAGGAGGGAGACAGATGATTTCAAAGTGTGTGATTCCCCACCCGTCCACCCCACTGAAAAATCTCAGACCTCCTAATCAACAGCATTCATATTTTTCCCTGTTCCTATTGCATGTCAAGTTCTGCTTTTATGCCTAAGTGCAAAAGTAATTTTTGCTATTGAGAGAGATTTTTCTCATTCGTTTGCACAATGAGGCAAGAGGTCACTGACTGGATAGTGTCTGCTGCTCCCTGAAGTACAAAGGGCAGGATAGAGTTGCCCTCATAAAGTCCAAAACCCTTTTACCAGATGAGCACTTCTACAGTGCCCTTCATCAGTGAAGTTACAAGAAAACATTGCTTATAGAGCAGGCATGGCCAAACTGCGGTTTGGGAGCCGCATGCAGCTCTTGAATGAAAAAGCATGGCTCACGGAAGAAAGCCAGAGGAAAGCATGCCCGGCCTAGGAATTTTAAATCTCCTGCCCTAAGCATGCTCTGAGCGTGCTCAAGGGGAGCCCCAGCCAGTGCCTAACCGCCAGAGTGGCCAACTAAGAGGACCCTGGGGAGGTGGGTCGGCCTAGGGGAGCCAGCATCAGGGCCTGGGAGTTGGGGGGGTTGAGATGGCAGGGAGAAGCGTCGGCATGGTCAGAAAAGCGGGGAGAAGCTAAGTTTTTACTGTAGAGGTAGGTGTAGTTTTCATGGTAATCTTAAGTAATTATTAGAATCTGACATTAGCATGATCAATATTTGCCCTCTTTTTTCAATAAAATTAAAGTGTGCAATGAATTTTAAATTTAGTAATTTTGGAGTAGGTAAAATATGGCAATATTACTCAGCGTGGCTCTCGAAAGTTTAATAATCAACTTGTGTGGCTCTTGAGTTCCGTAAGTTTAGTCACCCCTGTTAGAGCTTCATTTTGAGGGCAGGTACAGGTCTCGTGTAGGAATTAACAGCCTCAAGAACCTAATTCATCATTTCAAGTTCACACAAGTGTTCTCCACCTAAAGCATCCACCAAACCTATGAGCAGTTTCCTTCCTTCTGCTTTGCTGTGATAAGAAAGTACTTCAGAGCCACAACAGCACTTTCCCCACATTCACAGCACCTCTTCCATTTCCCCCACCCCATTGACAATAAAGAGAGCCACCACACGCAGCAGGGAGGCACATTTTCATGCCACTTTCGCAAAGGCGCTGGAGTTCGTGGTAGAGACAGACACTGAAGTGTGGCTTGAGCCACAAGAGATGAGTAGCAATTGCACCCTTTCTGATCTGATTGTATCTGGCTTGTATCTGGCACACAGAAGGGAGACAACCACCTCCTGGTATTTACGCTCATTCCCAATGCAGGAAGGGGGACTTCCAATGCAAGGTATGCAGGACCATGTGGAAGCAAGCCTGAAGGTGACTATGGCAGAACAATTTAAAGCTAAAGATCATAGTCCTGAAAAGAGAGAATAAAAAGGTAAATTCTGTAAGGGTCTCTAGGCCAGAAAAAGCTCAAGTTTATTGCAGTGATGAGATGGGAAAATGAGTTAGTTGGGTAAGGATTTTTTCAAACCATTTTTAAGGCAGAAGAGAATTCCTAGGGAATAGGGCACGATTGCTGAAACTGTGGGAGGCCACATGCACCACAGCCTGAGGGTTGCTGGGGCAGCTAGATGGGAGAAAGGTCCTGGAATAGAGAAAGATTAAGGTGCTCCTGGGACTAGACTAAAATCAAAGAAATTAATGGATCAAGGTTCAGCTATATTAAAGATCAAATTTCAAACTATGAAACACCGAAAAAGTTGTGTCCCTCCAGGACAACACAAAATCACAAAACACAGAATGAAATGTGTAAGATCGGGGCATAAAGCTCTCAAGCAAGGAGATCTGACTAGGAAGGAAAGTTTGAGATTAGACAGACGCAGAACTAAACTATCCTTTAGGAACCACTGCAAATCCTCTCTGCACCACAGCAAGCATATCACTTGCAACAGACAATGCTATCCTCCCAAAACTCACTTTCTTTAAAAAAAAACAAAACAAAACAAAACAAAAAAAACCCCCTCAAAATCAAACAATAGCCCAAGTAGAGGTTTTAACCCACAAAAGTGAGGAGAGCCAGAGACTTCAAGATGTCTCCATTGCTACTGATTTTACATGGAAAGTGCTTGAATAGTGGTGGATACTAGTATAAAACCCTAAGATAAACAGACTATAGAGAGTATTTTTCTTTTAAGCATTTGGCACTGGTAAAGCTAGGTTAGAAAATGAAGTCTGCCCTCTAGTTATACAATAATTACTGTACAGATAGCAGGAGTAAGGCAGACATCCCCTTGCTATCACAGCAATAGAGCCCTGCAAATTCAGACATCCATGGACCATGTTTGCAGATCAGATATGGATGCAAATTTTGTACCTGCACAGAGGTCTGTACATTAGACTGGGCAGGGCCATGAAAACAGTTTCAATGGCCATTCTATGTAAAAGATGCAACAAGAACCATGCTAATTTAACAGACAAAAAAATACCATCCTTGAAGAGTGCTGAAGGTATTTTCACCAAGGACACTACCATCTTGCTTTGCGTACACTTAAAGAAAAAAGATACCAAACTATATAAACCTCTATACACCACTACAGGAAGCAAGAGTGACACCTATAACCCAGCCAGCAACATTGTTAATCTCTCAAGTTACACATTTACTCCAGCAGAGGAATCTGTTGTCTCGAGGACCTTCCTTCTGCCCCACAACTGCCATAAGATAAAATTCTGCGGTGACCTAGAGGCCTACTTTCGTCATCTAAGACTCAAAGAATATTTCCATAACACCACAGATCAACACACTGACACACACATGCCTTCCTCCAAACACTACAAGAAGAAATATTCTTCATGGACTCCTCCAGAAGGCCAAAATGAGAGACTTGACTTCTATATTGATTGTTTCCGCCACTGTGCCAAGGCTGAAATCGTGGACAAACATCATCCTTTACATCATAACCTCAGCCCTGCAGAACGCAACGCCATCCACAGCCTCAAACAACTCTGACATTATCATTAAGGAGGCTGACAAAGGAGGTGCAGTTGTCACCATGAATAAATTGGATTATGACCAGGAGGCTTATAAACAGCTCTCCAACACAACCTTCTACAGACCACTTTCCTCTGACCTCACTGAGGAATACCAAAAGGAATTACAACGCCTACTCAAGAAACTCCCTAAGACAGCACAAGAACATATAGACACAGAACCACCACCAGAACCACAGCCAGGGATGTTCTATTTACTACCTAAAATCCATAAAAAAGGAAACCCTGGACGCCTCATCATCTCAGGCATTGGCACTCTTACTGCTGGCCTATCTGGCTATGTGGACTCCCTCCTCAGACCCTATGTTATCAACATCCCCAGCTATCTTCAAGACACCATGGACTTCCTGAGGAAAATCCAGTCCATTGGAGAACTTCCAGAAAACACCATTCTGGCCACTATGGACGTAGAAGCTCTTTACACCAACATCCCACACAAGGATGGATTACGAGCTATTAGAAGAACATCCCAGATGATGCCACAGCGCAGCTTGTGACTGAACTTTGTGACTTTGTACTTACCCACAACCACTTCAGATTTGAGGATCATTTATATCTCCAAATCAGTGGCACTGCTATGGGCACCCACATAATATGCCAACATCTTTATGGGCGACTTAGAACAACGTTTCCTCAAGTCTCATCCCAAACACCTCTTCTTTACCTATGCTACATTGATGACATCTTTATCATCTGGACACATGGCAGGGATACTCTTGAAGATTTTCACAGCGATTTCAATAATTTCCATGATACCATCAAATTGAGCCTGGAACACTCCACACAGGAGATCCACTTTCTTGACACTACAGTACAAATCAGGGATAGACGCATCACCACCACCCTATACCGAAAACCTACTGATCGGTATAGTTACCGACATCCTTCGAGCTTCCATCCTAAACACACCACACGATCCATTGTCTACAGCCAAGCCCTAAGATATAACCGCATCTGCTCTGATCCCTCAGACAGAGACAGACATCTTGAGGATCTCTATCAAGCATTCTTGAAACTACAGTACCCACCTGGGGAAGTAAGAAAACAAATTGACAGAGCTAGATGGGTTCCCCAAAGTCATCAACTACAGGAGAGACCCAAGAAAGAAAGCAACAGAACACCACTAGTCACCACATACAATCCTCAAGTCAGACCTCTGCAACAGATCATTAAAGACCTACAGCCTATTCTAAAAGATGATCCCTCTCTCTCTCAAGCATCAGGAGACAGACCACTCCTTGCTTACAGGCAGCCCCCTAATCTTAAGCAGATTCTCACCAGCAACTACAGATCTAACAACAGAAACATTGAAGCAGGCACACACCCCTGCAAAAAACCACGCTGCCAGGTCTGCCCACATATCTGCACAACAGACACCATCATAGGTCCTCATCAAGCCTGCTACTCCATCAAAGGCTCATTTACCTGCTCATCTACTAATGTGTCTATGCCATCATGTGCAAGAAATGCCCCAACACCTTATACATTGGACAAACAGGAAGATCGCTGCGTAAGAGGCTGAATGAGCACAGAGCTGATATCAGAAATCAAAGAACAAAGAAACCAGTTGCTGAGCACTTCCATCTTCCTAATCACTTGATGACTGATTTGTTAACGACTGTCGTTAGAGATGTAGCTGGGACATCAAGACTTCAAAGAGAAACAGCTGAACTCGAATTAATATGCAAGCTAAATTCTCTGAAAGCAGAACTTAAGACTATAGGTTCTTTTCCCATTACAAAGAGTAATTTGACTTCAGGCTTCCCATGGTTTGAGCCTGTTAACTGCTCTGATTTGCTGTTACTTTATGACCTGATCCTATGTTTTACACCCCCTTGCATTTAGTTTCATTCCTTTCTGTAAGTTCACCCATCTGCGAAGCATCTGAGGAAGTGGGATCTTCTCCCATGAAAGCTCATGCAAAAAATAAATCTGTCAGTCAAAGTGCCACACAACTCCTTGTTGGTTTTTTTTTACTACACTTAAGGGAGCCCCTCTAACCACACCAAACTAAGTACTGTTCATTTCTGGCACAAGTCACCACTTTACCAGTATATATTTGCAGAAAGGGGTTAAGGAAATTGCCAATGCAGCTATACCATCTTTCCTTCCACAGGCATGGATCTTTCCGTCATCTATATAAGCTCCCATACTACCCTGAACAATCCTTCACCGTTCTCCCACTCTTCCCTCCCATTTTCTATTACATTCATTTATTGTGTCAAACTTCCTCATAATAAACTAGACACCTACCCTTTGTTTCAAGGCATCATGCCTTTTGTCAACAACTGGTCATGGATTCCTACTCAGAGCATGCAGAGGGAAGCACTGACCATCTCCCACATCCTCCAAAAGGTGTTTCATTTCCTACTTATTCATATGGAGCACTGCACACAGGCCAGACATTTATTTTAGAAGGAACCCCCTGAACATGTTAATTTATGCAAACCTGGTCCAACATTTCTATGGCCTTCTGCTTATTTCTAGTTTGACTTTTAGCACTGAGGCCAGGTCACTGATTTCAGTTACTGAACAAAACACATAAATCACAAATACTATTTTGAAAGATGATTTAAAGCTATGTCCTTGCATTGTATGCTATGCACCAGCTGACCCAGTGAACTCTTGTATGTAGTGAGATTTATTGCTTGTTATGTATTCAAAAAAGCAGAAAAAATTCTTCTGACAAAAAGCCATAGGTTGTTTTTCCTCTCCTGCTCTCCCACGTCAAGAAAGAACTACTGTAATTTCCTCCATGATATTGCCACTACAGAATGAACACCTCCACCCTCCCCCAGCCTCCAGGAGTGATGATCAAGCACAAAATTATCACTTCATGCATTTTATTGAGTCTATTTAAATTTCCATTATGACATCTTACATAGGAAACAAAACTCTTCCTAAACGTTCGCTATCAAATATGATCAAACTGTTTTATGACCTTTTAGAGTACCATTTTGTACTAAAGTCCAATATAAACAGATGTAAAGCACTGTACAAAAAGGAAACTTGTTACATTCTCAGTTTAATACAGGGCTTCCCAGCCAACAGCCTAACAGATACAGGGATTACGGAAGGACTCTTGGGATTTTAAGTGAAGAAAACCAGATAATGGAACCAAGAAAGATTCACTAATGGATTCACCCATAAGAAAAAATGAAACCTTGGTGCAAGAGAGGTTGGGAAACCCTGGAATAACAGAATCAAACTAGTTTTTACACAATATAATTTAATGTGCTTTGAGTAAACTACATTGCCACTAGATTTGCTTGTCTCCTTCCCCTTACCAACCTAACACAAACAAAAAAACGCCTCTTATAGGTGAAAACTGGAAATATGTAGAAGTGTGTTGCTCAATTCCCTTAGCATGACTTCAAGTTAACCCCTCCTGGGAGAAGCCAGATAAAACTGGCATAGGCATTTCCATGACAACCATGTTCCTAATCAACTCAGCATCTGATCACACAGCCTTAACCAAGTCACATAAATCCCCACAGTGCTACTAAGGAGAGGACATAGCAGATATTTACATAGAACAGTACATTACAATGATAGTAAGAGTCTCAAAATTAACAATGCAAAGAAAAGTTAAGACTGCAGCTAAACAGCTAAACCCAGCCAGCTGAAGTTTGATATTGCAATATATGAACTGATTAAGAAAACACACTGTTGGAAGACCCATGGACTATCTAGGCACACTGGTACAAAATGGAAACCCATGGTCAGCTTTAACTAAATTTCTTTTCCCATCTTAAAATTAGACTCTAGTTTCTATAACACAGCTCAGAATACACATTTCCTCAAAGTGTAGGCCAACATTTTAAAATGCATTTCTTCCAGAAATTATATGGGTGAAATGGTCCTCTGGACACTTCATATTTGCATAATCCATTGACACCTGACAGTCATCACCACCCATTGTGTCAACATCAGTTGGAAATACATTAATCTGCAGGTTGGCAAAATGGTCAATCATGGCTTCTCCAAAACTAGCACAGCATCTTGTTAGTGCAGCTGCTATGCATGCACGCTAATGAAAGTCCTTAGGAAACTTTAATGAGTCATTTCTATGCATGCAGTGCAGCAACTACCCTATGTTAAATAACAATTTTCCAAACCAGTGATCAGTTAACATAAATCAACTGCCTGCAAAATACTATTGCAAAAAGCAGTTTATTTTACAAAAGTGCAAGTAAGAGAACCCCAGTAAAATCCAGACACTACTTTTCACAGTTCTGTCACTTAATGGATAAAACCCATCTTTAAAAAAGCCTACTCATCTGCAGTTTGATTACAACTACTTACTGTACTCTTACATAACAAAAGATTGTGCACTCATGTTTAATCTCTTAAGTACTTCAGTATGTATATATTGGGGATCTGTTGACAGGATTTACACAAGAAATCCTGTAAGAAAATTCCTTGGAGTTAATCCCACACACCAGAATGACTGTCCGCATTGTACAGTTGTGTTTGTTCTAGCATCAGCTTTCCTTATACGAGCTCTAGCAGAGGAGGGCCTTCAAATAAAACCAACTTAACCAGCAAAGAAAGTTCTACTAAATACTGGAGACAGACATTTATTTTCCCCAGCTCTGAGGGAGGGTATGAGAAGCTTCCACAAGATGGCACCATAAACTAAGGAGAGGAGAACAGCAAATGTATCATAAGGTTGCCAGAAACTTTTTAATTTAATGTACACATGGGTATTAAAAAAAAAACAAAAGCTAAGAGCTGCATTTTAACTCTGAGCATCCAGTAAAGTGACTGTAAAAACAGCGCACAGCTATCTGCAAGTTCAATGCTGGAAAAAATTAAGTTTTAAGCTTAAGAAAGCAACAGATGCTAACATGTTAGAATGCTTGGCACCATAAGGATTACTGTATTTTCAAATAAATTGATTCAAGAGAGACTAACTTTAGTTAATTGTGAGCACCTCACTAGAAAAGCTTCTATACTTTACCTATAAAGCTTGCAATTTAATTTAAAATTGAAGTGTTGTTATTGGCTTTTAAAGCTTAATAACACTTTAAATTAAAGGAAAGAATGACTCCCATAAAATTTTGTACTATACAAGAATGGATTAGATTACCTCATAACACTACCATACTCAGCAGAGCATTCCTGCTGCTGCATCAGGGCAGAAATGTTCCATGGATTTGTTTTGCACAATTCATAACATGAAAGTCATTCATAAATGCCACAGAGTTACTGGGTGTAACTGAGAGCACAATTATACCATTGTGCATTTCCTGAACTGTTGCTGAGGGTGGTAAATGCCTCATCTGCTTAAAGGAGTTCCTCACTTGCAGCAGTATCAATCTTGTCAACTGCTTGAAGTCAAAAGAAAAATCCCAGTGCTCTTGGTAGAGGAAGAGTTTAAAATAGAATTTCATTATAAATAATTAAAACATGTGAACCATTCAAAGGATTCTTAATTGAAGCCAAACAGTGGTTTCTTGTACCTTTTTGGGGAACCTCAGGAACTTTAAACACCTGTTACAATTACATAAATTTAAAACATTAAGGCATCTCACTTTTAGGCAATCAAATCTACAAAGATGATTAAACTGCATGACTTTTGGAAACTAAGAACAATTTTAATTAACAAGACATAGCAACTGCTTAATGCTCCACTGCATATCACTTGTTGCTAATGTGCTCATGTTATTCTCATTTGTCCTCAGTTCCTCGTAAGACATCTGATTTTAAAAAGCCAACAGTGTATTTAGAAATCAGTAGCAAATACCACTATAAAATAATTCAGTTTTAATTCTACAGTCCAAGTCAGCAGTGTATTACTGAAAAAAACAAGTGATTGCATTCACTTATTTGCACACTGTAAGAAAGATTTTAAATTATGGTTTCCAATGTTTAAGTAGTTTTGGCTTAAGATTCGCTATCCACATTCATAAATGAAATCACTAATGTCTAATCTCCAGTTTATAGATGAACATCTCTCAGGGAGAGAACTTTTGAGAGCATTATTCATTTATAAATACTTTTGTCTTAAAAACATACAATAAGGAACACCCTTCCAATGATGGAGCAGGAAAGAGAACTCATCAGCCAATCGGGAAACACACCGCTAGAAAAGCAGGAGGGCTGCAGAACATCTTAGAATCCTGAGCTAGCTGATGAGAAATTCAATTATAATGACTTAACCACAGCGATATTCTGTATAACCACCACTCAAACACTGAAGACTGGCTAATGTAAAAAAAATTCGTCAGTTTGGGGTTTGTTATCTGAATATTAAGCAACATTTTGGATCTAGTCAGCAAGAGCAGTTCATATCCCTAGTTAACAACTACTATATTTTTACTTGAAACTAACTTTGCTTTTTGTGATAAGCACATAGCACTGACAGAGTAAAACATAAGGCTGATTTCTTGAGGGCAGGAGCAGGGGAAGAGGAGCTTTCCAACAGTGCTGAAGACAGCTGAGGTATGGTTTCCAAAGCAGACTTCAAACTGTTACAGTGTAAATGCACTTACAAGATTTGAATTTTGACAAGCTCACACTAATTTTTAATACAAAATGCAAGAAGTATTTAGACATTCTTTTAACAGTAAGAAATCATGTCTAATATTTTATGTTAAGGAAAATAAGGTGTAAATTCAAAAACTTGAAATTTCATTTTAAAATATGTTCCAATAAGCAGTAATTTAAGATTGACAATTCAAGAAAGAAATTTCTTAGAAGATTGTTTCTCAGATACACCTAAACATTAATTTCTCTACCACGGATACATAGGTGCCATGCAACTACTGTTGATTTTGGAGGCCTGGGTGTTAAACCAGTAACAAAACTCCAGATTAATTTGTCTCCTCCCACCCTAATTTATCAACATCTGTCTGCTGAAAGTTATACACAGCTCCCTCAGTGATTAAAATACAGTTTAATATAAAACTTGGGCAAAATCCTCACTGAATGAAACTGGTACACACAAGTTTGTATCATTACACATTAGTAACCATACAAAGAAAAGACCAGTCTTCAGAGCAGGTTTCTTATATAATCACTTTGGTGGCATTACTGAGCCAAAACATTGCAGTTATAACACTCTATTTCCTTCAGTTTTAATGCAATTAAGATGTCTAATTCTTAGCTGTTTTATTTTACAGTAGCTGTTCACAAATAAAGTAGTACAGATATGCACTGCTCTTGACAGTAACATTTACAAAAGCATCTCGGTTGTATTTAGTTTGCTCTGCATGTGGCGGGTCTCAGATGAAAAGCATTCTCTCCATTTCTAAGCATGGTACACTTTTAATTCTTAACGCATTAGTACAACAGTGCACTGGAAAAGTACTGAGCTTCTACAAAAAAAGCTTTACAGTTGTAAAACAAGAACTGTGATTTTTTTTTTTTATTTAAACAAGCATAGGCAATTCTTTTATTTCCACAAGATAAATATCCCAATTAAGCTATCAGCTCACTCTACAGTGTGCCATAGTGATGGGCTAGAGACAGCTGTACAACTGGAAGAGGACTAACATTAGTGTTATTTGCACTCACATGCCCAAGAATACCAACTAAAATTTTATTTAAGGGTGTGGCTGAATTAATTTCATTGTTCAATGGGGTAGCTGGGTTTGTTTTTAAAAATCCACTATGAAGCACATGCTGTAGCAAGGATGACTTCTCAGATAAATGCCTTACAGGGAAGAGCCGAGTGCTGAGATCTTCAATATTCACAGCGCACTGGGGTGGGGATGGGGAAGGAGCTTTATTGTGATGATGAAAAAATAGAGAAATTTATAGCAAATAGGTGTGCTGGAGCAAATAAAATTGTTTTGAATTCCAGGACAATGAAACTGAATAGATTTGGGGATTCTACTTAGAGATTCCCATTTTAAAAATTTTCATTCCAAGAAAAATGTTTCCATAAGAGAAGATTCAGTCTAACTCCTTACTTTACACTGAAACACCACCCAAAAAGTGGCCATAATGAAAGTGACTTTGTTGCCCATCACTACTACACCAACTGTTTGGTGATGAATTCAGATCTCATTTAGACAACACTTTCTCTGTTACCAGATGCTAAGACTGCTCTGCGACAAATAGGACAAGTGGAATTTTCTGATAGCCAGCGATCAATGCAGTGGACGTGGTACTCATGGGAACAAGGCAGTTTACGAAGCTTGTTGCCTTCTGTATATTCTGTAATACAGACACTACAGGTTTTCAGAGCATCGCTTTCACCGAAATTCCTCCATGCTAGGTTGTCAATTTGTTCTTTGGTGAGTCCTCTTGGCTGGTCGTCGTCATCCTCATTTAGTAAAAAAAACTGAGCTAGGCTAAGAAATGGCAAAGAGCCACTTTCTTCAAAAGTGACTGATCCTCTAGTACTCCGACCTTCCCGTCTAGCACCAGCTGTTGAACCTCCTTCATTATTACTTTCATACACCTCCCCTGAGCTACCTTCAGTACTTTCACTGCGTGAACTAGTACTACCACCATCACCTCCACTCTGTAGATCAGGAGCATCTATATTTTGGTTTGGGGCTTGGCCATTAGGATCTGCATCACCATCACTGTACATATAATAGTTTAACTCTCCAAAACCTGTCATTATCTGCCTCAGAATAGTCTGAATTGCAACTGATGTAGTCTCATTAAAGCCTGTGTTTATGATTCTACGGATAGGAATCCTAATGGTACTAACATAAGTCCTCACTCCAGCCCGTTCTGAACGTGAAAATGTGCGCCTAAGCCCTCCACGTTCACTCTCATAAGTGACTGTATTGTTTGGTGTCTGCGACCTGGATCGGGTTCGGTTGGCTATGCTGTCTCTCTGCCGATATTCTCCTGGACGGACTCTTCTCACTTGAAGATCAAGAACTATAGTAGGAGGCCTCTGTCCAGGAACTGCAGACTCACTGCTGCTGCCATTTGTTTCTGAAGAACCTAACACTGGAGGAGCAGGTCTTGTTTCAGGGGTTGAAAACAGGACTGCGTTTTCACTCGCCATCTCAGTCCCCATCGTATGTTGCCTTAACGAAACATGCTGTCTAGTTCTAGAACTTCCCTCAGATTCATTTACCAAGGAATGATCGAGTGTCTGAGATGGCATATTGTGATGAGACCTGTGAGAAGTCTCACTTGTTGGATTAATAGGTGACCTACTTCTGTCAGTCCTAGCCCGGGTTCTTCGTTGTTCTGGGCTCCTGCTTCTTGCTCTTCTCTGGCCTCTGTGAGGAGACGCTTCCTCAGTTGCTAATTCCTCAGAGGTACTTCTGTCTGATCCAGGCTGTCTTACCAATGGTGATTCAGGTCTTGGAATCTCAAGGTCACTTTGACTATTTTCCAAATCTTCCCCATTGGAGGGCTCTACTGATGGTTCATTTTCAACTTCTGGGTTTGGGTTTCCATTATTACGGTTGACATTTATTTCCAAACTGAATCTGAAATCACCACTGTTAGGGTTAGTCCGGCTCACTGCCCTCCAAGATTGGTTTCCTCTTTGTCCACTCCGTGTTGTATTTCCAGTCTGTCGTACCGTATTAAGCCAGTCTATTATGGAATCCCTATTAGAAACATCTTCTGTGGATTCTGCGCCTGTCAAAAGAAAAGGAACTACCAAAATTAGAGAACGGAGGTAATTTGTAGATTAACTGTTCCAACAATAAAATTCCTTAATTAAGCAACTCAGTTTTAACATATTTAAGCCCTTTAAACACCATAATGGTTTCATACTTAATAGCTTGATAAATGTTATGTCTACATGTGCTTTTTCTTTGAGGGAGCAGGAATGGACATTTTCCTACTGCCAATAATTATGCCTCTTTAGAGGCTGCAGAACAACAGCAAACAAGTCATTAAAATACTTGAAATTATTCCTTGTAACACTTAAATGGAAAGTCAGGTACGTTTCAGCTTTAAAAAAAGATCCGCATTTGATTAGATGTTTTTAACTAGCTCAAATGCTATCAATGCTGTGGTCTAGTACAGTAGTTACACCACAAACCAAGTAGCCTGGCATACATGGCTCTCTACTCTAACAAACTGACTGATAACAGTGAACAGCCATCAGCCCTAGTGAAACCTGAGTCTAAGTCTTCTATGCAGAGAGGCAATGCGGCAACCTTGAAAAGAATAAAGGTGACAAAATGTGGAAATCTCAGAAAGCAACCTGTTATGGGAACAGAACGGAAAGAAATCTAAAAAAAAAAACCCACACACAAAAAGAAGTAATTTCAGTCAGCACCATGGAAGTGAGATGTCTGCTAGTTGAAATCTCTCCAAAACTTTGAACTCTGAAGCAGATATCAGATGATCTTCACTTAATTCTGAAGCATAGCTAATCTTTTCCCTGCCTAAGCTTAACCTATTCCATTCCTGCACTCAAGATCTATAGCGGGTGATAAAGTTAAAAGCTTTCCAAATACAATATATACCTCTATTCTCATCACCGTTTTGCTGTGGTGGACCTTCTTTAACTTGGTGTAGCCTTCTCATCAATTCTTCTTCAGTAATTTCACCTTAGGAAGCAAGCAAAGATTTCCAAAACTATTGCCAAGGCAGATATATAAAGGCAAGAATAATCTACAGCCTAAGAATTCTTAAACCCACAGTCTTTTGGAACTGCAGATACTGTATTAGCAAGATACTGACTGCTTCTGAGTGTTCTTTATTAAGTTCTGACACTTTGTGATACCTGGAAGTCAAAGGTAGCCAAAGTACACCTCAAAGCCATTCAAATACTATTGCCCTTAAGACAAACAAGGTGCTTCGTTGGAGCACCTGACAAAGTGGGATTTTCTCCCATGAAAGCTCATGCTATAAATAAATTTGTTTGTCTTTAAGTGTCACAGGACTCCTTGTTAGTTCTGCTGAACTACACTAACACAGCTGCCCCTCTGGATATCGCCTTTAAGTAAGACTTGCTGAGGCTCCAGGTTCTAACACAGTTACAACCTATTCAGAACAAAATGGTGAAATTCTTGCTGGGTCTTGCAACCTCATCAGTGGTCATCTCCATCCTAAGTTAACTGAGCCCTGATTCACATGAGAAAGTTGCACTGGTTATCTCGGAGTGTTATTTTAAACTGATTTAAATAATCCAACGCAAACATCTTAGTAGACATTTCCAATTAAGAGGGCTGTTTTTTCTTTTAGTTCAATTTAGTATAAGTCTGTTAGGAATCAGTTTTAACCGAACTGAAATAAGCCACCCTTATACTGAAATAAGACCGTCCACAAACATTCAAACAGGTTTAACCAAATCAGTTTTAAGATCATACCTTTAATTAAACCAGTGCAACCTTCTTATGCAGAAACAGCTCAAGTGAGTCTGATTCTTAGCAAGATGCCAACAGAGCCCTCAGTAGCACAGACTTCGTAAGTCCTAGTGAAAATTAACCTCACAAAACTGAGTTAAAAGCTAGTTTAACCCAATTAGTGCTACCCTACCTTCATGGAACGGCCTACTGGATGCTTAACTGAGCAAAAAGGTTACTCTCTAGAATGGCATAAAATTGTAATAAAAATATAATAAATGCTGAAAACACATTCAGCACCACAATGGTGAGAGGAACTCAGACGCCAGAAAACAAGTGTAGTGACATCCAGATTCATAAAGTTTTGATACTACCTACATATCACAACCTACCTGGTGTTCCTAGCAGATTGTTATCTCTCATAAGCCTATAATCCTCTTCATTCAGGTTATTTACAAAGTGATAAAAAGCTTCTTCACGTTCTAATCGATCTAGCTGACTCCGGCGCTGTGCTTCTGAGTGATCAATACTTCCTTTATCATTGGAATCAGAGTTTTCCATGTTGACGAATAAGTGGGAAAGTATCTAAAAAAAAAAGAAGAAAAAACTACATATTTTGAAAACAGCACATACAAAAATGGATACAGTAATCTGTAACACTTATAGTCAGCATTGAATTTGACCTTCATGGCACACAGTTTTATTTGGATTATGTAAGGAAAAATTTAGTTTGTTGATAAAAGTTCCAGTTACAATGGTATCTAATATAACTACAACTTAAGTCACTACTTGGGTCAGCATTTAAATCAACTATTTTGAAAACATGATATGTTTAGGGAAGCATAAAAATTACAGACCAAATACCCCAAGCCATATTTTGTGCATCCAAAACTGCTCTGGAAGAAAATGTTTAAAATCTCTTATGGCATAACCTGATGTTCCAGCTATTTGATAAAGCAGGCTAAAGGTCACCTTCAAACAATCCTGTAAAGTATGCAAGTCAACCGAATCCAACACCAAGGTCTTGAGAAGGCAGTTTTTATAAGATGATGGCTCCCAAGCTCAGCGTTAGTAGGAAAGTGTTCTGTTACTCATTAGCAATCCTTTTGGCAGTTAAGAGGAATAACCAATCCCCAACAGCCAAAAGAATTTAGAATGTGAAAACCAGGAAGGAGAAATACAGCACAGTATTCTGAGACACAAAGATCAGTCAAGTTCTAAAGGGGCAGCTGTTTTAGTCGAGTTCAGTAAAACAAACAAGGGGTCCTGTGGCACTTAAAGACCAACAAATGTATTTACTGCATGAGTATTCGTGGGAGCAAAATGCCATTTCGTTGGTCACTTTGAAGATGGGGGAGCTTACAGAATGGGGGGAAAATAATCGTTTTGATTTGGTGTTACAGTGACCTGTTCCCATGACTTATACTTCCCTGCATTTATTTCCTCCCATTCTGTAAGCTCCCCCATCTTCAAAGCATCTGATGAAGTGGGATTTTCACCCACAAAAGCTCATTCAATAAACGTGTGTGTTAGTCTTTACGTGCCGCAGGACTCTGTTTGTTTTAAAGATCAGTTACTTCCTCAGGAAGAAATGGTTCTGTAGAAGAAATTCTAGGATTTAATGCCAAAACCAACTTTTACATGGAAGTTCAAGAGTCATTTTTGATGAACGTGGAATATGAGATTTAAAAAAAGTCTTGTACACCTGGCATACTGCCAACTGTAAACAGGAATCCAATATATGGATTTCCTGCATATGGTTACTTCAGTTAACCTACAGCCACTTAATGTATCTTTGAACATTAGTGAGATGCACAGCAGTATCTGCATTTGGTCAAAGACTACAGTGAAAACATACAACCTCTGGAGAAATGACATTAACCTTTAACACCTACAATTGTATCCAAACAGAAACAGAAACAAGGAAGCATGGCTATTAATCAGTGTGCCTCACCAATCATGATGTAACACACCATCTTGCACAACCTGTTATGCACCAATTATTTGGTTCTCTAATTAGTCATACACCTGGGGGAACGCTCCACTATAACACTGCTATCAGGAATATTTTCTTCTTTTAAACAGTGTCTGAAACCTCAAACACACTGGAAGACAAATAAAAACATTCTGGTTTGTGCTTTTTAATAGGAGAATTTCCAAATATAATAGGGCCTGATTCTCAAACACTTGTCTTGTACAGCGGTTTTCCCTCAGAGTCTCCACGGACTATATCTGAGACTTTCAAAAAGGGTCTGTATGACCATTTCAATTTTTTTCAGGGGCCTGCAAATGAAAAAAGGTTGAAAACCACTGGTCTAGTACATAAAACAGACCCTCTTTTTTTTTTTTGTTTCTAAACATAACTTTGTCAAGAAAAATCAGATTGTCTCTACAATTTAAATCATTACATCTCCCAAACAGAAAAGTGGCATTGCATGATCTTCAAGGCCCAGCCATTTGTTTAGGCACATTAAGGCAGGGGTCCTCAAACTGGGGGTACGGAGTGGAGTCATCACTTTGTGAGGCTACCACACCCTGAAATATTTTCAAAATAAAGTTTGAGAATTCCTGCATTAAGGTGACTTACAGAAGAGTTACTGTGTTTGTTGTCTTTCTTCTTCAAGCTCACAATTATGATGTTAGGTGTGGGAAATGTCATTATTGGCAGAAGACCTCAGAGGAGGGACTTACACAGATTAAACATTATTAGGGTTCCTACATCAGAGGTTTTCACACTGGTATAGCTATCCCAATGTAGCTTCACTAGTACAAACATGTAGTATTTATACAACTCTAAGAAACAGTTCTCATCTACCTCTGCCACTGTATAACCCTATCAATTCTTGGTGCCTATCACTGGGATACTAACACTACCACAATATGTGGAGTTTCCTTGGTTCTGCTTAGAAACAACAGGATTTAAATGGTGACATTAAAGCAGCACCACAACCATAGTCCTACCCAACACACCTACTTGGAAAAACTAACTAAATACAGATGTCTCTCGGGGGGTTTAAATCGCTGAGGCACACCATCCAGATTGCATACTGCATTCATGACACAAGCATGATGCTTAAAAGGACACCTGTCCACTAAAAAACCCCACATTAAGAGATCACAAGCAACATACTACTGTAAAGCAAGAAATACAAATAAAGGCAAGAAATACCATGTCTGCCAACAGAAAATCACAGACATCACTATGGCATCCTATTTTACTAGTATACCAGAGAGTTCATACATGGCATCTTTCACCTGTATGAGTATCTTGTTTTTATTGCTTTAGGTCAACTTATCATGAAATTTTGTTCTTACCTGCATAACACAACCTGAAATTTCCCTTCTTCTGTCAGCAAAGAACTGCCGAGGGAGAACAGAAATGTCTGGAGGGCTCATGTCTCCAAAAGGTTGTGAGTGCAGATCTTTTGATTACAGCCAACTTTAGTTTATCCATTAATGAAACTGAACATCTTTATGGAAGCTCAGTAAGATCTGTCTAAAGTTTGCTAGACACAAGAGTCTGTACAGCTACTTGACTGAAACAAGTTACAATCTTCTTTAAAACGGTGATGGGAAACATTTTTCAGCCATTGAATAACCAAGTATTATTACAGTAAATGCTTAAATCTGTGTGCCCACTCTTCAACAAGCCAGTGAAACGTTTTCCTTGTAGTTACTGACTAACAATCTGCTCAGAAGTGCCAGGCACAAATAACTAGTGATATCTCTACTGCTAATACAGAGCAGCAGAGTTATGAAAAATAGTAAGCTTATACTAGCAAGCAGTGATTAGCTATAGGTCAAGATTTTATAATCTGCAACGGAAGAGTTATGTTATGGTCTCCAGGATACAGATGATAGAGAACCAGAGATGTCCGCTTGGTATTAAAAGAAGTTAACACTGTCACTTACTTTGCTCTACTATCACTATTAAAATGTTCAATTAACTGATAGTGAGACAACTAGGCTTGAGCAGAAAGTCATATAAACTTCAGGGTGTTATTGAGAAGCCAATCTAAAAAAAGAGGGTCAGGCACTACAATTCAAGAACTCACTTTGGGCCCCACACAACAGTATACTGCATCAAGATTCAGGTGAATGGAGATTTTAAAATTTTATATGGTATCTTCCAACTGAGAATCACAAGACACTTCCCAGAGAAGTATTAATTGAGCAAATGGCACAATGACATAACCACTAAGCCCTCCTTCCACAAAAATAAATAAGCTGTTTCAATACATAGTAAAATAACTCAAAAGCTATCTGAGCTGTATTTACAGCAGTGTACTTAATATATATTCTTTTGTTTCTGTAAGTTTAACACCCCCACCCCCATACACAAAATTAAGTAGCAGCCAAACAGTCACTGCTGAAATCTGCAATAAGTATTAGGGAAAAGGAAACTTAAGACCCTAAAGAATTAAAGTCTTTCCTTTACACTGTTTGGAGAAAAAGGAACAATTAAACAAAAAAAACAAAGTTGTGATCTCCATCAGCAATACGGAGTCAGTCTCAAAGTGCTAAATAATGGAGAGAGAGACAAAGACCAAACAAATTAACGAAACAGTAAACACTGTTAAGAACAGGATAGAAGGAGTTAATCTATCCCAAAATGGCTTGTGTCTAAATGATATTTAAGATTAGCTGAAAATATATGGTTTCAATATTTAAGAGTGATGTTGCTTCATTTGGTACAGACAGGATATTTTCTAGAAAATTAGATTCCTATATGTTATGCGGATTTCCTGACTCACCTCCCAACAATTTAATTTGTAACTACATATACATAAAAGGGATGGTTAGTAGATGGAAACAGTTTTGCACTTGAGTCCAAAACAAGACCAGTTTCTAAACAGTGATTACTTATTACACCTTCCTGCATCATTACCAACTGATATACTTCCATTCCACAGGAACAATTCATCCTTCCTGATAACAACAGGCAAACCATCTATCAGCGTAGAAATCAGAGGTGCTCTTACCAGAACCAAACTTCCAGAAAAACATACAAGACAAAAATCAGATGCTGACTTGAAAATATGTTCATTTCCTATGACAAAACTCTCTCTTGTTGAAAGCTCTTCCCTTGCAGACTAACCAGAAAAGCTCCCTACCACCACATAACACAGTTTGACAGAAATTCAGTTTAGGTACTGGAGCATCTTGAGCTCCATTTTTCTCAAGGTACAGAAAAAATCTGCAGAAACTAAGATTTTTAAAGTGCCTTATTTAACATGGATGTGACATAACCAAATTGATGCTAAGGCTTCAAAAACAAACAAGTACCATCTGTGCTCTTCTAAGACGCACAAAAGAAAAAACTAATAAAAACCATTTGAATGAAGCCACGTCAAACATCAAGTACTTTACAAATTAATTTGAACAGTAATACACCATGTTACATGTATTCCCATCTCAAAGCTATATCACGAGTCCATATTGTAAATCTGTGGTCTCAAAAGACAGACTAGAGAAAATGACTGCTGAGTAACCCCAATTACTAAGAGCAGTAAAAGATAAAAGCATGTGATGGAGAAGTCTCACTGAGATTTGCACTCCAATCCTACAAGATAAATACAGATAAGACTACTGTGTCTAACTGCAGCCTTTTTGAAGACAGTTGGTTTTCCAAATAGACACCGAGGTCTGCTTACATGTCTCTTACTCCAGGATCAGGGCCTTCATTCAATCTAATCTGAATATCTATACTGCAGAGGCAACAAGGGATTGAGTTCCTAAATTTTTTAAGAAGTCCGCTTTAAATTGTGGGCTCATTCTTTTCCTGTTTCTATAAACCATAATGGAAGTAGCATGAATGTACATTCTAAGGTAAAACAAACTAGACACAAAAAGCTGAAAGTATCCACCTGGAAATTAAATGTGATGGACAGAGACATATCTTAAAAACTTACCCCAAACATTACACTGCTAAAATTTCACTTGTACACTCTTCATGTCAAAAAGAAAAAAAAAACCAAAAACAAAAAAACCACAACAAAATTTAAGGTGGAAAAATGTCAACATGCCAAAGAACACCAGAAAAAGTACTGTCTTTTTACAATGTATCTGTATAAAATGCTATTTTAATAAAGGAAGAAAGATGTTTGCAGAGCTCTAACAAGCAGAAGCCATTAGAGTCAGAATATCATTGTAATCATGCCTGCGTCATGGCAGCAGAACATATGTCAATAGAACGATTCATTCATAGAATTCCACTGTGAACTCTGAAGGCTCAAAATGTTATTTTCCTTATTAAAATAGCATTTGTCAAAAAGACATGCGGAAAACAAAAATTAATAAATAAGACATTATGTTGCTTCTAGTCTTTAGTTTAGACTGTTTATACCACAGAAGAGAAGACCTATTGGACATGAGGTTTCACAAGCTTCCAGCACTGGAAGAGGAGTCTCATGAAAATGGTGCTCTCTTGCTCTAAAAATGAGCATCCCGTAAGGTCAGCAAGCAAGACGCCCACTCTGAAGTTAGGAGGAAGCAGCGCTGTGGTATGTCAGCAGCCAGTGTCGTCACTGAAAGGGAGAGCAGCAAAAGTAGGGTAGCATCCTGGGGATCCAGACCCGCAAAACTGACGACCGTCGAGTAGTGCTCAAATTTCAGAAGAAACAGGACCTCCAGTTAATGGAAGCTCTAAATCAAACATAACCTGTAGAATTTCAATGCAAAAAACATGTAACTTCAACTCTTCTTTTAACTCCACTTCATCCGCAAAATTGTTGCTATTACAGATTCTACTGGAAATAATATGCCAATGCTATGCTGACCGTCACTACAAACTGCAACCAACAAATAAGGATTATAGTACAAGCCCATCCTTTTTTGCTAATACATGATATAACTCCCAGATATAAAGATTTAAAAAAGAGATCCAAATTTAATAACATTTAAGTTACATACTGTGTTTAAATATAAACTAAGCTGTATGTAAGATTACAATCTCATCATCTGATTTTCACGACAACCAAGAAAGATATGTTCATGTAGATCAGCGGCTCACAACCACTGTGTCGGGACACATTACTGTGTTACCGTACAACAGTAAGCGTGACGTGGAGAATCAGAGGTCTGGATACGGGGTGGGAGGGTGGGTGGGGATCCTGCAGGGTCATGCACGCTGCCAAGCGTGTCATGATCCATAAAAGGTTGAGAACCACTGATGTAGATTATTAATGAGATTATGAATACAGATGCCGCCTGTGTACCAAAATTTGTACATGACTTTTTGGTGAAAGTTATTTTTAAAAACAAGTTATTAAAATTAGGAGGATAAAGTAAATGGTTATTAGAATATCTTACCTAATAATCAAGTGTTGCCACTTGATTTTTTTTTAAGCGATGAAGCTGCTCAGCTTTGCAGTCCTCACTGAAACAAAGAGTTAAACATCAGCACTTCAGATCAGTTGAGGAATACCAACCGGTGTCTGCTAACACAGACCAGAACAAAAAGAGGAAATTGCAGCCTTATATTCATTTTATGTTTTTAAGCACAGCCAAGAAGCATTATGAGAGTAAGAGAAAAGGAAAAAGAAATGTTGTGATACTGCTAGTTACCTTTATATACCCATGGTATGATATATCCCTACACTAAAGTTTAAACACTGCCAGTCTTTTTTTAAAAACATGGGTTTTGAGATAGATGCCTATTTACAAATCACTCTAAACAAGAGATTCTAAAGGCAAAAAGGTATAGATGCGTTACGTTTTTATAATTTAAACACTTTGGTTTAGGTTTGTATAAGTTCCACCCCTCTCTTGGATTTTACCTAGAAGAGCATTTAAAAGTGTATAGAACACGTTAGCTAATATGCTCTAAAAGTCCAGTGTAGACTATTCAGCTAGTAAATAAGTTAATCAAGCTAGACTTCAATTAAGCCAGTTTAACATGTCTTAGCCTAAATACCACTTTGTCTCCACTAGATTTGTTAAAAAATGTTACTGTACTAGAGTTCTAAGAGATGCCTTAAGATCCTAGTTTAAACACATTCTTACAACTTCCCTACATATAAGAATCGTGCTGTTTTAACTATGCAATGGTACAACATCCCTCCTACCCATGGTGTGAAGACAATTTACTAGTATGAAGGAATTAATACTCGTACAGCTATTTCCCACAAGGGAAAGTGAATAAGCTACATAAGAGCAAAACATCTTTATATCAGAATAACTTCATCCACGTAGGGGGCTATACTAACATCAATATTTTTGCATTAAAAAAAAAGTTGTTCCCTCAAAACAAACAGAGAAGTACAAAAAATGTGGAGATTAGGCCATAGGTTGTTCTGAGCTTGGTGGAGAGGTGCAGAGAACAAACTCTCAACACTCTTTTCCTTTAACATGTTGACATATCTCTGAGTTAGTTAATATGAACTGGACAACATTTTCAGGTGAAGGACCTGCTATTTAACCATCACATCACCTTATGTAAACATTGGTATGGTTAATTATGTGATATTAAGAGTCATAAGCACATACATCTTTAGTACTACTAATGGGTAGGAAGTGATTATTTCCTTTGTAACCTCTCTAATGAAACATGGTGTCTTCCTTTTTTGATAAGCAGCATTTCTGATTCTCTTAGCTTCCAAATAATGATTATTCATTCTGAAACGGTAAAGCTATGTTGGGCACACAGAGCCACTTTTAAAATCTGGGCAATCATTACAACGTATCCAATATCATACTCCACGAGAAATTTTAACTTCAACTGCAAGAAGCAGCAGCTACTGTTTAATTCTCAGCACCCTCTGTCAAATTACTGTGATTGAAATGAACAGAAGATGGATGTTACCATTTCTTTACTATCTCACAGCCACATCCGACTTATCTCATAGCCACATCCAACTTGAAATTAAGCAGTACGTCCAGTAGTGCTGATGGGAAACAAGTCAAAGGTAGTACAATCTGCTTGATTATTGTTATTTGGGTACAACTTCAGTCTGAATACTCATTTACTCCATGCTAAGCAGAGCTCTTCGTTTATTCATATCAGAAGATACAAACTAGATCTTTAAAAAAAAGGGGGGGGGAGTCCTGTGGCACTTTTAAAGACTGACTAATTTTAAAGACTAATGTCTCCCATGAGCTTTTGTGGGCATAATACATGCATCTGACAAAGTGGAATTATGCTCACAAAAGCTCATGAGAGAAATAAACTTGTTAACCTTTAAAAGCACCACTGGACTCCTCACTTGTTTCCCTGAAATAGACTAACATGGCTAACTCACTGGAGACTACATAAAGTTTTACAACTAGTGTCCTTGAGGAGTTTTTTGGCATTGTATAAAGACATCAACTAATAGGTAATGAATCAAAAATCCCTAAAACATACAGACTATAATCTGATTCTCTTCTGAAACCAATGACTACAAACTGCATGAAATACTCCAGATTAACCCAGGTGAGACATTTTGAACTTCCATAAACAGACCCAAGATTATGCACATCATTTTTACCACATCCTCAGAACGCTTCTGGGGAAGTGATAAATAAAGATGACTAAAAAAGTAAGCGAGATTACGAAGACAAAACTGGGATCACAAGGCCATGCGTTTTAGTGGCTCACAAGGCTGGCCACTCGAAAGCCTAAGAGCCCCTCGCGCCCCCTCTCCTCCTGCCCCTGACGTGGGGAGAACCAAATGACGCTGCGGGCCTGAGTAGGAGGCAGGGACGGGCGAGAAAGAGGCCTAAGCCTCCTCCCAAGACAAGCCAAAGTTTCGAGTTTCGATTCCCCTCGAGCCCAGCTTTTGGGCCGCGGGGCTTCCCGAGGAGGCCTGACCCGGTCCCAAGGCGGGGCCTGGAGGCAGGGCGGAGGAAGGGGAAGAGGCCTGGGCTGTCAGTGCCCCCCTGCCCGAGGAGACGGGGGCAGGACGGCGGCCCCTCACCAGGCCCGCGCTCCCACTCGGGGGCCCAGGGATGGCCTCCAAGGGGGCCCCTGCCCCGGGAGCGCGGCCTCCTCCCCCGCTAGGCACCGTCGGCCACCCAAGGGACCCGCAACCAGAGCCGCGGCCGCCGCCTCCCCTAGGCCTAGGCCTAGGCCGAGGCCTCTCCCCTCCCCAGGCCATCTTGAATGTCGCCTCCGGCCTCGCCACTCACCCGCCGCTGGCGCCGCCGGCCCCGCTCTCGCTCCACCGCTCGTCCCGGCACTCAGCTGCCTCCGCCCCGCCTCGCCCCGCTCCGTCCCGGCCCGAGCAGCAGCAGCGTCTCCTTCCCTCCCCCTCTCAGGCCGCCATCTTCTGCTCCATTGTTACCAGGGAAGTGCGGGGCCGGAAGTGAGCGCGGCCGCCACAGGAAGTGGAGGAAAACTCCCCGCGCATGCTCACTCCTGCCGCAGCGAGCCACCATAGAGCGGGGAGGACCGGGCGGGAGAGAGCGGACTGGGCGAGGCCGCCATTTTGGACGACGCCAAAAAGGAGGGTGGGGCGCTGGCGGCGGGGGGAGTGTGGAGTCGTCGCTCCCTGCCGCACAGTGGTGGTGGCGGCGGCGGCGGCTGGCGCGCGGCGACGTGACGAGCGTAATCGAATGTCGGCGGCGTTGGGCCGGAAACCAAGCCCCGCCCCCCACGCTGGAGGGCTCCAGGCTGGGCGCGCGAGGTGGCCACGTGCTGCGCGCGCGCTCCCCGGCGCTGGGCGGCCTGCAGCTGTGTTGCCTCTAGGCTGCGCGCCTGTGCACGTGTTGTGAAACCCCCGCACACAGCAAAGTAAAGCATGCACCAAAAAAAAAAAAAAATCACCAGGGCTAATACGTTTATGCTGCTTTTAAGAAGGTGATGTCAAGTACCATGTTTCCAATAAGGTTTTGTAATTTATAAAATCATTTCCGTCAGCCTATCCAAATAAAATGTTGACGGTATTAGCCTCAGACACCTTTACTTTGCTGCACTCACGAGTCTGACCACACTCACTGCAGTGTGCACAAATTGGGACACCGGTTCCGAAAATTTGCTCAAAAGAAATTTTTTGCACGCACAGCCTGTGAAAAATTAGGGGGAATGCTAGGCTGCAGCGTGGGGTGATTCAACCGGGCTCCCTAGTGCAGGCCTGAACCTGTGGCCGCAGGCCGGCTGGGGTCCCTTCAGGGGCTACACCGGTGCTGAAGCAGGGGTGGTGCAGGGTGGAGCGCTGGAAGTGGTAACATGCAATAAATAAATTTGTTAGTTTCTGAAAGAGTTGCAGGACTCCTCCTTTAGTTTGTTGAAGTAGACTAACACAGCTAGGAGGTACGTCTCTGGCATATGCATACAGAGGAGAGTGTCACAGAACCCCTGCATGTTGCTGCAAAAGCTGGCAGATGAGCTGCAAAGGTATAAGTAAAAAAATTGCATTGCAAAGAATGAGCTGGCTCGCAAAATGAAAGTATGTGTACACTGTGAGCTTAATTCAGTTTAAGGAGGCTCAAGTTGACAAGCAAATCCTTGGCTGCATTTGGAGTTCCTTAAGTCAACTTATGGGCTTCCTTAACTCAACTTAATGACTCCGGTCTTTAAAGTCAACTTCATAGGTTAAGTCAACTTAACACAATGTGGCCATTAAAGTTGACTTAATAAAGTTGACTGAGTGCAGTGGCGCCATTTAAGTCAACTTTATAAAGTCGACTTAAACCAGGGGAGCCATTTAAGGTCAACTTTGTCGACTTTATAAAGTTGACTTAAAGCAATGTGGGCTCACTAAGTTGACTTAATGAGGTCTATTTACGGTTGACTTTAACTAGACTTTATTAAGTTGATTTAATAAAGTGCACTTAGCTTCTGTAGTGTGGGCATAACCATCGGGACCCAATGCCTTTACCAAATCCCTAAAGCTCGAGGCATAACCCTTTTAAGGCACCTTTCCCGTGCCTGTTTTTCATCCCAATCCATAGGGCTCAAGTGGAAAGGCATCTAACTGTACCCAAATCACAGCTTAGGGCTTAGGGTCACTTATTTCGAGGCCAGAGGACTCTGGGTGGAACCTGGTTAATTGAAGTACCCAACCTGTCCCAATCCATATGGCTCTGGCTGTAATTTTTAAATTATTTATTTTTCAAAATCTCTACAAACAATCAGCAGCATCTATTAATGCAAATTGCTTAGCTAATGGGGGAAAATTACAGGTTTGTGAGATCTTTTATCAGGAAGGAATCTTACAGAGCAATAAAAGGACTCTTTCTTTGTTCTGCTGAACTACCTCTTTGGAACTTAACAGCGTAATGTCCTTTATTCTTATTTATTACCAGTTATCAAAACAGCATATACACGCTAAGCATGCAATGCTCACTGCTCACAATAAGGCATACAAATGTCTCCTGGTGGCCAGTCAGGATTAGGTCATCTCAGGACTTCAGCTTCTTCACAGTATGGTTGTCATGGTGTTGACATCTGTCAGCTCTGATCTGGGGCTATGTCCTGGAGCTAGGTTTCAAAAAGCTTTCTTTGAACCAACTTTATATAGTTAAAAGTTAGACCCTGCTTATCTGTAGCTTAACCAATCGTTTTAGACAAAACACCAATTCCTGCACACTATAAAGCAGCCCTTTAACCAATCATAACCCATATAGACAGAAACGAAGAATGAGACAAATAATTGAGGTGGACAATAGGAAAGCGGGGCTTATAAAGATAAAACAATAAGTGTAGATTTTAGGCCCATGACTGTTGATAACTGAATTTATTAGTAGCCAGTTGCACCATTCTGCCATTGCTGTATTCACAGGTACAGATTCATGGAGATCAATCCACCCACCGGCCGGCTCACAGGGGCACTTCTGGCATGTTTGGTATCAGCACAAGACATTTACATGTTGGTTTTCAAAACACCAGTGACCTCGAATGGCCAAGGAAGATTTACTGTTGGTTAGGAGGCGGTGTGGCCTGGTAAAGCAAGCTCTAGACTTGGATTCTGCTTCTGGCTCTGCCACTAGCTTGGTTGCTGATGGAGCCTGCTAGTCACTTTGGATTAAATTCACCGAGGAACTTAGGACAATGGATAATGCTCACTGTCTCCTCACCTAGCTTTTAAGTTCCAAAAATCATTTGTTTCAAAGCCTGAGGTTGATGCCTAGGCTCCCTCTAAAAGGAATGGGCTGTGATACAGAGCGTGCCGTGTCCTTGGCCACAACCCACAACTTAGCATGGCACAAGGTCCCTAGCCAAGGGGGAGGGATGTTTCCAAAGCCCTACGACGTTGAAGGAGTTTGGCACTTAAAGCTGAGCTGCAGGGAGGCACCTGAGAGTCTCAGCTGTGAAAACCCTCGCTTGGCATTAGTTCCTTATGTTATTTTGCAGGATGCTCTCCCACATAAAGGTACCCTAACAGTTAGGCTGTGGGAGTGCTCTGGTTCAAGTCCCCATGCCACCTGAGCAATGTTCCCTCTAATTACTCATAGGCTGTGTGCACAAACAATTTCTTTGTGCATGCAAAAACATTTCTTTGTGAGCACCAATAGTAGCGCTATTGAATTTTTTTGTGCACACTTTATTTTATTGTGTGTGCAGGCTTTATGACCTGTGTACATGTGCACGGCTTAGAGGGAACAGTGCACCTGTGTGGAAGAAAGTAGATGGCAGAACCCTGTTCAAATCCTAGGAGAGCACCTAACCACCTGACTAGGAGGATGCAGCCTGATGTAGCCAGTCGCTCTGTCTTTCCTGTTGAAGCTGTTCCATTCGAGAAAGGAAAAGTCTTAGTCACTGTTTTTGTGGGTGATTGTAGGCTGCTAGAGAAACACAGTTGCCATTTTGCCAAGGGACCAAGCACCCCAGGGCTTCACTTGTGCAGCAGATACTGAGGTTCTCAAAGCTTTTCAAAACCATCATGGGCAGTTGTTTCCTATTCTTTTTGACTTTAGGGATACAGATAATATTTTTTAGAACCATAAAGGGCCACCAGTCTCTGCAAGCAGCCCCTCCCCTCTGCAGCCAGACAGAAGTAGTTCAGCAAGGTGGTAGCTTCTTCTGATCTCTCATCTCCCTGGCTGCCACAGGGAAACCGCATGCGTTCTGTGACACCAGGCACGCTACCTGGGCCTGAGGCAGGGACTCCCTTCTGCACCCAGGGGGATGAGAGATCAGTGCTCCCCACTTCTACCTCTTGCTCCAGCAAGGACTCTGGCACCTGGGGACCCCCCAGGCAGAGCTCTTTGCTTTTGGCTGCAGCTGGGGAGGGGCGAGCTGATCTTCCCTCCATCTCGCTTCAGCAAGGATCCCAGACCCTATGGAGATAGGCAGAGCACTTTCCAACCTTCCCTGCTACAGCCAATGGGAGACGAGTGCGGATCTCCCATCTGTCTGGCTGCAGCAAGGAGTGGGTACCGCCTTGTCCCACAGCAACACACATGGTTCTTAGGCAGTGGCTCCCTTCAGCAGTACCTGCCACTCTGAAAGACCCCAATCACTGATCCAAGACATTTTAATGCCCATTTGCCACTTTGAATAGCAGTGGTTCTATGTAGAAGTGTCATATTTCAAAGAGACATCAGGAAAAAATAAGTCTGCATACAGAACTGTCTTGCACAGAGAGAGAATCCAAATCTACAATAAAAGCAATATGTAACTCATCTTAAAGTGTTTTTGATTTGATAATGTGTGCGCTGAGAAAGACAATTACAACACTTTTCACTGGAAAGTTTAATGTCTTTTCCTTCTGAGCTGGTAAATAAATCTGCTTTGAATTCCCTTGAGTCTTAAAAACTGGTTATTTGCTATTCAGAGACAGAGAAAAGCATCTTTTTTCCCCAAAAAGTGTATTAAAATTCTAGCAAAACTCTTAATTTATTCACAATATATATTAGCTAAGTAATAATCCAAGTGCAGTAAGGAGAAAACTCCAAAGCTCCTGGGAGCTTCTAAAGCTGAGGCAAAAAAAATAAAACAAACTCAAACCCTATACATAATAGTAACATTAGCAGCATCAGGAACTAAAACAGGTAACTGAAGTTGAACAACACTCATGCAGCTTGTTTCTAGGGCCTAGTCTATATTGCTGTGCTGGGTTGATGGGAGACATGCAAACTATGGTCTATAGAATTCATATCTCCCATAAACTTACTTACTTTCCCTCTTACAACAGTGTTTTCAGTGAGCTGTGCCAATGGGAAGTGCTCTCTGTTCGATGCAGTGTTATTCTTTTTTGGGGGTTGGGGTATAGAAAGGGTATGAAATTACTGCGTCCAATGGAGAGCTCTTCCAGGTTGATTGAGTGGGCCTCCACTGGCTGCTCAGTCAATCCCGCCACATCGATATGTGGAGACCAGTGCAGGGATTTCAGTATAGACAAACCGTAGGACATCTCTCGGTGTGAATATCTTGCAAACTAAGAACCTGAAGCTGCAAATACTTCTGCAGATACATTTCTTTATTTATGTAAGCAGTCTTCAACTTTGGAGTCTAAGTAGGGCTGTATTTGAGACGTAGGTATGTGGCAGGCCTGCAGGTACAACCCAGGACTGTAGGATTACCTGGCACTGGTGATTTATTAGCCCCTTTTTCCACATCTCCCCAAATTGTTACTGAGCCAGTGATATACTGTGGTGCTAACAGGTCCTGCATTGATTAGAGAAACAGAAAGATAAGTGAAGAGATGCATACACATTTGAAAAATACTCAAGAGTTAAGGGTGCTACTCTGAATTCTAACCCTTTTGAACAACAGCGTAAGTTGAGAGAGCATTAGCCCTTGTTCTAAATATGTAAGAGCTGGTGTGCTGGTAAATCATAGAAGGTTTGATATAAATAGAGGGTTCTCTACCAGCTCCTCCTGCAGGAAAACCTTTAGGAGTGCCTTAAATAGGAAGCCTTTCAGCCAGGGCTGGCCCAAACTTTTTTTGCCACCCAAGGCCAGCAGGGACTTTGGCCACCCCCACCAGCCACCGGTGGAGTGGTGCCGCTGTCAGGATCCGGCCCCATCTGGGGGTCCAGCTGCAGGCAGGGAGTGGAGCAGCCCCAGCCCAGCCCTTGGCGCCCCCTAATAATTGGTGCCCTAAGTCACCTCTATAGAAGAACCAGCCCTGATTTCGGCTTATCTTCACTGGGACTTTTCTCTGATCATTTCCTCAAGGGAGAGTGTTCCCCCATGAAAGAGGCCACATGCTACCTCTATGCCCCACATATTTCAGAAGGTCAGCCAAAGGAAGGCCCCACCATAAGGGAGGCCTGGTGGTCAGTGTTATTTTTCCACTGCCTTTACCCCCTTCCTACTGTTTTTCCTTGGCTTGCTAGAGTCTGGCTCTGAATTTAATGGACAGGACAAGGGGAGCCACTGTCACAGGGAGAGGTGGATGAACCTGCCCACCCACTCATGCCTGAGATGGGAAGATTTGTGCACAAAAGGTTTTCTTTGAATGCAGGTGCAGATAAGGGATGTACAATTAGGCCCATTGTTGCCACTCTCTTATAGTCACTGAAAAAAAACCTGTCTGTTGTACTGGCCATAGATGTGAGATATGGATAACAAAAATAAATGGATTTTCAAATAATAGTTTATTAAATTTTATATAAAGGATCACACAAGAGTAAGATAATATTAGAGCATCACGTTGCCATGGGAAAAAAATCTTTTAAAAGATAAAATTCCTTTGATTTATGACCGAGAGTGGGCTTGGTCCATTACTACATGGAAATAGTAAAACTGTCAATAATAAAGCAGGAAAGGCAGAAATGATTCAATAAATGTTTCTGTTCTGCATTTAGGAAAAAGATAATACATTAATTTAAACGATGATGGTGAAATACTCTCCATTCCAACAATAATTCACAAGGATGATAAACAGCAGGACAGGGTACTTTGTAGCTAAGAGTTTTAAAAGAATTGATGTGGCACTTTATGGATCATTAATTGCTCATTGTTAAAAAGACCTGGAATATTCAGAAATCTCAGAAGACTGAAAGAAAGATAATGTTGCTCTTATAGAGGGTAAACTGGATGTTCTATGAAATTAGACACCCGATCCCCTCCAACCCTGACCCATCCACAGGCTCCCCGCCACTACCTTCCCTGAGTCCCCCTCCGGCTCACCATCCCCCAACCCTGAGTTGTCTGCCAACACCCCCGACCACCTCCCAACCACCACCAACTTGACCTGCCCTCTGGCTCCCACATCCCCTTAACCCTGACCTAGGCAAAATATTGGAATGACTGATACAGGACTTGATCAATGAAGTATTGAAAGAGATTAACAACTAATGCCAATTAACAGGAGTTTGTGGAAAATAGATCATGTCAAATTACCTTGATTTCTTTTTTAATGTGATTACAAATTTGGGTGACTAAGATATTGTTAAGATATGTAGCCTTCTGTAAGGCTCTTGACTAGTTATTGCATGACATTTTGATTAAGAAACTAGAATAATGCAGCATTAGTATGGCACGCTAAAAAACTTGCTAAGCGACAGGTCTTGAAACTTAATTGAAAATCATCATCAACCAGGTGTGTTTCTAGTGGGGTCCCATAGGAATCTGTTCTTGGCTGTGTTCTCTGCATTTTTATCTGTGACTTAGAAGAAAATATAAAGTAATTACTGATGAAGTTTGCAGGGGATACAAACACTGTGAGATTGATATTTGACACAGAAGGCTGTGTTTACACAGACAGTTAAAGTGATCTAATTGAATTGCTATAAAAATCGTTAAATCGATTTAACAGGTCCACACAAAAAACTCACATTGAACTAGCATGTGCAGGGACAGGACTTCCTAGTTCAATTTAGGAGACGAGCACCATGGGAAGTGTGGCACGATGGCCCCCCAGGATGGGCCATGCCACCCACCCAATCTCCTGTCTGGCTCTCACCTGGTGAGCCGGGTGGTAGGGGAAAGCATCCCTCCACACGGCTCTGGGTGTGCTGACCCGGGAAGGGGAGAAGGCATTCCCTCCATTTGGCTGCGGCCCAGGGAGCTCACCTGGGCATAGGGGAGAGACCCCATGCCCTGCCATGGGTGCATTAGCTGGGGGCGGGGGGGAAGGGACCCCCACATCCAGCTCCCAGTGCACTACCTGGGTGGTGGAGGGAGTGACCTTGGTGCGCCCAGCTTCCTCAGTCCTAGCCAGGAGGCAGGGAAGGGATCCCCACATGCCCAGCTCCCCCACTGCAAGCCAGACATGGGGGAAAGGGAGCCTCCACACCTGGCTCCCCCACCGCTGGCCCGATGGTGGGGGAAGGGACCCCTGCATGCCCTGCTCCCCCACTACAAGTTGGGTGGTGGGGAAGGGATCCCCACACACCCAGCTCCCCAACAGCTGGCTGGGCGGTGGGGGCAAGATCCCTGGGATCCCTGTGCACCCAGTTCCCTACAGCATTATATTGATTTAACTGTCATATCAATTAAAACTTGGTTTTATTATAGCGATATGACTTTCCTTGTAGCAAAATGAAGGAGCTCGTCATTTTGCTATAAGAAAACATCGTGTGGACTTAACCTTTTTAAAATCAAGATAACCAGTGTTATCTTGATTTAAAACCTGTGTGTGAACATACCCAAACACTCTAGATCACTTATGAGGTCAAATAAACAGCATGCATTTCACTTAGGCCACATGTAATGTAATGCGCCTAGGAACGGATGGTATAGACTACCATTGTGGGATGGGAGATTATATCCTGGGAAGCAGGGAATCTGGAAAAGACTTGGGCTATTTCTACACTTAGAATGTTAGTTCTAATTAACTCACTTTGAACTAATTAATTTGAACTAATAATGTTTCATTCAAACTAATTTAATTCAAACTAACAATGCCCCACTAGAAATCCAAATCGGATTAGCATGTCCATGGACAGGACTTGCTAGTTCAATTTAGGAAAGGAGAGACCATGGGAAGTGTAGCAACATGGCACCCAAGAAGGGCCATGCCCCTACCCAATACATAAAAAGAGGAAGGCCCTGGGAGGAGGAAGGTCAAACCACATTAATTCAAACTAATGGTTAGTTTGAATTAACACAGCTCCATTGGGTGAATTCTAACTAATAAGTCTGAATTAACATTTACTTCGAAGTTAAGCAAGGTTTTATACCTTCAGAGTAAATGTTCATTAATGAAAGCCACTGTAGCCATGCATTAATTTAGTTAAAATTAATTCTCATTAATTCAGACTAAATTGTAAGTGTAGACACAGCCTTGAGATTCTGGTGGCTAATCAGCTGAACATAAACATTGAATGTGAATCTGTGGCCAAAGCTGCTTATGTGATCCTTTGCTGTATAAGCAAGAAACTACCAAATAGAAAAGAGAATATTACTAGTTCTGGAATGGGCCACCACGACTGGAATTGCGTGTCCAGTACTGGTGTCCACAGTTCAAGGAGGTTGTTGATAAATTGGAGTGGGTTCAGAAAAGACTCATGAGAATGTTTTAAAGGAGTGGAAAAGAAGCAAGGAGCTCAATTTGTTTATTTTAACAAAGAAAAAGTTAGCAAGTGACTCTAAAATAACATGGGAACAGAAATTTGATAGAGAGCTCTTCATTCTACCTGATAAAGTTATAACATAGTCCACTGGGCAAGTTAAGACTAGAAATATGGAGCAAATTTTTAATAATCAGGATAATTAACCATTAGAACAATTTGCCAAAAGTCAGTGGTGTATTATCAGTCACTGGAAATTTTTAAATCAAGACTGGATGTTTTAATAAAAGATATACTGCAGTTCAAGCAGATGCATGAAGTTTCAAACAAAGTTCAAACTGGAAGTAAATCAGGGAAGTCCTATGGCCCCTATAATGCAGGAATTCAGACTAGGTCACTTGAGTCCTGCCTGGCCTTATAATCTCTAAATCTATGAATAAACACAGGAAGGCTACTACTATAACTATTACAAACATATCCCTCATTTCTGCATCCCCTTTCTCATATGCTTAACATTACGCATGTGAGTAGCAGGACAGGTAAAAAACCCTCACTTTTTAAAAAGGTCACACTTTATTTTTAAGTTCTGAAGGGGCAGCTGTGTCAGTCTAGTCCAGCAAAAGAAGCAAGGAGTCCTATTGCACTTAAAGACTAACAAATTTATCACATGAGCTTTCATGGGAGAAAATCCTACTTCATCTTTCTTCCACAGCTCATGCAATAAATAAGTTTGTTAGTCTTTAAGTGCCATAGGGCTCCTTACTTTTATTTTTATGATCCATATCAAGCCTAATTATTGAGTCCAAAGACATTGCAAGTGTTCAAATCATTTTCATTTTAGGAGACTCCCAGTTAAAAAGACTATAAAATAAAAGCAATAGATATCAGTGCTATAAAATACAAGCAATAGGGGATATCAGTGTTTGCAACAATATCTAAATACCAAGTACTTCTCCAGCATCTGTGTTCAAGCCTCATCCTTGCAGCATGTAACATAACTATCTCTATTACAGGTTGCTGGGAGCCTTGTGTGAACCTGTTATGGGTCCTAGTGCTGGGAGTTTCCCTCTCTGCGTGTGCTCACTGCCCAACATACACAGATACAAAGCCGAGGGACAGCACAGCACTCAAGCCCCATGCAGGAAAGGAAGCTAACAGGGGTCTGATGATAATATCCTCCTGGCAGCTGAGCTAGTGGCCAGTGGCTGGAGTAAGAGCCCTTCCCCTTCAAGCGCCTGGCTCTTTCTTCTCCTCCAGGAGCCCACGCTACTTCAGTTTCCTGGAGCAGAGCAGTTGAAAAGGGAGGAAAGGGGAATGCAGGGAGTGAGGAGAGATTCCCTCCACAGGAATATGGTTAATAAGGGCGAGGGGAGCTCTTGGCGCCCCAGCAAAGCTATTGGCTAATGGCGAGCCTGAATTCCAAGGAACGGGTGGCCTAGGAAGGGAGAGTGTGTGCGGGGAGGGGAGTCTGCCCCCAGCCCTCCTGCTTTAGTTGCACTGAGGCTGAAAGCTGCCTCCAGCCTCGAAGGAGTGCTGGGGAGGGCAAGATTGGTGGGCTGTGAGCCCCTCCTCCAGCCCCTACTAGAGCTAAACACAGGGGACCGCAGCCAGGGCTTCCAAGGTCCCTGACTTACCTGGCATGATGGCACTGTACTGTGAGGGAAGGAGGGTGGAGACTGGGGAGAGAGCCACGGGGCTTCCTGTGGCTTGAGGGGTGCAGGCTAAGGGCTGGGTGGAAACTGCTGGAGTGGGGACTGTTGCTCTCAGGCCTCCTACTGCAGCTGTGGAGGCTGAGTAAGGCTGAAAAACCTGCCTCCAGCCCTGTAGAAGTCAGGGAGGAAGGGCAGGATTGGGGGCTGCAGCTCCATTGCCCCATCCGTAGCTCAGCTGTCCTGCTACTATGTGTGGCGTGGCGCAGAGGGGGAATGGTCACTGCTGCTCCACAGGGAAGAGAGATAACAGAGAAGCATCTCTGTGCCTGAGGGTTCAAGTATAATTTGGTGGGCCCTGAAACCCTTCTAAATTGGCAGGCCCACCTCACTCTGGTGCAGGCCCCCCTCATGCACTCCAGCTACTGCTCCCCACCCCCGTCTCACCGCTGGGCCCCCAACGCCCCCACCATGCCACATTGTCTTCCCCCACTGCCCCAGGCCGACCTCCTCCCCTGCATCCTTTCCCTGCCAGGCCAGCTTGCCTGTCCCTGAACCGCCCCCCCACCCAGGGCCACCTTATCCAGCCACTGTGTCACCCCGGGCCGGGTTTGAGGCTCTGGCTTGAGTCTGCTCTGACTGAGGAGGCTCAGGCCAGCGCCTCAGCCTGGGCTGGGGCAGCTCCCTGTCTCCCAGAATGACATTCTGGGATCTGCTATTTTTAGAGGCTCAGCATTCTGGGCCCCCGAAAATAGAAAATGGAGCCTGAACGCTGCATGCCGGGGCCTGCTATTTTTAAAAGGTGGGCCCTGGAACGCAGCATTTTGGCTCCATTTTCTATTTTTAGGAGACCCAGAATGCTGAGCCCCTAAAAATAGTGGGCCCCAGCAGGCGCATTGCTGCCCCGGGGAGGGACCCGGGGCACGGGTCCAGGCCCTGCCCCCTGCAGGCCACACCCCCTGGCCTGGGACGGGGCCAGAAGCCGCTGCGTGCAACCACAGGCGGTTGGGTCTGCATCCCCAGCCGGGGACGGGGCTGGAAGTGGCCATGGCCGGCTGGGCCCCACATCCCCGGCTGGGGACAGGGCCAGAAGCAGCTTCCGCAGTCGAGCCCTGGATCCACAGCTGGGGACGGGGCTGCCGCGGCTGCGGGCAGCTGGGCCCCGGATCTCTGGGCCGATCGGGCTGGAGACGGGGGGGCCAGACTCGGGGCACTGGCACTGGGATTTGGGGCATGTGCCCCGGGTGCCCAGCGCCAGCGACGCCCTTGGGCCCCAGAGCAGTGTTCCTGTGTGTTCTGGCTTACTTCAGCCCCTGTCTCTGCCTCTGCCCTCCCCTCCCTGCCCTGTTATACTGGGGACACCTCCTGCCCTGCACCTGGGGGGCTGCAAGGAATGGAGGGGCACAAATGTGGACTTGGCCCCTGGGCACACACCAGAAACCCTTGGTATGCCCCTGCCTTCTGTCCGGTGGCTGGCTCTCCATTGTCCCCCTTTCCCCAGCCCCTGGACCTGGGCAGGGGAGGGAGAGTGACAGCTCTCACTGGGGCCAGAGAGCTGAAGCTGAAGCTGGGAGGGAGGAGGAGTTGAGCCCAGTTTCACCCTTTTTCACCCCCTGCCAAGCCCCTCCCTTCCATTCCCCCCCACTATGAGTGGCCATACCTCACATGTGGCTCTCAGGCCAAAAATGTTGCCCATCCTTCATGTAGGCAGCTTCTCTATGGCATGGTGGAAAGGTCCTACTCCTCTGCAATGGATTTTTAAAGAGGTGAGTACTGGCAGTCTAAGCATCAGATGTCATAAGTCACAATACCTTAGGTATGTTTTTGTTGGTTCAACATTGTTTTTTCTGGGGCAAGAGAAACATGTGACCTTTAAAAACAGGGGGGGGGGGGGGTTAAAGAGATCTTGTCAGAACTGGTGTACCAAATCTGTGACCACTTAAGTACTTCTTGGCTTGCACTTTGCTATATAGTAGGGCCACATGGAACTATATGGCATTCTCCTGTTTCAAAAGCACTAGCACTTGAGCTAAAGAATATCTCTGTTGACTCTTAGCTGTACAAGGAACATGACACACAGCTGAGCAGTTCTAATTTAATCCAATAGAGACCCGTGGTACATATGCATACCAGCCAGTACTGGCTTATAGTACTCTTTACTCTAACATTTCAGTATCAAATGCTTAGGCGTCTCGGCTCTAGACTCATTATGTAACCTTTCCTTTCAGCTAATATATTTGGGATACTAACAACCAAGATGTAGCCATACCTTTTCTCTGAGGACAATAGCAGCAATAAAAGTTAACCTAAAGGAATAGAAATTAGCAGCTTGATTTGTCCCTGAGATGCCCTAAAAGATTTTAAAAATCTGGTATTTATCAGTCTGAAATGCAGAAGTGCCTGATGATTATATGAGGGAAAAATAAAGACATTGAATGCAAACTGCTGATTTACAGATAAGGACATTTTTTTTTTTGTAGCAGGCACAGAATGTAGTGCTGAATCAGGTGTGAGAAACAAGCCCATTGACTACAGCAGAGATCTTTAATTAAACTCTGCCTCCATAATCTGTGTGGTCATAAACAAGAGACCTCAGACCAAAATACAGGCTTCAACCAAAGGAAAATCTCCATCAGAAGTGCTTACTGTGGGCTTTCATGTATAAATGTTTCATGTGCTCTGACATTCCAGCCAGTAGAGGGCAGCTGTGCACACACAGTAACCGCTAAATGAAGAAATCCAGTTGAGACAATCCTAACATAACTGGTCAGGAGCAAATATTCCCTCTAATTTTTAATAGGCTGCGTGCGCAAAAGGAATTCTTCTGTGCAAATGTTTGGAACCAGTGTCCAAATTTGTGCATGCTCCAGAGAGTGCAGTCAAACTTGTGAGCACAACGAAGCAAGTGCCTATGATGCAAATAATATCTAAATTTTATTTTTATATGGTGATGGAAATGATTTTATAAATTACACAACCTTATTGGAAACATACTACTTGAAACCGCCTTCTTAAACTAGTATAAAAATATTAGCACTGTTGAATATTTTTGTGCATGCTTTATTTTGTTGTGTGCACAGATTTCATGACCCGTGTGCACGTGCACACACGCACAGCTTAGAGAGAACATAGGTCAGGAGAGCAAGGAAAGTCTCCTTTTGACTCAGCTATTAAGCCTGCTGTCTTCAGCTCATACGGGTCCAGCTTTGGCTGTAGGCTGCAGTAATAAGTAGGGTGTAATAGTACCTGCCAGGACATATAGAGAAGGAGACTGCATAAACCAGTACTGTTTAACCCCAAGAATGAGAAGAGAAGAGCTAGGAGCTTGTGAACAGGTTATTTTAGAATATGAAAGAGATTCATGAAACCAATCAGCCCTTCTTTTGTCTGCTGTCACACGAGGAATTGCATGTTGGAACTATAGACCAAGGTGTTTAGACCAGTTAAAATATTTTCTTTCCTCACAGCATGTAGTCAATCTGTAGAATGGCCACCTAGCCAGTTACTCAGGATGGACAGTAAAAGGACGTGGATAATTTTTACCAACTGTTTATAGACAGGCAAATTAAAAATAGGTAATTACATTTTCAAGGCATAAACTGATCACCTACACGGTCAAGAAGGAATCCCTCCTTTCTCCACCTCCGGTATACAGAATTGCACAGTTGACTAGTTACATTATGTCCACCTTCCTTTGAAAGCAGGGAGTGGGACTTGATGGACCACAGGCCTGATCAGGAACAGCAAATCTTATGTTCCCAACTACGATACTACTTCACAGTTATACAGCAGTTTGTCTGTTGATCTCAAAGCACTTTAGAAAGGTTAGCAAGTCTCATTATCCCCACTTAACCACTGGCGACACAGAGATAAAGTCTCCTGTCATTCAGTGAGGGGGTCCCTTTCCTAGTGGATGACATTCTTGAAAGGTCTGAGTTCTTTCTACCCAACCTTTTTCCCAAAGCGATTTCCCTTTGACACCTGTCTTTTGGCCTTGGGTATTGTATGGAAATTCACCACTCTCTCAGAACTGTGTTCAAACCAGACATTAGTTGGCATAGCTCCTATTCGCTTTGGGTGAAATCCTTGCTTCATTGACATCAATGGTAAAACACCCGTTGACTTTAATAGGGTCAGAATTACACCCTTTGGGGGGAGCTGAGTGACACAGCATCACTACTGCTTAAAAATGTCAAACTCTCTGCACATTTAATTCTGATTCTGTGATTTCTGCACATTTATCCTCTCCAAACCTAAACAGACGCACACAAGGAAACCTGCCATGGATTCACACCAGGGACTGGCTTCCCTTGCAGCTGATCTTACCAAATAGAATTCCAGCCCCCAGTTAGGGAATGTGATAGGTCCATAGACATTCAATAATAAAAGCGTCTACGAGACTATGCCTGGGAAATCCTGATCATCTCTCCCTGACACAATGAAAATTCATTAAAGGATAAACAGAAGAAAAAAGGAAGAGAAAAAAACTGGAAGAAGGTTCATTTATTTCTTTTTTATTTACGAGTGAGCGAGAACTGAGGGAAGGGGCTGGTCATTCAACTTAGTGTACAAGAAAAACACAACCTAAAATCAAAATTAAGAGCCTGCCCTGGAATGAGAGTAGCCATTGCCAAAAGCACGGATGAGTAGCAAGACTGTCATGATTCTGATTGCACCATTCCACAGCTCATGAGGCTAAACTTAGCCTCACGTCATCCTGGAGATATAGGGAAATATTGTTAACCCCATTTTATAGAGTGATATTGAGACACACCAATCGCTGGATTCATCCACGGTCACATGGGAACACAAAAGAGAGTCCATCACAAGAAGCCATGCTACAGGCCCTCAATGGCAGAAAAATCAGCCCTGAAGGATGTTGCAGCTGCCCAGGAATCCACAATCTCTGTTCTGCTAATGAGCTAGAGTTGTTGGCACCAGCAAAAAAATTATCTGCATACTGGTCACAGTCAGATAGCTCAGGCCACAGACAACTTCAGTACATCTCTCAGGCAGCATCTCCCAGCATGCTTCAAATTAAAGATGATCTTGCCTGGCAGAATGCCCTACTCCTGCTTTGAGTAAACACTGAACTGCCACTAAAGTTAATCCAGTGAACACAGTCTGTGCCATAGACAGGACAGAACCCAGGGCCATTCATTCTAAGTCTCATGTCTTCAACATGTTCATCTTTTGTGTTAAACCCATCCAGATTAAACCAAGGGCAGGAAAATGGCCTCCACGTTGCTCATCAATCAAGGAGTCTGGTGACACTTTTAAAGACTAACACATTTATTTATCTCAGGAGCTTTTGTGGGAGAGAATCCCACTGCATCAGACCCTGTGAGATGGGGTTCCCCATCTTCAAAGCATCTGACAAAGTGGGATTTTCTCCCATGAAAGCTCAAGCAATAAATAAATTTGTTAGTCTTTAAGTGCCATTGGACTCCTTGTTTGTTTTATTTAATTTGTTCACTGTACCTAGCTAACTACACATTTCCATTATGCCAGTCCTGTAATAGCTAGGCACCAAATTAGAGTTTTAATTTTCATGTGACTCCTGGTTTGGTCATTGTTCTAACTGGGTGTGTGTTGCAAGGGAGGAAGACACCTTGACTTAGGAAAGGCTAATGCTGTGCTCTGAATGTTGCACTGTACTCTCATGGGGACAAGACATGAGTTCCTGTGGCAAAGAGTTCCAGATCTAGATGCTTTTCACTAGAAATGTCTTGACTGCGGCTCAGCTGAGCTGTTTTGAGTACTAATAGCTGGATCATACCTGCTGCTCGTAGCTATTATGTTGGACCCAGGGGTTTCTATTCTCTAGTTGTCTGTAAAAGCTTCATGCACACCTGTGATGCTGTAGAAATAATTAATACTAAAGTACTCTGAAGCCAAAAGAGCATATTATGTAAAGCATGGGTATTACTATTATTAGAATAGCCCAAATCCTTATGAAAAATGGTAGCTCCAGCAGAGAAGGCTTGGACTTGCAGCATATTTAGCACAGGAAAAACTCTTAGGGTTGCAGTTTATTAACCCTAACAGTTTTCTGCTTCAGGTAAAACGAAGGACTAACATAGCCAGCTGTAGAAGGCATTTTCTGCATGCAGGGTATGACATAGTAGAATTGAAAAGTGACCCTTGCACTGTACTCTTGCAGGCAGCAGTATCCAGATGATCCTGTTTGCTTTGTCTATTGTTGATTAAATAGTTCTGGGAATGCTGCAAGTACACCTGTAGCAGCATAAGCAGAGCTGCCACTAGGCATATGCAGACTAAACAATTGCCTAGGCTCCAAGTAGCTCAAGGGGGCCCCTATTAATTATTAGCATGTGTTGTGGAAGGGGATGGAAAAATCAGATGCTATTTCCTGAGTAACTACTCTTTGCACCCCCCCCATCATCTCCAGTCCACAAAGTCAAACTGAAGTTAACCCCTTGTTCATTGTAGACCAGGGAGCGCCTCTATTACAAAGGAATATGATGGGGCCAGATTCACTGGTATTCTCCTACTGCTTTTGGTTGCTCCAGCATAAGTTAAACTGAGGTTTTCAGCTGGGTTGCATGACTAGAGTGGTGCAAAGAGTCTAGCACGTACCAAGTTCCAAAGGGGGACCCGTGTTAGTCTAGTCCGGCAAAACAAACACAGAGTCTAGTTGCACTTTTAAAGACTAATGCGTTTATTTATCGCATGAGTTTTCACGGGAGAGAATTCCTCTTTGAGCATTTGATGAGATGGGGTCCTCTCTTGTGAAAGCTCATGCAATAAATAAGTTTATTAGTCTTTAAAAGTGCCACCGGACAGCACATACCAGTGAATCTGGACAAGGAAATTTAGTTTACAAGCCACTGCTGGCATTGCTGATAGCAGTGCCCCTGAATACACAGCAGCTTTGTGGAGGGATTCTGTTACTCACTAAACTTTCCATTTCTGTAGCTAAAGCTCCAGCTGGAGCATTTCCCCAGTCACAGCTTCTCTTGCATTCTACCTTGTGACTTTCCTGTGTGTTTTTTCCAAAACAAACTATGTATTATATTAAGATAAAAAGTGGGGAAGATGATGTGGAAAGAAAGCTCCAGTTCTGCACAAAAACCCAGCTCTCCTGGGAGTGTTAAAAAGCAGTGTCGTGTGATATGGTGGATCATGTCTATTATAACATCACAATACAGGGCGGAAGCAGTCTGACAGTTGCAATCATTTGTTATTAATGGTGCAGAATTTATAGTGTCACAGGCCTCAAGATTTACAGAATTATGGGAAGGATGGTTCGGTGTTTCATCTGTTAGATGAGGACTTGGGAGACTCAGCTGCAATTCCTTGCTCCACCACAGACTTCATATATGACCTTGGCAAGTCATTTAGCCTCTCTGTGCCTCTTTTGCCCATCAGTTAAGTGGGTATCATAGCATTTACCTTCCTCTCAGGGATGACTGAGGATAAGTACATGACAAACTCTGAGGTCCTCAGATAATGCAGTGCTGGGCACCAGGCCTTCAATAGTCAGTCTATAGACTTGCCTTGCTCTTTATCTGATTAAGGATCCTGGGTTACTTCATGAAATGGAGAAAGGCAAAGTTCATGGGATTATGTTTAGCACAAGGAACTGAGCTTTCTTGACCCATCAGCCATTGAAGTAAAGGAGTAACTCCATTACTCTGCCCTTAAAATAGACATATAGCCTCTTCTGTAAACCAACCATCAGAGGGCAACAACGACACACACCTTGGATTGGATACCTCCTCCCCAGGTGTGCTCAAATATATCTGCACCCTATGCAAACAGAGGCACAGTGTATGCTGCTTCTGAGAAACACCTGGTAACTGTGGGAAGTCTATGAAGTGAAGAAATTGTATTTGAGGTCAGAGCGTGAGCATGCCCTGTGTAGGAAGTGAAATATGCCAAATCCAACACTCCCCACCGTGTCCACACCTGGCTTAAGACTCTGTCCTCTACCAAAAGCAATAAACAAATGTGGCAGCACCCGTAGTTCACAGCTGTGCACATGCATAACCAAGTTAGTCAGATGTTGACTTTGCTAATCTAACTTTTGCAGATTGATTACATGCATCCATCTCAGCATTCAGCAACATGCGGTGCAGTTATAGCTGTGTCAGTCCCAGGATATAGGGAGACAAGGTGGGGAAGTTAAAATCGACAGACATTAGCCCAATAAAAGATATTATCTCACATTCTTTGGACCCATTCGCCTGTGTCACAGAGAAGGGCAAATCTAACAACCATTTATGCATGTTTACAAACTTTCTGCCTGACTGCTCTTCATCCAGTTTTAGTCCCATTGACTTCAGTGATTTACATGTGGAGAAGGCAGGAGCCATACTTTAGCTGTATCTGACCAGCTGTGTTTGAGACAGGGCGGTAGATCAACCTCCCTAAATGCTTAATGTTTTGTTATGACAAAATGAGCAGCAGCTACTTCTCAATATGGGCTAGCTTAGCAGGTTTGGGGACCAAACTGCACCCTCATCTGTGGGACTATAAGTCCCTGTAATCAATGGGATTTATGCATGCTGGTCGGAAAGCAGAGTTTGACTTTTCATGTTTTGAAGCAGTGAGCTAAGGTAACTAGGTGATAACAGAGGTTTGGGAGTCCTGACTTTTACTTCTGGTTCTGCCATGGACTGGCCAGCCCACTTACTATCTGATTTCAAGAATTGCATTCACAACTGTGGTTGCAAAAACATGTATGTAATTGCATGCCTAAATTGATCATTCAGTTACTGAGAGTGCATCCAAATGGCCAATTGCAATTATCAGACTCCAGTAACCGCAGGTACAAATTAGGCATATTTTTGTATGCACAACTGCACTTCATTTTCAAAATCAGCCCCTTTACTCTGTGCTGAGTTTATCCATCTGGATGTGGCAGTGGGGATAGATAATACTTGCAGTGCAATCTCACAGGAGTGTGGAGAAACATAAATGAGGTTTCTAAAGTACTTGAGTAGTCTCAGGTGACTAGCACTATGCATGCATGATATTAGATAAAATCATCACCATCATGTTTAAACCAAAGTCCTGTTGAGCTATAGAAGGGGAAGAAAAAAGAAAAGAAAAAAAAACCAAAAACCAAAAACCTGTTTGCCCCTTTGATAAATTGAAAACCACCAAATGAAATTTGATTTAAAATATAAACAGAAGCTTTCCCCTTCCCAAGCTGAGAACTCAGGAGTTGTGCTTTCACATTATAAAGTTTAACAGCTAAGCTACAAATCCTCAGTAGCTGGTTTTAGAGTGGAAATGCTGACAGACCCTTCAGCCACAGGTACTGCTGTGATGAAATCAAGACAGAGCCTAAGGGGTTTACATATAGGATAATGAATGTGGATGAGGAAGGCAGACAGTCTAGCAGGCTATAAATCAATTGAGGGAACCTGATGCTATTATCAGAAATGCAAGATGTCTTATTTAAAAACCCTTGTGATTTGGATACAAATCATGAGATTGTTATAATTAGGCATTAGAATATACAATTGCCAGTGACCAAATTTATGTAATAAATACTTACATCTATTGACTGTTCATCTTCATTTTTCTTATACTGCCACCAGGAGCCTTAGACTATTTCTATTCTGGTTAGAGACCTGGTGAGGAGAGCAGGAAAAGAAGATTTAACACATCCCATTTGCTAAGCATTTAAATAACTGAATTCTCTTTGTAAGGCACTGCATGGAAAGAAACCCTTTTTCATGTCACAGCAGCGAGGGTGATTATAATGGGTATTAAGGTAGCTTTGAGTCAAGGTACAGTAGAGTAGCCTCTAAGCAGAGGTAATCTCATGATGGAAAATGGTATAGGAAATTAGATTTTTAAATCTGTTTCTTCCAAGAATACGTGCAGCAGTTTGGTGAGAAACTGCTGCTGCCTCTTGAACCATGAACTAACCTGGGACTATTGCTTAGTCAATTGACACAGAAGTAACCATACTAAATATTGAGGATAGATTGCAAACTGATAATACAAAAGCAGGCTTGCTATCACAGGATGTTCCTAGTGCATGCGAGTAAATGGTGCTAGAGACAGATGACCCCCAAAGGTTAAAGTCCTCTCCTTAATCTACAGAACAGGCATAGGCAGTGGCAATATAAACCCTGGAGAGACATCCATGCCTTGTCAATGCACCACAGAAGGGACATACGCTAGGTATATCAGCATCCTTAGTCCATTTTAGGTCTTCCCTCTCTCCTAGCAGGGCCCTGAAAGAGCTCAACTGGTGTCAACTGTAGTGGTGGTTTTTCTGATGTGCATATCCTTTCACTGGGAAATGGGCTGAGCACCCAAACTCATTTCACATAGACTTCTGTATAGCCATAAGATAATAACCATCGGTCAGTACTGATCTGTGCTACAAACCTGATTTTTCTTTAAAATATGGCTCTGGAATCCCTTCAAATAAGTAATGACCGTATCATTTATATAGGGCAGACTGATGACCAAATATATTATCCTTTCATTTATAGAAAAATCCTCTAGACCTTAACAGAAAACTAAGCTCACCTAGAATTTTTTAAGCAATTCTGTTGAATTGACTAGAGAATTATATCTCTGTTACAGAAGTTAAAGGGTGGTAAAGATATTATTTAGGAAAAATATCAGGGTTTCAATGTAATTTGTACAGAACCTAGTTCTATTATATTCCACAGGACTTTTCCATAAGGTTATCTTCATCAACTGATGCACCTGCTCTGGTTAGCCAGATTTACAATCCTACGATACTAAATTACATTTAAATCAAGATCTGATTCTGTCTTTTCTCAAAGTAGAAATCACTGGGCCCTAGGTTCAGATGCCGTCTCAGTCAGAAATTACAGAGGTTTTAATTTCAGTGCTGTGAGTTCAGTAGAAATGTGTGTGTGTGATAAAATGCAGAAAGTTTATAGGTGAGCCAGCACTCTGATCACTTAGGCATCCATTAGTCCCCTGGTAAAAAGCTGATAGGGATCTGAAAGCTAATTAACTGATTAGGCTGGGAGGGCTGGTGAGCCAATTAGCCCATCAGCTGAGGTATATAGGGAAGGAAGTGATAGATTAGCACAGAGGAAATGTTGGAAACACACACACACAAGAATTCCATGGTAGAGATTTTCAAAAACTGATTGGGCATTTTCAAGACTAAATGTGATGAATATTTATGTAGTAACTGTATGAGTGACAGCATACGATATACCACAGAAAGGAATTTTATGTGGCTGTCTACAAAACATTAAATGGCCCTTGATTGAGAAATCCAGTTCCCTGAAGAATGAGGGTTGTAAGTAGTGATCAAGGAAAGGAATAAGGCATACAGGCAAGCAAACCACACCACGAATAATAAAGACAATGTATTGTAAAAGATACAAAGTGAAGGCACAAAGGATCATCAAAAAAAGAAAACTGGAGAAATTTCTGTAGGAATTTGAACAAAGATTCAAATTGTTCAGAAATATTCAAATATGCAGATTCAAAGAATGAATGGATCTTGAAATAGTATATGGTCTTATTGTAAATAGCAAAATAGGTGTTCCCAATTTAGGAAAGGCAGCCATTTTAGCAAAAGAATTCCAAAGGTCAGTAGTGATGTGAATCAAATAATGCTATGAATCAAAACAATGAGTTTCATGAAGGATTAAAAACAGACTTAGTGAGAAAGACTGTGAATGATCAAATGGCTGGAGAGCATATACTGATGATGTGTTAAAAATTTTAGTATGAAGTTCCTTATTGCATCCATTAGAAAAAGGAAAATTACAGTTCCAGGTAAAGCTAACATAAGTAATGAAATGTTTCAAGCCTTGTCAGAAGGGAGTTAAAGATTCTATTGTGGTTATATAATGATATATTGCAAAAAGGACTGATGCCAGGAGAAAGGAAACAAGCATTGGTGATACCAATGAGAAAACCTGAACCAGACAAGGCACATAGAAAACTTGGTGCTTATAGGCCTATTGCCTGCACGTTGCTTGTCGGAAGATTATGGAAAAAATGATAAATGTAAGACTAGTGGCACAATCAGAGAAAAACTATATTATAACTGAGATACAAAGTGGTTTCAGAAAAGAAAGATGCACAGTCGACCATGTAGTGAAACTAGAAACAGAGGTATAAAAAAGCATAAGGGATGCATCTACACTGGCAAGATACCATAGTTTGAATTAAGGAGCCGTAATTCAAACTAACTTAGTCCCCATCTACCACAGACTTTCACTCGTTTAAATTAAGGAATTCCTTAATTCAAACTAATGAAAGCTGCCTTAAGTTGACTTACTAACTCCTGCCTTTCAAGTCGACTTTAGGGGTTAAGTCGACTTTATTAAGTCGACTGAACACAATGTGGACATTAAAGTCGACAGAGCAGTGTGGCCATGTAAGTTGACTTTATAAAGTTAACTTAATGCAGTGTGGACTCACTAAGTCGACTTAAGAAGGTCTACTTAAAGTCGACTTAGCTTTTATAAGTGTAGACATAGCCTATGATGTTATGAATGCAATGCCTCCTATAAACAAGCCAGAATTGGAATATAAAGGAGACTATTATGGTGGATAAGTGACAACCTATGCAAGTCAAGGTGGGAAGAGTTTTAGCAAAAACCTACAAGCTTACAACTGAACTCTACAAGGGAATATCATCAGCATTACTTTGTTTTCCATTATGATAAATGACCTCCCAGAAAGAGTGCAGGCAGGAATAGGCATCTCCCCTTTCACAGGTGACTGTGCTATATAGACTAAGCATAAAAGATTTAAAGTAAGCATGGAAAGACAAATGAGACAAACTCCAGAGAATTTCCAAATGGGGAAATAATTGAGGTTTTAAATTCTCACTTACTAAGGCAATACTTTTAACCAGGAAGAAAACTGGAGACGATTTGGATTTCTCTCTTCAATGAAAAATTGCAGAGTTCAAAAGTTTATGTTCCTAAAACAGTGTTTGATAGTAAATTAACTTGGAAAGGTCACATTGATGATAATACAAAAGTAGGATGAACTGATTATAAATGCAACTGGAAACAAATGAGGTGCCAATGAAAAGGTATAGATGATCTACAGAGCATTGATACAACCAGTTTTAGATGATGGAGGCTAAGCTTTTGGTTCATCTTCAGAAACAACTCAAACACTTCCAACTGCCCCAGGTCCAGGCTCTGTGACTTCCAGATAGTGCAATGATCCCATCACCAGTATGTGCTGCAAATAGCCACTGGAGAAGCATTTATAATGTAATGATAAAACTATTAAATCTGACTTCTTGGCAAAGGTAAAAGACATTCATGAAAACAGAAGCACACAACAGATTTATTAAGCCTACTGATTGCTTAGTAGGCAAAATTATATGGATTGCCACAGACTTTCTTGTAATATCAGGGTCAAAAATGGGTAAAGAAGAGAAAAACGATTTTATTCAGGGGAAATCAAAATACAGCTGGACAGTTGTGCCTCCTCTTGTGGATTTGGAATTGTATGGAAAAAAACTGAAGGGAGGAAAAAGCCTATGCTTTTATGACCAGTGACATTTCTAAATTTATTTATGAAAAAAGGGATCTGTCTTTGCCAAGCAGTACAGATGGATCAGAAGATGACAGCAGATAGAGTGGGAACAACTTTCTAAGTTCTGGAATATAGAAATCTAAAAGACTATTGAATTATGTGACCATTCTGACAGCTGAGCTAATGGAGGTAACATTAGCAGTAACCTGGGTAAGAGATGTGCAATTGTCTGCGGCTATAATTTTATCTGACTCCTTGTCAGGGATTATGACAATCAGAACAGGGGCTTTGGAAAGCAGAAATGACATAAGTGAAAATATGTTCCTAACTATGGAAACAATGCAAACATCTGTGTCTCTGTAGCGTAGGTTCCACTGCTCATCGGAATACCTGGAAATGAGATGGTGACAAAGCAGCGAAACCAGCTCTAAAAACGAGGAGGTGGGTGTTTAAACACCTTTAAGTCAGGCCGTGACAAATCTGCCAGTCACCTAGCGGCCAGCCCAGAAACTGAGGTGCCACTAGGTGTGTGGCAGAGAAGTGGCCTCCACTGCTGAAAGCCTCTTGCCACCACTTCTTTTTGTGACAGTGCAGAGCACGCCAGGCCCCCTGCTGCTGAAAAACTGCCATTGCCATGGCTATTTTTCACAGTGAACACAGTGCGCAAAAGACCCCGCCCCCCCCGCCAAAAAAAAAAAAGCTGCTGCTAGTAGCACTTTTGGTGGTGCAGGAAGGAAGGTGGGACAGTGGCACTGGAAACGTCAGCACCACTGACTCTTTTTTTAGGCTTCTGGAGGCATTCACCTCCCCGACTGCTACATGCTACTAAGCACCATGGGCAAAATCCTGGATGCCATGGCACCCTAGCACACAAGATTTGTTGAGCACTGCTTGAAGGGGACATAAATTTAAACATGTCAGGAAGGAGCTCATGATGGAATGGCAAAGAATAAGGGAATAAGCAAATGCAAGAAATGAAAGGTTTATAAGTATGCTCAAAACCCAAAGATAGTACTATATGCCACTCATGATTGAAAAAAGTGAAGTAGTGATCTTTAAGGTTCAAACAGGTCATTGTGCCTTAAATGATAAGTTAAACTTATTAAAAACACAAAGATGGGCTCTATGATGTGTGCAAAACCAAATATTGTTGATCATGGTCTGTGGGATGGTGGGCAATATTCTATGGAAAGAAGATTTATTTATGGAAGGATTGAGTTGGCCTGGGATCAAAAGTTAGTCTCACAAAGGACTACTGAGACTATCAGAGAAATGGAGTTGTCTAAATATAAATGAAATTATTATTATTTTTAGAAAAAAGGCTTACTGCATTTTCTTAAGGATATTAGACTGAGTGAAAAGACAGTGAAAACACCCTGGGCTAAATATGCATGAAGAAAATGGTGGTCATAGCCTTGTGCAATGTAACCGCTTGCCAAAAATAAAGTGGGGGGATGGAAGGAAAAGACTTGAACTAACTGAGCCCAGCGTGGTCAGAGATCTCAAGGAAGGGAGTCCTCTGTTCCGCTCTGGCCCTGTGGGAAAGGGCTAAAGGTAGCAAATCATTGCAAATAATTTCCTGCAAAAGACTGTGGTTTTGGTGATGGGAACATCAATAAATCACACAAAGTTGCCACTTACTGAACAGAGTATGAGAGGTTTTTTGGGGCATCAGATGATGGGGATGGAGTACACCCATTACAACTGGGTGTGGTGATAGAGAACCCAGATGGAGGATGCCACTGTGAAGGCAACGGAAAAGACTCTGAGGTCGTTGGCAGAACAGCTGAGGAAGCTGTAACAGACCATGTAGGGCTTCCAGTAATCACACCACATGCGGCGAGAGTCCCTGCTGGCATGGCACCTGGAGCAGCTGAAGGAATTTATCAAGAATCAAGAGCAGTTGCTTCAGAAACTGATGAGTTAGGTCAGCCCATGAGGGAAAGTGAGTTGCAGGTGACCTTGATGCATTTCTAGTTACATTTAAAAGGGTTGCAATAAAAGCCACTGGGATAGAGGAATGTTAGCACCCTGTTTGGCAGGCAAGGCTCAAGGGGCATACATAACCCTGAGTGATAAGCTGGCCAGTGACTATGATATTGTGTAGGTGGCCATATTGGACTGATTAGTGAAAAGAACAGGCAGATGCTTTGGGCCATTATGTGGGTGGGAGGTCTATGGGCCAAGGCATTCACCAAAAGATTAAGGGACTGTGCTACCTGATGGTTAAATCCAGATATAGGTGCAATTATGGAATTCATAATTCTGAAAAAATTGCTAGAGGCTTCCCTGAGAACTCCCTGTATCTGGGTTAGCCACCATCAGTCCACAACACTGAAGGTAATGGTCAAACTCAAGGAGGCATCTGAGGAAGCAGCGTTCCCCTGAATGAGAGTGTGCTTATTTAGCAGACCAGAGCTGGGAAAGAAAGTTGGAGAATTGTCAGGTAGAGCCTGCAAAGAAGTGGGAGGAGACCAGACGAATTTGTTCACGGAGCTGGGAAATTACCTCATACCAATATGGCAGACTGGGACATATAAAAAGAGACTGCCTCTAAATGGTGTGGGAGCTGGCTAAATTTTGTGATTGAACTGGGACTTTGGGCGAGTGATGTAGAAACACACCAACAGCCTCTGTGAAGGTGGCAAGGAATGCGAGAGGGGCCTAATGGACACTGCATCAGGGTGTTTGCTGACTTGGAAGATGTGGTAAAGCCACGGTGGATCCTGCCTGGGGAAAGGCTGAGTCTGGAGCGTATCAATGGAGAGAGAAAATTCTGCTCAATGGCCGAGATGCCGCTGGCTGTCCAGGGAAAGGTCAAATGGAAATGGGCTGGGATAGTAGGGATGTTGTCCCATCCAATGGTGCTAGGATAACTGGACAGAGCCCTTCACAAAGCAGGCATCCAGTGTTCACAGCAGAAGGGAATTGAGCTTCCAGAAAAAACAAGAGAAATGCCTCTAAGTAGGAGACCCAGAGAACCCTAGATAACAGGATACAAACCAGGGGGTAAAAAGAGGGAAAAGAAGATTCCCAAAGTGCAAATAGGGGAAAAGAAAGTATCATCTGAGTAAGCCCTAGGGGAAAAAAGAAGCCTGAAAATATCAGCAAGGGATGGCTCTCCTCATGATGCTCACTGGGAGGGTCTTGAGGAAAGGAATCCTGAGATACATCGAGAACGAGAGGCTGTAGAGAAGAAAAAAAAAAAGATGAAGACATAAGACATACCCTGCCCTAAAATAAAGAGAGGAGGAGGGGAAGAAGACAGAAACTCAGAGACAGAAGGCTAGGCGAGCATGGCCAAAGGCGTCCTCTGGGCAGTAATATCTCCTCTACGCTTACCTCCTTCAGTTTGACTTCCTGCTTCTGGTCGGTGTCACTCTCTTTTTCTGACTCACTTGGAATTTTCCCACAAGAAAGAATGTGTTTCCATAGATTTTGAACTAAAAAATCACAAATTACTTGAGTGTCTTTTAAATAACATTCCATTTGTCTTTTCCCAGAGTGGGCGTTTTGTATAACAACATTCCTAACAAAACTAGGGTCAGAAAAAAAAAGTTTATTGAAAATTAATTGTTAACATTTAATGAATGTTATGTTATAATTCAGTTGCTTTTGGCCATTGATTTGTAACTTATGTTTGGAGATTCCCGATCAAATAGCTTTTAACATCTATTTTTAGATGACAAAGCTTTGCTTTGATAGTGTCTTTTCATGGGATACTCACTTCACCTATCTTATTAGGACTGAAAAATAACTTGCATTTTTAGCTCAAGACGAATAAGTGTTGAGGGTTTTTTTCAGTCTCCTCACAATATAAGATATTTATACATCTTGATCAAACTGTGACTGACTCTTGCATAGACACATGCCAAAAGGGAGAGCAAATCTACTTGTGTCTCAGGTCAAAATCCTCAGAAAGACAAAACTATAGGGGTAGTTCATCATGAGCTCCAATCGAGTGTGGTAGGACAAATTTGTGCTGGGGCTTCTGTTGGTGAGAACAAGGGCCCACACTAGCCCCATTTTACTAGAATCATTGAGTGCCTGCTTTTGGGGCCACATGGTGCATTTCCAGCATGTAAATCCTTGATTTCAGAACACTGATCTCAGAACTGTGATTCTGTGGAGAAAGTGAGGTGGTTTCATATGGAGTGATAAATTTGTAAATAACCCTACCACACTTTGGGCCAGGTCAGTATGGATTTGACTGTGCTGATGCTGGGAACAAGACAGCTTGAGCCACACAAGTCGTAGCATTCAGAATAGCAGCATGGATGTTGCTGCATTGGCAGAGACTTGGGTTACCCGCCCGAGCTCAGAAACAGGGGATATTGTGGGTCCAAGCTCAGGTGACTAGCATGCGATGCTGGCAGATGTAGCCTGATCCATTATGATTTGGAATTTGGATTGGGGTTGTCAATTAGAGTTTCTTAAATCTCTCAAGGATACATAGATGTTATATAGATCTGATATATGCATGCAAGCAAAGCACAGGTAAAGTCAAAGACTACAGGTGACAGCAACATCCATGCTGCCATTTCTAACATGCTACCTGGAACCTTGCTAGCATGATCTTGTCTACCTGGATGGGGAGGCTCAGGACCACCTGCAGTGTAGACATATCCCTAGATTCTTGACATCAGTGGGCTTCAAATCAGGTCCTTGGCAAACGGAAAATTTGGAGGAGCACTGGGAGAAAAAGATTTCCTATTTGACTGTTGACCCAGTCTTTTAAAGTGTGCTGCTCCAGGGAGAAATTTTGCTAACAAACCTCTAGCTCTAATTATCAAAAAAGAAGGCAAAAGGCCAGGCTAGAAACAGAGAGTCAATGACTGGAACAGAAATACAAGCATGAATTCAAGTTTTGGCCAAGTAATGTAAAATGATTGAAGTAGATCACAGAAACATTCTAAAGCGGTGGTTTTCAAACTCTTTTCCCTCAGGACCCAGTTGAAAAAATAATTTATATCCGTGACCCAACAATTACATCTTTGAGAAATGCGCTCTAGTCTTTTGGCGGTGGCAGCAGGAGGTGCCATGACCTAGAACCTGAGGGTCTGTGACCTAGTACTGGGTCCTGACCTGTGGTTTGAAAACCATGGTTCTCAAGCAAGATTGAAACAAGCTAGTTTTATCTCACCAATAACTGATTTTCATTTTGCCAGATTGTGTAGTGGGAAATGGGACAACAGCAGGGGGGATCCTGAATCTCTTCATATGGGCTCTGAATATTGAGTGACCCACGGCTGACTCTTAAATCTGTACTTGCTAAGCAGCTCCTTAAGTCTGTTAGAACTGGTTAATTGGAACAGATCCAATCGCTTGGAACAACAACAGTTTCCTTAGATAACTGTTGTAATTGTTATTAAATCAGTGTCTGTGATAGTCAGTAATTCTTCGGTTGATGCTGCTTCATAACACGTATGTGATTTAGTAGCATGGATTATGGTTGCTACTAACTCTAAATAATTAGCACACCAGACGTTTACAATAATTAGACCAATAGCCAAACTAGTTAAAGTTCCCAGAGGCAGTGTTGTCTAGTAGTTACAGCAAACAGTACCAGGCATCAGGACCTTTGTGGACTATTTATAGCTCTGCCAGTGACTTTCCCTCTGTCTTCCCCTTGCAGCACACAAGCATCTTGTTCTCATCTGAAGGCGCTTCACAACTGTGGCCTTTCATCGTTATCTACTGTTGTATTTTCTTTCATTGGCCCTCCATACCCTCTGGTCTGACAAAAATACTAACCCTGAGCACCTATTTTTTTTACTTCTTCAGCAACTGCCTCTGTGTTTCTTCTGTCTTGGCTCTTACACATGACACACCCTGCCCAAACTACGTCTTAAAGCTGTTACTCTGTCCCCCAAATCCCTCCTCAGGATCCAGTGCTACGATGATGCCTATGATACACACCAGCCGACCATAGCTAGTGAGGTGATCAATAGGAATTACTACTATCAGTACTGGTTTTTTGTTTGCTAATTCATGTCCTAAAGCTAAAACAAAACAGTTAAATATTAAATGGTTTAATCTAGCTAATTGTGCACATACCTAATCCATGTAACCTTGGTGTTCTTATCACTTGTCACCCTCATCTTCTCCTCCTGGGACTTGCATTTGTTTGCTACACCCAGTTGCTGTATTATGTCTTAGATTAGATTGACAGGCCTTGTCCTAAACAGGATGCAAATACTGCATAGCACTCAGCACAATGGGAGTCCCCATTTTTATTGAGGCTGCTGGATGCTCTTGTACTACAAAGAATAATGGCTAATAGGATAGTAGTGGGCCATTACACGTAGAAATGAGGGGTTGCATCACTTGGCCACAGTTTCAAACCCTTGGCCAAGTGACTGGCAACTGAGTGGTGATTAAAAGTTTAATAATCATGGGTGTCTGCAGTCTTTATATAGTCCCAGCCTTGATACCAAGCCATATGCCCAGAGCTTCCTCCCTGGAGGCAGTGGTTTCATCTTCACTGGGCCACTAAGATCAGATCTCCCTTCTGGGGGTTTATAGCTGTCCAACTGTAGGGCACTACCACGGTGGCCTGTGTGGAGGATCCAGGCCCACCCACTACTTCTGTTCTGAGCCTAGAGACTCCAACAATAGCAGCCAGGTAGCACCGTGTCCCTTTAATACAACCATGTTTGGTTCCCTGGGTCACTTCCTTACAACCCCAGCCTTCGCCAAAGCATCCTCCTTTCCTCAGGGCTCTTTTATGTTTGGCCCCAGCCAGCCAGCTCTTCCTCACTCTCTATTCCTTGCCCTCATTGAACTTCATTCCTTTTGCCCAGCCAGGAGCACCACCTAGCCTCCTCTGGCTCCAGCAAGCTACTGTCTCTGCCTGGCTCTGCAGCTCCTTTTTATGTGATACTCCTGGGTCCTGGATTGGCTGCTCCTTGCAGCCTCTCTGATTGGCTACCTCTTTGTGATGGCTGCTTCCTGCACAGTCTCACTTGGTCACTCCAAAGAGCCAGCTCTACTGTTCCTTTAATGGAATAGGTGTGATTGGACTCTGTGGCCCCCAGAACGGGGCCTAGTTTACCCCTTCAAAGACTGCCTAATACAAAACTAGACATTGAGAGCAAGTAACTCTGCTCGAGTGCTAAGCCCTGGTCCTAAAAAGACAAAAGCAAAGCTCCAATGAAATCAAATTTGAGGACAAGACAGCTTAATTTTTTGTCAAATTTAAAAATGAGGGAAGTAACCAGCCAACTGTGATGTTTTCTTGGAGTTTTGTTGTTTCTTTTCTTGTTTATTTAAATTCATTTTAAAAAATCTGGATAAATACCGGTAATACAACAGCAACTTAGTTGCTGAGGGTTGAAAGACTAAACCTGTGTATTTCAAGCTAAAGCAATTTGCGTATCTCCAGTGGGTGTTCTAGCCATCAAGGATCAGGACACAACAGAGGAAATACTGAAGTGTGAGAAACTGCAGAACTTCATGAACCATGCTAAGGAAATGGCCTCTTTACAAGATCAGTGTATTCAGATAAGAGGGTGTGCAATTCAGGTAGGGACTCCCCAGCTAAGAGCTTTACATTCAGGGACAGTGTTGAGGTTAGCATCTTTCACCCTAAAATAATGGCCAACTTCCAATGCATGTCCAAAGTCAGGCTCTTGAAGTCTGTACTTACGTACCTGAGGGCACTGCAGAATGTAGAGGAGAGGAAATTCCACCAGCTGAAACCCCCTAAATTCCCTGTTCACTCCTCTGTTGAGGAATAAGAGTTTTTCTCATCTCAGTCTACCAAAAGAAGCCAGGGAGTGCAGATCTTGTGGGATCCACCGGGTCATGGAGTAAATACACTTGCTTCCATTTGGCTACCTTGTCTTGCTGGCCCCTAGAGGCACTAAAAGCTTCCAGCTGTTCTCTCCTGACCATGGTTTTCTAAAACAGAATGCTGCAGCTCAGAGGATAAAGCTGTACACAATAACACAGCTCCGGGTTGTGTTACAGAGGGCTTTGCTGTAGATCTGGAAAGGGGTGAAAATAAAGAACACAGCCAGCTTCTGTACTCCATCCTCTCCCAGACCCAAACTTAGTTCTCCAGCTAATTGGAGGCTGACAACATGGAGTGCTGCGAGGAACATGCTGCTGGGGGGGATATTCCTAAAGTACCCCATGTATCCAGAAAAATCAAGAGATCATGGGTATCAATCAACTCCCATGCAGAGTATAAAGCCCACAGATCTAAACATATTGTCTTATCAAAGGCCCTCTTTTTTTCCATCTCCTTGTCCCTTTTTCTCCATCACCTTTTTTTTTTTTTTTTTTTAGAAGACTGACTCTTGGGGCAGGGCAGATGGCTTTCATTTACTCTCTGAAGTCAGTGGCACACCACTGGGTGCTAAATAAGCAAAAAAAATAAAAAGCTATCGAACATCATCACAGGCTTTTGTAGGAAGCAGTAAGGAAGAAAGATTTGTCTTCAGAAGAAATCTCTATGGATGTAGAAAAAGCTGTGACCTTGTGCGAGTGACAGATGGTATTTCATATGGAGGGACAGCGTGGAAGAAAGCGTGATGATAAGGGGTCTACAGCAGTTCGATGGACCATCAAGAGCATGCAGGGCAGTCATTTATACTTCTACTGTGCTAAGCAATGGATTATACTTTGGACACTGAGAACTGAGTGAACACATTGATAATTATTCTCGAGGATGCGTGCTGATTTGAGGCAAACACGGCATGGGAGTCTTGTGAGGGCAAAGGTTCAAGATCTCATAGCAGGAATGATTCTAAAAGCCCAGCTGGCTTTTAGTGAAGCAGAAATACTCACGTTGTTTGGTTGCATAACACCAATTTGTTCCTCCTGTAGTTATCACAGAAGCGGCCAGCGATGGCCTGCACAGTCTTCCTCCCTCTGTGGCCACAAGGTTTCCATCCTCCCCTTCTTTCACAAATGGAAACAATTATCTGTTGACAATGGCTATTTGTGCTGCCTTCACACCTCTGTTGAATACTATGAGCAAAGGGTGATGTAAAATGTATATGGGTGTCAATACACAGGTTATATTTACTTTCAGGAAAGACGGTAGGGTAGTACCGCGTGCTAACACACTAGCCTTTCACTTCTGTTGCCATCACTTCCACTTTGGATGCATTCACATATGAAATGAAGCTAGAGGGCTCTTGGTGCTCTACCAGTCTGATTTGACACACACCACAAAACCTTCAAGCACTGCATTACATGGAAAAGTTCCCTGGGCAGCCTCAAACCCCTTAGCCTGCAGCCTAAGGGCTAACAAGCAACAGAAGGCCCTGCTACTGCAATTGCAGTGAGCTGCTGTAGTAAAACATAAAGTTGGTATTTCCAGAGAGGACGCTGCTGAAAGCTGGGGAAGTGAAAAATCAACCTCACATTTCTTAGCTGGAAGGGTGCTAGTAGCTGAGCAATGGGCATAGCTGAAAGCCTCAGTACCCCTGCAAGCTGTTCATGCATGACAGTGGCAAACTGGAAGTAGGTTTTCCCAGAAAAGTGAATCCAAAACTAAAGTGCCCTTGCACAGCTTCTGCTGCAGCCAATATTCATTCAAAACTTTGTATTTCAGAAGATATATGTGCCTGAGTCTGCAGACACTATTTTAGAAGACACTGGGATGTGCCTGTTTACATGAATTGTGAGGTTAGGGGCTGGTTTATGGGTTCAGTCCTGCAAGGTGCTGACAGCTCTTACAAATTCAGGGGTGGTTAATAGTGCAGGCCCATGTCCTGAGTAAGCAACTTTCATACTCGGGATTAGAGCAAACAGAAGAAAATTGGTGAATAATCATTTGAATTCTAAAGTGCATTTTGATTTATGACCCTTTTGTGTTTATCTGCTGCACCCATTTGAGCTCAGATTCATGCTGCATTGCTTAGCCACATAAACCATTCAATTGGGAAATACAAACAATGCCATATGATGTATGCCATTAACCAACACAGCTTGATTTGTGGATAGCCAGATTTTGCCAATGATCAGCAGGTGAAGAATTGTATTCTGAGAGTGAAATTCCCCAGTGAGATTCATGGGGACAGCACAAGATCCCTGCACCCCTAAGTCCTACATGGGAGGTGCACAGGGTACATAACTGAATACTCTGCTCAGGACCAGATCAAGGCACAGGCATCATAGGACTATGCTGACAGCCTCAGCTCCTGAAGTAGTGGGATTATGTTAGAATCCGAGTTTTCGTTCATTAAGAAAAAAACCAAGTTTCCAGCCTTCATGGTTGCAAAGAAAAACTCAGAAACGTGACCTGCGAATAACTGATACAGTGATGTGTGCCGGAGTCTGCAGACAGCCCAAAATAATACGTCTAAGGAGAGAATCACTCTGTGAATCTCAATGGAGTATTAACTCTAACTGCCCCGTGCATTTCAATGGAGTATTAAGTCCAATTGCTCTGTGCATCTCAATGGGGGTATTAACTCTTAAGACCCGCTACTTTTATTAGCCCTGCCCACACCACCCAAGCAGGGAACTGTTGGTGTGGTAGAAGAGGGGTGCAGTGGGCTAGATCTACTCATGCAAGCCAATACATCCCACTTGCTTGAATATATACCATGTGCTTTCCCTGCTGCTTTGGAGGACAGAAGAGGGAGGGGGAGAATGCTGTGCCACTGACCAGGCCTCTTGGGAAGTGCTGCTGCCGACAAACATGGTGTAGCTAGAGCCCTGGATTATGCAGCCCGGCCTATGTACTACAGAAAGCTTTTCTATGCTGGCCCTGCGTAGTCTGTTCAGAAGGTCACTGCACTGGGGAGTGCCATGGCAGAGGCCACAGATATATCATAGAGAGGCTCTAGTCCCCTCCCAAACAGGCACAAAGGGGCTGAATCCTTCTATCCCAGGCCATAGGCTGAAATGACAAGCAGAGGGGGAAGAGACGGACTGCATAGCAGTCCCATGTCATGGCAAGTCCTATGTTCACAGGATGGATTTCACCAGCTACAGCAGTGGGGCCGCACAGTTCTGTCCTGTGATTCCCAGAGCCACACTGAGATGTGTTCAGCTGCCTTTTAGATTCAGTCCTCTTCTGCACAGTTCCCAGTGGACACTTCTCTTGAAACAACATACTTTCCCAATCCAAACAAAGCTCTTAGAACTCATTTTACAGCCCCCTGGAAATTCTTAAACATATGCAGTCTCCAACACAAGATCAGAACAATTTTTAAGAGGTAATGCTCTGTCTCAAAATCTTTCACAAATTGTAGCTGTGCAGGTTCTTTGTATACAAAAGCAATAGTTATCAAAAGTCTAGCAATTTGCTCTCCTAGGCCTCAGACATTCTTCCTCTCCCCACAAAACAGCGCAAGATGAACCCGTACCAGAGAAACGCAGTGTTATTGCTGAACATCCCATCAGCGCCCCTCTTCTTGCTCATGCATCCAAGTGGAAAGATCTAATTTGCCAACACACTTGTCCAAATGATTTCAATCAAAATTAAAACTTTGTAAAAGACACTAACTGTGATTTTATGAAAAGCAATTTGTATAAGTGACAAGATATGACCAACCCCAGTTACTCCCAGGTCCCCTGGCTTATGTCAACTTTATAAAGTCAACTTAAACAAGTGGGGACTCTCTAAGTTGACTTTAAGTTGACCTTATTAAGTCAACAACTGAGATCTCTAGTGTAGACATATCCCATGAGCCTACACACAGCCTTAAAGTTAATCACATGCTAAATTGCTCTGCTGGAACAACTCCTAGGTGAGGAATAGGAAATAGAAGAAAAATCCCACCAGCTATTCCAGCACCACCTACTCTGGCTGCTTTCCCTCCCTGAGTATTGATATGGCATGGTTAGGAGCTCTGAACATGTCACATGGGTAAGTGCACTCTATGCAGTAGATAGCACCTGAAATTCTGGGTTGGGCGACTGCAACCTAACTCTTTCCTGCTCCAACTTCCCTGCAACTCTTCTCCTGCTACAGGCCCTCACAGACATAATACACAGAGGGTTAGGATGGGAGGGGCTGCACCTCTAGATCTTGTCCATAGAAAAGGCAGGGAGAGAAGGATTTGGATCTTGAAAATTTATCCCCGTATTTAGCCCAACTACAAAGCTTTTTCAATTTTCAAATTTTGACAAACTTTTATATTTCAAAGGAACTGGGAAGAAATTCAGAATGTTTATCAGTTCCCTTCCTCTCCCAAACAGCTGCATATAGCTCATCCGCAGCCTCCCAGCACAGCTCACACTAGGAGTCTTGTGGCCCTTAGTCTTTAACATGAGCCCACTTAAACTAAGTGTCCAAAGGTTACAATCATAAGCATGCAAAAGACTCCATTTCCTTCTATAATAATGACTTATTTTTTAACAATTCTAATAGTCAATAAATGAGATTAATTTCTTTTTCATACATGATCTTAAAATGAGATTTTTAATTTTTTATTTATTCCATAAACAATATAACAAAACTCAGCAAGTTAACAATATGACATTTTCACCATACAGAGTCAGTCACAAATATTTAAAACCTTTGCAACAAGAACAACAAAACCAAAAATATTACAAGAATAATTTACAAGAGGATCTATAAAACAGCGAAGCGCTCACAAATTTTCCAGTTTCCTTTACACAATATCACTACACTCTTTCACAACATTTCTTTTTATTACAAAATTCCCAACAAAAGTTTAATTTTTTTCTTTGTATTTTGGTTTTTAAAACCAGAAACTTTTAAGTATACATCCTTTTATTAACACCCGGAGGTGCAAAAAAAAGGAAACCTCACACATACAAACACTTCACAGCACTTTTCTAAGAAAAATATACACTTACAAAATATTTTACAAATTGGCACACTTAAAAATATACAAGATTTTGTAGGCGTCTTAGAGTGATCCTTAAGAATTATACTTCAATTGACTCTACAGAATATTTATAAAGCTTATTCTAAAAGAAAAAAGGCAAATAATTTCCAAACATGTTTAAAATTGTAGTGTAAAATGTTAAACAGAAATGGATATGTTACATTCATAAAAAGGGCCGTTTACTATCTCTTAAATGCTTAAGGGGGGATAAAAGTTATTTTTAGCACCATAAAACAGTAGCAACTTACTAAAGAGGTGCCTCTAGTTCTATGGAAGTTAACTTAAGGAGCAGTACATTCAAATCTCTGTAGGCAGCAGTCAAAATGTCTACAGCCATGCTGCAGGCAGTGAAACAGAGCATCTCCTTAGATTTCTACCCTGCTTCCCACTGGGAGTAAAAGACAAAAGGAGTTTAACTGGTATCTTTTCTTGTTTTATTTTTTTTTAATCTTCCCTTTGTGCTTTTGAAATGTTTGCTTTTCTATCTATTGAATGGTAGCAGTGAATACAAATTTTATTTCTTGTTTTCTTTTGCATTAAAGTCTTCAAAGACTAAGTAAATATGTTCAACACCCCAACCATCCTTTGAGATGAGGGCACTCTTCTTTTTCTAGATCCAAATTCTCTTAGATGGCTGTTACTCCATTGTCATTAGTGTCACTTGTTTACCTGAGAAACAGATTTTAAAAGCCTTGCTTCTACCACAGACCTTGTACTTTATTTATTTATTTTTTGCATTATTTTACACACTGAAAAGATAAGGAGGCGTATTTTCAAATAAGATGTCAGTGGCTTGAGCTATGCAACTCCCCTATACTTCCTGGGAACTGCACAGGAAAAGTCCAGTGCACCGAACAGAGAAAGTACAAACCAGGGGCCTGATCCTGCATCAACTGAAGTCTATGGACCTGATTCTCATCTCATTTACACTGACTTCAATGGAGTTTTTTTACTTATCCCACTGCCAGGCTTTGATCCAGCAAAGCGGGCCAGAATGCTTTAAGCTCGTGAGTAGTCCCATGGGATCATTCATGTTTGGTCATGCATTTAAAGTTCAGCACATGCAAATGTGTCACCAGATTTGGGCCTAAAAGAAAGACAACTCTAATCCAGTGGGTGCCAGTCCCAAAACTGCTGAAAATGTCTTTGTTTTGGTAAATGGTAGATTGAGCTATAGTACCGGAAAACAGCAGCACATTTAACCTTTAAAAACAAACAAAAAAAATTACACCCATGGCAACTGTTTCACAAAGCAGGAATCATCCAGCTGAACCCAACAATGTTTTCCCTTTCTGTTCAGGCCCTGATTCAGCAAGACATAAAAGCACATGCCAAACTTTGAACACAGGAGTAGCCCTATTGGCTATAATGGGCCTATTCATAAGGGTAAGTACATTGCTGAATCAGAACTCCAATTCATGATCCTGGTTCCTATTTCAAAAACACCTACGCTAAAAAACGGGGGTGATATGGGGGGGGGAGATATAATGAAAATTAGTTCCTTTTATGCTTCATGATTCCTTAAGTTCCCCATTATTAATCTTTTTGTCTTTACAAAACCTCTATATGCAAGTACCTCTAACAAAACTAGGGACGCTGGGGGACTGTAATGTAAAATCAGGTTGTCAATTATTTTGAAAGGAAATATTCCTTAGTGTATTTACAAAAAGAAAATGGAGAATTTCCCTATAAATGCAGGAGGCACCAGGCCCTGCTAGAACTAGGATTAGCAAATGCGGCATTCTCCTTGCTGTGGCTCTTTGCAGCACAGGGATTTTGCTCTATTCAATTCTTGGAATTGGAAGGACAGCAAATGAAACTGGGCTACATTAAAACTGACCCAGTTTATTCCAATCTAAGCCAGGCTAATAATGGGTCCTTTTAAATTGGCTAGTTCGTCCCTTTATGCATTCTAATTTATCTGATGATTAGAACTCACCAAAACAGAAATCTGCCAGAGTTGCAGTACAGTACATCGTAAGAGAATAAGGATGCTATACAATTTATATAGCATCCTTCATACACAGGATCATAAAATGCATTTATAGTAAAAGTGAAACAAGATACACTAAAAACAGAAAAAAAAAAAAAAGCAAGCTGTAAAAGGGAATGGCTTAATGGCTTGTAGTGAACATCCCACAGATGAGCCAACACAAATAAGATAGTGGAACTGCAGAGGATCCTGAGGAGACCAAACAAAAGGATGCAGAATAGAAACGGAAGGAGATATAAAGAGAGGGAAGGGTGGAATGAATCCGTAGAGATTCCTTGAGAAATTAAAAGGGAAATTTAAAAGTGGCAAGAGGCCAGTGTGTAGTAACAGGATCCTGGAGAAAGGACTCTAGTTGCGATATTTTAGACCTTGCAGAACTTTTGAGTAAAACTATGAAAGAGGAATCATGAGTGGTGAAGGCAGGAACAAGCTTTTTGACAAGAAACAAGATAAAACATATTATGAGTATGTTCCCGAGGTAGCTATAAGGTAGGTGCACAGAAAAGGTAAACAAGGGTAGAAGACAGAAGTTTGGTTCACGGAGAATTTCAAGATTTCTGGCTTTGGAAGCCAAGTTGAAGGGCAAAAAAGCAGACCTTTTGTTTTTTAGGCATTAAGTGACAGGGAATGATGGTACAGTTAAAGGATGATGGAGTCAAAGAGACCAGAAAGATGGGAGAAATAAGGCTGCGAGTGTCAAGAGAGATGGAATCTGCTGTTAATGTTGTACTGAAATGCATGGTACTCAGGTATTAACAGATTTTGCAAGATATAATAAAATAATTGATATGCTGTATGTACTACATTTATGTCCTATTGCACATTTCTCAAATGCAATAAATATTGCTGTTTGTTTCAGTACAATGCACCTTATTATGAGTCACAAAATTGCATGTTAAACACACAGTACACAATCCAGACCAATAGAAATGTGCTTTCAAATGATGGAATGGAGTCAAAGGGCAGGGAACACTTATTTCCTAAACTTGGGCTTGACCCAGCTCCACAGGAGCAGCAGTCTAAACATCCCAAATAGCAGTGATTGCAGCTTCCTACCCCCCCCCCATGTGCTGAATGGGATATAGCTCTAGAGATTCTTCGGTATTTTAGCAACCCTTATTTAAAAGAGCATTTTTAACCTCTGATTACTACATAAATACAAAACACAATAGTGACTTTGTAATTACATATACCATGACTGTTTCTTTGGGATCCATATAAGATAGGACCCTTTGTAGGTGAATGCCCCCCTGCCTGTGCAGGGGAGAAACTGCCTCTTCCCACTAGAGCCCAATGGAAATGGAGAAGACTAGAGGACTCCATCCTCTGCTACACAAGACATCCAAGGGATTAATACTGGTTAACACTGCGCTGAGTTCCCAGCAAGGTTGTTATTATGGAGCCCCAAGGGGAGACAAGGAATGGAAGCTTGACTTTAGCACAGCCATGCACCAAAGGTAGGGCATCCAGCAGAACTGTCCCTGTAGATAGCTTTCATTCTAGCAGTTCTGGGGTCCCTTCCTCTTCATTCCTCACTTGCTGGATTTTCTGTGGGATGCTAAACTCTGACCCACAGTTCTTTAGGTCTCTCAAAACAACAGTTACTATGAGATTACAGAGCTACTGATCTGGAGGCACTCCCTCTGGGCAGAACTGCAATGTTATTTTTCAGGACAAATCAACTAATATGATGCTTTCAGAGTAACTACCAAGTAGAGTCCTTACGCAAAACAAAGTGTCATTAAAGAGCTGAGGCTAGCTCAACTAAAACTCCAATATCTGAACGACTCCAAATGCTAAGAAAGTTTGGATCCAGGACAGAAGTTTGCAGCTCAGTCCTATCTCTCATTTTCAGTATTACTCAAGTTGTTTGCTAATTTAATATAAAAATGTATGCCCACCTCAAGCTCTGCCATTAACATTGCAGGAAAAAATGAAAACATGAAATATGCTTCCATGTACTGCAAACCAAAGTCTATCTGTGTATATACTTTGAAATGTCACCTCTAGTCTCATGAATAGTTTTGAGGAAGTGATCTCCTATTTAGACTTCTATTAAGGCTCTTCTCCTTGTACCCATAATTTCTATTGCATAAATATGTGACCTAACCTTACTTTCCTCTGCTCCCATTAGCTCCCCAGTTAGCAGGTCTCTTGCATATCAAGGTTTCATAATAAATCAGCAGCAAAATGCACAGGCTCTCAGCTGCACAAGGAAAATAAGTGATTTTTTTTGCCTTTTTTTTTTATTGAGGATGAGGGGATGGTAGGGCTATAAATAAGGCCTTCTGAAAATACTTTTAGCATTCAATACTCATCACTGTCTTAATAAAGTCCAGTTGTGTATGATCTGGCCTAGATGTGGTAAGATCACAAATATTTCCATTTTCTTATTATGTAGTGAGTCAAAGAAAAAAACTGACTTGTTGCATTGAAAATTGTTTTCATTTTCAAATTTCAAACAATATTGGCATTGCAAGATTAAACACTTAGAAAACACCAAAGCTGTGATATGAAACCACTTCTGACAGGATCAGCATAAAAATGTTTAAGAAACTTCTCAAATAAAAGTAAATAGCAATAAATGTATGAAATGTATTAATTCTAATTTTATAACTATTTTAGAATTTATCCCAGGTTATTAGAAAATATATAAAACTGAGATACAAAGTATCAGCAATATAACTTTGCACTTTAAATGATCTTCAGCTACAAGTTTTGCTTTAAGAAACAGATACTTGAAAAGCAGCTGTTCTGCAGTCTCTAAATGCAGACTCTTGAGTTCCTGTCAAACTTACCTTGAGTGATTTTCTGAATTCCTCCAAAATTTCAACTGTCTCCTATAATGAAACTCAAAATTTCATTATTACAGGGTTTTTTGCTCATGTTTCTGAAGAGAGGCCATTAAACCTTTCCAGCTTGAGTTTTAAAGTTGCATGTGTGTGTGTGTGCACGCATGCGCGCGTGGCCACACACATGTGAGAGAGAGAGAGAGAGAGAAAGAGAGAGAGACGGAGCTTTAAACCACAGGGCAAATCCATGAAATGAGGTAAGTAAATTTGGCACACTTTTAGTTATGTCCATAAAACTTTTGGTAAGTTCCATAAGTGAACAACATCATTTTCATTGTGAGTTACAGGTGCTTTCAAAGGGGGGTGGTTAATACATAATAGTGGAATGTTTATAGTAAATCAAAAGGCATAGTTCCAGAAAACACTCACAACCCAATGTTGATAGCGAAGTAAAAATATGTACAGTACAGTCACTTGTTCATAGTTTGGCACAATTTTCGTTGTTGTTGTGGGTAATAGTGCATAAACTACTGTACAACAGTATGACTTTTAAAACAGTCTTTCACAGAGAATACCAGATTAGTTTGCTTTCAAATAATAAATTCCCACAATTTCAAACTCTTCATTTCAGCACTTACATTTCAACATACCACAAGGCATATTTTGAAAGAAACAAAAACAAAAACAAACAAAAAACCCCCCCAAACATCAAACGTCTTTCTAGAAAAAGGAGTCTCTTCTTCAAACACAGGGAAAACCAAAAAAGTTGTTTCTGCTTTAAGAAGAATGTAGTCTGATTCCCTGCAGAAAAATCAAACATTTTATGCCATCTTAGTTAGCTTGTGTGGAGTCACCACAATAGCATCATATGCTCTAAACTCTGATACAGTAGATGAAGCTTTATGATACAGGTTATGATATAAACAGCAGAGGGGGCTAGAAAGCACTCAAAATTGCCACTTGAAGCTCAATTATGAATGAGTTTTCATTTTCAAACTAAAGAGCCTTTAGTTAGATATCTTGGCTTTTGGATGCATAACCTCTTTTTTTGTGTTTTGTTTTATACAAAATGTTCAAAAAAAAGTCTTTCCTTTTCAAAAGCATTAAAAAGAGCATGTCATTAATTGGGTTTTTTTTCAATAAATAAGTAATTAAAAACTGAAGAAGCCAAACAGCAGAAAAGAGTAGCCTTGTTAGTTTTTTAACCCCAGCCAAGCCAGAAAATTGGTCATTCTTTTAGGTAGCTTGCAAGTAATAAGTATTTTCATGCACTTAAAATAAAAAATAAAAACTGTAAAAGGGGAATGTCTCTTTCATGCAACTCTTGCTTTCAGGAAGGAAAAAATGAGGAACAGCAGGCTTAGCAGGTAGTAGGGAAGTTAAGGGTGCATTCCAGCCAGTTTGGTGCAGCATTACCTCAGTTTTTCAAAAGAAGCTGTCACAGATGGGTCCTTATGGGTCTGTTCACGGTCTGTTCGCTTTACTTTACAGTTCTCATCCCTCAGAGTTTTAGAACTTGATTTATGACGGTACAGCTTTTTATGGGTAGGTCCATTATTGCCTAAAGTGCTCAGGTTACTATAGCTTTTATCAAAAAAGGGAGCGTGAATGTCTGTATTGTACCCAGTTGAACAGTTGGGGTGACTGGGATCACATGTTGTGGCTTTGCCACTATTTTTGCTGGAGCCCTTGTTACTTGACTTGTGATTCTTCGCAGTTCCTGGAGAATTACTGTTTCCCTTTTTCTTGGACTCCTGTGAAGTCCCTGCCAAAATTTTAAGAGTTTTCAATTTCAGGCTGTTAGATTCAGGTGACCGGAATATATCTGGGACGCTGTTATGGCCAACAGGCCCCCACAAGGGTTCAATTGAGGCCATCATAAATCTCTGAACATCCGCCATTCCAGACGCAATGTTAGATAAAATATTGGAAGGTTCCTCAAATTCCCTTTGATCATCATCTAGGAGGCTGTTACTGTTTCCTATACTAGTTTCGGACCAGCCTGTACTATTGTCTTTTCTTAGTGACCATTCACCAGAAAGTCCATTATGCTTCCCTATCTTTATAGAGGTTGGGCTGCAGTGCTGAATGCATTCAGCTAGAGTCTTTGTCGTTGAGGCTGTATTATTTAACTGACTGACTGCCCTGCTGCCAACTGCTTGAGCCTTTTCACCATTGATTCCAGCTGCATTTTTCCCTTTCCTTGTTGACTTGGGAGCCTGCCTGGAATTCTTAGTTTGTGGTTTATCAGTTCCTTTGTTGGTTTTAGGAGATTTTTTCCTAGTGTTTTTCTGGGGGGAGCTTTGGTTTGTACCTACATTCTTGCTGGATGAACTTTTCCTCTTCGATTTTGACACTTTGCTGTTAGTGCTGATTTGACCAGATGGCTCATTAAATGTTGACAAGCATGGACTTTTTTCAAGGAGGCTAACAGAATCTTCATCATTGAACATATGGAACTGAAACTGATGATTATTTAAAGTAAACCCATTATCTGCCTGTTCCTGGGTCTGGAGAACCCCACAGTTCCACTTGGCCTTATCAGTATTGCTTAGCACAGTCTGCGCACCCTCCTGAAAACCTTTCAGATTGCCTAATGATTTGGTGTCTGACACGGTTATCTGAGGGGAAAGGTTGGGGGTGTCTGGAGGAGACATTTCAGAAAGCGACGACTGACGGAACTTATCAGGTGTGAAGTTGGAGATGTCTAAAAGGTCCGTAGACTCCTTCAAAGGGGTTATTTCATCTATGCTTTGTTGGATCACTAGCTTGGGACTGCAGTGGGCCAAGAAATCATCATTAATATCATCTTCGCCGTCCTTTTCACAAGACTTTAAACTTAGAGAACTGTAATTGCTCGAACTAACTGACAATGAGCCCACTGAATCAAAACTAATGAGTCTGCCGTCATCTGTACTTAGTGTCCCTCGTTGGAAGTGAAAGCGCCCCTCTCCATTATTAAAATGACATGACTGATAAGAATCATCAGCCTGCACTTGTTGGTTATCCGGCATAAATTTTTTTTGGTATAGCAATTTGCTGCTATTCAGATTCACTTGACAGTATCCAGAGGCTGGGAGGCCGTCTGCTACCGCTGAGCCACCAAACTCACTTGTTAATGCAGAAGCCTCCCTCATGTCGCTTGCAAATTCCTGATGGTTGCTGCCAGCAGCCTTGGTTGCTGGCCACATGCTACTGAAGTTGCCCTGCTCAATTTCTAAGTGGCCAGGCGACTGCTGCAGTTCAGATTCTGAAGGTGGGGACAACACACAACTCTGGGCTGTCTGCAGAGCAGAGAACTGCTTTTCTGTTTGAACAATGCTAGGGAGTGAATGCTGCTGTTCAGAGGGATGCTGGGCGAAGTATGAAATACCGGTGTTACTTGACAAGTCAGAAGAATCTAGCAGCGTCTGCAGATACCCGCCAGGGATCAAGGGGACATTGGTGGTGAGATCAGCAGATGGTAGAGGCTTATCTGGAGAACAGGTGGCTGGCAGGAAAGTAGAATTTTTAGCAACTTTATCCTCATGGCACTCAGAAACCTGGGAGCTGTCTGAAGCACAAGGAATATTTTCATCCTTCACACTAGCTGCTGCATCCTGATTTTCCAGAACAGGAGACACTTCACCCATATTGGTGGCAGCTTTGATTTTCTTGCATTTCAACCTGGCTTCACTTTTGAATTTGATTCGGCGTAACACTTTCCTCTCTGTCCCCTTAAATTCCCTTTCCTGTGATTTGTACTTCACCGAGGCAATGCCTGTGATGTCATTTAAATGTAATCCATTTGCACAGCTGGGTGTAGCTATGGCTAATGCCTGCATCCCTTTCAGGCCTGTATCCTCTTTACTGCTGCAAGGCTGCTTGTGATCAGAGGAACAGGGGCCCAGTTTGTTCACTGATTGCTCAATGGCTTTAATTCTTTGAATTCTGTGCCTGTTTGCTAGTTTGCATTTTCGCTTTCTCGGGTGAGGGAGGAATGAGGCATCTGAGCCATTAAGATAGAAATTCTGTTTATGATAGAGAGATGATCTGAGATAATCTAGCCGGCTCTGCTGCCTCTCTTCCCAGAAGCGCTTCAGTGGAGCCAGTTTTTCATACTTGCTGAGCAGCTCCTCACTGAGGGTAACAGTGGTCTCATTAGCATCGACTTTACTGAGCTTCACCAACATGTGCTTCTCTCCTTTAAATCTGTTAATGATGATGTACTTGATGATAACTGGGGGTTCCTTGCGAGAGACTTTTCGCCTTTTCTTCGGGCACCATTCATCATCATCTTCTTCTTTGGGTCCATCCGGGACCCATTCTTTCTTATCCAGAATCTTCTCACTCTCGATGGAATCCACGTCATATAAGTAGTCGTCACTATATCGCACTTTCCTCTTGGCCCGCAGCCCATAGTTCTGCTGAATGAAGGAATTGGAATGTTCCCTGGACAGATACCTGCTACAGTCCTTGATGTCCCGAAGCACGTCGTCCGAGGACTCCGTGCAGGTGCTGTCATCGCTGAACTCCCCAGAGTCCTCTGTGGAATTCACAGAGTCCAAGAAGTGGCTCCTTTTAGCGCCTATATACTGCACCACCTCAGTACTGTTGCATGTTTTATTTAAGGCAGCTTTCTCCTCTTCCTCCCCATCCTCCTCCTCCCCATCCTCCTCTTCCTCCCCCCAAATGATGCCCTCTTCGGATTTGAATTGTGAAGGGTCAGCACCACCACCCACTCCCCTTTTCAGGGTACTCCTGTTGTCCCTTTTAGTGCAGTTGCCAAACACACTGGGGAAGAAGTTGAACTGGGCATCCTCTTGTAGGGTGCTGGTCTTCTCCCTCACGTTGTCTTGGAAAGACTCGTATCTAATCTTTAAGGAGCAGACGTCACTTCCCAAGGTTGAATCATCATCATCGAACATGTAATTATCCACATCTTCCTCGGAAAATAGGTTTACAGAAAGCTCGTTTTTAGAGCAAAGGTCAAGCAGTTCAATTTTACTTTCACTAATGAAAGATTCAAAATAGCCCCATTCCTGGTTGGGATTTGTAAGTAAAGGTTCCTCACCATTGCATTTGTCTAATAGTAATCCTTCATAATAATTTTTCTGAGTGGGGTCCTCTGAATCACTGTCAGATTTCTCTGCATCTCTTTTGTCTGCTGCCCTCGATTTATGCATAGGGAAGCTTAAAAGCTGGTCTGAAAGCAGTTGATCCCCATATCTCATGGTTTCTCCTGTGCTCATGCAGTGAATCCCTATATCAGAGACTGAACAGGTGTCATAATCCCTATTTATATCACCCACTTTTAAGCTTATTCCCGGCTCTGCATCAATGCCGTCCTTTGATTCAATAAAGCAGCCTAGACAGGTCCGGCTTGGCTGCATCAAGCAGTCGCCAGTCAGAGCTGACATGCCTCCAGGCTCCATAATTGTGAATGGAGCCTTCTCACAATCGCCTGGCAGAGACCAGGAGCTCATGCCCTTTGTAACACAAGATGTAAGAGAAATAGCATGTGCGGACGAGTCATCTGAAGTATGCTCAGGTACATCAGTGAGTCTCAGAGGAGAAGGAGGGCTCAACAAACAGGGCTTCTTTGAAGTCAGAGGCGGCAGCACTCGGTGGCACACTTGATTTTCCTTCTGAGCTATTGTCAAGGCTGAAAATGTAACCGCAGCATCTGCAGCAGTGCAAGGCTTCTCATCACTGCCTGGGTCACGTGATTCTGGAGGAATTGAAAGGAAGGGGAGGGAGGGAAAAGGAGAAAGACGGTTTAAGAATCTTGGAATTCTGATCTGACTCTCTCCCCCTCCTCCTCCTATATTTTGGGAGATTACTTCTGCAAATCAATTCTTTGAAGAACAGCAGTATCTTTCCTACAGGACTGTAATGTTTAATTTGTGTAACTCATTCATTTTGTGATGTACAAAAAAAAAAAAAAAAAAAAAAAGCCAACATGCTACACCCTGTGGCCTCCTGGCACGGGAACAGTGTATATTTAAAGTGAAATCTGCAGCATGCAGATTGCATATCTCCCTTTGATTTAGCCCTGCAGTGTAGACCAGGCCCATACCTCTGTCTGCAGTTGCCTTGAGGAGGATGGCTAGTATTGGGATCTCTCAGTTCTATAGATCTATTGATATAGAAAACTGTCTAGGCAAAACAGTGACCTATCGGTAATATTCTTGTCAATCTACAGTCCTGACCTGAGGAACTTTCCTGAGCCAAAAATTTCAGGATGGGGTTCAGGGTTCTGTACCTCATGGCTGGTCTACAATGAACCTTACATCGGCACAGCTATGTGTCTGAGGGATGTGAAAAATCCACCTCACCTTGGAAAATGCGGCTACTCTAACCTTACCCCTTGGTGTAGACAGTGCAAGGTCAACAGAAAAATTCTTCTCTCAGCATAGCTATTGCTCCTCTGGGAGGCAGAATAACTACATTTCTGTAGTGAGTGTCTACACTGATGTGCTTTGTGCTGCTGTGAAACTGGTATGAAATTAAAATCCAGCTCAAAGAGCTTAAGGCAGCTCCACGCCATTGGCACTTTTAAGGGTTAAGCCACCTTTAGCTTTAAAACCTTCAGCAGGAAAGGGCAACCTAAAGCTGAAGTGATTTGGCATCCACACAGCATTCCAAATAATGCTACCTTCAGGGTACTGTGAATACAGAAATGAAAATGTTTTAAACACACAGGCACATTACACTTCAACTTTAAAGATGCATGCTTTAAAGCAACTGAACTGATCTCCCTGAAACATGGGAGGACTGAAAAACAGCTGAGTTTCTCACTTCAGCCATTTCTGAGAGGTGAGTGTGCAAAACTTTCAACTGGACTATATGGGAGAGCACCTTTTGGTCCAGCTCCTTTAATTTCAAAACAAATGAACAATTCATTTCCAGCTTAAAAAACGAAACTTCTTTAAGCTGACAGTAAGCATGGGAAATTGAGGACAATATGAACATACCTGTGAAAATTACAAGGACATAAAAAGAGGGAGTTAAAATAACAGGAGCTCAGTCTTAATGCATTCACTATTAACTATAAATCTCAATTTTTTTAGATCCACATCTATAAAAATGAGCTTGAGTCCCAAGGTGCAAATCCTGAAAAATGGATTTTTTGAGGAACTGTATGGCGCTAAAGTCAAGATCATATTCAATTAAAAGGTGTATTTACCCAATGGACTGTAATGGCTTCAAAGAACAGAGTGGCTGGGAGCCAAGAAGAGCATTTCAGACTTAACTGTGGATTTTTTGGCTTTTGTCACAGCATGTGTCACAATTTTAACGTTATTTCAGTATTTTATGGTAATGCACATGTTAACTCAAAAGCCGGGTGAAAACACAGTAGCCCAGATACTCATTTACAGCCAATAAGCCTGCACTACAGCTGTGGAGAAGGAGGAGTGCAGGAGGTCCTCCTTTGTACTTCTCAAGTTCTGAGCCTGCTTCAGGCCAGGCCAATCCCTAGCTGTAAGTTAGAGCTACCTAAAGGCGGCCAGTGTCTTCAAGCAGTCAATAAAGCAATCAAGGATTGGCAGGATGTAGAGAAGACCTGCTACCACCCCAAAGAAAATCAGAACAGCCATATTGGCTCAGACCAATGGTCCATCTAGAGTAGACCAAATGTCCTATTTTCTGAGAGTGGCCAGCGACAGGTGCTTCACAGGGAATGAACAGAACAGGACAATCATCAAATGATCCATACCCTGTCATTCACTCTCAGCTTCTGGCAGTCGGAGGCTAGTGACATCTGAGCATGGGTTTGCATCTCTGACCATCTTAGCTAACAGCCATTGATGGATCCATTCTCCATGAACTTATCTCATTTTTTTTTTAACCCAGTTATACTTTTGGCTTCACAACAGCCCCTGGCAATGAGTTCCACAGGTTGACTGTGCACTGTGTGAAGAAGTAATTTCTTATGTCTGTCATAAACTTGCTGACCCCTGTGCTATATAAAGGGGTGAATAACACTTTTTTACTCACTTTTTTCACATTATTCATGATTTTCTAGACCTCTATTATATTCTCCCTTAGTCTTTGTTTTTCCAACCTGAAAATTCCAATTTTTTTAATAAAATAAACTCCAATAAAACAAGGAGTCCTGTGCACTTTTAAAGACTAACGCATTTATTTGTCTTATAAGCTTTATACCAATGAAAGCTTATGCATTAAATAAATCAGTTAAAGTACCACAAAACTCCTTGTTTGTTTTGTTGAAATAGACTAACACAGCCACCCCTCTGAATCTTTTTTATATCTTGTCGTATACATGTTCCATGTCCCTAATCACTTTTGTTGCCCTTTTCTGTACTTTTTCCAGTTCTAATACATCTTTTGAGATGTGGTGACCTGAACTACATGTAATATACAAAGTATGGATGTACCATGGATTATATAGTACCATTATGATATCTTCTGTCATATTACCTATCCCTTTTTTAATGGTTCCTAGCAGTCAGTTAGCTCTTCTCACTGCTGATGTACAATGAGCAGATGTTTTCAGAGAATTGCCCATAATGACTGTAAGGTTTCTTTCTTGAGTGGTAACAGCTAATTTGGATCCCATTATTTTGTATGTGTAGCTGGGGTGATGTTTTCCAATGTGCATTCTCTTGCATTTATCAATATCGATTTCATCTGCCCCCTCATTCAGTTTACTGCAATTCTTTTGTAACTCTGCACAGTAAGATTTGGACTCAACTATCTTGAGTAATTTTGTATGATTTGCAAATTTTGCCACTTCACTGTTTATCCCTTTTTTTCCAGATCATTTGTGAGTATGTTGACAGCACTTGTCCCAACACAAACTCCTGGGGGAGACCACTATTTACTTCTACGTGTTCTGAAACAGACCATTTAGTTTTACCCTTTGTTTCCTGGTTTTTAACCAGTTATGGATCTATGGTAGGACCTTCTTTCTTATCCCAACACTGCTGACATTGCTTAAGAGCCTTTGGCAACAGACACTGCCAGAGGCTTTCTGAAAGTCCAAATATACTATATCGAAGGGATCACCCTTGTCCAGATGCTGGTTGACTCCCTCAAAGAATTCTGATAGATTGGTGAGGCATGATTTCCCTTAAAAAATGCCATATTTCCTCATCCCCACCATATCATGTTCATTTATGTGTCTAACAGTTCTGTTCTTTACTACAGTTTCAGTCAATTTGCCTGGTAGTGAAGTGAGGCTTCCCAGCCTGTAATTGCCAGGATCGCCTCTGGAACCTTTAAAAACAATTGGCGTCACATTGGCTATCCTCCAGTCACCTGAACAGCAGTTGATTTAGGTGATTGGTTATATATTGCATTTAGTAGTTCTGCAGTTTCACTTCTAACTTCCTCCAGAAGGGAGATGGTGGCCTAAGAACTGTTGTGCTGAGTCTAAGCCATGACCCCCTTGGACTACAGTGATTTTCACTGCCATCAGGATATAACCTGCTTTTAGTTCAGTGTCAAATGACTGCGTAGCATTGGAAGAGCCGCGCCAATCCTTTAGAATACTCACTATTGTACTCTAGTATTTAATTACCACATTTTCCTATTTCTGTTTGTTTAACTGCATTTCATGGAAGCAGTATCAGATTCTACAAATCAAATCAGTTTCTATTGACAAGGTAACCATTGATTCCGTTTGGTAGCAGTAGATTAGGCACAAGCATAATGGCCAGGAAATCTTTTTGTAGCTCTAGCAACTGTCACTCGCTATTACTTTGCAGACTGCTTTCATGTATCTGATAAAGAAAAGGATTGGCTGAAACTGACAGATATATTCTGAATTCTGCCATGCTGGAAATCACAAATACATGTTTTATCTCTCACCAATCAATCTTCTAGGGACCCAGATAACTGCAGCACTGTTCACCTACACATCTGGAGTTACACCAGATTTACAGCTGTCTGAAAGAGAACAGAATTTGTCCCATAGATTTATTCTATACCAATTACCAAATTAAGTTGACAGTGTATAAAGTTTCGAGTCTACAATGCTGCACAGATCAGGCCCTTGAAGATGCAATAGGGTCACATATCAACAGTTAGAAATATTAAAAAGCGAATAAAATTTTAAGCAGAAACATGCAATTAAATATGTATGTTTAAATAAATTTTAGATGCTGTGAAGAATGCAAATACCAGTTTTGTGTCTCAGTGCTAGCAAAGGCTAAATGACTTCAGAAAACACTCAGAGGAATTTTATTTTAATCAGGTTTGCAGTCATGCATAGTGCTGAAGCTTATTCCTAATGAGGTTTTGCTTTTGAAAGCATGAACTGAACAGTTAGAAGTGACCAAAGACAAAGCTAGATACAAGAAACCTCAGGTATGCTCCTGAAAGATGCCAGTATTTTCCACTATTTTCAATAGGACTTGAAATTACTCAGCAGTTCTCAGGATCATGACATCACTGTTAACGTGTTTGTGCACAGGAGAGGTGCCTAGAATTCAAATAAGATGCTGGGACAGCAAGTTGGAAGGGACAGCCTGCCAAAATGGTCACAACAGTATTTGCCGTAACCAAAATAAAATAAAATATAAATCACAATTCTGATCTGTGTGTGTAGGCATGCACATATGTGTGGGGGAAAAAAGCAGCAGCCGTTGCTTAGGGTTTAAAAACTGAAGATTCATAGCTGCAGCAACATATTTGCACAAAATATCCATCTGCCCCACTACTCTACATTTTGAAGAAGCCTGCAAAAATTTAATACATGAACTAGGAATATAGGTTGGCTTGATGTTATCGCTGTTGTTTCATGTGCTGTAATTAGGTTTCCTTACCATCTTCTTTCACCCCATTAATCAGGATAGTTTCATGGTCTTCTGAGGCACAATCCTTATCTTGTTGGTCATCCATCAATTTAACCTCTTATTGTTCATTCCATGCCCTGCTGCATCTGGCCAACCTGTACATTTCCAAAAACATAATTACAGTCATTAAAATTCCAGAAATAAGCTCACAGAACTGTGAGTAAAAGAAAACACTATGCATACCTACTGACCCTGTTTAGGAGGACAAACTCTATTTATTATAGCAAAGTAGCTATTGTATTTTCACTCTTGACTCCAGAAGCTCCCCCAGTTCAATGTATGTCAATGGAGTTAAAAGGATACCTCTCCATTTTCTTCCCCAAATTAAAACAAGCATCAGTAACAGAATATCTTTGCAGAGGGGTACCTGTGTTAGTCTGTGTACAGCAACAACAACAAGAGTCCTGTGGCACCTTATAGACCAACAGATTTCTTCAGGGATAAACTTTCTTGGGCTCCAACCCACTTTGTCAGAATTTCTTTGCCTTTTCTGAGGAGTTTTTCACTACGATCAAGAACATTATTTCAGTGCAAACCCAAATTTCAGTGACTTCCCAGAGAGGATGACATGATTAAAATGAGAGTCCTCCCTTAGGGAGGCCAGCCGCACTACCAATACTTCAGTCCACTGCTATGACTACCAAAATGTTTGATTCTGTGGTCCATCAAGCCCAGCTGTAGAACTACTGGTATGTTTTAATCAAAGAAAGTCCCCATATTTTTAGTAAAATTCCAATCATAAAGTATGTATGATTTAGAGTATTTGCATGTGACTTTAGGAAGATTACCTTTTAAGTATGACAGATGCTCTACATTTTCTAGTAACAGTCTGCTTAACAATGTTGCCTGTCTGTTAAACATGCGTTCAGGAGATATATAGTCTAAAGCAGTCAGTGCGCTGACTTCTTTGAATGGGCCACTTGATGTGCACAGGATCTTTGGTAGGAGTACTGCCATTTGGTAAGGAGCGTAAACACATCATGGATTGACCTTAAATAAATCCATTCTGTCTATCTCTTCTGTTTTGCAGATGGAAGACAAATATGCAATGATCATTCATTTCAAAATATCACAGCAGGTAAGTATAGTTAGCTGATCCCACATTTGGCTTTCCATGCTTCACATACACAATGGCTTGCTTGCTTATTTCAAGGCACCACAAATATATATGTATGGGTGGATGATCTCACATTCAGTTAATGTACTTCAAATATGGCAAGCTGTAATAAGTGCCCCTGTTTTATTTGACGGTGCCATCATCTCTTTGATGTGTAGTGGTGATTCTGTAACTTACCTAGTGTAGGGGCTAGTTGGAACAGGATAGAGAAGCTGAAGCCAGCACCCTGACAGCTCACATTCACCTCTGAGTAAATTTGTCATTTACAGTGCATATCACACTTCCCCAGGGAAAAAAGGGGACATAAAGCAATAGCAGTCTTGGACAAAATGATCCCAAGCCTTTTAAAAAAGACACTACCCACCTCCACTACTGATATTTAATTTAGGTGAGTGCACAAAAGACCAAAAGAATTTTTAAAAAACATTCCCACACATTTTTTTGCTGAATGTTTTGCTTTATATATCTTTCCATTGGCCTTGCTAGGGAGCTGTACAAAAGTTGCAGGCCACTGAATTCAGAATGCAGAAGCTTGGCAAAATAACAAGGCAACCTCTGAAACAGATCCTCCTATTTAAACTTCCCATGATTTGTTCTCTAATTCAGATCATCAAATTATCCAAATGTATTTTCTTCTGTTTTGTTTTTTTAAACCAAGGGGAAGGTCAGGAAGTCTTAGGCAAGCTAGTATTTCTGGAGTCAAGGTACCTGACTCCAAAGACAGATGTGGACAGAGAGAAAAACAAGATTCCTGAGATCAAGTCCTGTTGGACAAGATCTGTACTACCTTCTCTCAAAGAATGTTCTCTAAATAGTATTTCATCTCACACAGATTCTCTGTCCTGTAGGCAGTAATGACACTGCAATGCATATACCATCTTATTGTGTAGAAAAATATCTTTGTTGATCAGTTTCCTTTGACAAAAGCAGCTGTTCCTTTTCCTATAAATGTAACAGAAAGCATGGCTTTAAAATCAACGTTTATTTATTTTGCAGAGCTGAAATCAAACCTAAAGCACAGTAAGAAAACTCCTTCCCTCCCCCCACTTACAAGATTAAAAAACCTGGACTTCTTTCTAGATTTGTCTCCAAGCAGGTAATCTAAAAGCCTATAGTGGTTTTAAAATGGCAGCTGTGCTATCAGTTACATGGACCTTGATTCTGCTCCCATTGGTTTCAGTTTGACACTAGTGGAAATTCATTGATTTCAACTGAAATACTACTGATTTACAAGTGTGTGAGTGTAAAAACTTGTTCACTTGCTTAATTCCTTGTGAATATGCTTCAGTTTATTTTACTACTTCTCTTCTAGACTTGGTGATGCCCTTGTTTTCCCAACTATATACCCTGAGGCTACATCTACAATGACTTGCTTAGTCTGGACTAATTTGGATCAGGCCTACACTAGACTTAGCCAGGTTTGAACTAAGCAATTGCTTAGTTCGATCTAGGCAAAGCTTAGTTCAACCTAGTTAGTTCGAACAGTAAGTTTGAACTAACCGCTTAACTAACTTTAGTTCTAACTAGTATGATGTAGTCATGCTAGTTTGAGCTTAAAAAGTTTGAACTAAGTAGTTAGTTCAAACTAGCCACGCAGACTAGTTCAAACTAACGTTTTAGTTCGAACTAGCTGCATGGCTCATTTGAACTAAAAAGCTGTGGTTAGCCTGAACTAGCCCGAGGCTTGTTTGAACTAAACTCAGACTTATTTAGTTCAAACTTAAGTAGATGTAGACACAGCCTGAGAGTCTTCAATGGATACGTATGAGGAGAGGATCCACTGCCAGAAGATATGCTTTTCCCCTTCAGACTGGGATGGTCAGCCACTTCTTTGTTCCTGGGCTGCAGGCTGCTGAGGGGGGTGGACAGGCTAGTGTGGCAGAAGCAAGCAAGCCAAGGTGACTCTAAGGAAGCACCTCTTTCCCATCCACCTCCTGGTCCCACTGCAGTTTATCAGAAAATACCAAATAGCCTGACACCAGGAGGCCTTGGCTGATGACTGGACAGGAGGCTGCCAGCAGCTAGAGCTTGCTTAGGAACACAGGGCCTCTGCACAGATGGCCTGAGCTCTTGGAGACTTTTGGGGATTCTCCAACTTCACTGTTGGACCCTGTAGCTTGTTCCACCCAGGACAAACGCTGCTCCCTCATATGACTGACTGGCGACAAACTATGCAATGGGATCTTTGGAGAGTCTTCCTCTTCCCACCAGTATGTTTTGCGGGGGGGGGGGGGGGAAATCTGTCTCACAGTATTTTTAGGTATAGCAGTGCTGTTTTCAAGGATGTCTTGCAAGTGTATAAAGTGGCTGAAGCTAAAAAAACATCAATAAATGGTGATAGCCATGTCATTTAGTGCAGAGGTTTTCAATCAGTGCGCCATGCAACACTGGTGTGCTGTGAGAAGTGTCCAAATGTGCTGTGAAATGTTCTACAAAGGTAACGAAAATCAATGTAAAACAAACATTGTTTCATCTTAAACATTCTCTCCAATCAAAATTACAACTCATAAAACTCATGAAAATTAATCACCATATTAAAAGTGAAGTATTGGTCTTCTGATTCTAAAAGATGAACATTCGAAATGCAGGTAGCCAAAGGGCAAGACTGAGATGATGTATATTTTTTCCAATGGATTTGAAACATTAATACATTTGAACCTTCTTTAGCTCGTTGTATGCATTATGTTCCAAATCTCTCTAGTAAGACCGTAAACGTAGTAAATGAGAGTAAATGTGACATTTATAAGCAATCAAGTCTCCTGAAAAAAGCGGGTGTGCCATGGAATTTTTTGTCTCATTGAAATGTGCCATGTTACTGAAAAGGTTAGGAACCACTGAGCTTGTATATAGCTACTGATATAGATACAATATACATATATAATGTCCACTGGTGATATGGCTCCTCTCTCTGGTTCAACTTTCTTATGTGTCAGCATTGTCCCTGGAGACCAAATACACCTCCAAGCATAGAAAAACCCATCCTGTAAAGTAAATATTCTACTGTGAGCATGAACTGCTTGGAAAACAGAGACTAAGCTATAGATTAACAGATTTATTTTTTGCATGAGCTTTTGTGGGAGAAGATCCCACTTCCTCAGATGCTTCAAAGATGGGTGAACTTACAGTAAGTTCACCCATCTTCGAAGCATCTGAGGAAGTGGGATCTACTCCCACGAAAGCTCATGCAAAAAATAAATCTGTTAGTCTTAAAGTGCCACACAACTCCTTGTTGTTTTTTTTACTGGACTAGACTAACACGGCTATCCTTTTGAAATTAAGCTATAGATATCAATTCAGCTTTTTAAAGCATGGTAAAATGCATATATTCCCCTATACACTCAGAGGCCAATATGAGTTAGCTAGGTGATGCAGTGGCAAATGTTGCTTCATAATTAAGGCTGCAACATGGAGGGTCAGTAGCCCCCAGATGAGACCCAAGAGAGTATTTCCAAATTTCAGATATCTATTGAAGTGTCCATTCCTTGTGTTTATTATGGATGGTAAGGGCTACAAGAAACACAGTAGACAGAATTGAGAGAAATCATTTTTTTGGGTGAGGAGGAAAAACAAAAACCCACCACCATGGGAGACCAGATTTTCTGCAATGGAGTTGTAAATAAGTACAACTGTTGGAGTGAGGTTTGTATGCACAGTTAGGTCTTCAAGAGAAAAGCTCCAGAGAAATTAATTGTATGTCAAAGCCTCTGATGTATCAAACTGGTCTTATAAGAATTAGGTGACTTTTGAATGAAAACATATACTTTAAAAAACACACCAAGTAAATGTCTCTAAGACAGTTATGTGCTGTAGAGTCACAGAGCGAGACAGCCTAGGTTTCTGCACAGTAAAAACAGACACTACACACTCTGCGCTCTCATTAATAACAAAGTCTTCCCTATTCTTGGAGTGCTGTATTCATTAGGCCTTTCACAGAATAAAAAACCATGAATCACAAAGCCCTCTCTTGCTAGGGCTCTAGGGCAGGTGCTTTCTCTGCAGGCATCAAACTGTAGCAAGTGTAAAAAGAAAACAAAAACAGAAAACAAAGCAATCCAAAATATAGATAAATTTCCTTCCCAGCTACAAGGACTGGAGTCCTTCTTGTAGATTTTCTGACCTCACATTTCCCTTCCTAAGCAAGGTCAGCATATCTTATACCTCCTGCTAGGTTATCAGAATGGGTAGCGAGAGCCACCTGCCAAGCAAATCTAACTGCATACCCCTTGCTGGATCTGGAGATGTTCCCATGGAAAATACAGAGGTATTGAGTTTTCTCTTCAGAAGAGCATCTTGCGGCAATCAGTTACCAGCTCTGACCTCCAAAGTACTCTTTTCTTATACTCCAAAGAACCACTGTACCCAGTCCCAGGCACAGAGACCAAATGACCTCATTTTTCTTCTAAATTTCTGAGGCCATCATAATCCCCCTTCAACTATTTGAAGTATTCTTTTTGATCCCTGATTTATATAATAAATTGGTATTGTGTAGGACTGTACTGAATATTTTCATTTGTCAATAGACAGGGGACCTCAGTCTGTGACTTGTTCCATTCCATGGGCCCTTAAATGCTTGGTAAAAAAGAAATCCATTCCAAATGGAGGATGGACGAAGTAAAAATTGATGCCCCAGAAGTTTCTGCATGCTTTAGTTTACCAAAGGTGTTGGCTTTATTTATAACACAGGCACACAACTTTTTTTCCAGCAACTTACTAGGAACCAAAGGACCCAATGAAATTGGATAGATTGCACCTCCCTCATTTTTAATAAAGTGATCCAGTCTGCAGAAAATACAGCTTACAACATCCAACTTAGTTGGCCATTCAGATCAAGATGAACATTATGCATTGGCAGAGCTGTAACACTCTGTTTCAATGCCCGGGGCGCGTTCTGATTGGAATGCGCCCCTTGCAATTAGCGGTACCTGGGGCTGGCACCACAAAATGTGCCTTTTAATTGAATGGCTTTATTGAGCCCCTCTGGCACACCCGGGGCAAAGCCCGTTTTGCCCCACCCTAGTTATGGCTCTGTGTATTAGGAACAGTGATCTTCACAGGCTCCCTGTCAGCCTTAAAGCTTAGTGCGGGATCAGCAATGCAGGCTCAGTGAGCCACCTGTGGCTTCCTGAGCGTCCCCTTCTGGCTTCCTGGCAACCTCCTCCAGGGAGCCAGGTGTGCTCCGGACTCCTGGCTGGCCCCAGCACCATGGCCAAATCAGGGTCGCCCCCACCCTCCCACCACAACTGCATGAGCCAGAAGCAGCCCAGTGGTCAAGCCGTGGCCCCTAGCGCTGGCGGGGGGCGTACAGGTGGTGTGCATTCCCTCTGTCCCTTCCTCCCTCCACTGGCGGGGCTGAGTAGCGCTGCCCCACCTACCCTGAAACTGGCTGTCCCTCCCAGGAGCTGCCGGTGTGGAGCTGCAGCTTGTGGAGGTGGGGCCCCTGGAACAGCCCCTCCACAGAGTTCAGGCCACTTCGACCCAGCTGGTCCAGGCCTGAACAGAGGCTGCCTCACCCCCAGGCCCTGGATCAGGCACGTTCAGCCCTGGGGTGTCCAGGTGAAAGCGACCTGAACTCCACAGAGGGGCCATTCCAGGACCCTGCCTCCGCAAGCTGCAACTCTCCGCCGGCTGCTCTCGGGAGACGCTGGGGCTAGGTAGGGCAGCGCTGCTCTGCCTTGCCAGCGGAGGGAGGGATGAAGGGAGTGTGCACCAACCACATACACCCCCACCAGTGCTAGGGGCTGCAGCACAGCTGCTGGGCCAGCTCAGGCTCATGTGGTTGTGGTGGGAGGGTGGGGGAAAATGGCTCTTCTGCTCTTTTGGGTTGCCAACCCCTGGCTTAGTGCAACCACAGACTGTGTCATCGAATTCTGTGAGCCACCTTTTGGCTACCTGATACACAACCAACTGTGAGTTGCAGTGATGCCAGGGCATGAAGACAATCATATAAAACAGGAGAAGTGTTTGCATGTAATGCTGCTATACTTGGGACTCCTACCTTTAATAACATTTTAGTTGCATCCTCAAGGAGCATTTCTCAAATAATACAATATTCTACGCTTTCCTATGATCTTATGCATACGTGGAGCATCTTGCAGGAGTGTACATGCCAATCAAACAGGAGCCAGAAGGATCTTGTATAGGAAAAGTACATAATAGTCATTAGATTATGCATAAAGTAAAACCTCAGAGTTACAAACACCTTAGGAAGGGAGGTTGTTCATAATTCTGAACAAAATGTTATCCTTGCTCTTTCAAAAGTTACATTGACTTATTACAGCTTTGAAACATTATTATGTAGAAGAAACATGCTGCTTTCCCTTTATTTTGTAGTAGTTTACATTAACACAGCACTGTGTTATTTGCTTTTTAAATTTTTTGTCTGCTGCTGCCTGACTGCATACTCTGGTTCCAAATGAGGTGTGTGCTTTGACTGGTCAGTTTGTAACTCTGGTGTTTATAACTCTGAGGTTCTACAGTACTTTCAACACAGAGCAATAAGAATTTTCAGATGACGTAGCCTCAGTCTTACCCCTTAAACTGAATCTAACGAAGGCGATGTGGCTGATTGAAAATTCCTTTTTAGTAAGATGTGTAAGGTAAAATCCATGGGTCCTAACAAAATGATTAAAATAAATTCTCCTCTCTCAATGGAATGTATCATATCTTACAAAATATACATCAATAAAGATCAGATGCCACATTTTTATGTAATGATGTGGAAAAATCCTGCTTCATTTGAGGAAATAGTATGTGATTGTGTAACTAAAAACATAGGGCTTGTCGTCATGAACATTTATCTCACAGCAAGCTGGAATGTGTATGTATCCTGAACTAACTTGAAATTGAACATGATCAAAACAAACTGTTAACACACATTGACAGGATCCACATGAACAGTTAGTCCACGGCAACCTTATGAGTGCTAGAGTCACAACCCAACATAAAACATACCTAAATGTTCTGGTAGCCAAGTTCTTATTGCAGGCGTAGTCAATTCATTTTTTTAAGTCCAGATTTCTTGGTCAAGGTATAGTAAAGGTCCAGACTCCAAAGAAAATAATAAAAATAAACAACAAGAAAACAAATATATTTCAAGGTCCATTAAGCATGATGGTCCATATTTGGCCCACAGTCTACCTATTGCCTCTTCCTCTGCCTTACTATGATACAGACACATAAGGGAAAGAGAGGAAGTTGTATGTGTACTTTAACATTTCATGACTTTTGAGAGATTACACAGGCAACCTTAACAATGTCTTAACAGTTTAGTTTTTGTAGGGAATTTTAATGGTTTTTAAAACACATGTTAAGGCAGGTTTGTTTAGTAGGTTCCCTGCATTTGTGAAACAGGAATTCTTATATGGCTGTTTTCCACACACTCTATCTGTCTAATATTATTCCTTTCATATTTAACAAAGCAGTGGACATTTCTTTCTGAGAATTGGTTCACTTTTTAAAATTCCCAGACAACGCTATTCACAACTTTATATGCCTTGGTGATTCACCCAACTACATAAAAGTGTCATAATTAGATATAAAGATTTGTCACTTAATTTTCTCTCTGAAATAATTTTGGTTCAGGTACATTTTAAAGTCTATTCCTTAAGGCAAAATGCTATGTTGGGAGATTGTAAGATATCAGTCTTACTCTGCATCTGCATCCAGGTAACAATGTGGAATGCAAATATTTACAGGGAGAGGAAAGAATCTGGGCAGCTGCCCAACTGGCTGGGAAGCAATGGTTAGTTACATCTTGGATATCACTGAAAGAAGATGTGGAGATGTCACCCTGTGGTTGAAATGTTTTTCCACACAATGAATTTTTCACTCATGGATCTGAGAAGTGAAATCCAAATGCTCTGGTACTGCTCTAACTTTAGACAATGTTTGTGATCCCTTTATTTGCACCTGTGTGCACCCTCTGCATCAGCCTTCTTTCATTCATGATCATAGGAATGCCACCAAATGAGGATCATGCCCACTGTTGAATCCCTCAAACAATAATATTAAGAACTGAGAATCTCAAATCTGACCTTGCGTTAATGAACTGAGCCTTAAAACACCCCTGCGGAGCCAGAAAACAGTATCACCCCCATTTTACAGATGGGGAAACTGAGGCAGGATGCTGTTACATGACTTGTCCACGAACAGAGCAGCAGATCTGGGAGTAGAGCCCAGAAGCCCACTCAACCACACTGATTTCTCGACCACTTTTTCCATTCTCCCATGATGGCTAGTTTCCAGCATTGCTGTGCATTCTACAGTGTGTAGGAAAGCATATACATTTGTGTGTCCATCCCAACCGTCTGCAGCCAATCAAAAAATATTCCTTTTTTCACAGCAATGTAACTGGTGGCCATCATGTCTATGTTTTCTGTAAGGGGGTCTAGACTCCTTCAATTTGGGTAACAAAAGAGAAAATGTCTGAAGCACTAAACTCCTTATCTTCCATAAGCCACAGACACACAGCCCACTGTCAAGCTCTGAGCCAAGGATAGTGCTATTAGCTATCTAATGTGCATGCCTAGGCCTGGCTAGCAAAGCACCTTCCTCTTGGTGCTGGTGGTGAGTAGGAGGTTCTCTAATGATCTGGCAAACTTCCTCACTAGAGTCCTCTTATAATTATATAATCAGTACCTTGTGTTGATGCACAAACACAGCCAGTTCACACTGACACTTTGCTGGTCCTGTAACTATTTTCTTCCTCCCTGACTGTCATTCGGCATCAGTTATTTTTTGTTTGATTAAACTTTTTCAAACAAAGAAGAAGTCAATAAATTTCAGCATTCTCCCTCCATAAAGCAATGGGGGGGGGTTGGGGGTGAGGGAGAATCATAAACAAAGGCATCTATAAGCTTTTGCTGGAGGTGTTAGACTTTGCATATTGAGTAGCACTGCTGTAATTGTTTCATTAGAAGGACGCTGGTTCAGCCTGCAGCGCTAAGAAGGCTTAGAGTACAGAGGAAAAAATACTTCAGGCCACACCACAGCAAAGAGAAAATGATAAATGTTCTAAGCCCGACAATAGTTAATACATCACAGATTTATTCACTTATGGCAGCTGAAGAATCATTCCACAGTAAAAATAAAAGTCTGGATCTATACATACACCACCGGTGCGGAGCAAGATGTGGTGTAACAGCGAGATGAAACAAGTTGGGTACATGCCTTACATCTCCCCTGCTACACTTGCAAGTCGTTTCTCGCCTCTAAGTATTTGGCTGTACTCAAAGCAAGCTTTTTCATGCTGGTTGAAAAACTAACTAATTTGTCTCTGCTAAGCTTTATCTAAGGGTGGCAAAGAAGCAGTCTCAAGGAGACTTTGCATTGTGTTTATAACAGTATTCTAGGTAAGTCAGCACTGTTGCTAGGAACACAAAGATTGTAAATATATAAATCAATTAAAAACGAGTTGAAAGACGCTTTCTAAAATGGTTTTAATCCCCCTGTATTGCTGGAGGAAGCTCTGAGCCCCAGATTGCAAAGAATTCTGTAGAGATAGCATCAAACACAAAACGAAAGCAACCTATTAAATGTTAAACTAATTGTGAATTCAAGGTTACACACTGGTTCCCCTGGAAAAAGAAAACAAAATAGGATCTTGGTTAACTCATCATTTGCAATAAAACTGAATCTGCTAGAATATCTCGTAGATTCTAGCAAGGCAGATTGAATGGTTGCAAGGCAAACGTGCCTGTGCTTCAAAGACAGAGTAATCATGACATGCAGACCAATGAGGTCAATTCTGCCTGGTGACTGACCATTAGTAATTCTCCAGCAAAGAGTACACTGGAGCCCCCGTCAAACTACTGCTTTCCCATAACCACCCCCAACCTTTACTGCACTGTATAAATGGGCATTATGGAAGAAGGAATGTGACTCCTAGATGAAAGCTCTGAATGGGAGGTTTTCCAGGATAACTCCATGTGTGCGTGGACTCAAGACAACTACAACAAACATGAAGCTAACATTTTATAAACAGCCATATTTGGGACACGGGCTAACTGTTTTCATTTCCACAGCAACCACCTTAATTAATTTATCCACAATAATCGTCAGGCCATTATTTAAATAGAGTTCTATCACAGGCACATTTTAGAGGGACCCTTTGTTAAATTAATGGGAGGTTGGCTGCCTGTCACTAGTTTCAAGACAAGGAAACCTTTGATGGACAGAGGGAAGCACTGAGGGCCTCCATCATCTTGCACTTTATGCTGTCATTTACAAATGTGCTACCAAATGAGCATTCTCCACCCACTCAGGTAACAAGGCAGCATTGAATGTGTGTATATGACAATACCACGTGCAAGGGTAAGGATTGATCAGGCTTTTAAACATTTTGCCTCATGATGAAACCTCACCTGAGAAATGGCCGTGCAATGTTGCTATACTGTGCTGCATTACTGAGTAGCTCATAGACAGAGTAATCCCCACTAACGCAATGGCTGAGTCTTGGCAAAAAAAAAAAAAAAAAAAAAAAAAAAATTCATCTTCTAAACTCAAACTAGATATTTTTAAATGACTTGGGCCCACATTTAAGACATAATGAAAGAGTAAGAGGTTCCAGGTCTGTGGCCAAAAGGTTGGTCCTTGGATGTGTAAACAAGAAGTCTCAAGTAGGAGTAGAGGTTATTTTACTCTGTACTTGGCCCTGAGAAAGTGCTGCTGGAATATTGTGTCCAGTTCTGGTGTCCAGAAACTCAAGAAGGATGTTGATAAATTGACAAGGGCTTAGAGAAGAGCCATGACAGTGATGAAAAGTTTAGAAAAAGTGCCTTTTAGTGACTGACTCAAGGAGCTCAATCTTTGGTTTAACAAAGAGAAGATTAAGAGATGACTTGGTTAGAGTCTACAAGTACCTGCACAGGGAACAAAGAGTTGATAATGGGTTCTTCAGTCTAGCTGAGAAAGGTATAACATGATCCAATGGCTGGAAGGTGAAGTTAGATGAATTCAAATTGGCAGGAAGGAGTAAAAAAAAAAAAATCTTTTTTTTTTTTTTTTTAAACAGTGACAATAATCAACCATTGAAACAATTTACCAGTCATCATGGTGGATTTTCCATCTCTGGCAAGTTTAAAATCAAGACTGAAACATTCCCTAAAAGATACACTCTAGCACTCTAGGAACTATTTTGGAAGTTCTATGACCTGTTTTACACAGGAGGTCAGACCAGATGATCACAATGGCCTCTTCTGGCTTTGGAATCTATGAATCTATTCAGACATCCAGAAAAATTGATCTGAATTACCTAAATGTATTAATCTGAAGTGGATTACTTAAACTACATTAAATACTTGTGTGGAAACTGTTATTTGGAAATAAAATGGCTTTAATTTGTTTTATCTTAATTCACTTAAATAATGCAGATGAACATAACGTGTAGACAACCCTATAAATTCTATGCTTAAAATTTAGGTTGACATAGGCACGGTACTAATGGATGTGAAAAATCCACATCCTTGAGTGCCATGACCATGCTGATGTAACCAAGGATATTAGACACAGCTAAATTGTTGGAAGTATGCATCTCTCAATCTATCTACCATCACTTGGGTAAGGGTATTCTTACAGTGAAGGCAAAAATCCACCAATGTAGGCTAAGTCTACCTTATAAAGTTATGCTGGCATGGCTGTATTACCATACCTATGCTGTTATAGTCCCCATTAAGGTAGTCACAACCCAAGAAGTTCCCTTTCATATATACTGCTGGTGCTGGGAAAAGAGACGTGTGAAAGAAACGGCTGCTGAACCAAGACCCTGCCAGCAATAAGTTTGTGAAGAGGCAGGGATGGAAAGCTCACAAAGCCATATTTTTAATTAAACTTTCCCACCAGGTGAGTTTTTGCAAGCTCTTTCAGAGGCAGCATTCACCCAGTCACTCACCCAGAATCAAGAGACTTCAAGGGATTTAACAAAATCCATCCAATACCTTGATCTTTTCATACTGCCTTTCAGGCTTACATTTTTATTCACCTATCCTCAATTAAAAGGCCTGTGAGGCAGAGGCCTTGAGGATATCATGGTAGCCACTGCAAAATACAAAATACTGTACAAACAACTCAAGTTTTCTTTCAGATTTTCAGAACTGTTTCTTTTTTCCTTTTTTTTTTGGTTTTTTTTTTGTTTTTTGTTTTTTGGGATGGTAGCAGCCAATTATGTGGGGCTTTCATCTATTTTGAGCTCAAATTGATTGGCAATTTTGAAGAATCTGTTGCAAATTGCTATGCTAATCATGGTAAATCAAGCCATGTAACTATATTAAAACAACATTAGCACTGAGATAGAAACTGAAAAAAGCCAGGAAATGCTGAGTTAAGGTTTCCTGCTTTGGAATCTTCATCTTGCCCAGTTGTGCCTGGCTATTTTGTACCATTGTGTGTTATGAGATTCTAGACGGCTGCTCACCATTTCAGGAATTATAATGCTGAGCACTTAGAGAATTCTTCACATTTCCAAAGCACTGGGATAATATGTTCAGAAAAGTGTGTTTTTTCATGGCGCCCTGATTTTGCAATTGCATTTGAAAAATGGGTACTGATCTTCTTTTGTTTCAAGCTATCTGACCACAGGCACAAATCAAAAGGCCAGGAATGCACATCCGTGGTCCTCATATATTTAAAATGAAGTTACAAACTGCACCCAAATAGGCCTGGCTGGAAAATACTGTAAATTTCACAGGATAAAAACCACAGGTGGAGGGTCTAAGGGAGGAAAAGTATTTGAGGCTCCCCTTATCCTGAGTTTCCTCAAATTCTACTGTCGGCACAGGAAGAGATGGGCTGTCAACTTGCCAAAGAAGCTGAAGATTTGCCAGAGAAATATTGCAATCAGCATGGAGGCCCTTTGCTGCTGCATTCCCTCTCCGGCACCTTGGCAGTGTGCTCCAGTGGAACCATGCTGCTAGAAAAATCAGAAGACGGATTCCTCTGCTAACTCCCCTTTAAGGAGGCTTTCCCAGCATGGAGGGACTCCAGATAAATAGTGGCACAGGCTTAGACTGTTACCTGCTGCAGATTCCCAATGGCTTGCAGGGAAAGGGTTGTGCATCTACCCTGCATTCCTACTTTCATTGCGAATTGCAGAGAGTGCACTCTGAAGGACCCCAGAAAGAAGTGGAATGTGCCACAGAGACAGCTGGCCTCTGCCCTTTCACAAAGGCCAAAGATCAAAAAGCCTCTTCCTCACGCAGAACTGAGGAACAAATTGGACTTTAATTAATACTCAAAAATGCTTTTTAGAGAGCTGTTATCTATGTTTTGTTGTGGACGTGGAAGATACTAAGTCTGGTCACAGTGGATCAAATCTTAGGTCTTGCCAACACCATGTTTGCTAGTATAGCTTTTTCTGGTGTATAGTTTAAAGTTAACCAAAATTAAGTTCACTTTAATTCTGAACGAGACTGTCCACACAGGGTTTTAATGGGCTTTATCTAGTCCACCTTTAATTCACACCTTTAGTTAATTTGGATTAGCTTTTCTGTGTCTCTCTGCGAAGACAAGTCCTGGTATCCTACCATACAGTACTGAACACATGGTAGAAATATCCAGAGGGGTAGTTGTGTTAGTCTGTGTACAGGAAAAGCAACAAGAGTCCTGTGGCACCTTACAGACTAACAGACTTCTTCAGTCATAAGCTTCTGTGGGCTCCAACCCACTTTGTCAGATGCGCCTGATGAAGTGGATTGGAACCCACGAAAGCTTATGCCCAAGGAAATCTGTTAGTCTGTAAAGTGCCACAGGACTCTTGTTGTTTTTGCTGAACACATGGTGCATCTCCAAAGACTAAGTACCATATACTGAAAAGCGTCCTTTCTTTTCCTTTCAGCAAGTAGTATTTCCTTTATAGTGACTGGATCATTGGGCTGCACTGGCTTCAGGGCATTAGGTCCATGCTACTGCTGTGCTATCAAAGTTGATTTCTCCTCTTACCTAGCTGCTTGCTCCCTATTATATTGATTTACTAATATTTCCTTACTATGTCCCTCTTATGTGTTCTTTGTGTAGCTTGGGGAAAAAATGATCCCCTTATTCTCACTCTTTAGATACAATTAGGTGTGAGAGGTGAAGTACTGCTGAATTTATGCTAGGATTTAAAGGGGAACTGTCAACTTCTAACTCACAAAGTACTTCAGTTTTTTCATCTCTGTTAACAATGCAATACTATAGAAGAGAAAGATTTTAAATTATCTACTTTTGTTATTACTAGCTCTCTCGATTTTACCGTGAGTTTCGTATTGGTGTTTCATTTAAAGCCTCAGAGTCAAGCAGTTACATGAGCATCTCATGTTTCATTTAAAACAAAAGTACATTTCTATCCCTTGTGATTGCTGAGAAAAGCATGAACATGTGACCCAAATGTAACCTACAGGCTCAAAAAGCAGAAGGCAAATAAAAAAGTACCCAAAATGTACTCTTTAAAAAAAAAAAATCATGACCTTAAAGCCAATTTCATGATTTTTTAATTATCTGGGAGTTGACACTAGTGTTGCTTTTCAACATTTATCTGGTTTGTTTATTTTTTACATTTCACTCAGCTCGGTGAAAGTCAGCCTGTCAGTTTCATTTTCTAGTCTCATTCCTTAGCATGCTGTCATTATGTCTGGGAATCTGAAATGGCAGAACAATGTACTTAATTCATGAATTTTTGTTGACAGTCAAAAACAAACACAAAATTTTGTTATAACATTTTAAATTAGATTTTGTACATTTTAAAAAATACATTCTCCATTTTGCACAAAATGGCCAAAACCTTTTTCTCTGCCCATATAATTCTTTCATGCTACACCTAATAAAATAATATTTTCTTAAAAAAATATTGGTTTACTGCGGCTTATTTAAAGGACATTTTTCTGTCATGTATTTCAAGTTTTTAACATCTAAAGGCTTAGCATTCAGAGAAAAAAATTTAGAACAGATTAAAAATCTACCCTTTAAAAATATTCAACTCTAAAATAGCTCAATGGATTGAAACCATTTTTGTATTAATTTTTTTTAAACTGCATCTGGGCTGACAGCTTGAACACTGAGCTGCAGTCCAATGAGATAGAAATGCCAACTCAATCTTAACCGTAGTGTTGCTACCAGTTGCTATAATGATCTTAATCAAAGAGCATTGTGATAAAAAAGAACTCCGGTTTGACTGCCTCTGGCACGTCCTAGTTATCACAGTGTCCAGATTTCCCATTATGCATTCAGAGAAGTAAAACTCTTTCCCAGAAAACTCCATATTGAATTTTTATTTTTAGTAAAATATAAGTGTATAGCAATTCTACCTTTCTTGAGATCTTCCTGAGCACTCAAAATGTTCAGTAAAGTAAATGAACTGTAGAAGCCATTGTCAATCCATGCTAAATTCCAGAGGAAATGCTTGGCTTTATGTTTATTGTTCGTGCTGAAAATAAAGTTCCATTTGATCCCCTTATACTGAACAGGCAACTGGAGAAATGATAAAAATATATTGAATTTTGCTGTCTATCACTTAATGCAATTCCAGAACCAGAACCAATTTTGATACTAGAGAGGAGAATTCAGTGATTGCTGGGCTAAAAAGTATTTTAAGCATCTATTAATGTGTGTTAAATTTGCATTTTTCAAAACCAGATGATTGATGATAATGGATAAGAGAACCAGATTTGCATGGTGAATTATATCATACATAAGGCACATATTAAGGCTGCACAACAGCAAAGCATTCAAGTATACATATAACTAAGCATATCAGAAGTTCTAGTGAAGTTTCTGTGGCAGGTGATATCATAGTTGAGGCAGGGTCATGTGAGCTAAAGTGTTGCACTGTTCTCCTCCCTTATCAATACTACAGTAAAACCCTGGGGGAAGCTATCCAAAAGCTGTTGCTGGATTAGATATTTTTTAAAAACAATAATACCTGGCTGGAATTTTACTGTACAGGCTTAAAGAAACAGATCCCTTCAACACTCCTCTAGTCTACAGTTTATGCAAACAGATTATTAACCCCATCATACAAACAGGGAAACTGAGTTAGAGGCTGATTTACCTAAAGCCATACAGCAGATCAATGTCAGAGCTGGGATTAAAAGGTAGGAGGCCTTGCTCCCTACACTGTACTTCCCAGTTAAATACCTTCAGCCCTTTAATTTCTTGCCCATCCTTTCCTCGCTCTACCTTACAGCTGTGATACAGCAGCACCCACAGACACAAAACAGGATTGGAGCCCTGTTGTGCTCATCCTGCATAAACACACAGTAAGAGACAATCCCTGCTGTGCTGATCCTAGTTTATGACAAAACGCAGAGATGCTATAACACACAATCTGAAGAAATGTGGGGAGGGTAACATGGATGGGAATATGGGGTTACATACACTGGATGCATGCAAAGTTAGATGGCCTTGGGTCCCTTAAATATTTTAGCTAAAAGATATAAATAAACAAATAAAAACAAAATAAATCAATATCCATAATCTCTACTTACTATCTAACTAAATGTCATCAATAGGCAATTGCCTGTAGGCCTCCTGGTAGAAGCAGCGCTTGTGGGTTTAATGCAGGAAAGACACATTGTGGAATACAGATTTTAAAATAAAAAATGTTTTGCGGTTATAGAAGTACAATAAATAAATAAATTAAACTAGTCCTCGTCATGGGTTTATTTAGTCTGCACAAGCAAAGACTGAGGGGGATTTGATAGCAGCCTTCAACTACTTGAAGGGTTGCTCCAAAGTGGAGGGAGCTAGGCTGTTCTCAGCAGTAATAGAGGACAGAACAAGGAGCAATGGTTTCAAGCTTTAGCTGGGGCTGTTGAGATTAGATACTAGGAAAAACTCTCTCACTAGGAGAATGATGAAGCACTGGATTGGGTTACCTAGGGAGGTGGTGGAATCTCCATCTTTGAAAACATTTAAGGCCCTGTAAGACAAACCCCTGGCTGAGATGATTTAGTAGGAGTGGTCCTGCTTTTTAGCAGGGGGTTGGACTAGATGACCTCATGAGATCCCTTCCAACCCTGTGATTCTATGGGGGCTGGAAGGTAGCTTTTTTGTATCACTTAATAACACATACAGGCTATTTCAAGCTGGAAAGGTAAAGAAAGAAGCCTTTGGAAAGTTGAATGTAGCATGGAAAAGAAGCACCCTCTCTGCTTATATGGAGAAGGTTTCTGATATCTGAACATCTACATATACCAGCAGATACCCTGAAAACTTTGTGAGCAGCTGGAGCTGTAACTAAAAAGCTGGAATGCAAACACATTTATCTACTTGGGGAATTGTTTCCAGGGTATCTGGTGCATATATGTAGTGTGTGCATGCATACATGCACAGGATGCACAAATTAACTACAATACACTACATATATGCGGCCAATACTCCAACTACTTGGTGAGTTTCCACTGCAGGTACAGAAGTCTAACTTGCAAACACGTGGGGGGAAACAGCACAACAAACCTAAACAAACAGATCACAGAACAAAACCAAAGCAAGAAACATTTTGAAGACACTGAAGAAGCTACTGTGCCAGTAGTCTGGGTCCATATGTTAAAAAATAACAGTCAGCAAAGAAGCTGAAGAGCTGAGGCCCATGGTCAGCCGTGGACAGATAACATCGTAGATTACAGAGAGACTCTTGTCCTTGAAAGACCTAATCAATGCTCTTAAGAAAAAATTTAAGTCTGAATTTATTTCTAGTTTGTAACATTGGACAATGAGCCATCATCTTTTCCCAGGAAGAGCCCCTGCTTGCCACAATTCAGCATAGAAAATATTTTTTGTAGTCCAGTTGGAGACGCTGTGCGCATCTCACCACAATGGCTCTTCTGGGCTCTGCCCTTTTGTAACTACCTCTTAATTTATGCAACATCTTAAGCATGTCAGCTCTTCCACATTTAAATGATGCTATTCAACTTTTTCTTTCTCAATCACTATCTGGGTTTGCAGGGGTACAGGATTATGTTTAAAAATCCTTCCATATTTTCTGATGATAATAGCAGGCTAAGCAAACGGTCACACACCAAATCAGCCCTTGCTGCTTTTACTCAGAGTACCATTCAGCACAGCATCTTTCCATTGACTTTGCTTAGATTAATCACAGGACTTGGCCCAGTATATTTAAGTTCCCACCTCTCTACACACACAGACCTATTCACTGCTGAGACCATTTTAGAGTCTCTTGGGTAAGTGTGGGTCTTGCATGCACACTTGAAGAGTTCATCGCAGTATGATCTCCAAGTAACTGGTTGAGGACCATGGTTCAAGTTCTGATGACGTTTCTGAAACTTCTATGCCTTCCTTAGACAACAATGGAAAGAAGAACTGATGAAGACATGAGACTGGGAGATCTTGGTTCTAATCCTCCTATATATGTCCTCTGTGACCTTAGTCAAGTCACCAGTTCTGTGAACTGTAGCTCCCTAATGTGTTCAGTGCAGATACTACTACTTCCCTGTCTCATGTTGAGGACCAAATTAATTAGTGTTTTTCATGTAATTGAATATAATCCTATAGAAGGCACCATAGAAATTCAAAATATTATTGGTAGAACAGAGCCCTACCATGTGAATCAGTGGGTCTCAACCTTCTGCAGGTCACACTTGGCAGCATACTGCAACCCTCCAGGACTGTGACAAGCTGCTCCCCAGATTCAGTCTGGTGTGCCACTGTGACCCCCTAATTTCCACTCCTGAACCCCAATTCGCCCCTCTTTGCCAGATGACCACTCACTCCTGAGTCAGTCTGCTCCACCCTCTCACGTGCAATTGGTTCCAAGCAGTAGGTGTATGTTCTCTGGCTACTTGAGGGATGGTTCCCAAGTGAGCAGCCCCGGCCCCAGATACCACCATGGGAGCCACTGTCTTACAGGGATTGGGAACCACTCCCAGTCACCATACAGTCAAGTCCATCCATTTCACAAACAAATGGATCATGCCCAGCCTTCTTCACTCACACCCTCTAAAGACCACACAGCATTAGATAAAATAACTACTAGTTTATTGATCAGATTATAGATCTAAGAGACAATATGGCCAATCATGGCAGAAATCACAATGTAAATGAGTCAGGAGTGACCACAAGAAAATCAAAGGTAAAACACACACACTAACCTAATATTGCTACCTAAACTGACCTTATAGTCCAAGTTTATGCTCAAAGCATTCAGCTGTCAGATGTTCGTACAGCCACTCTCTGCCTGAGGCCAGGCAGGGCCCAGATCTTGTTTGAAGTTGTTTCAAGATGGAGATTCCCAGGCAAAAAGCCCCAAATCCTTACAAGTATCTCCGTTTGTGTTCACTCCCCCTCATCCTTTCCCTTTTGGGCAGAGGTGATCTCTTTGTCCAGCCTGAGCCACATCAATTAGCATATCTTTGCTGCCTTCTGCAGGTACTTGTTTGCTCACAGCTGTGGCTGTGTTCATGTTGCTGGAAGAGAGTTCTGTCTGCCTTCCACCCACCTGAGCCACGCTACACCTCTGTAGGCATACATGAGGCTGCAGGAAACATACCATCATAGTAATCAGGTAGAATAGGTTATGAGCATCCATAAAGAAACCTTGTATGGAGTAATTGGCATAAAAACATGTACTCACAGTGCATAAGTTAACAAGGACACACTAGCTCACCCCACCCAGGCCAAATCCAGTCATTTCCCCAGCTCTCTGTGACACACTTTCTACCGTCTGGCGACACGGTAATGTGTCCTGACACAGTGGCGGAGAACCACTGAGATAAATTGCAATGCTATTTCAGATGAGAGCTCATGTGATAAATAAATATGTTAGCTTTTAAAAACACCCCAGAACTCATCCTTTGTTTTGATTTTTCTAGAATAGATTAACATAGCTACTCCCCTGGAAGTTGTCGTCAATAACATTGTACTTGTACACTAAGGAAAACATCTCTGATACACACAAATATTCTTACTATTGTACCATGTGTAAGAATGATTCTTTTTTAAGACATAAGAGGAACAAGCTGCACATTTATTAACAGACACCACTGATAAGTTCTAGAGGGGTAGTCATGTTAGTCTGTGTATAGCAAAAAGAATCAAGAGTCCGGCTGCACCTTAAAGACAAAGGCTATGTCCACACATACATTGTTATTTTGAAATAAGTTATTTCGAAATGAGTTATTTCAAAATAAAGTCCTTATTTCAAAATAAGTTAATTCGAATTAAGAAAATGTTAATTCGAATTAAGGGAAAGCCTGCTATCAAAATGGCTGTTATTTCGAAATAACGCTGTTTGGACATGTTGTTTCGAAAGAACGGTGTTGTTTCAAAACAACATGTCCAGACGGCGTTATTTCGAAATAACCATTTCAAAATAACAGCCATTTCAAAATGAATGGGGTTTAAGCTGTTTCGAAATGACGGTTCTCATTTCAAAATGACAGAGCCTGTCATTTCGAAACAAGAAAACGTCATGTGGACATTCAGTTTTTTATTTCAAAACAACCAGTGTTGTTTTGAAATAAAAGACTCTTGTGGAGATACCCTAACAGATTTCTTCAAACATAAGCTCAGGTGGGCTGCGTCCCACTTTGTCAGATGTAGGTGCAACCCACAAAAACTTATGCCTGAAGAAATTTGTTAGTCTTTAAAGGTATGTCCACACAGGGCTTTTATTTTGAAACAATGCTGGTTGTTTCGAAATAAAAGTCTCTATGTCCACAGGACGTTTTCTTGTTTTGAAAGGAGGGAGCTCCTCGTTTCGAAACAAGAGCCCTCCTTTTGAAACAGCTTAAACCACTTTGCTTTCGAAAGGAGGGTTATTTCAAAACCAGTTGTTTCGAAATAAGCCGTTTGGACATGTTATTTCAAAACAATCCTTGTTTCGAAATAACAAAGACCTTCCTCCCAGGGTGCATAGCACCCTGGGGTGAAGGTCCCCACCCAAGCACCCTGGCCAGGGATCAGCACCCTGGCCAGGGTGCTGAGTGGGGTGCAGGGGGTCCGAGGGTGCCCCAGCCGGCTTCCCGCCACTTCCCCTTGCTGGGAGCAGGGGGGGATGGAAGCCTCAGCCCCCTTTGCCCCCCCTACCCCCGGCAAAGGGAAGGGGGGGAAGCCGGTTGGGGCTGCCCCCCAAGGCCGGGGCGCCCTGCCCCAAGGCTTCCCTTGCCCCCCCCACAGCTCCTGCCGGGCCTGGGGGGCTTCCCCCCCACGCCTGGCAGAAGCTGCAGGGGGGAGGGGAAGCCCAGGGGCGGGGCCTCCCCGGCCCACCACAGGGCTTCCCTCCCCCTCCCCTCTCCTATTTCAAAATAGCATGTCACAGTGGACATGCTATTTCGATTCCCTCTTTTTTCCTTATTTCGAATTAACTGTTTTGTTATTTTGAAATAACTTGTTTCGAAATAAGGCCTTATTTCAAAACGGCTTGTTTCGAAACAAGCACTTGCGTGCGTGCATAGGCTAAGGTGCCAGAGGACCTTAGTTTTTGCTATATACAGACACCAGTGTATATGTTTCAATCCAAAATTTGGGCTTAATAAAAAGCCAGATTTTACAAAGCCTTATACCAAAAAAACAATATTTTTAATTAGTTTTAATTCAAAGTTTTTTTATTTTAACTTTCCCACCGTGTTTTCAACCCCAAAATTGCAGCATTGTGCTAGTGCATGAGAGCCAGAAAGTAACAATTATCAGAAACGAATAAGAACCAAAAGTTGAACTGGCCTATATTCATTGTCCAGGATCAGTGAAGTGCAAAAAGTAATCAATCAGCTTCAATAGTGAAAAGAAAATTAGATTGTTAAGACTGAAAGGGTTATAAAATCTGCCTAAGGGGTTCAGACTTTTAACCAGAAAATGCCCATTCAAAACAGATTCATTAGCAGAAGCCACAGAAATAGTATGAATAAAGAGGCGTTGGTTAGCATACAAAGAAACAAACCTTTCTAGTGACATTTCTAGGTGTCCAAAAATAAGGTGACAAGTAAATTATGCTATTTTCCCAAGTGCCATTAAACCATGCCAACCTGCAGCATCAAAAACTGACACAATCTTACAGAGACCCTTATTGTTCACTCTCATTTTCACCTCAAACGTGTGTGTATAAATTACAAGACAAGACTCTACCCCATACTTCCACTAAAGGAAACTGCTTTGGTGAGGATGCATGACACAGACTAAAGCCAAGCAGTGAACAATTGTCACCTGTCAAATTGTATGCGACAGTTCCTCAGTTTAACCACTGGCCTGCTATTTATCACTCCAAGCTGCAATACTAGAGCCATGCAAAGTTCAGACAAAGAGAAAAATAAAATGTTGCTTCAATATAAAGCCCCCTCCAACCTAGAAAAGACAACCCTCGCTCTGAAAAGTTTATTGCAAATTATGGTCCAAATTCTTCTCTCATTTATACCTGTGTAACTCTAAAGTAACTCCACTGACACCAGTGTAACTGAGAGAGAATATACTCCTCTCTGTTTAAAAAGGATTTTTCATGTTATCATCTGGCCCATTTGAGCTTCTAGCATAAAGACTGCTGTAGTTTGTACCAAAAAAATAAAAAAAAACAAACAAACCATCAAGCAATTATGCTACTTCACTGTATGCTTTGATTTTTGCAGTTTGGAAAAAATCCTATGATATATTGCTAGATTTACGAGGCTAATACAGAGACTTGCAAAGGTTTGGATGTGGGGTAGTCTATCTTTCAGTCCTTGTGTAAGGCAGATTTCCTTAGAAATTCTCAGCCTCACAGACATTACTATAGAGGAGCAGGAGACATTTTTGCCCTTTCCTAGCAGCTTATGTATTATTCCTTTTAAAAAAAATGTTCAGAGAAACGTGATGTCTTTATTCCCTTGTGTTGTTTAAACCTTTTTTCATGACACCACACAATGAGCTTTGGTATGGAAGTAGAACAGTATCTTTTCCTAAGACCACAGTGAAGCAGTTACAGCTTCTGTGCTTTAAGAGGAAAGGAGGGGGAGGCAAAAGAGTAAGAATGAGTGAGGGTACAATGGAGAACATGAATTACTGAAGAAAAAATGAAATCATGTGAGAATATAATTGCATAGCACCAGCTCACTTCCGGCACTGGAGGGAAAAAGGGAATTATATACGATGCAGGAGTATGACAAAGAATCTCTTCAACTGCTTGTCTTTTATCACAACTTCACTGGTATACAGCACAGGGAGAAACTGCCTCATGTCAGTAGTAGGTTTATAAAGATAAACTGGCTCTGTAGAGAGTGGAAAGATGCAGGCAGTTACCTTGTATTTTGTTTACCACACTGCAATAAATCCTCCAAGAACAACATAAAGAGGATATTAGAGATAAAAGGTACAGATGCACTTAAAAGGTCAGTTCTCATAATTCTGAGACTCAAACAGAAGAGCATGGCCCACAGCATGCAATACATCTAGAGTATTCTAAGGCAAAGGTCGAAGCTATCTGGTTTGTTGGGTGTATGTTCTAGAGTCAATGAGGGTATACAACCTAAGTATTACACACTCCTAATACCCATGTATGCTGAGCATGAATATCAAACAAGGACTTTTGATTTAGACAGTCCAGGTCTCTATCTAGGGCTGGTCTACAATGTAGTGCAGTTTCAGCAGCAGTTGAAAGGAGATATGCAAAGTATTTAAAATACCTTGAGTATCTCCTTTCAACTGCCTACCATCTACTACTGTGGTGTCTTCAGTGAGCTGAGTCAGAAGAAAATGCCTTTCCTGCAATTCAGTGCTACTTCTTTTGCGGGGATGGTCTTACAATATCAGTTTCCTGATCAGCTAAGCGGATCTTCACAGACCTGGTCAGTCAAACAGGAAGATCGATCTGACGGTGGTGACTTTGCTGCCATAAGTGAACACTCACCCGTGGGCTCTCAACCTGGAATTTAGGCACTCTAGCATCAATTTTTTAAATATGACTTTGAGTTTTCACATGCTGACATGAAGAAAATTAATTTAGACTGTGGATTTAAAATGGGGGGTCACCATTCCAAGTATCATGAAAACCTCTGACATTTTGCTTTGCAATAGAAACTGGAATTTCAGAAAACAACAGTTTAATTTCTGAATTATTACACAACTAACATGGTGATGGCGTACAATGAGTAAGCATGACATTGATTTCTGTGGCTGTGGGGGGGGGGGGGGGGGGGAAAGTAAGGAAAAGAACATGACCCCCCCCCAATATTTCTATCAAAACTAGAGGTATGTGTTTTTGGAGAAGGTGGCACAGGGTTCCAACCTCAACTCTGCAAGGGACTGAGACATCTTTACCAAATGCCTACTCAGGCAAAACTCCTCATGAAGGAAAACGAGAGCTTTGCCAGACTAAGGACTAGATAACGAATAAATTAGAGAGCTCAGGATTAGTACTCCCAAAAATGGAACAAGAATGCAATATTTGTTCAGCGCTACCTTCAGAACTTGTTGAATACACTGGTGGTGTTATTTTATTTAAGGGCTTCTCCCATGTGCTTTTGTTCTTTCTCCCTAATGAACAGCTTCTGGTTTAAATGCAAGAAGTGAAGATGTAGTCACAGGATCTGTTTTCAAATTCCAAAAGCAGAGACTTCTAAGTTTATCTCAGAAGGACACTGGTAAGATGAATAGAGAGAAATTATGCAGAGAAAGAGAAAATATTCAAAGAGTAGAATTATGTCTGCCTAATTGCATGGCTCCCTGGAGTGCATGGACAAGCACACGCAGTCACTTCATGAAATAATTTCCCACAACTACTGTACCCTAATTATACTGCCCTAAGTAGAGAAAAACTAATTTTTAAACAATCCTGATGGGGTAACTGGTAGAGCAATGAGAATGCTTTAACCCCTTATCTTCTACTGCATGGCTCCATGCAGAGAAGCAAAAACAGAAGAGATGTGAAATAAAAGAATGACAATGCATCATTATTTGTCAATGTAAAGTTGTCTTTGTAGCACACGAGAGACTGACCACATACCAAGAACTTCCAGTGTCTGAATGAGCTGATGCAAGGAACTGATACAAAGAAATGGGCCTGAATTGGAACACTGGGCTTGAACTCCTCTTAGACCTTGGAGATGACTGGATTCAGACCAAAGGAATCTGCTCTCAAAAGACAAGCTCATTTCTGTTTTGCCAATGTTACTTGAACCCTGCATGACGGGGTGACAGTTAATGTGCTGTAACAGATGTACTGTCATTTCCAGAAACGTGAAAGAGGAAGAAGGTGAAATTCTGGTCCCTCAGAAGTCAATGGCAAAACTCCCACTGACTTCAGTGGGGTCAGGATTTCATCAGGTAAATTAAACGGCAGAAGGTACCAAGCTCTGGAAAAAGGAAAGTCAATCCTGTTGTTTCTACTGAATATGGTATTCTTCACCTTGGGTCTAACTCCACTCAGGTTTTTATAGCATCATTTCATCCAAAGGGATCCCAAAACACTTTATTCATCTCTACATTTATATAGTAGGATCACTTCAGCCACCACTGAAATGTAGTCACCTCTGGGGTGGTATAAAGCAGCTATTTAATCTCATATCTCAATATTAGATAATGGTTTAGGTTGAACAATAAGGACCTTTTTCAATGCCAGCTGAACTTAATGGTATTTTTCATGCTCACATAAACAAGTAGTTCCAGACACAACCATGCAAAGATATTTCTTGTTTGATGATAGTTATTATATCTTACTGTTCATACAAATAGGTAGCACTATGCTATCACGTCTATTACTATCAACTTCTGCAAAATTAACTAAAAATGTTTTCTGAAATCTTTCAAATCCCATAATTCTACTAGACTTTTCTCCATTAATCTGACCCATATGATTCTGGAGTTTTGTGATTTTTTTTTCAAATAGATACTGCAAAAATACCACAAAGTTACTAAAATCGTCCATATTATTGATATTATTTTCTTTACTGGCACAGATACTGATTTAACACCCCCCCCCTTTAAAAAAAAAAGCCCTTCTCCTCAATCCTCCCCAGTACAATACTGCCAAGTGCGTGTAAATGTTTGTTGTTTCTCTAAAGCACTCCCACCACCCCAACCCAGCATGAACAAGTCTGAAGAATATGACTTCAAATTATTCTTTATATTAACTTGATTGCTATATTCATCTGGCTGGGTGAGAAAAGAGAACCTTCTCACTTCCAATTTCATTATTTTGAGTCCTGTGGGTATTCTGTTCTTTGCATTTCTCAAACTGCTCAATTGGGGAAGTTTTCTCATCTTTTTCTCCCTAACTTCTCCAAATCCTCCATGCAGTCTGATCTTTTGAAGGAAGAAGTAGGGCTATTAGTCTTGGCAATGTAAACCAAATATTTTAGGTCTAACAAATGAACCTTTCTATTCAGAAATTCATTCCTTTGTCTAAAAGATCATCTCCAAAATGTCTCCATCATTCATAGATTCATGTGTGGAGCACAGACAGATAACTGTAACCCTGTGTAATGGACATTGTGACCAATATCCAGCAAGACTCCATATTGTCAGTTTGGACTTTCTGCTTAAACAATGTACTTCATTTTGGATACTTGATGAAATCTGGTTTAGGTATATGCTGTATATGTTCTTTTAAATGTGTGAACAAGGTGTGTGAATGAAGGGCGTGTGTGTGAAAAGGCCAGTCTCAACTGCCAGCCTGTCCTGATGAACCATAAGTACCATCTAACTGGCTGAACAATGCAGACATCTCATTAAAGCAAACAGAAGGAGCCACCCCAGAAAGAAAAGAATAAAATACAATCAAGTCTGCAAGTGACTGGTGACCAATGATCTCCCAGGAACCCTGAGGCTACATGACACAGCAAATCCCATAGACTTACATGAAGGCCTGCAAGTATAAAAGATGGGTGAGAGCATGAAAACTTTGGGGTCTCATTCTGCAACTGACATCTTGGAGCATCGGATCATGACCGACAGAGGCCTGGCTCCCTCCTTGTGCCCAGCCTAGTTGGCCACTAGGCTGGCTCAAGCAACACATGAAAGGACTGGTAATTACATTACACCAGCTTGCAGAACTGTGTGTGTGTGTGTGTGTGTGTGTGCGCGCGCGCACGCACGCGCTTTCTGCTATTCTTACTTATTTACAATAAATGTGGCATATTGCCTTGTCCCCCTGAATAAGATCCTGCTAGTCTTTTCTTTTTATTAGGGGGTGCTCTCCTGGGTGCCCTTTTTGGTATAACACATGGACAGAGCTGTGGATATCGCCTTAAATCCACATCCATGGATGCAACACGGATATGTGCGGACCACTTCTTGCGGATGCAGATTGGATACGGATCCACATATTTTTAACTGCACAGAGCTATAGCCCTGCAAATATGTGGATATCTGCGGATATCCTCATTATATCCGCATTCATGGATACAACACAGATATCCATGGACCATTTCTTGTGGATGCAGGTTGGATACGGATCCACTTATTTGTATCTGTGCAGGCCTCTATTCATGGAGGTTAAGACCAGACAGGATCATCACATCATCACCTGACCTGCTGTATACCACAGACCACTGAATTACATCCAGTTATCCTTGTATAGAGCCCAGTAACTTATGCTTGACTAAAGCGCATCTTCCAGTAAGGCACCCAGTCTTGATTTGAAGACATCGAGATATCCATCATTTCCCTTAGGAGCTTGTTGCAATGGTTAATAAGCTTCACCGTTAACAAAGTGTGCCCAGTTTTTAATCTGAATTTGTCTAGTTTCAGCTCCAAGTCACTGAAGTTTGGCGTGCCTTTCTCTGCTAAGTTAGACAGTGGTTCCCAACCTTTTCTCTGCTGTGGCACACCTTGATACCTTTAAATTTTTCAAGGCACACCATCATTAAAAAACTCATGAATATTCAAATTAAATTACTTATGAACATTCACGAACCATGGTGCAGTGTTTCGGAAATGCTACTATGTGGGGTAGTGGGGTAGCAGAGCAGGGGTGGCAAAATGGGAGGTCAGGAGTCATGTGCAGTGGCATGAGTGAGAATGGGGAGCAGAGCAGGGCAGGGGTGGCAAAAGAGGACAAGGACAGCCATGTGGGGAACAGCGCAAGGGTGGCAAGAAAGAAGAGAAGAAGGGAGAACAAGAGTGGCTTTGTGGGGGGGGGGGGGCAAGGGGAACCTCGGGAGTGGAAGGGTAGGGCAGGGGACCATGGCGCAGCACCCACTTCTCCCTTCTCCACAGTGGCTCCCTGCCACCCAGGGAAAATCCTCACCCCACTGCTGCTCCCTCTCACACAAGTGGGTCCCGTCCTCCCCTCCCCCAGCCCCTGCTGCCTGTGATGGACCCTCCCATCACTGCAGGGGCCAGAACCAGACCTCCAGCCCCTAGCTATGCCCCCTCCCAGCCACCTCATCCCCCAGCTACACACCCCCCAACCAACCAGCCACCCCACAAACTCTGCCACACACCCATCTCTGTTATACACACACCCGAGCCCCACACAACCCCCAGCAGCACCTCAAAGCCCTTACCAGGGCTGTTTGCAGGCTAGCTGACACAAGCTGCTCTGCCCTGCAGGGGGAGATTCACATACTCCCAGCCTCCTGCCCCTCTCTGCTGGCTGGGTTAAGGTGGAGTGGGGTTTAAGGTGGAGCCACTGGAACTCTGCATTCTGGCTGCTCCTGCTACTTTTAGGGGGACCCCTGGAACTTCGCGTTCCGGTGACTTCCTCTATTTTTAGGGGGGTTGGAATGCTGCCTGCCTAAAAATAGGGGGCCCCGGATTGGTGTTCCAGTGCCTTCCCCCTTGCTTTCACCTCTGCCTTTTCCTAGCCCTGCACAGCCCACGTGCCTAGGCCGAGCAGAGAGGGAATTTTAACTCTAGCTCTAGGGGATGCTCGTGGCACACTTTGGCTGTTGCCATGGCACAGCAGTGTGCCCCAACACACTGGTTGGGAGCCACTGGGTTAGAGAGCTCTTTACTATGCAGTATTTTCTCCACATGAAAATATTTATACTCTGTTATCAAGTCACCTCTCAAATCTTTTTAAGATCAGCTGAACCAATGGAGGCTCTTTAAATTTCTCACTGCCCTCAAATTGTCATTGTGACTCCTTTCAACATCTTTCTAAAAACAAAGATCCCAGAGCTGACCTCACCAATGTCATATTCAGAGGTAAAATCATCTCCCAACCCCATATGCCCATTTACACATGCAAGAATCAATTTAGAATGTTTTGTTGTAACCGTGCACTTGGAGCTCCTGTTGGCTTCTCTGTCCACTCTGACCCCTAAATCATTTTCAGTCAGTGTTCTCTAGGATACATCCTCCCTTTCTGTAGATATAGCACAGGTGCTGGAACTACAGGCTTGAAGTGGTATCTGGCATAGACAGGGTTAACAGTTTGGTTCAGTGGTTCTCAGTGCATTCAGGATACAAACTGCTTTAGCACCCCTAAGGTGTGGCCAGCAATCCTAGTGTTGTCCAACCAGCATGCCATATCACACTAGTGTGCAGTCAGGGCTGAGCTAGTGTGCCACAGAATTTTTTGAAAGATCACTTGAAGCCTTTTGGATTAGCTCATGGTTTCATTTGGAGACTGTAAGGTGGTGTGCCTCAAAATGATTAAAGGCACCAAGCTGTCCCAGAGCTGAGAAAAGGTTGGGAACCACTGTTCTAGATCAAAACTGGGCAAATGGCTGCGTTAAAAAGGCCCACGAGTGGGCTAAAGGTTGTTGAGGAATACAGATCTCTCTGTCCTCATCATTTGCCATTCTCCTTATTTTTGCACCATCCACAACTTTATCAATAGTTATTTAATATTTACATCCAGATTGTTGAAGAAAATGTTTAATAGTGTTGGCTCTACATCTAAACCCTGGAGAACTCTGCTAGAAATACCTTCATCAATTGATCCTCAACCTTCTACGACTACTTTTTGAGCTCCATCAATTAGGTAGCTCTTAATCCATTTAATGTCACTCTTTTGATCCTGTAGACTGCCATACGCAAAAGAACGTTTTGTGTATGTGTGAGTGTGAGCGAGAGAGAGAGCGCCACAAAAATCTTACACCTGTGTTTTTATCTTTATCAACAAAACTTGTAATCTCTTGAAAGAATAAAATCAAGTCTTGTTGACAAGGCCTGTTTTCCATAAAACCATATTCATCTGTGTCTTAATAGATTTGACATTTTTGTAGCTCAGATGCCTAAAGCATCTAGATCCCAGTTAATTTCACTGCTTAAGTTTAGAGCAGCGGTTCCCAACCTGTGGCCCGCGGGGGCTTTCAAAGTAGCTTGCAGCTCCCCTCCTGCTGGTTGCAGAAGGGAGCTGATGCCTTGGGACCCAAGCAGAGTGCATTTCTGCAGAACTGAAAGACCAGTGCATCTCCTTGCTGGAGCCATGGCAGACGACAAAACAGCATTCCCCTCCCTCCTTTCTGTAGCAGGGAGCATGGCAAAGTGCTCTGCATAAGTCCATAGCTGCTGAGGTCCCTGCTGGAGCCAGAGGAAGGGGAGCACTGATCTTCGGTCCTCCTGGTTGTAAAAAGGAGCCACTGCCTAGGGACCTAGGTGGAACATGTAAGTCTAGAGAATGCATGAGGTTTCCCTGCTGCAGCCGGGGAGATGGGAGATCAGCAAGGAGTCAGCCTGCTCACTGACTTCCATCTGGCTGCAGCTGAGAGAGCTGTTGGCAGAGACTAGTGGTCCTTCAGGGCTGTAAAAATGGTATCTGTGGCCCTCGAGCCAAAAAGGTTGGGAACCACTGGTTTAGAGGCCTGGTCATTTAGGTAGACCTGAAGTTTGCTTTCTAATACTTCAGGTGTAGTATGTCATCAGCAGCATATGAAAGCAAATACACAAGCTCCTAAATCACCTATATCAAGGATCAATTTCATTAACTTAATAGCAGGTTACTGTAGTCTGAGGCCAGCCACTAGATGGAGACATGACTGCATGCACTAAATGACTTTATTACATATGCATAGAGCCTTGCAAATCCCCGGATATCTGCTTTATATCCATGGATCGATTTTTGCAGATTGTGAACCAGATCTGGATCTCAAAGGTGAGGAAGCTGCCTACAACTCATAGTCTGTGAAGCTGTTTCCTCACTTTCAAGATCCAGGGGGTTGAGGCGAGCCGATCAGGTATTTGACTGAGACCCCCAGGAGCTGGCCACTGATCAACCATTTAGGGAGGATCATAGGAGCCAGCCTCTGATCAGCTGCTTGGCAGGGCCTCTGGGCTGATGACCACAGGGTGTCTATCCCAGTCAGCAGCCTTGAGGGAACACAGTCCCCTTAAACATGATGAGTGCAATATGTTTGTGAAGGAGCATAATAAATTATTAGAAATAGCTGTGTTTTAATACCGCTTGATATACGAGTTTGACTCCCATCACCCAAGTATAAAATAGCTTGCTTATGTGATGGCCTGCAAATGCTTTTGATGATGATGTAGTGGTCCACATAAAGGAAAAGGTTGGGAACCGCTGATGTAGAACATTTCAAGTGCAATAAGAGGCATGGAAGGAGGCATGAAATGTTGGAGAGAGACAAAGACTTGTGCATCACTGACAGAACAGTATTTGTCAGGGAATCACAAAAGAAGAATGGATTCAGATTGAAGGAGGGTACTGCAAGGAGTTTCAGGGCAAGAACAGGAAGCTGTAATGCAATGTACACTGCTATGAGGAACCAGTGAAGTGACTCATACACTGTTACAGGGATGGAGTGAAACAGACAAAGACAAAAGAGAAAATCAAGTCAGGTCAGACAGAGGCCACTTCAGAGCTTTCCATACTGATTTATAAACTGGTAGAATGGGACTTTGAGGAATGAGGAAAAAGCCCATGTACTTGCTTAGCTCAGTCCTCAAGTCTCCTGGACCCAAACTACCATCTCAAATTGTACCAAGTCAGAGCACAGAGGTTATGTGCTGAGAAGTCTTGCCCATTAAATGCTGAACCGGGCACTGTAATATTGAAAATATATGGAAATATTAGGCCTAGAGATGAAGAGAGTGTTGCACTGTTTTGAGTTTCAGTTAGGTGAACATGCTATTTTGGAAAGATGGATGGATCCTGATATAGCAGCACTCAAGATAAATGTCCCTTCTGAATGTAAATATATGGGGTGTAGGGGTCGCTGAAGAAAAGAGAACAGGAAACAAATATCACTTTATATGCAATATTGTACTGGTTTTGTGAAGTGGAATCTAAGCAATTACATATTGATGCATAAAGTAACCTACAAGTGCAACATTATTTTTTATTTACCAACTCTTCCTTTTTCTTTCTTCCCTCTGCCCTCGGCCAGTGCCAAGCCACATGTCCATGTTCATACAATAAAGAGGAGGAAAGGGAGTGTATGGGCAAAAAGAATCCCCACCTATTCTTTCCATTCTGCGCAGTGTAATGAAACAGCTGTTCAGGGATGCCTAGCCTTTTCTACTCTTGGATCCCCCCCATGATCCCCTGACCTCTGTTCACAATGCTCAGGTTAAGAACTCATTACTTAGTAGGTGACTTTGGATGGACTGAATCACCATAAGTCAGTGGGGTGTGCTGCAAGCTGTATACCGGAAACCTCAACTAATGGAGAGTCTCCCTTGGTTCAAATAATTAGGAGCTGTGTTTTGGGAACATAAGGGTCTAAGATCTAACTCCACTGTCTGCCTTAACGTTCCTGGTGATAATGGTGTACACCACAGTGATGACTTTGAAGTCTTGAACTGCTATGTATCTGGCACAATACTCTTTGCCAAATGGTATCCAACAGCACATTTTTAAATGGTCTTTTCTCTTAACAGCTCCTATCCAGCTACCTCTCTGAAAAGCTGTTAGTTAAACCAAAGCCACCAAAACAATCACCCACTCCAGCACCTCTTGAGACAAACCCATTGTGGACACATGTCCTGCTCTATGCAGCTTTAGCTGCCCATGGGCCTGCAGCTTGCACTTGTGACTAGCTGGCAGCATGCATGTGGCTGCCCAGAGAGTGAAGAGAAAACTAAAATCCCACTGAAGGCAAAAGCTTAACAAGAGCAACTCACAGGTTCACCATCAGCAAAAGCGATGAGCAATTTAGGACAGATACAAATAAGGGCCTTATTAGAAACCAGATTCACACTGTGCTAAACTTCTAATTTCTTTGCTGATTTTAATTAAAACTCACAGATTGAAAATATATTTTCCTCCCCCCTTCACCAGGTGGGATTATCTAAGAGCTCACAGCTAAAGCAAAGTAACATAAGAAACTGCAAATCTAAGAAGCACAGCAGACAGCATCATAAGGGAAAGGGAACATTTATTAAATCTTTTTAAAACAATTCTGTTTTTAAAGCAATTTGTGTGCAGTGGCACTCGGCCTTTTCGACTGGAGAAAGCAGAGAGCAGGCTGGATCAAGTGAGGGCTAGAAGAGGATGCAGGGAGACAGGAGCAGTAGAGTGTAGCGCGGAGGCTAATAGCATTGTAGCAATTTATTCACTGCGAAATACTGCAGAGAATGATGCAGGGGTCTGTGGAAAAGATAACAGAGAGTGCAGCAAAAGCAAAGTGACAGAGAGAGACGCAGCGCGAGGGAGCGAGACTGACTCCAGAGTGATGGAGAATAGACAGAAGGGAAACTAAACACCCTAGAAAACATGGGGAACCCCTCCCACAAAAGAAATATACTTTATCAGACCCCTTATGGAAAAAGTCTGTGATAGAACAAAAGAGGTTCCAAAGATGTGGGATAACCCTGGCTGAGCTATTATGCAGTAATCTTGGTTGGAGGTATAGATTTCTTCCCCATGGAAGACAAGGCATCATGGCCCTCCAGGCTCACCAATATGCATGATCTGTAGGCAACCACAAAGGGCAGCAAGGGGCATTTGTATGCCGAGGGACTGCTCTTTCATTCTCTCAGCCCCTTTTCCTTTTGGACACTTTATGGAATAGTCAGTGTGGCCCTGTATTTTCCCCATGGCAACAAAGCTTCATCTGGAGCCATGCCACCAACTCTCTCCCTTTCATATCTGCCCATATCTTCATATTTGCTAATATGTATTTGTACTTCCAGGAATATTCCCACCAGTGTTTCCAGGATGGGATGATGCCGTCGAGAGCACTTCTTCCTGTCACAGCTCTCCTCCTCCCGGGCCTTTACTGCATGAGCTTTTGTGGGAGAAAGTCTGACAAAGTGCGATCTTCTGCCACAAAAGCTCATGCAATAAATAAATGTTAGTTTTTAAGGGCCACAGGACTCCTTGTTTGTTTTGCTGAACTAGATTAACACAGCTGCCCCTTTGGAACTGAGTCAGTAGGGAATCCCAACACACCAAGTTCACACAGATGGGATTATGATGAGGTGAGTAGCTGACACTGCTAAGACTCAATTCTTCTGCATGTTCCAGACTCTGCAACTTTCTTCACGCCCCTGGCAAAATCTTGACGGAGACTGATCTTACCCTAAGTCCCTTCCCTTCCCTGCTTCTGGCAACAGCTTCTCCTTTCCCACTGCTGCATTCTTCTCTGACTAGCTACCAGTTGCTGGTGAAAGATAATATGTTGTTATTTGTACCAAAGGTTAATTAGGAACCTTACAGGTGAGACAGGGTCCCTGTCCCAAAGTAAAATGCAATTCAAATGCAGCCAACACAGGGATAAAGGAAGTAGGATGGCATGGCACAACAAGCAAAAGGACTGAGCAGGGAAGTTTGGGGCACATCTTGCTACACCAATCATTTTTTGTTTATTTATTTAGGATAAAAAAAAGTAATGAGATTAGCTGTTCAGGGAGGGTGCCATTGACCTGAATCCTTTCTTGATCACACAGATGAGCGCTGCATCTGTCTGCACCCTGTGTGGTGAGCTGCGCAAGAAAAACATTACAAGAGAATAGAGCTACTCTAGTCGGTGGTGCCCCTCCCCCCCAACCCCGGAGATGCAGTGTTTGCAACTCAGGATCAGTCCTTTGCTGTCCTGTCACTTTACCAAATCACCCTTCTCCTCCTCTTTTCCCTGTTACTCACCTTCACGAGATAACTGGAAGAATCAGCCTATTTATAGTATTTCTAAAAGTTCCCTATTGCCATGATATTTACCCATCAGATTATTCTCCTTGTATAGCCTCCTCAAGACAATAAAATGCAGTTTTTCATTGCACTGCTGCAGTGGCTGGTTATACGTTTTTTTATTTTCATCTATGAACATCTCCCCCTGGTTCTACAAGCAATGGAACAGTCCACTATTTAAAGTTCCATCCCTTAGAGAATTCTGCAGTTGCGAAAACTGGTTGAATTTGATTAAACCTTTGGAATCCCTCCAATATTTCCACTTATTCCATCTGTAGAAACACTCTACTGGCACTTGGCACATTTATAGCATTAACTGCCTTCTAAATCAGCTGCAGTTCTGCCTAATAATTTGGCAGTTGCACAAAATATTGCATCCTTGGGTATGAGGTGCCCCCCCCCCCCAGCCCAATAGCTGTCTGCAGAAATTCTGGAAGAAGAAAACATCTCTGTAAGATTATCCTTTGCCAAAACAAACAAACAAACAAAAAAAGCATAAAATGGGTATGAAATTAACGCTACCTCTCATGTCGGGGAAGTAGAGTGCAACCCGATGAGACCAGCTGGCAGGATATTGCCATGAGGCCTTCTTTTCTGCTTTGAAGCTCATTAGCTTGCATTATTCAATTCAGAATCAAGGGCCAGTATTTAAGCTATAACTTGCGTATTTCAGTGCTGTGGGTGATGATGTGTGGCAGGAAAGCAGCCCTTCCACTGGCCATGCTCAAGGGATAATTAAAATTCAAAAAATAAAAGATCTGTTTGCTTTGATGCTATTGCCTCCCCAAATCAGATAGACCAAGCTTGGAATGGCCAGAAGGTCCCAAATCAAGTCACAGAACAGGAGGCAGCTGGTCAGCAATATTAACAGTGGTTTGTTTGTTCCTCAAGCATGAATGAAGAGCTGGGGTAGATCTACAGCTGTATCTTCCCTGTTTCTAGCTAAGTAATCTCTCTGCTCTCATATATCCAAAAATCAGCTTCCTCCTTCAGCTCTCTGAGAATGTCATACTGCTTTCAAACTCCTGCCTGGCATCCTATTTCTAGTCACATCCAGTTCAAACTCCTTTTGTGAGTGATGGATTCTGTCAGGACAGAAACTATGTGTTCTAGAAAACATGTGGATCACCACCAACAAATGCAAGGACAGCTAACAAATTAAGTGCCAGCTCCTGCCCTCCTGCAGGACGGTTCTGCAGAGTTTATTCTCTGTTAGCATATGAGAATTTACTTTTTCTTGGCATCCTATACTCTGGCCTTCTCCTGGATGCTGCTGCTGTTTCAGTACCTTTTTTATTTTCAGCCATTTTTAAGGAACTCTGCTCCTGCACCCCACTTCTACAATATGCCCTAACAGTTTATAAATACATTATGATTCTGAGGAAACATATTGTTACATATCTAGGGTCACCTCAGGACTTCATGGCTGTCACTATGCTGCACATTATGATCAGCTAGAATGTGACAGAAGCGCAGGGGAAAGAACTCAGATCTTTGTGCTCCAAAAGTACAGGTCATTATTGCCTGCGCCGAGAAAAATCTCTGTTACTTCACCTCTTTGCACTATAAAGCCTATGACATGCACCTGAACAACTGTGATTCCATCCAGCTGGGAAACAGGGACACACGCTAGCAAGTTCGTCATTATTTTTTGTAGTAGTGACTTAATCACTCACATTAGCTCTCCTGTTCTATCGTTTATAAAATTACCCTGAGTTTTTCCATATCCTCTTTTATCTTGATTTTCTTTTCTCCTTTGGTGCCTTTTCTTTTATTATTTTTTGCTTATATTTAAAAAAAAAAAATCAAAAGGTGGACTGTTGTCTAGTGCTGTGATTTACTTCTAGCCAGACTACTCATTGCAAAAATCTCACTGCAAAAACTGGCTATCAGTATCTTCATAAACAAGAATCCATCATCTCTCTCATGACCATATGCTTACTTTTTGCATATGTAGTCAGGTCTATGAAAAGCATGTCCCAAGCCCCACTACCTACCAGTACAGCGTGGGTAAAGCTCTCTGTTTGCCTACATGGCTACATTTAGACAGGAATCACAAGGGTGACTGCAGCTAGTGATGTACCTGAGATGGTTTTCATTTAGGTAGTTTACAAAGCAGAACAGTGAAGCCACAGAACTTCAACACAGACTATACAAGCCTGACCCAAAACCCTGGTAATATTTCAGGCAGCTGATCTAGGCTGATGCTCATGCTTCATGGCTCCAGTACCCAGACTAGCTCAGATGTGTCTAAATAAGCTGCAGAGGTCGGCAACCTACAGCTCTGGAGCCACATGAGACTCTTTGGCTGACTCCTTGAGACTCCAGGCCTCCCTGCCACTGAGGAACCCTGTGGGTAGCCCACTCCTAGGTCCCCAGCACCACAGGAGACCCCGTGGGTGGCCCATTCCTGGGTCCAGGTTACCTCCCATCCCTGCCACGGGACCCTGCAGCAGGTGCCCTGGCTCAGCTCCCCTCACCCCCCAGCAGGATGCTACACCTATTGTGGCTCTCAAAACACATGGCTATTGAAGAAATTTTTAAAAATGGCTTTTTTTATCTTTTGGGTTGCAGGCCCCCTGCCCTTAGAGATGCAGTGTAGAATCTCCCAGCCTAGTGGGAGATAGGCTAACATGCCTTTAAATCAGCTTTGCATCCATCTGACCCAGCCTGGCCTGCTCCAGGGGACTGAAAAGCCCATGTAACTGAAACAGTCTTGGGCATGGAGTTATACGAGCCTCCCTGAACAGCCCTTTGGTAATCTGTGTAGCTCTGCTCTCTGAGACCCCTCCCCTCCTACCTCTGGCTGTGTCCGCAACCCCAGGGCTTGCATGGGTGTTGCTAGAGGGCAACCTTACAGCTTCTTTCCACAGCTCCTAAGCCAGCAGAATGTCACCCCTCCACAGTGAAGCTAGGACTTTTAAGACCTTTCTAAACTGCTCCTGCCCTTTTATCTGGCATAAAGGGGCCAGGAGGAGGATGAGTATTTCACCTTATGTGCCTTATAGTACACATCATCTTCTGAAACTGTTGTGAGAGCATGTAACTGACCTGATCTCTATATTTTTATAAATAAGGCTCTAACAGTGTAATAGGCAACAGCCTTCATTGTCCCTTGGGAGCATCTTCTTCTATATCTTGTATGGGAAACAGTCATATCTCACAACTACATTGCTATACTGCACTTGATGAAAATGTCTGCTCCCTCAAAAAAAAAGAAAAAAAATCTATCTGCAGCCAGCAACCAGTGATGCATACTAGATGGCTGCCTGCTCAACATGGGAGCAAAAGGGCAAACGAATCACATTACACTCCATGAATAAAGACAGAATGTTAATGCAACAGCTACTTAATGATTTCATTTCCAAAACATTAGACAGTTTGGTCCTCATTTTCGAAAGTGCCAAGCACCCATAACATAGGGGGTGCAAGTTCTCAGCACCCCTGGGAACAAGAACACTTATGAAAGCTCTCAAAAAGAAAGAAAGAAAAAAAAAGAATACCCTTTCCCCTGCACTTAAAATTAAGAGCATATATCAGAAATGAGCCTGAATTTCAGATCTGGATCTGCATTTAAACTATCCTGCAGTTCTGAAGCATTTTAACTTGGGATTCTGGTTCAGGGGAATCTCCAGCGACGCAGAAATTGCACTTCACAGAATCCCGCAAATCAGTCTTCTACTTCATTGGGAAGCAAAGCAGATGCTGTACCAAATTCTGTTCTCAGTCTTATTTGTACAAACTGACTCACATGTAACTAAGAGCAGAATTTGCCCCCTGCATTATTAGCAATAGTAAAAAACTAGAAAGGAGGGTGGTTGCAGGTTGCACTGAAGTGGTTCTATCCAGAGTGGGTTTGGACACACTGTATGCACAAGCTAAATGAGATAATGTACAAACCACTAGAAACAAAAAATGCCATTTTCAAAATACCATGTGGCATTATGGACAAGGTTTTGTTCACAGAGGTCTTTAAGAACAAGAATAAAAACAAAAATGCACCCTATGGAGGAGGAATGGGAGAACAAATATTCACTGGTCAGACAGGGCTTACCTCGTTAACATCTAAACATCATGGTCATAGGTTGCTTTGGAGAGACCCAGACTAGTCAGTGTGGTGGTTTGCTTTCTGATCCAAAGCCCAGCAACTTTGGAAAGAACACTTCTTTAGATAGATTTAAATACCCTAAAAATTACATTTTGTTAGTTTTTTAAAATGCTCCCATTCTCAAGCAGACTGGAAACCTCTTCCAGATAAAACCTATAGTCCATGTTTTGTGCTGGACAACCCTTTAAACCAACCAATCCATTCTTATTTATTATTTGTGTTGCCACAGTACTTAGGAGCCCTCGTCATAGACCAAGACCTCATTGCACTGGGCCCTGTACAAACAGACAAGACGACAGTGCCAACCCCTGAGTTCACAATCTAAGTACAAGACTAGTGACAAGTTGTCACTGACAACAGATGGACACAGATGGAATTGTACAAGACAACAGTGTGAAAAGTACTGGTCAACATGACAAGCAGTGGTCTTGGTAAATCAGCAGTCTAACTGCTGTCAAGGTTTTTGTAGATGTCGCAGCAAAGTAGGGTTTTAAGGAAGGATTTAAAGGATAATGAGGCACTGCTGCAGAGGCTTATGGGTGTTCCTCCCAAATGGCAGGGGAGGGACAGGAGAAAGCACAAAGGTCTGTGTTTGAAAACTGAACAAGTGGGCGATGGAGGCTGCTATCATGGGCTGAGCAGAGGTGGGAGCAGACATTTTCACAGTGAATGACAGATGACAGGTAGAGTGGAGATAGGCTGTGGAGAACTCCGGAAGTGAAGACAAGCAGCTTATGTTTGATGTGAGAGAGAAGAGGGAGTACCAGCGAAGGGATGCACAGAGATGGACAACATGATCAAAGTGATGGCTAGGAAAATGAGCTTTCCAGCATCTTTCTGAATGGATACAAGTACACCAAGATTCTGCTTATGTAGGCCAGATAAAAGGACGTTGGAGGGAGATGATGTCATCCTGCATGAGGTGCGGTGATAACAGAATTTTGTGTGTGTGGCTGGATAGGAAAAGCGGTGTCTTAGAGATGTTACACAGAAAGAATCAGCAAGATTCAGACCTAGCTTGGGCATGAAGAACTGCTGGAGAGAAGTTCAAGTCAAAGATGACAACAGGTAGGGCCTGAATGACAGGCAGGGAGGTGATATTGCGATCACTGTAGTTGAGAAAGGCAGTAGTGGAAGGGCTTGGGGGGGGGGGGGGGAGTTTAAGAGCTCTGTTTTCACTGTGTTGAGCTGGGCCTTCTTCAGAAGTGTGGATAAGGAGGATGTGTTACATGGCTGCCCTTCCTGATGAATTAGCACCATTCTTCTCAGTCAGCAGGAAACTTACCTTGTCAATATTCCTATTTTTATTTGAAAAATAACTAATGGGGTAAGCCCTGAAAACAAAACCAGCCTCTTGAGTGTCAAAAGAAGTCAGATGCAAGTATTTATTGCCAACACTTCTCCCCTCGCCCTAAGGGGCTGATTAATTTTATCCCTTAGGGCATCTCTCATCTCATATCCCACAGTATTTTCTCCTGCTAGAACAGCCCTTATTTTCACCCATCAAGACAGTATGTACAGACACAAACCAATTCACAACTTGGAATAATTGTTTGAGAAACAAACAGCAGCTTCATTGGGGTTCTAACGAGCAAACTATGAATTGATGCTTCTCATCTCTTCATTATCTTTCTGCAAGAATCAGCTGGTATCACGTGTTCTCGGCCTCTGTGCAGTGACACTGTCATCCCTCCCATGTGTAACAGACTGCTTGGGAGGCAGCCGTCACTTACACTGTAACAATTGGAGGCCCTTACTACACTGGAGAGACTTTCAAAAGAAACAGAGCGTAAGCCAGAGAGTATTCCAGTGGTATGTGCATCAGAGCCTTCTCATTTATATATGTATGCTGCTGTGAAAATAAAGCCTTAAGCTGAGGTTTGCTATGTATAAAATGTCTCTTCTGTTGAAAACAACTGCTGAATTTTAATCAGAACTTGAAAACCAAAATCACCACCCTGGCTAATGTAATACATTCCAGAAAAATGTTTTAAGCGCTTCCATGTCTCCCTTCCTGTAGTGATTTTTTATTTTTCACTCTTTGGCTGGGTTTTTAAATTAGACCTTTTGTGCTGGCTTTTAAAGTTTTTGCTTTCAGAGTCCAGCAGCAAGATTTTAGCCTGGCATATAAATATAAGACCTTCTCAGAGTTAGTGGTCTTCATTCTAAGAAAAAACATGGGTGTCTGTGCTATGAAATGGCTAGTACTAAGGCCACAGGATTGAGACTGCTCCCACATGGAAGGGAAATAATGGCTCTCTCACAAGGCTGGAAATTCACAAGGAATATCAAAAACTGGTTCAGCAAAACTGTTTCTATTTCTCAAACCCCTACTGAATAACACACAAATAACAATACACAAATTTACAAAGCAGAATCATAAATCGTTGAAGCAATTAGGGGATGACTTTTAAGACTATTACAAATGGTAACAAAGTTACCAAGTAAACTAGCCAGTGTTGCTAAGAAAGGCTGTGAAAGCAAATTATTTTTGGGGGGTGTGTGTGTGTGTGTGTGTGTGTGTGTGAGAGAGAGAGAGAGAGAGAGAATGACAGAAAGAAAATGAATAGATAGGTTATTGATTTTGATTCACACTCCTGCAACTCTACACAATAACAGGTGTGTAATTTAGTTTTTAATTTGATTCTGCATCAAGCATTTGTGGTCTTAGCACTGCTAATGTTATCTTTTCTTCACCATACAGCTGTTAATTGTAGATAGTTAGTCCTTTCCATGGGATTAGACTCTTTTCTGGGGGGCTGGGCTCTCAGTCTTCCCATCAGAAAAGAAGCATCTCTCCACCACTAGCTAAACTGGCAATTTGCTCTTGGAGCCAATCATTCCACAACAAATGGCCAGGATGCATCTTGCTCCTTTCTATGCTGCAAAACAGGGGGCAGTGAGGGCAGGGGAGAAAAAACAAGTTCTTAAACTGAGCCTAAGAGCTGAAAAAAAACCAAAGAGTCGTGTGGCACTTAAAGACTAACAGTTTTATTTTTTGCATGAGCTTTCATGAGAGAAAATCGCACTTCATCAGATGCTTTGAAGATGGGTGAACTTATGATTATGCACAAGACCAATGGTTTTCAAACTTTTTTTCTTGGGACCCAGTTGAAAACAATTATTTATGTCTGCGACCCAACAATTACATCTTTGAGCAATGGATTCCAGTCTTTTGGCGTGGCAGGAGTGGGTGCCGAGACCCAGTGCCAGAGGGTCTGTGACCAAGTACTCAGTCCAGACCCTAAGTTTGACAACCACTGTGCAAGACCATCCCTCATCAGCATCAGTCGGAGATGCTTACTGCCAGAGCCTATGTCTGAACTCTCTCTTCACAGCAGGGCTTCCTCAAAAGAAAATACAGTGGGGACCCATTAACGTGTGGGTATCGGGGGACAAGCTCCCGCGACCGCGTGTTAAACGGACCATGCGCAACCCATTCCCCAACCAGTGTTGCATGGGCTCCTGACCACTTCCCTGGCTCCTGCTGTGCCATGCAGCTGTGTGGACTTGCCGACCCCTTTCCCTGTGGGCTCTGCTCTCCTCTCCTTTACTTTCTATGCGCGGAATCCCCTGCCCTCTTCCTTCTCTCTTCTTTCCACATTGGGGCTCTGCTCTGCTCCTTCCCTTGTCTTTCTGTTCCCTGCATGGGCTTCTTTCTCTCTCCCTAGCTTTCTTTCCCTGCATGAGGGCTCCTCTTCCTCTTCCCTTCTTTCTCGGCACCATGGCTCCGCTCCGCTCCCTTCCTGTCTTCCCCTCTCCCCCAGCACAACAGCTCCTTTTGTTCCCTGCTCCCTACCTTCCCTGTCATTCCCTGCGCAAGGGCTCCTCTCCTTCCCCCCACCCTTCCCTGTCTTTCTCCCTAGGATGGGTCCTCTCCTTCCCTTAACCCATATGGGTTCCTCTTCCATCTCCCAGCACTGCAGGGGCTCCCAACTCCTTTCCTGGCCCCCACTGAAATGGGCTGAATCCAGCCCCTGAACACAGCTCTCTGACCAGGCCACTCCCACCTGTGGCTGTGCATAGCGCAGGAGATATAAAAGGTTTCTGGCCAGCCGCAGCTCCCAGCTTCCTTAAGTCGCTGCTCACTTTGCGCATTTCTGTGCCCAGGCCAACTTCCACCTTTAGGCACCATGCGTTAGTGAGTCCCGTGTGTTAAGTCAATGGCTTCGGGGGACATGACTGGAGCATGTGTTAAGCGGGTCCACGTGCAAATGGATCGCGCGTTAACGGGTCTCCACTGTACTTGCATCAGCTCTTAAGTGTGGTGACTATCAAGGCACTATGCAACATGCATTTCTTTTGCTTAGGGTTCATGTCAGTAGTTTGTTCCTACTTCGTTCCCTGGCAAGTGGCATCTGATTCTCACACTGTAAATTTCAAAGGGATAGCTGTGTTAGTCTGGTTCAGCAAAACAAATATGGAATCCTGCAGCACTTTTAAAGGCTAACACATTTATTTAGTGCATGAGCTTTCATGGGAGAAAATGCCACTTCGTCAGATGCTTTGAAGTGCCACAGGACTCATTGCTTTTTCTGTCCCTGCAGGGCTTCCTACCATAGCCACAGTCTAGAGGGAAGAAAATTGCCAGAGGACCTGGCTGGCAAGCACTGGTGCTTTGCAGGTGCCACTGGCTTGTCCAGTGGGTAGTACTTCCAAATCGAAATTGTAAGCAGAGGCTAAATGGCAATGAGTCAGCCAGGCAGAAAGGCATGAGAACAAAATGAAGGGAAAGGCAATAAACCTGAAATATTTCACCATCATAGTGAGTTTCTAGATAACCTCAATCTATGAGTGTTATAGGTGCCCTGTAACTCACTGGAGCAGTTACAGTACATTAATGACCTCACCAACGAAGATGCTAATGGCAAAGTGAATGAACTCTCTCCCGACATTGAGGAAACCATTATGAGAGAGGGTGGAATAGCTGCACTGTGGCCTGTGTGTGGATCCTCAAGCCCCTCAGATTTTCCTGCAATTATCAGAGAACTTCCAGTGGGCAAAGAAAAGGTTCCCAAGGGTTTACCTGCTTTTCCCAAGGAAACAGGACTGGGAGAAGTCATGTGGCGGTGAGAGGCCCTGATTCAGAAAAGCATCCTGATTCAGGAAAGGGACTTAAAGGCTGAAATGCTTTCCTGCACGGGGACCATATTTGTGAAATATTCCAGACTGAGGGAATCCAAAGGTCCCAGAGCTTTGAAGTATAAAAGAATGTGTGATATGTTATTAAGTGAATGAAATGTAGAAAGATTTAACAGATGCAGACATGGAGAAACATTCTCTGGAAGTAGCTGGGAAACAACCCAAAGTCTAGAACCACAGAACAGAAAAAGTTTAAAAGCTGGGAAGGAGTTTTCTCTGCTTCCCTTTGACACACATGGTGCAATACTTCCTCTCAGGAAGGCACCGGGAGAGGTCCTATTACTCAGGATATTTAAAACCAGACCAGGTACGGCTCTAGAAAAATGCACGCTAGGGAACAACCTTTCGCTTAACTTCCCAGGGGATGAACTCATAGGGTACTCTAAGGGGCCACATTGTTTTAAACATCCTCTAAGTTTGCACTCACAAATTACAAGATTAACATCTAACTAGCTGGCTGTACCCAAAATCAGGTAGATATCCACAGTCAATCTTCTGCCTCATGAGTAGAGCAGCTGCAGGAGGGGCAACCATACATTTGTTCGAAATACAACCACTTTCTGGCTTTGTCTGGAAGTCAGTCACACAGCACTATGTTGGTACATGCCCAAACCGTTACCAAATGCAGTCCTGCTTTCGCTCATATTTTCTAGGCATGCCTGCCTTTGTCTCTATACCCTACTTGGTGCAGAAATAACAATGAAAAATAAAAAGCTGACTCCCTATTAGCAACACAGAAAGCTAAGGCAGCCAATTAGAGCAGAGCTTTTTAATGAGATAAAAAAACCAAGATTTTTGTATTGAGATACTTTACAGATGGCATACCAGATGAGGAGTAATTCACAGATCATGTTTCTTAAATGATATGATATACCTTTCCAGTTCCACTTTTGTTTTTTTACTTGAAGCAGGAATTTAAATTCCCCTCCCAACAATGAATTTTTCATGAGCATGTATTACAAAGACAGCAATAATGAAGCACAAAACCCAAACACATAGAGCAAAGTTTTCAACCTGAACAACTGTGCATCCTATTTACCTATGAATAGGTATGTAAGGCAGTACAGATATTTACATGTTCAAATATTTTGCACCAGAAAGAAATGTTGTTCTCTAACATTTCAAGGCTACTAATCCTAAATAAGGTCTCTAGCAACTTTATTTCAGACAGGATCCTGATGCACAGAGACCAGAGTGACAGATCATTATCCCTTGATTTTTTCCTTTCATGGGGAAAGGAAGCGCAGTATAAAGAAGCTCCTAAGATGTACATTCGCAGTCAGATGGCACCCTACCTAATCTGATGCATATTGCATGTTTGTTTCTTTTCTATCCTTTATTTCTTTAGATGCTTTTTTGGAAGACCCAGCAACATCTGATAATTAAGTATGCTAATCTCTCTCTGATGAAGTGAGAAAGACCTTCTCTTTTAGGTTTCTCCATTAATAAGTTTACCAAAACCCACACAAATGAAAGATTTCAGAATAGGGAGTCCCAACATTCCACACAATGCAAATAAAATGCTAACAATCTGTTCGTCTTGTCCCATGTCTAAGCAGCAATGCAAAATGAAAACACACCACACAACAGAAGTGTGTACCAAAACGAGAAGGTCTGCAGTTTTGAAGTACTTCCTTTGAAAAGGTTTCCTCAGTTAAGGCAAGATTATACCATCCATGTAAACCACGCCATCACGTTTCTCATGAGAATGCTTGCTTTCATTCAGTCATCCATCTTAGCTCTACATACAAGCTAAGTTGCTTCATGATCAACACCAAGATTTAGCTTGTGTTCTAGACCTCATGTCAGAATGAGGAGAGAGAAGAAATGGAGGATAAAAAAAGTGACACTTACCTTTAAATTATTTCAACACCATCCTGCTTTCCCTGTTTTGTTTATGATGTGGGCCTCCCTTTTGGTTACTTTTTCCAGGTTTGGTCTTTGGGTCGATGAAGAGAAGAGTGGAAGGGTTTATACTTGCTGATGAAGGAGACTGTAAAACAAAGAGGAAAAAGTTAGTGCAGAAGAGTCCTCTGTGTATGTACATATCAGATTAAATTAAATTAGGGACACCTACATCAATACTTCCTACTGTTTTTATGCACACATACAAATATCATGTGAACCAAGGAGAATGCAGCTGTCAGTTATCTGGAGGGAGAGGGGGAAGGGCAATTTGTAAAAAACCAAACCAAACCAAAGCCCTCCCAAGCTCTCAAAATGCCAGCAACAGCAAAAGCCAAAAAAGCCTCTGCTGTTTTTCAGAAAGATGCCAACCAGCACACTTGGCAACTGTGGGGAACTTGCTGTCTCTATGCAGGTTTAGATGTGCTTCACCACGTGGAGAGGAGATAGTATTATGAGGTGTACTGGCCTTCAGCATCTCATGCTGGGCAATTTATTAAGCAGCATGGGTGGCAGAAGAAACCATGTATGCATTTTTTGCTAGGCAAAGACAGTGGCACAAAAGGGGCCAGACAGAGAACAACAGGAAGATGAAGAGCTGAAGTGACAAAAAAAGATGAACAGAAAGGAACTGCTGGACACTAAGCTAATACTTGGAAGCCTGGTGCAAGATCAAATCAATCTGTGTCAAAAGGATTTCATAAACTCTATTCATTGAGCACACGTAGGTGTGGAAAACTAATCGAGTCAGGCCAAAGGGCAGGAAATTCTGGAACCTTTATTTCAGCTCTTCTACCTCCAGCAAATGGACAAAGGGCTCTTCCACACTTCATTCAAATATCAACAGGCATCCAGTGCAAGCATTCATCCAAATCTTTTTGCAACAAAAGGCTTCTATCATGGAACAAAATTAACTATGGACAACGTTTGGGCTCCAGAGGACCCCAAAGTTACCATTTATGTCATGCCATCTACTTTAACTGCAGAATTTCTTACAAAGTGATTATTTTCCCAAAATACATGCAGACCTATGCCTCTACTTAGACACACACACACTCAGACAAATATAAAAGCTAAAAGGAGCCCCAGGGTATAACAGACACAGTACATGAGTTTTTGGGGGTATTCCACTACAATACATTTTTTGATGTATGATAGAAAATTCATTTTTACACCTCCAAAATTGTGTCCATGCTTGGCTCACAGTGTGCTCTTAAGGCAATATACTGACCAGGAGAAATGTCTTGAGCTACATCCTTGGCATTGATCTCTAGCAATCATGATGTATTTTCCTACTGTGCAGTTTTAGGTCCTTAAAATACCATTTTAAATAGCTGAAAGAAGAATAGAGATGAGAAAGGGTCGATTTCAATCTTATTCTTTGTCATAAAAATGTTAGTATTACATTTTTTGTCCAACCTTTGTATCCCATTAAAATCATTAAGACACATAGGTTCATTTCTTCCTCAACCTCACGATTACTATACATAGCACCAACAAACAAAACTATAACAACAAAAGTCCTTGGCAAGTGCCAAGTTAGCTTATTAGGTGCTAGAGGTAGGGATTATCTTAGGCCATGCATACACTGAGTGTGGGAAAGTTGCTGCCACCAAGTCGATTTTTCTGGATCAACCAAGCATTCTGTTAAGACACAATCAGTCGATCTGGAAATTGATTTAATAAAACTATGCCCTCAAATGACATAGCACTGTATTGATGGAAACATATTTCCCATCAGTGCAGCACAGTGAAGACACTGCACTAAAGGGGAGTTAGGAAATCAACGGGAGTTACACAAGCTGCTCTGTGTACTTTGTGTAGACCAGCCCTTTATTTGCTCTGTATGGCACCATATTTACTGATGACATCATAAGTAATTGCATAATCATAAATATTAAAAAGTGCTCACAGTAAATAGGTAGTGGTTACATAGCACTTTTCAATAGATCCCAAAGCACTTTTCAAAGCTTAGAAGCTTTCCTTTCCCATTTAGCAGAACAAGAAAGCTCAAACCCAACTGTGCTTCACCCAAGGTCAGCGGCTGAGCAGCAAATCAGTCCCAGACCTCCTGACTCTTAACCCAGTGCCTTATCTTCTGGAACACACTGCCACATTACTGCTTTTAAACAGAAGTGTTGTTAGGACAATAACAAATACAGACTCCCTTCAAATGATAATTGTTAGTACAGAAGAACGCTTTAAACACTTTGGTAGTGTCTTAATGCCCCTGTAAATGGAAATGCTGGCATCACTCCAGTCTCACTATATTTTCCCAGTGAGTTTTTTAGCTCTCTGTTACAATATAGAATATCTCATCAGGGGCAGCAGGACTGAGAGTCTGCAACCACCTACAGGCAATTCAGGGAACCTGACCACCAGCTCAGAATCACTTCCAGATTTGTGGGTCTTGCTCCTGAGCCTAAGCCATTAGATAAATGTTAAACCTAAAAAAAGTAGGTCACTTGAATTACTCCTGGACAACTGAAAACGGAACCTATTATTTTCAACCTGTTATTAATGTGTGAAGGTATTTAAATGTGAATATCCTGGAAAACAGACATCTGATGGCTGCAGAGGCATCCTCTAAAAAGAATTTGGGGAAAATAGCATACTCAGTCTCTCCTCTATCCCTAGGAATTTCTGTAGAGAGAAGTCCTGTGGCACCTTGAAGACTAACAAAATTTCTTCAAGCATAATCAGATGCATCTGATGAAGTGGACTGCAGCACACAAAAACTTATGTCCAAATAAATTTGTTAGTCTCTAAAGTGTCACAGGACTTTCATTGTTTCTCCTACACACAGACTAATAAGACCATCCTCCTGGGCATTGTTAGCATGCAACTCGTGTTACTGATTGCATATCATCCAAAGGGTCATTCGGGGTGTGTCCTATTTGTGGCTTTACATGAACTCAATGGACAAATGGGATGGACAGAGCCAATGGAGCAGCTGGACGCAGCAGAAAAGCTCCCATGGGGACTACAGAATGTATTTTTGGTACCTGCTACTTTACATGAAAGGTCAGAGTCCAGACTTCTAAGTGAGTTTGATTTGTTCAAGAGAGATTAAGAAGTTGCTGTGATGACTGGAGTTAGTGGCGGAATAGAACAGATGGAGAGATGGATCTGAAACCCAAGACACAAATTACCTTGGTAAAAAGACCATCAGAAGATTAAGTACTCTGACTTGAAGCCAGCCACTCAAATCCTGTGCCCTGGCTTTACCCATCTTCCCCCAAAGATTCATCAAGTGCTCATAATATTACAGCTTTAATGTTTGGAAAAGGATTGTCACAGGGGATTGGTAACAGGAAACAACTTTTGCATGACGTGATATGACTTAAAGGCTGTTCACTGATGTATGTGAGGTAGACAAGTGCATCAGTCCTGTTCTAGTAGATAGGCTTCCAAACAACAACACACAGTGGAGAGGCTAAGGACTGAATGGGCCATGGAGATGCAAATCTCCTCCCACTCCTAGTTAAAAAAACATTGGGGCACGAAGGCAGGGAGCCCCAGAGACTATTTGCTCTGTGTTTGTACATCAATTGCACAATGTGGTGTTGGTCCATGGCTAGGGCTCTTAGGTGCTGCCATAACACAAATTAAATAATAAATGAGTAACACAGGGAGTCATTTGCACTGTTGACATCCGTGCCAGATCTCACTTGCAGTTAAATAACAGATTTCAGGTTTCCTGGCCGTTCAGTACCTTTCACTAACACTAAATTCCTTGTGAAAATGTTTAGGCTGGGATTCTCAAAAGAGAGAGGAGATGACCAAACTCCAGGGGACTTAAATGGGCATGTGTCCACAAATCTAACATCTCTCTGCACTGCAAATGGAGGTGTGAATGCACCATCTGTAAAGTCTAGCTTTAATCTAGCTAGCTGAGGTATACGCAGCAATGAAATCACAGTGGCATGGGCTTCATAATAGACTGTCCAACCCTGGCTGGGACTCTAGGTGTTTATCAAGGTGGCTAGCCCTCCCTGATGTCTGGGCCAGTGCCACAGCTTCACTGCTGTTGGTCTTAATGGTATGTGAATATGTGCTGCTGTCACATTCCCACCCTGACAGCAGTGTAGCCAGATTCCTCAGTCTCCTTGCAAAGTCACAACCTTCAAGTTCTAGTTTCACTCCCAATAATCATCAAAGCAGCATTTGTAAGACAGTTTCCCCAACCTGCTTGTTACAACAGCCACAAAGAGGAAAACATCCAGTACACACACACACTTTGGACAGTTCTGTTATGACCTTAGCTGTAATCCAACATACCGATCCCATTATGAAAGTGCTATTTTATCACAGTGTGACTCTACAAAGAGAAGGTACAAATAAAATCTTTCAAGGAAAATTGAGGGAGGTTATTTTTGTTGTTGATGCCTTAGTTATTTGAGCAGAATAGCAGATACTGTTGGCCTTTTTCAGCAGGTTGCCAAGCCTCATGGCAGGGACAGCTTCACAGGGTTGGCCATGTGCACTCCAGTCTGAAAAGAGCCAGCGAACATAAACCTAACCTTCCAGTGTCTGTTTCTGTGCCTCTGTGCCATCACTCCTCCCTGCAAAAATCTGTGCTCCTGAAAGAGCTTCCCAGAGATTTATTGTGCCTTCCCTTGTCATATGCTCATTATAGCATGTTTATGAAGGGTAGGGGTAGAAAAGGTCTTGGGAGTTGCAGCTGCAATGGCAACCCACAGCAGCTAATTACAAAACATGATGAAATTACAGAAGAAGAATCTGGCTTTATCAGTGCATATCTCTATCGATATCCAGACCCAGAGAGAGATACAGACAGAGACTGACTTTCAGATAGATGGCTGATAGGTGCAATATAGAATAGAGAATGGGTATGACAGGCATGCAGAAACAAGGAATGCATCTAGTACCATATTTTTTAACCACAAGATATACCAAAAACTTGGGAAGAACTTTATCCTGGACACCCAGCTTCCTGTCAGGCTATCCACAGCTTTCTCACTGTGGAACTCCAGCTGGCCATGGGCCTGCTAAGACCACAGGCAGAAAAAAAGCACTTGGCAATTTCACTGTGCTTAAAGTTATGTCCGGAGATCCTATTCCAGACTATTTCAGCTTAGACACCAAGTTCAAGATTTTCAGGAGGTGGGCAGAAATAGAGGAAAACAGCTCAGAAAACCTCTTGAGTTTCCACGAGTGAGTTCAGAAATGCTACAAGGGAACGTGGTTTTCAGAGGTTCCTCAACACCATGAAACCTCACCTGATTTTACAGTGGAACAGGTTTCAGCACATTACAGATAAATCATGAGGAGTTGGTGCAGGTTTCTTAAGTTTGAAATTGTACATCTCTCACCACAACTCTCCACGTTGGAGGTACGGGGACTTGTTCTGGGGCTCAGTCATGGTGATCTCTGGCAGGATTCCAATACTGCACAGATGGCCATGATTTGGTTAGCATGTGCTAAATCCAATATGTACAGGCTATGCACATACCAAGTTCCAAAGCAAAATGAACATTTGTTCCACAACAAAACACACTGCAAGTGGCCCTTAACCAATTTTAACTGTTGCTGCAGACAGATAAGACCATGGTAGCACAAATCACACCTGTTGCTAATGCAAGCTCCGTATTACTAAACGTATGAGTGGCAATGCAGACAGATCTACATTTTGTATTTCGGTACAAATTATGAAGCAACATAATAGAACTAAAGAGGCAGCTTTGCTCTTTCCTGCATCATTCTTGCACATTTTGAAGCCCATTAAATTTCTTGCTTTATTTTGTTTTTTTGCTGCATAAAATTGTTCCACATTCATGAAGCAATGAAGCTTAATAAATAACCTCAAACGTCCATGCAAACACTCCAAGAGCGGTTATGTAAAGCAAAGGGGCATCAGCAGATAGAGATGACTCTAGAACAACCTGAGGTTTAGCATTCTATGTCAGCTTGACACACAGGGGAAATAACCCTTTAATCCAGTGCAGTGTATTTCATTTGCTGTAGCGTTATCCAGTTCGAAGATGTTATGAAAGGCATCCCCAGAGAGATTTAAGACTTCAAAAACATCCTGAGTTTGAACTTAATTCCACCATTCCAAGAGGCCGTAGCAATGGAAGATGACCTTTTATGTACCTCACATGCTAGGAGCTCTTCTGTCTCATAATGTCATGCCAAATTAGAATGGTCTCCTCTTGGGCTTTTTTTTTTTTTTTTTAAATTAAAAGCATCTGTTACAACTAATGACACAGCATAAAAAAGCCAACAACAAACAGTTTAAAAATGGTGACATCAGGAGAGATTGGGAGGTCCAAGGAACAGGTAATCAGGCATAGAATCTTTCACCTTTGATTTTACTAAGTCAGGTCATTAACAAATGAATATTGTTACAGTTTGAGCAGTGTTGGTGAAATGGACCAATGGTCTTCATTTGATTCTTAAAGGAGAGGTATCACAGAAAGCATGAGCACATTTGGCAACTCTCAGTAGAAAAGAATCCAAAGAGCGAATGGAACAAGGAGACTAGTCCACCACCTCAAACTCAGAGGTGATCCTTCCAAGACTCAAGGTGCAATGTAGGGAAAGCTGACATCACCACAGCATCCCAGGCAGTGCATAAGGATAATTATGTACGGCTCAAGGGCTATGTCTACACTAGGGGCTTAAGTTGACTTAAGCCACTCCCTGGGCACATTTGGAGTTTATTAGGTCAACTTAAACACTTGCTTAAGTCAACTTAATAATTCCTACCCTTAAAGTTGACTTTAAGAGTTAAGTCAACTTTATTAAGTCGACTTAACACAATGTGCACATTAAAGTCAACATAAAGTCATCTTAGTGCAGTAGAGCCTTTTAAGTTGACTTTATAAAGTTGACTTAAGCAAGGGCACCCATTTAAAGTCAACTTCATTAAGTCAACTTTAAATGGGTGCCCTTGCTTAAGTTGAATTTATAAAGTCAACTTAAACAAATGGGGCCTCACTAAGTCGACTTAATAAAGTCAACTTTAAATCAACCTTATTAAGTCTAGTACCCTGAGACCTGTAGTGTAGATATAGCTAGGGCTGTTAATTAAGCTATTTTCTTCAACACTAAAAACAACCCCCTGCCACACATTGTACCAAAAGTTTGGTGAGGTAGCGTGGACGGTGGTTTTTGTCTTCTTAGTTACTCTATTATAGGGATAAATATAACATAGATTTCCATAAACTCAAACCCAAAAAATGTTCATCTTGAATATACAGTTACTACGATTTTTAAATGATAGTGATGGCATATTAATAGAATAGAAATTGACAATTAAAATATTAAGTGAGGTGGCAGAATTACATGACAAGTGAAGGGTTGCTGAATGATGCTTAATCAACAATAAATGCTTAATTGAGCAACTGGTATTATTTAATAGCAGTCATTTTTTTAAAACAAGCTTGTGGGAACCTCCTTTAAATGATTCTTTAATATTCAATGTGTCCACTAATTGAGTTGAACTCTAATATTTTAGTTTTGATTCAAAGACCATACCACAGCATTCAGGTTCTGAATTTATTTAAATGTAAGCATATATTTTTTAAAAATATTGGTCCTGCAAAAAAATATACAACTTCTGTGCAGAAGTTCTTCATAATACGGAATTATTTTAGCTGTTAAACATAATACAAATAGCTTTATTGTACCATTAATACTCAGAAATGTTCAGTCAGCACTGCTGAAAAAATATAAACGAAATATGTCAGAGATGCACCACTTTCTCCTCTTACTATTTTTTAAATGCCTTATTTCACAGCAGATAAGTGAAAAATCTTTACCACCTAACTCAGTGAGAGGCTCATTTATTCATGCAAATTTAAAACCAAGTGTCATAATACAACGAAATTATAAAAACATATCAAAAAGAAGTTACCAAGTCACTAAATTTAGCTTGTAATGGAGTTCAATCTGCCTTACATTGCTTTATGTTAATGTGAACAGCTATAGCACTCTGTAAACATCAGAGTGCAGTTTAGAAATCATTATACGTACATTGTATTCTGGAAAGAAGTCTTTTCATGTTTACGGGATCCTGCATCTTGATCTAAGTTGAATTTTTATTCTAGCAGAGATCAGAAATATGCTTAGTAAAAGTAAATTAAAATGCATTGTAATTATCTAACTACAAGTGCTCAGTTGTGCATATTCTATCATCTATACATGATTTTAGTTAACCTCTTTGCAATTGCTGATACCAGTGCAAAATTATTAAAGGCTGGATAGTTTGCATTCACAGAGATCTTATAATTCACTATAAAATATCATAGTCTGACCTGCTGAGCACCTCCTGCCTGGTGCTGAATGGCCTCAGCTCCCCCAGAAGTCAATGAGAGTTAAGTATACTCAAGATCCAACCCTGAAAGTGATCAACAATGTCAGATGAAAAATATGCACTGCCTGAATGAACTATGTTTTAGGCATAGTTTAGATCAAAAACTGTAATATTCTCTGTTGGTTAAGCCTCATAGACCAGCACCGGTATGGCCTCTGAAGAAACCCCAGCCCAAGGATAAACAATTAGAGAAGAATGAAATTAAAATGGCCACAGATAGTGTTCGATTAATATCTATCATTGACATACCATCCATATTATACTAAGAGCTTCACAAACGCTAGACAATGAATCACTTTCCTGGAGCGTTTACCTGCCACTTATGCAGACAGTTTACAGGACTTAAAAATTTAAGTGTTCTAGGCCTCTAACACCTCAAAATGACAAGAACCCTAGAAATTCTGCAGACGCAGCATGGCCTGGAGTGATTAGTACCCCTTAATTGTGTCACCGCATATGACCTTTAAAGAGAAGTCTCTAGTAAGCACAGAGAACTACTCTCTTGGCTTGAAGGATGGTGACTGCAGCATTAAGTCATGGCCATGTAGGTGTCAAGAAAAGGGGAAAAAATTAGGCATCTCAATGCTGTTCTGAACCTCCCAGAGAAAAATTAAAATCAGGCTGTGTGGGGTAGAGAGGCGAGGTGAGGTGAGGCAATGGATCCAGGAAAATGTACTTAATTCCAGGTAGGATGGGGCCAATGATCACTGCATAGTCCTTATGTATGGCAGGTGATCTTTCTGAACTTTTGTCAACCCACAGGTAAAAGCAGGAGCATCGATGAAAAATACAACCTAGCTGTGATTTCTTCTGTGTTCTGTAAATAATATGCAGACTATCTGTATGACCCTAATGACTGTGGTATAACTCTAACTATAAATCATCTATTTCTCCTTATAACTATGACATGTGCATGGGCTGGGGAACAAGAGGGAGAAGAGAGAATGTTCTATATGAATTTATTAATTAGTTTTTCAATATTTCACAAACTATTTTGAGTGTGGCACTGCACTACATTCCACACTACAGTTCTCAATTTTATTTTTATCCTGAGTTTGATTTGAATCAGGGTTTGGAAAAGACAAAACAACACAGTGTAATCATCCAGTGTGCCAATTAAGCTAAAGCCTACCCTGGAAATTAAAATTAAATGCCAAATCTATGAAAAGAAACAGACAGTTTCGGGGGGGGGGGGGGGATAAAAGAACATGCTCTTTGCAATCCAAAAATGTATCCAAAGCAGTTATATAACTTACTGTCATTCCTCACATCTGCATACTGTGTATCTTCATCAAATTCTGTATGTTTGTGCACATTTATAATCAAGAATTATTGAAGTTGATTCCATAAATTTCATTTAGTTGTTCACTGCTGCTATTTGTTTCCAAGGCAACAAATGCACTTTGCCCAAGCAGCACAGTAAATCATGATTGTTCTGAATTTGGGGGTCCTTGCCCCTTGTCTGTGGAATGGATGCACTTCTCCTGGCAAGTAACGTGCCAGCACTTAGGCTGCAATAATTAGCAACAGATTTGGTTGAAAAAAATTTAAATGAAGCTGTGCTATGAAAGAAAAATGCAAAAGCAAACACATGGACACTGGGCAGCCATGTGTGGACAGCTACTCTTTGCTGACAGGAAAGAGATCACTCAAAGCTTCCATCATACTTAATTTGCACCTTGAGTGGCCAGTGGTTGAGAAATTCATTTTCAGATTCAGAAGTCAAGGCTAGCTTGGTCATTTTTGTCCTTTCCATCACAGATGATGCCAAAGGATAAAACGAAACAGAAAACCACTGAAAAAAAAACGTGAAATGGCAAATATTATATACAACAGAGCATCTACCTCATTATCATTATCTGCTATAATGGCCATCCCTCCTTCCTTACTTCTCCATTCTTTGTGTGTTAGCTTCATTTCCTGTGGTTGGCTAATGAAGCACCTATGCATGGTACCTAGCATTTTCAACTCCCATTGAAGTCAAATATGCACTCAGCACTTTGCAGTATTTGCATCTTCAGGCATTATGACTTTGGAAGCAGGACAAACAAGGAGTCCTGTGGCACCTTTGAAAACTAACCAATTTATTTATTGCATGAGTTTTTGTGAGTAAACTACTACTTCATCAGACACATGAAATGGAAACTCTACAGTATGTAGGGGCACATATAAATGAAGAGAAGGGTAAGTCACAAGATCAGTTCAGACTTTTTCAGCCAATCAAGCAACTTGTTTCAATCCAAATGGTGTGAAACAACAGATAAGAAGGGGGGAAGGTTAAAAAAAGAGAAAAAAAATCACCTTTTGTAATGAGTGAGCCAGCCCAAATCATTCTTCAGACGTACTTAAATGTTGTCATATTTGCACATGAATTCTAACTCTGCACTTTAGAGAGTCTTGTTTTAAAGCGTTTCTGCTGCAGCAGTATAACTGTCATGTCTTTTACAGAACACGGAGGGATGCTGAAGTATTCCACTATTTGTTTTCTGAATGTTACCATTCCTGATATGTGATTTGGGTGTAGGGTCTTTTATTTCTGAAAAACACCATGCAAACTGATGACATTTATACAAAAGAAGAGCAGCGTCTTCTGCTGACACACCCTGGCATCAGTGTTGGAAGCCTACATGGAAATGCTAATTTGAACCTTGTTTGCCCCAAGTACTTATTATTTTGCGACAGCATATGCAGCTCCTTAACTCCACCCTGGCTACGTATGTCACTCTCTGGGCAGAGGAATATCTGAGACAGATGCTCTGCTGGAAAATTTAGGAACTAGTTTTGGACAGAAACTGAGCTTTACATGGTGGTAGTTTTATTTCACATGTCAACACAAAAGAACCTCAACAACATGGATGAGTTCAGCCACTAATTCAGATTATGGGTGTTCTATGATAAAGAGCAACATGAGTACCTGCGCCCATGCACGGTATGATGCAAATATGAAAAATAATAAATAACTAGAGTGCAACACACACATATCCCCTATACACTGCAAAATCGTGGCAAAAATCATGGACGATACATCCTCTTCTCGATACAAGTAAAACACGTTTTAAAGAAATGGTTACAGAGGAAAAAAAAGCTCAGAATTTCAGAAAGAGAAGTGGGACAATATATATTCAGAAACCAAACACTGGGACTTAACGGAGTTAAAATGTGCTTCATATTCCTGCAGACTTCTGTAACGAAAAGCTTACAGGAAAAGCCATTAACTAAGCATTTTTGAAAACTAAAACAGCTTTTACCAATAGCTACACATCAAGGGCACTGGACTTCTAAAGAGGGGCAACATAGTTATTCCTGGCCACTTGTAACAAGCCCGTCTCAGTGACTACAGAAATATAGATAGTGGGGACTCACCCTTACCTAGGCAGGGTACCCATGCTGTTTGGTAAAGTCTGAAGCTAATGCAACCGAAATGCATCAATGCACTTTCGAGTATGCAGAACCCTAGATTATCTACTATAAATGGGGATCAAATCTATGGAGCTAGTTCAGATTTACTCTGGTGAAAATGAGATCAGACTCTGTCACATTGTGTTTAATCACTTGCAAAAACTCTCTACTGCCTAGCATACTCCTGTATCATGAATATTACTCCCACAATGATTAACATGGGTAATGACAATAGCCACTTATTATTTTCAAATGCTGACAGATATTAAGCTTTCTGCTTTGATTATTTAAAAGATGGGCACAAAGAATTTGCCATACCAGACTGGCTCAACGATCCATTGAGTCAAGCAGGCTGCCTCTGGCAGCATGGCTATGTCTTCTGAAGAAAGTAATATAATCCCTAAACTGCTCCTGGCCAACTGCACGATGTGGGCAACTGTGCGGACGGTTCCCTTTTGATCTCTGCAGCAATCAGCTACTGCCCTGAAGCATGTGAATTGATTGCTCTTATTAATATTGTTATTATTGGCCATAAAATTATCCAGCCTCTTCCTCAACCTGCTGAAATCATCTGACTATATTACATGCGTCTAACATTGGATTGTGGCCTGTCACATGTCATGTTATTGATTATACAGCAGCGATGAGGCTAGAAAATGATCAATAGAAAAGAAAACAATATCATTTCTATTTAAGTAGCAGGAAAAAAATAGCCCTATCATTGTCATATTACCTTGAGAGTGGAACTCACTTCAATGAGAGGTGCAGAATCACAATATCTAAAAATCTTCAGCTCAGGCTAGAAAACACTTGAGCCAGAACTTATTATTAGTATTTAACATTTTTATTACAGTAGTGCCTAAGGGCCATCCAAGACTGGGGCCACACTGTGCTAGGCACTATACTAACAGCATATTAGATGGTCTCTGCCCCAAATATCCAACTACCGCAAAGAAACCCCACAATAACCAGGGATGGATTGGATGACTGAGAATGTACCTGAAACAGTTGTAGTGAAAGCATCACTGTTAATAAATGTAATGTAAATTGGAGTTACCTTGTGTTAATAACAGCCATTAAGTATACAGCTAAACTCTTCTAATAGCAACAAATTCTACAAACACTGTCATCTTTTTGAACATGAAACAAAAATATCATTGCTCTCCTTGTCGGACACCAAAGTGACAAATTGTATTAAATATTCCAATTAAAATAGCTCTTCAGTTGTACAGTCTAACTGCTTTCACAACTGCATTTCCTGATGACTATATGAATATGAAAAATACTATGAACCAATGGCACCTTCTTTATTTCCTACTACAGTAAATGAAAAGCAGCTCAGAAAACTCACTCTGTGGGCAAGGCAAATCATCATCTTTCAGGAGCAGTACTAGAAATGCATGTTCCAGCACTTGGACAAGGGCTGCACGAGATTTCTAGGTTCAGTGATTTTAGCTGCTCAGGAAACCTTCTCTGGCCAACAGTACAAGAGCAGAAGTTCTCTTTAAGCAGCTTATTAATATTCACGGGTAACACTTGTGAGCAGGGCAGAGGGGACGAGCATCCATTTTTACCAGCCTTTGCAAGTGGTACATTTGTTTTCATAGACTTTCATTTGCATTTTGAAAACTGGCTTCCCCCCACCCCTCCATTTTTAGTTGAGGCATCTAGAGGAGGGAAAGGAGTTTCTGGAATCAGCCCTTACAGACTGAGAAGAATGGCAGATAAATAAATTTCCTTTGCCAGTTGTTTAAGAGAGATTATCAAGGTTGAAGGGCCCAAAATTAAACCTACTGGGTTAAATCTTTTTCAGTTATACACATGGTCCCTCATTGTCTGCAACGACCTGGCATGTGAACAACATTCTCCTTTAATCTGTCCTTCTGAATGGAAAAGCTCCATGAGTGTGTGCACACACACACAAACACACACACACGTACACACAAAAAAATAAGTGCTATCTGCACTCTCAAACTGTGATCACAAACTGCCAGCTCCTGAGCTAAGTGAAAAAAATATCCACAATGTGACACAAGAACCTGTATAACACACAACTTCACTGCCCTCCTGCTGGGTCCCTTCTCATGCAGAAACTGGAAATGCGCTACAGCAACAGTGGCCAAACTGCAGCTCTTGAAAGACAAAGTGAGGCTCACCGAAGAACTCAGCTTATAATGCCAGCTGGAGAGAGGAAAGCAGACCCAGCCTATGAGTTTTAAATCTCCTGCCCTGAGCATGCTCAGGGCATGCTTGGGGGGGAAGGAGTCCCAGCCTGTGCCTAGTCACTGGAGGGACCATGTAAAGGAGTCCTGGACAGGCAGTTGGCGCGGCGTAGCCAGCATCAGGACCTGGGGTTTAGTGAGGGGGTCAGGACAGTGGGGAGAAACGCAGCATGGTCAGAGATGCCAGAGAGAAGCATGGCATGGTTGGGGATGGATGGGAAGCAGTCGCATGGTTGGGGATGGCGTGGAGAAGCACAGCGCGGTTGAGGACCGAGGGGAAGCAGCATCATGGTCGGGGATGGTCAGGGACAGAGGGGAAGAGGTGCCATGGCGAGGATGGCAGGTACAAGTGCGGCATGGTCGAGGGGGAGAAGAGCGGCATGGTTGCAGATGGGGAAGTGGCAGCATGGTCTGGGACTGTGGAGAGCAGCACGGCCTGGTCGGGATGGCAGAGAGAAGCATAGCATGTTTAGATTTTCTGGTAGGCCCTAATGCATTACTCATTGTTAAAATAAAATTACTCGTTAAAATAAAATCTTGTTTTCAAGTCCCTCTAAACATGACATTGAACAATAAACAAAAAAACAAAGAAGAAAATAACTAGTTTACTGTACAGGCCTAGTTTTCACGGTAACCTTAAGTAATTATTAGACTGACATTAGTAGGATCTTTTTACAATAAAATTAAAACATGCAAGAAATTTTAAACTTCGTAATTTTGGAGTAGGTAAAAGTATATGGCTATATGCTTCAGTTCAGCTCTCAAAGCTTTAATAATCTACTTGTGTAGCTCTTGAGTTCCATGAGTTTGCCAACCGTACTCTAAAGGGTTCTACTTGTCAATGAAGGCTGTGAGAGCTACCTAAGCTGTAAAGCAGAGATGGACAAATTACAGCCTGCAAACACCCTTCCTTTGGCCCACCAGCCGCACCGGTCAGGCCCACGGCTGCTACAGCCACTCCCTCCTTCCTGAGCTGGCTCAGCAGTACCTTAGTCAGCTTCCTTGACCGCTCCCCCTTCTTCGCAGCCTCACTGTCTTCTTCTAAGGGGACTGGCCAAGCAGCACCCTGATTGGTGCACAGTGGCTCCCAGTGCTCTAACTGGGGTGGGGCAAGTGGGGCTTTGCCCTGGGAGCCCCAGAGCGGCTCCATTTAGCTGCTCTATCAAAGGGTACGTTCCGTGCCACTCGCTCCAGGTGCTGCTCATTGTAAGGGGCACTGAAATGCCCAGCTATAGTGATGGCAGCCACTCTTTCCTCATGACTCTACCCCTGCAGGAAACAAAAACAGTGCAAAAGCTCCCCCTCCCAGATCCATCCCTTCCTCCTAAAGTACGTTAAAAAGAAAAAAAATAGTGCAAGGAACTCCACCCACTGTATCCCTTCTCCCCAAAACTCCTATTCCCAGCACATGGGCAGAGTGGTGGCCACTCCCCACTCCAAGTCCCAATCCCTTCCCTGCCTCCAGCCCACCATACTGCAGACTTGGCCCTAAGGCCAAAAGGTTTGCCCACCCCTGCTGCAGAGATTTCTCCCTATTCAGAAGAAGCACTCTGCTCTCAGAAACAACAACATAATGATAATTTTAGCTTTACAAGGCTGCTTAACCTGCCCTATTGCCAAATTATTGATGCCACCAAAACTGCTTTGCTCCAAACACACCATTTGGGGTATTTTCCCACACCACTAAATGGCTATCAGTGGAAGAAAGATCCACTTCCATTGAAAGGCTTCCCCTCCCAACTCTCTTCCTCACCATCAGTCCCAGCAGGAAGATTTTTTTTTCTCAGCTCCCTACAAAACAACAGACAACTAAACACTGAGGCAAGGGGAGGGAAGACAAAGAGGCAGAAAACCAGGTGCAGGATCTCTTCTCCTGGAATAGCTAGGGGTGGGATGAAGAAGCAGCTCACCAATGAATGCTGGCATCTGGCACAGCTTGTAGGCATGGCTTCTTCAACCTCATAATTTGCTATGTTTGTTTTTTGTTTTTGCTTAGGCCAAACTCTCCACTGAGCAAGCCAAGCCATCAGGCAGCCAATGTATGCAAAACATCTTGGGATCTCTGCAACTTAGAGGAATACAAACAACTAAGCATGCTGGAAAAATGTCACTGTGCAGTAATCAGTGCAGGAATCTCCACGGGCCCCATGGTGTGGCTACAGTGAGCAAACATCCCAGCTGGGTCTGACCTGATACTTAATCCTTTGTCCTGCCTCTCAACTGACATATGACTGAGATGCCACTTGTCCTGATATTCAGGACTTAGATAAAACTTCAGTTCCTAGCCACTGCAAGTGGTCCCACAGCTCCAAAGCCCCTTCAATGACCAGGAGGGTCAGGTCCACTATTGGGTCCTGTCCACAGTATCTGAGAGGTCCAAGTGACCCCTCCTCCCACAGGCGCTGGGAGCACCAGATCCCCATGCCTGGCACTCCGAGATAAGGATAATAAGATCAAACAGGTTTTTAATTAATACAATAGATTAATTATTAATTTATAGCTATAATATATTAGGTTAGCAATCTTATAATGTAATTGTTGAGGTTACCTATATATACATTACTATTAATATCAATTTTTTTGGCCTGCTTATGTATGAAAAGTTGTATTGCTCTGCCCCCAGCCCCATGTGTCCCCAATGTTTTACTGCTGCTCTCTGGTCACTCTCTTTGGCCCAAATCCAAATCATGCCAGAGTGGAACCTCAGGCACCAATGTCAGGGAAGGCGCTGGAACTTCAAGAGGGCTGCAGTCCACGTTTCAGAAACAGATTTCTTTTCGGTAACACTACAGCAGTGGTTCCCAACCTTTTAGGCTCAACGGCCAGCAATCTCATTTTTATAACCCTGATGGGCCACCCATCTACGCTAGCACCCTCCCTCACTGCAGCAAGACAGGAGTTCAGCAAGATCACCTGTGTCCCTGACAACAGCAGAGAAATTGCATGCATCTAATAACCCTGTGTACTTCACCTGAGTCCCCAGGCAGAGTCTCCCTCCTGTAGTGAGAGGAATGGAAAAATCAGTGTTCCTCTCCTTCTGGCTCCAGCAGGGACCCCTGCATCTAAGGAGTGGCTGCTTCAATGAGCCTGTATGGGTCATTGAGCCCTGTGGAAATGAGTTCTGCCTGGGCTCTTAGGCAGCAGCTCCCTTTCACAGCCAGTAGGAGGGACCTGCGGGCTATTCTGAAAGCCCCCACAGTCCACAGGTTGCAAACCATCGCATGACAGTAATCATGTTACTTTAAAAGCATTTTTTTTCTTCTGTTTATATGTGACCTAGCCTAATGGGGTCCTGATCCACGATTACAGCTCTAAGGAGCTGCAGTGATACAAGTAAAAGTAATAATAATTTTACGGGTCTAGCAATTTTCAGGCTTATTAACTATGTTTGGGTCCCTTTAAGATAGGATTTTCAAAGCTGCAAGCAAATATGATTGTTTAATACTGACCTTACTACAACTCATTTTACACCATCTACCAAATGCACCAATAAGGCATTCCAAAGAGACAGTTTATTACGCAGGAACATACACAAGGCAAAACATTTTTCTTATTTAAAATTTCCAGTACCCTTTATCCAGCATCCAAGGAGAGTCTACAAGTGTAAAGGGACTGTGGAACAATAAGGCACTGGTGTGCATATGAACACCTGTGAATGGATTTTGTTGGTATACAATTATTTTAACAAGCCCCAAAGTAATAGCTGCAACGTCCTGGGATGTCAGTATAATCTACTGCAGCTTTTAGTCTTTGAGAATAAAAGGCTTTTGTATATTTTTAAGTATGAGAAATCTTATAATGATGGCTACTTCCTACATGCAATTTGTTTCCTACATACAGATCAGAAAATAGAGGAAGAATTAATTTCCTCAATGGAACCAAGAGGAAAGAACAGGGCTTGCCTATAAGAAATTCCTCACTCCTAATCTTGCCTCTGCCACTGATTTACTATACAGACTTGATTCACTTTTCTTTGTGTCAGTTTCCACAAAGGTAAAAAGGGGACAAGGGTTCTCTCCTGCTTCCTGGGGTGTTTACAGCAACTAATTATAATTAACATTTGTAATGCACTTGGAAGAAGTGATAACAAACATCACCTAAGCACCCCAGGCATTTCTAATTCACTCCACACCTTGGCAACTAATGTAAGAGAAGGGAGGAATAGCTTGGCAGTAACTTGGAAGCCGCCCCCCCCCCCCCCCCCCCGGCTGTTTCTGGAAGGTAGGCATGAGAGACAGGAGGCTCAACAGGGAACACGGGGGAGGAGTGTGGCTCCTAGGGCCAAGTAGGGGAAGCAAGACTGAGTATCCCACCCATATAGTGTAAAAAGGAGAGAGGTAATCAAGTCATTCAGCACCCTGTCTACACAATACTCATCTGTTTTCCTTCTCAATCTCACACAGATTTCCATTGCCCCTGTCTCGCATTATGAGAGACAGGACTTATTAACAAGGAGCTTTAGCCTACGGTCTAGCCTGGGGGGAGAGGGGTGTTTGGCTGCAGTCACAAGGAGATATGCAAGTTACTTAAAAAATAACTTGTGTATCAACCTTAGACTGCCTAATGCCTACCTACTGCGGAGTCTTCAGTGTGCTGAGTGGATGGGAAATGCCCTCCCATTGACTCAGCACTATGTTACTTGCCAGGGTGGTCTTCAGGGATCTTACTTCCCAATCGAGCTTGATGGCAGCGCATTTGCCCAGTAAAGGCAAGCCCTTAGTTTCAACCGCAAGTATAACAAATAAGGGCATACAGATGCAGATTTGAACTGTGTGATTTCTGCGTAAAATTCATACCAATTTTAGAGCAATCACAAACACAGATCACCTATTCACACTTGCTTCCCTACATATTACAAAACAAGGTCAGAGCTGCCATATGCAATCTGACACCACCCTTCATTCACTGCTTTTACACTCACCAACACAAAACCACATACAGGTCCACATGCAAGGAAATTTCCAGAAACCACATTAACCGGATATCTGACAAAGTGGGTTGCAGCCCACGTAAGCTTATGCCTAAAGAAATCTATCAGTCTTACAGGTGCCACAGGACTTTTGCTGTTTTTATTAACCGGACAGTAACCATCAAAATGCAGGAAAGCAGGTCAGAGTTCAAGGACACCCACTGGTGGCAAGGATGAGGGTGAAGTTATCGGCACACATGGTGGTGGAAATTAGATAGCTGAGGCTGAGAAGAACTGATGAATTCTAGGCAGATGTATACGTCTTCTTTTTATGGTCTGGATTGGTGGAACTGCCAGTCTAGCAACCTAAACTCAATGCTAGCAAAAATTTTATTTGGTGGCAAGGGGAAAGATTCTTAATAAATGTTATTCTTACTCCACAGCTGCCTGTTACACTGAAGGAACTGCATATTCCATCCAGCCTGTATGGTAGCAGTGACCATGCTGAAAAGCCATGCATGGCAGGGCATGGAAAAGAAACTAGGTTCTAACGATAATAAACAGACCTCATACATAAATCATACACATACAGGAAGCTGGGACTAATACCACTGGTTCGGTAGCCTCTTAAACATAAACATATTCAATCTGAGCAAAAGAACTCCCCCATTTTTAGCACTTTGTGTCTGTTTTGTGCACGTAGCTCCTAGAGAGCAAACCTACTCATTCATTCATAGAAACAAAGCAAGGACATTACAAAAATACAACTGGGAACCTCCACAACATTCAAATTACCATATGACTAGTTTGGACCTTTCACTGTTCATGAGCTCTGCAACAATTTCCCCATTATTTCACTCATTTGTGCTTCCGCATCTAGATTTGGCCCTTTTGCTGAGACTGACTGTGTGCATATCTGCCTGCCTGAAACTGGGCCTGCCCGTATTTGTGGAAGAATGAAGGAACTAATACATGGAATTGGCAAGATGAAAGAGAAAATCTTAATTAAAATAAATTTTAAAAACCATCAAGATTTTTTTAAAAATATTTTTCAGATTAGCAACCACCCTAAAGATTACACTCTAAATCTAAAATGTGCTGCCTCCCTTAAGACATTGGTAGCTTCGCATGTAAAGCCCTGGAAATGTCAAAACCCACACCAAATAGAATAATAGAATTAAAAGTATATTCAATGTAGTCACTAAAATGATGCAGACCTTGTGGGAAAGAGTCTGTTTATAACCTTCTATTGTGCAAACTTACCTACATCTAGCCCAGGGATTCTCAAACTTTTTTTTTATGAGACCCGCCCCCCTCTGAAAATATCTCAGGTTGTGACAACCCCCGTCCTTCATCCTAAAAGTGATGACCTTGTGCCAGGCTACTCTTATGATCATGACCGCCTCATGACCCCCTAAGGGGTCACAACCCCCAGTTTGAGAGCCCTAATTTTAGCCTAACATCATCATTCCCTCAGGCAAGTGGTAGCTACTTGAGGGCCTGGTCCTGCCATTCTTACTCATCAGTAGGCCTATGGGCACCATACTGCCTGGAAAATTTTAAGGTTCAGGACCTTACCTCACAAGCTCCTTGGCAGAACAGTGTAACCCCACCAGCAGAATCTGGACCAACAGAGTGTTTCCAGCCCAGACAAACAGATTAAAACAAAGAAACAAGGAGTCCTGTGCTACTTAAAGACTAACAAATTTATTTTTTTGCATGAGCTTTCGTAGGAAAAAATCCCACTTCATCACAGGAGCGTTGCTGCCCCAGGAAAGGACCCGGGACACTGGCCCAGACCCCACCCCCCTGCCTGCAGGCTCCGCCCCCTACCCAAAGGCCATGCCCCCGGCCAGGAACGGGGCTGGGAGCAGCTGCTGTGGCTGCGGGGCCACCAGGCCTTGGGGAAGCGGCCACCGCGGCTGCGGGCGGTGGGGCCCCGGATCCCTGGCCAGGGACAGGGCTGGAGCAGCCACCACTGCTGCGGGTGGCTGGGCCCCGGATCGACTGGTAGACGCGGGGCCCCGCAGGACCCGGGACACTGGTGCCGGGATTTGGGGCACAGGCCCCGTGTGCCCAGTGCCAGCAATGCCCCTGCTTCATCAGACGCTTTGAAGATGGTAAGTTCCCCCATTTTCAAATTGTCTAAAGTGGGATTTGCTCCCATGAAAGCTCATGCAAAAAATAAATTTGTTAGTCTTTACGCCACAGGACTCCCTGTTTGTTTGTTTTACTGAACTAGACTAAAATGGCTGCCCCTTTGGATCCCTCCAGAGTGATCCTCTGGTGGCAACAAAAGAAACATTTTTATGGCAGGTTGATTTAAGAAAGTTAACAAATGGGAGCTCTTAGAAGCTGTTCATATGTTTGGCATGTTAAAATAAGTCCCAGCGGAGATTGATTAATGAGATATCAATGGTGCATGATAAATGCAATTTATCACATGGCACTGCAATTTATTACACAACTATCACCTTTATATTTAAAGCAGACATTCACACACACAAATGCCATAGATCCAGAAACACACAGACACATCTTTCTAAGCTCTTCTTTGGCCAGAATCCTAAGGCTTACAAACTAGTCCTACTGCAACAGCGGGAGCAACGGAAATGAACCTCTTTATTAGCATTTCATTACGCTAATAATGTTATGTTAATAAAATGTTCTCCTAGAACTTCCCCACCACCTTTCTCCTTTCATTACACACAGATTTTATGATGCTACATGCAGGAAAAATACCCCTTCCTCTGACCTTTCAATAGCTTGTTCTTTCATTCTATTCAATCAGAGTCCCTGCTGAGTTCTAAAGAGCAAGAAGGAGAGGATATTTGACCGCTTTCCTGCAAATCCAGCCCCTCCTTCAGTCCTGAACTGATGCTATTTCTCATAACTGAACTTCAGTTTATGAAGAGTCACATTCATGTGCCATGGCTTGATGCAGCAGTAGCATGACAGGGAAAAGATGCAGCATCAGTGAAGAAAGCATGCTGTCTGACTTACACTTCCTTTTAAACACCACCACTAGCATTTAGTCTTAGTGTATTTCTATACTACCTACTATGTACCATTAGTTTCATATTGAGTTTTCTTTAGGAAAAAGAAGAACTGAATCAATTTCTTGGGAGGATAAACTTACAGCCAAAGGGAAAAACTACAATTACACTTTTCAGCCATGAAAAGTAAATCACATGGTGCTGAAATCCCAGCAGAAAACACAGATTAATTAAAGTCTGCACTTTCTAAATCTGTTATTCAACTAAACACAGCTGTTAAAAAATGATGTCTTTGCTGTAATTTTTATGTACATTCATACCATTGAAATACAGTGAGAAGAAATTATTAGGGGGATCTGGCTAGCTATTGAAATTGTATAAGTAAAGGAAGCATCTATACATGTTCAATTTTGACATGAAATTATTTTTTATGTGAAGCATATGTAACATAGTGACAAATAAAATACCTTGGAGCAATAAGAAGAAATATACAAAGCAGCGGTTTTCAAGGATTTTTTGTGTCATGACACAGTTTGCAATGTGCACAGCCATGCGTGACACAGTCCACCCCACCTGCCACTACAAAGCCCCTGTGCTGGGAAGCTGCCACCACACTGCAGCTTCTCATGCAGGCCAGCTCCCTATGACACACTTAGTCGCATGTTGCAACACACATGATACAGTAATTGAGAAGTGCTGACACAAAGGGACAGATTTTGAAATGAAAGCATTAGGACATAAGGCAAAATCCAAGACGTGCAACTTTGCTGGTTTGGGTATCTAGAAAAGATGACTGAAGAGGACCTGTGAAGAGCATGTTGTGACAGGACAGGGTGATAGGAAGGAACCCTCAAGAAAAGCCAAGGAAGCAATGGATGGATTGCACCAAAGAAGGCAGGAAGCAGGTTGACCTTAGTACTGCCTCAGAGAGTCAAAGATGGGGGATGTTTAAACAATGACCCAACCCCATGGGATAGGAGGAGGAAAAGTGGAAGTCTTAGTACTAGTAACAAGGAGGCAGGTTCCCTTTGTGTGCATTCTATTAGCAGATCTTGGAACCCAATACAGAGATGTTGATAGATTCCTACAACTCACTGTGGCAAATTCGGCTTGCTAAATCCACTAGAGATGTAAAGAAGGTGGAAAAAGGGCACTAGGTCCTGGGGTGTAGAGATTGCCAGAGAAAAATTCTGGGAAGAGCCAAGAAAGCTGGGGTGAAGGTTTTCACTGGGTCCTCAGATACTAAGAATAAACCCAACTCCCATGACAGGGTTAATTTTATATTAAATATAGCATGCTAGCTCCTCATCTGGTGTCAAATGACAGCTTTATTGAAGTCTATGAAACCATGCTGGCTACACCAGCTTGAGAATCTAGCCCTCTGTTCACGGACTTTGATTAAAGCAGGTTGGGAACTCCACCTGCTTCCACATGGACGAATGCTACAGTTTTCTAGAGCAAGCATTATTGGATCAAGGAACATATTTGCACAATGCATGAGTAGTAACATTTATCCAGGTATAACTCCAGTTCAAGCCATCCCCAAGTAATGGCCACCTGTAAATTGGAGACATGGCTAATATTTCACAGGAGCGGGGAGGGAATTGGTTCATTGACACATAACACGCATTGAGATTTTAATACTAAGTATATTATGATGGCTCCTCTAGAGACTTGACCAAAACTGTCTAAAGGCAACGGAATGACATTCACTGACTTCACTGGACTTTGAGTTAGGGTCTGTCCGTGTAGGAGTCACTTTATGAGCCAGTATCTAATGTACTCCCTGGGGAAAGCACTTTGAGCCTGAATGGCGGTATGAGAAACAGATCTTGGTGGGAAAAAAACCCCCAAACCCTCCCCCAACCACTTGCATCCTCTGACTCAATGGAAGATTTTGCACACAGTATGCAAAACTGGCAGAATACAACTCCAGTGACACACTGTCATGTGTGGAAAAAAAACATGACATGCCTGAAACAAAACCTCTCCTTTCTTTTTCTTTTTTTTAATCCCTAAGTCTACATCAACGATCAAAGTAGAAAGCTGCTTGCTCTGTCACTGAGGGAGGTGAAATTGCCATGATTTGAACACAACCTAAAATGCACTCTGCAATTCAACTCCGTCATTATAAACATACTTCACAGCTCTGACACAGCTGTTCCTCCCGTATGGAACAGAAAATAATATTGAAAGCTTGCTTCATTTTAGGGAGGGAGACAGCATGGAAGAGCCTATCCCTTCCTCAGGTTTTTCAGAAATATTTTTCACTTTAATATATAATTTGTATAATTGAATATAGCAATATATTAGCAATAACACTTTGCTTTTATATTAGCATATAAAGCGCCTCATAATCTAGGCCCATGCTCACTTTTCCTCACAACTGTTTCATACCATGAGCTCTGGACAGGATGCAAGTTTAAGGCCCCAGCTCAGTGGTGAGATAACTGGGTGAGACTCCGCTGTCATACCCACGCTCACTAGGGATTAATTTGGTTCACAACAAAAGACATGGACCCATGACCTTAAACCAAGGGAAGGCTGCCAGGTGAACCCTAGTGGCAGACTGTAAATTCTATATTGGAGGCTTTCCCATGTCTTTATGCAAAATCCTAAATGAAGATTTGTGGGGGTCTTGTAATGCCTGCTACCACAACGGGGTCATAAATTAGAACATATGAAACTGGAGACACAAGTTTGTAAATGTGTTTAGTATTTGGGAGCATTTAACCAGCAATAAGAACAGCTGTTTTCAAATAAATAAAACTTCATTTTGAGAAAAGCAAAATTTCAAAAAAAAGAATTAAGATATTAAAGATTTTTTCCCATTAAAGTACTCAGAATGCTAATCTGACAAAACCCCTTTAAAAAGCTTTGTTTAAAATAAACAAATCTATGGTTTCTTATATATCTCATTCTAAACTAATCATAGGAACATTTACTCTCTTGCCTGGCAATGTATAGTTGGCCATGTGTAAAAAGAAATATGCTGTGAGAGATGGGGTGAGCTCCTGTTTCAAAAACTGTATGGAACCTGTCAGAGCACTACTTGACAAACTTTGTTGCCAGCTATTCAATGAAATACCTTAATCACTACGTAAAGTTGCTCTTATTAACCACTCACCTACTGGGGATATAAACATTCGTTTAATATAGAATCCGTTTAAATGTTCTAAAAATAGAATATATACATGGTTAAACGCTGGGGGGTGCAGGGCAAGTATGTTTGTCAGATATCACTGGTAGGGACTTCAGGCAAGCCAAGCCCAGCTGTGGCTCACCTCCCTCCCACCCAACCTGAGCCTGGTTGTGGCCCCGGTGGAAGCCAGGAGCCACACTTGCCACGCTCCCCATCCTACCACCCCCCCACTAGATTCTGCACTGTGCAAGGGATCCCAGCCCAAGTACAGCTCCACCCCCCACTCTACATGGGGAACTAGGCCATTTGTTGCCCCTCCCTCCCGCACTGGGCTCTGCGCTCGCCCATCAGCCTAGCTGCTGCTCCCCTCACCCCATTTTAAACAGAAAGAAGCTGTTTAAAACATTTAGACATTTGAAGGATTAACCTTTAACATCCCTACTACCTATCCACATTTAACATGCAGCAGTTTTGCAAACTCCTGAAAAAATGAGGAACTAAGGGGAAAAATACTATTAAAATGAAATGTGCACCATTAAAGAACATGAGTTATATTATTACCTGGATAAGTACAGTACCTCCTATAATCTTCTATTACAAGGTTAAGGTTTTAATAAAAAGAAATATGAAGCGCTCACATTTTTATTTTTTCTCAGAGCCAGAGACAGTTTAATTAGTTTGATCTAATTATATTAACTGGGGGGACACCATTAGAGCAATATCCCACTGGTGAATGACACAACCTTGATGTCTACTAAAAAGGATTTTCTTGGAGAAAGACACTGTTGATTGTGACCTAGGCTTTTCCCTCTCCTCCCCAAACATAATTTCTTCATAATTCATTCTTGAACAATTCCCTTCTGCTACTTAGATTAAATCAGCAGCAATCCTACTTTTCCTCTCCCTTCCAACTACTTAAATAATATTAGTAATAACAAAAGTAGAGGTGAAAGAACAGTTACTTTCTTTTACCGTAAACATGGCTCTTTGAGATGTGTTGTCCATGCAGATTGCACCTGGGTGTCTAGCATCCCATGTGTAAGGTCAGATTTTTTTGAATAGCAGTGTCCACTGTAGCTGGGTGTGCAACCTGAGTACCTGCTCACTCCTCTCATTCACAGTCAAAACCTGAGCTCAGCTCCTTCACCTGTCCAAATCCCAAGGGTGTAGGACTCCAATGAGTCAAGGAGGAGGGCTGCTTGTGGAACTGAATGGACAACACATCTTGAAGAATTCCAGTTACAATAGAGTAAATAACCGTTCTTCTTCAAGTGTCTGTCCACACAGATTCCACACTTGGGTCACGAACACATGCAGATACCTCAGTGCTCAGAGGGGGGTGAGCAGAGGCCTTCTTCAAGGGACCGCAGTACTGCTCTGCAAAAATTACTTCTGACCCAGAAGCTTACACTAGGGAACAACAAATGGGAAAAATGTGGGATAAACTTTGCACCACTGCTGGTCACATCTCCAATGTGGCTTGAATGCTAACTTAACCAGCTGGATCCTCCTTAGTCAAAATATAACAAGTATGACCCCTGGCACAGGCCAAGACCCACTCACATAGACTCTGGGATGATCAAGTTTACTCCTTTCAGCAGAGGTCACAGAAAGTTAGGTGCATACCTGAATGGCTTGGTTCTATCCAAATAAAATGGCAATGGTCGCATGACACCCAGCCTCATTTCACGTGGGGTACCATGTAGTTTAGGGGAAAAAAATGGGAGATGAACAGACTGACTGAAGTAGAAGCTAGAAACCAAATGCATTGCCAGATAGTAAATCTCTTCTGTTTGGCTTTGCATGGCTGTCTGTCTGAAGTTTCCCCGCTTTGGAGCAAGATATCTTGAATTGAAGCAGACTAGCTTTTTTTTTTTCAGTAAGCATCAGCTGCTTTCCAGGCTGTTGTGTGCAGTCATGTCAGGTCAAAGTGCAGGATCCAGCCATTGCTCTGTGAGAGTCAATCCAGGAGGCCTAGTGAGGAGATGAGTTGCCATTCTGATAGGTTCGCAAGGTCAGAGTATCAAAACGTCACAGCTCATACTGGGGTCATCATGAGAACTTGACTCACACTAGTGGGACACTCTCTACCTGTCATGACAAGTGTTTTGAGGAAGACCTGGCTGCAGCATCAGATGGATTAAGCACCTCCTTTTTTCTGCTGTGACACACCTTGATACCTTTAATTATTTTGAGGCACACCACCATACAGTCTTCAAATGAACTCATGAATATTCATGAGCCAATCCAGAACTCTGAGAAGTTTTTCAAAAAATTCCGTGGCACGCCTGCTCAGGCATGAGGGTGCACCTGTGTGCCATGGCACAATGGTTGGGAAACACTGTCTTAGGGCATCATTTGGGCCATGAGCTGGGCCTCTGCCATTAAGCATTTCAGTTTTTCATGCTGGTTTTTCAGAAGTCTGTCTACAGAACTGAAAATTCAGTCCCACAACAGACAATCACACTTGCAGAGAAGTACCTGATAATTTGTCACTCATTTGAAAAGACTTATTGCAAAGTATTCTTTTCTTTGGAAGAGACCTAATTTCTTTGGGTCTTTCTCCCAAAGGCAGAGTGCTGAAAAACCCAAACCCTGTAGAAGGTGTCTAATATCTCCTCTCAGCCCTTTTTGATGTTGCTGCAACTGAGGCCAGCATAGGCTGAATCATTTTGGCTGGACAGAGCAGTCCATTATTAATAGGAGGTTGCCTCATAGAAGGTTTCAGAAGCATGCTTTACTTCTCTTGAACAACCACCAGTGCTATATCCAGCATCTCTACCATTCTTTTTAGTATGTCTGGGAAAACTTTCAGCTCATCCACAGAAGCACTGGATGGGGAATTACGTGTTTTGTCTGGGGAGAAAGATGAGATCGCTACAGGCTGATGCATCTTTGGACAGCATTTCCACCGTGTTTCTCCTCACTCTCCACAAGCTGAGAGAGAAAATCCTGAGATCACTGCACCTGCATCTTGGCAAGGAGGATCTAGCTCTGGGGAGGGAATGAAGCCAGCTTTCTTGCAGAAGCGTTCACATCCTAGGGAATCTGAAGGGCCACAGTAGGTATGGATAGTGAGAAAACCCATCTGTGGGATGCTCTCTACCTGTCCATGATGACCCTCATGAATTCTTCCCAGGACTCTGCGTCAGACTCCCACAGTACTACCCATGAAGGAGAGGGGTAAACTCAGGGGACTGGCACCACTTTGTGCTTGTGAGCATAAGGAGAATGTATGAACCAACTCAGCTCAGGAGTAGATTGGTTTGGTGTACTCAGTCTCACAATAGTTACCGCAGGTCACTTAATAATGACCTCTGTAGCACTTCATTGAGAGGTAAGTCAGGTGCCACTCCCCAAAAAGATCCCTGGCAGCAGTGAACGGTACCATCACAATGAGTGAGTGAGCTGCCTGAACAGATGACTCTAGGGGTGCTGAGGAAAGGGGCCTCTGTATAGAAGTGCTCAGTGCAGTGATTGCCAGTGTCTATATGGATGGCCCAAGATGCTCAATACTGCCATTATTTGATGCTGATGTCTTCCGATTGGTGCTGAAGGCAGCATAGTCCTCAGATTAGGAAGACTGTCAGCACCAACTTTAATTTCTGACCCCAGGCATCAGTACAGGGGGCCACCATAAGGCTTCTGGAGGAATAAGCCTCATGAGAAGCTTGGTCCAGTCCAAAGAATGATGCTCATTGCAGTTTCTTTCTGACTGACTTACCAGTGCAGCTCACGAGAGAGGCTTAAGCAAAATGGCTTGGGAGCCTGGCATGACATCTTGGCTCATGAAATCACTGGCAGCACAGGATTCACTGGATACCCAGATTTTCTCTCCAAGGGTACGTCTACACTGGAGCCTTATGTCAACTTAAGGAAGCCTAACCAACCTACAGAGCCCCGCAGCCACACTGGGCTTTTATTACGTCGATTTTAGCGTTTCCTTATGTCAATTTAATAATACAACCTCTTAATGTTGATTTAAGGCTTAAGTTGACCTTGTTAAGTTGACTTAAGCCAGTGTATATGGGGTATAGCAATTAAGTCAACTTAACTGGCCTTCAGACACCCTCCCAGAATTCCTGGGCACCAGAAAGAGCTGACCTAGCTACCTGCCAGTGTGGATGCAGGCAGTCAGCAGGAGTTTTCAGTGTGAACACTAACTCAGCTTAACAAGGTCTACTTTAAGTCGACCTTGTTAAGTCGACTTAACAGCACCTCCAGTGTAGACATACCCTAAGAGTCTACCAATGAATGTCACCGGCAAAGTTTCAGCTTCATCCCTCTCACCTCCTGGATCCTCTTAGAACAGGCTTTGCAGATTGAGCAGCACGTGGGAGCATGGCCCCCTCCAAGGCACTGTAGACATCAAGTGTTCCCATCATTCAGAGGCCTATCAGTGCTGTAGGATAGGCACCTCCTAAAGTCCAGTAATTTAGGGCCGGATATATTAGGCTATGGTGGAGGGAGGGAGGATTCAAGTACAGAGAAGCATTTCCTTATGCAACAGAAAACCTATCATTACTCTGTTCTAAAATGATGCATCTAAAGCCAGCTGTCAAAGAAAACCTATCAGCACTAACCTGAGAACAACAAACTTTTCCTAATGGTACAAAAACAGGGCTTGACCCAATGGCTACTGAAACCAGATGGTTTGCGAAGTTACTAGGGCTATAGCTCCAGCTAAGGCATCACCACAGGATCTCTGACTGGATGATTGCCTGGCTTCACTCACCAAGGTGACTATATTATTTAAGCCAGAAGATGGAACAGGAAGTTTGACAAGCAACAAGGTAGTTTCCTATTGTGACTGCATTAGACCTTGCTTGTCCCTACCTTCTGCATCCAGACCTGTTCCTATTACATGCTCTGCTTCTGCCTTACTCCTGCCTTCACTCCTGTTCCCACTGTGCTCCTGCCCCCTGCCTCTCCTCCTGCTCTTATGCCTCACTTCCAATCCTCAGTGAGCAGTCCTGGCTCTGATACCAGCCTCTGACTGATGACCTTGACTCCAGCTTGAGCCTTGGATTTGATCTTCTGTATCTGACCATGGCTCTGACCCTCAGCTTCAATTCCTAGTTCTGACTCTGGTGCTGATGCTTGGTTTCATTCCCCAACATGGATTGCCTGCTCTCCTGACTAGACCTAACACCTGTTTCAACTACTAGACCAGGCCGCCTACATCTCAGTCCGTAACAGCTAAATGCCAAAAGCAAAGAATGCTAACACTAAAGGGTTGTCTCACAGTTCAGGTGTTATGAAGGAAACGAGTCCAAGGCTGCAGTCACCCCATGACTGATACCCTCAGCTGTGGGGAACAACAGGGTATCCAAAGTATAGCACAATCCCAGTGGACATGACAATCCTAAAGAATCTGATTTCACACGAGGCCATGTCAACCAAGACTGCACTGTGTATGTGGATGGCACATCTTAAGGAACATACATTTAGTTAGCCCATGATCATTCATTACATTCCTTGAAAAGAAAATCAATTTGGACTAAATATTGTCACAACATAATCCATCTGTTAAAAAATACATAATTTTTTTGTAATAACACATTTGGAATTCAACAGTGAAAGTGAGAATTACAAACAGGGAGCCCATAATAAGCCTCAATGTAATTATTAAGCAAGATAAACTGGCCTTGGTATTCAGTGGAAAAAAGTTATTGGTGCCTTAATAAGAATAAAATATAAAACACATCCCTAATTTCCACTGAAATGTAGTGCAGAAAGTCACCTCAGTGCACATCATTTTGCCAAAACTGTTCTCACTAATAAGTGTGTTTGCAATGACAGAAAAAGCTTCTTTAGATCCAAGTCTCAGGATATATAAAAAACATGATTCAACAGCAATAACAGTACAACAATGGATTAACTCACCCAACCATTGTATATGCATATCTTGCATATTTTTTAATACAAATTTGTCAGTCTTTGTAAGTGCCACAGGACTCCTTGCATTACTTTACCATTTTGGCATCTTCCTTCATTGAAATAAGGTTTAATTCATGAATTCCCATCCATTTGTATATTCTAGTACCAGGACATCAGGTTTTTCTGTCTCCAGGTTCCCTCTGTCTTCCTTAATAATAAGCTTATGTTCTGGGCTCACATACTAGCTCGTGTTTTAGCTTGGACAGTGCCAGAGCCTGAGTCAGTATATTAAGGGCAACTCAAGCTCCAGCCTTGGTTAGAATTTCCACAGCTCAATGCAAAAGGGAGGGAACTGGCTGACACAGCAAACTTTTTCATCTAGTAACATGGTTGTCTGAAAAGACTGGAACCTATTGCTTTTCTTCTCCTTGATAAGAAATAAGATTAGCAACATAAGGAACCTGGAGCATACAAAAATAATCAGTGTCAAAACAGTATAACTACTAATGAAGAGCAAAAGGTGCTGAGAAATCAGGTTGGAGGGAGTTAATGGAAAATAGGTAATATCTTCTTTAGGGGTCTCAAACTCAAATCACCATGAGGGCCGCATGAGGACTAGTACAGGGCTGCATGAGAACTAGTACATTAGCTCAAGGGCCGCATCACTGAAACCTTTTCATACAACAATATTGCAAATATTGGTTATGATAGTGTTGTTGCAGGCCACAGGAAATAGCTTCAGGGGCCTTTATGTTCCAAAGAGGTAGCCATATTAGTCTAGTTCAGCAAAACAAACAAGAGGTCCTGTGGCACTTTTAAAGACTAACAAATGTATTTATCACACGACAGAAGCATCACTGCACTGGGGCCAGCAGGGCATGGGCCCTGCATCTCCTGGCCTGCAGTACAGCAGAAGGGACTTGATGCGGATCTGGGCCACTTCCAGCAAGTGACCAGAGGGTCAGAGACAGCTCCTGCCACTTCCCTGGCAAGCAGCAGCGGCTGGGGCAGGACTGGACCCTGGAGCAGAATTGGAGCTATGGGGGGGAGGGGGTCCTGCCCCCCCGCCCCTGTGATGCTCCTGTCACATAAGCTTTCATGGGAGAAAAATCCCACTTTGTCCGATGCTTTGAAGATGGGGAACGTACAGAATGGGAGGAAAATAAATGCAAGGAAGTGTAAGTTATAGGGTCAGGTCAGACTGGGACAAGAAATCAAAGCAGCTGTTAAGATTCAAACACTGGGAAACAGTATACAGAGGAAGGTGAGGTAGAACCACCTGTTGTAATGAGAAAAAAAAATCAGTAGTCTCAATTTAGTCCTGAGGCAATGGTGTCAAATCTGTATATAAATTCCAGTTATGGAGGTTCCCTTCAAAGCTTCAATTTGTTATCCATTTGTTTGAGCACAGCTATTAAGAAATCATCAATGGAATAAGCAGGGAGACTGAAGTGTTCACCTACAGGTTTTTCTATGTTCTGATGTTAGACGTGTCCATTTATTCTTTTGCACAGACCTGTCTGTCCAACATACAAGGTGGGGGAGGAGCCATTTCTGGCTCATGAGGGCATAAATCACATAGGTGGACAAGTGTGTGACTGAGCCCTTGATGGAGTAGTTGGCTTGATTAGGTCCTGTGATGGTATCTTTTTGGAATGCATCTTCCACAGTTATGATGATAGCTCTTCAAATACCAGAGATTAGTTGTAAATTCACAGTTAAACCTCCTGTCAAGTTAAATAGGCTCAGGTTTTAAGAAGAAAGGAGATAGCAGGTTGTTTTAAATAGAGAGTTGCTAACCTTTCCTACATATTTAATTAAACTGAATCGGGGCCATCCTTGGGGGGGGCAAGAGGGGTTATTGCCCCAGGCCCCATGGTTGCGTGGGCAGTGCAGAGTTCGCACCACTGCCCCCCTATGGCTGCACTGTCTCCCACCCACTCCCCGCTCTTTGGTGTGGAGCCAAAGGCAGAGCACTGCGGGTGGGGGGTGAGAGCGTGGAACCCTGCCGCTGCTTTTGGCTGGCTTGCCCTGCCCTCCCGGATGGGGAACAGCTGGCCCAGAGGTGGAGCAGGCCGGCCCAAAGGTCGGGCTCCACTCTCCCACCCCTCCCTTGCACCGGCTGTTCTGCCCTAGAGGCAGGGAGGTCTGGCCTAGAGGCAAGGTGGGACAGTGGAGCCCAAGTCCTCGGCCAGCCAGTCCCGCTCCCCAGCATGGGGGTTGGTGAAGTGGGGGGGGCAGGCAGATGCTGATTGGCCCAGGGCCCCGCACCCCCCCAGGGACAGCCCTGAATTGAACATGCCAAGCACCTGATTGAGCAAACTTGGGTCTGTGGGACGAAGAAACAGACTTCCAGACAGGAGCGCCTCTGGCCCAGGTGCTGACATTCGGGGCTGAAGCCCCATAAGCCCGGTGCCAGCGACGCCACTGCTTTCAGATCACAAAAATGTTGTCACACGGTTTGAAGGAAAGAAGGTTCTTATGACAGGGGACCAAAGGAATAGTCCAAACAAGTATTAACCTAGAAAAGCCAACTAGTGATGATCTACAAGTAGCTTGATTGATAGAAATCGTATGTAGGCTCTGTTTGTCTATTAGGTGCCTTTACAATTAGTGGAATCATGATCCAGAACAGTGGTATTCCAATATGATTTGTACAGGGCTATGATTTGCTACAAAAACTGGACCTACATTCAATGCCAGGTCCCTTCACTCTATGACTACCCCAATCCTTTCCACAGTGCCAGTGACCTTGCCCTTTCACTTCCCTCCCTGCTTTGAAGTGCATCCTTCTGATTCTCACACTGGATTGGTGGCCTTAAGATTGCATGCGTGACATGCTACTTCTCCATATACACTCTTATAGTGTGAGTGCATCATTCATGTTCACCCTTACAGTTAAACTGTGTTTTGTTTAATGCAAGGTAGGTCATGTCAGATGTTTTTGGAATGCTTATGGAACCCTGAACATTATTGTTATGGTAGTATGTTTGTTGCAGTGTCATGTGTATGGTTATGAGGCTTCACTACATACTCCTTGCAAATACAGTATGTGTTTCATAGCTTGAGGCAGATCTAGGCAAAATTTTGCCAGAACTGGAAGGCCATTCACACCTCACAAAGATATGTACAGAATAGGGGTTTCAAACATGCAACCCACGTGCCACATGCAGCCCCTAAAGCTATTTACCGCAGCCCACAATGACACTATTGCTAACAATATTTGCAATATTATTGTATGAAAAGGCTTCAGTGGTGTGGCCCTTGGGCTAATGTACTACTCCTCATATGGCCTCGTACTACTCCTCATGCGTCCCTTGTGGTGATTTGAGTTTGAGACCCCGGGTATAGAACAATCCAGCTTGGCATTCCAAGAACAAAGGACCAGCCAGATGGCAACAAGCAAATCCTCAAAGCAGCACAGTGTCTCAGGACATAGAGAAAACTATGCATGGATATTGTCTGTTACCTGATCCTGAAAGAGGGAGGAGGCGGTCCCAGAGTGGGATGAAGAGACATGTTAAAAAGGGAGGAAATTCTGGTTGTTCTTGCTCTCTGTCTTCCACTCTATCTATGAACAACATCAGGAAAGGAAATGTTGACCTCAGAGGGAAGGCCTGGATGAAGGCAGACCAATCGGCCTGTAGTGAGAATCATCTAAGACTAAGACATTTCTGAAATTCTTAAGCTTGGTTTTTTGCCTTTCATTTACTTTTGATCAAATCTGACCCTCTTCCCTCTGACTTACAATCATTCACAATGTTTCAGTACTTAACTTCGTGTGTTTGTTTTATCTAAAGTCATGCATGTTGTTTGGGTGTATGTTCAAACTTCGTTTAAAGTGACATAGCTGGTAGACATCAATTTCTTTCATAAACTGAACTAATTATGAGCTTGCAAGGTTCAGTGGGCAGCACTGAACATTGCTAGATGGTAGTTCCTCAAGTTGCCTTGCATCTGGCACTGGGAATAATGACTGGGAGTCATAATCCCATGAGTAGCCAAGTAAATGCATTCATTCACTGAGTCAGGGGGCAACTTGCTTGCTTATGGCTTTGCATGAGCTGCCCAGGAGTGGGGTTCACACAACAGAGCACAATGAGACGTGCTCTGAGCATGGGTTTTTGGGGTGATACAGCAATACGCTAGTCCAGATTGCAGAAGGGAACATCACAGCATGCTAAAGACAGCATCTCCTCTTTGCTTCACTGCAGTTGTTACAGCACACTAGCACCACTTGGGACCTTCAGCAAAAGAAAACACCACACATGCACTGATTCTACGGAGACAAGCACAGTATAAGAACCTACATAGAATAGTGCTCTTGGGCTAAAGAAATAACACTCCTTTACCTGTGAGGATCAGGTTCCTATAGTTTATGAAAGCTAAAGAACTAAATGAAGACATATAGTCTGGCTGTGTATGCAGCGTTGTTGTAACCCTGTTGGTACCAAGATATTAGCGAGACAAGGTGGGTGAGGTAATATCTTTTATTGGACCAACTTCTTGGAAACAACTAAACTTGTCTCTCACCAATAGAAGTTGGTCCAATAAAAGATATTACTTCACCCATTTTGTTACCCATTCACTTTTGTAGTTCCTCCTGAGACATTCCTTCATTCATTGCTACAGGTGACAGACAGGCCAAGAAGACCAGTGAGAAAGAATATCTTAAGGCAGGGGTCAGTAACCCCAGCACACATGCTGGCGGTGGCACACAAAATGATTTGGAGCAGCATGCAGCACCCTCTGCCGAAAGTGCCACTCCTGGCCCAGAAAAGCAAGCGACAGTGCTCCAGGCACCCCATTGTTCCCAGGCATGCCATGGAAAGAAGCGGCCCAGACCTGCAACATCTTCTTTCTGCGGCATGCCTGGGGACCCCTCCCCAGGTAGGCTGTAGAGAGGAGCTGCTCTGGGCAGCTTCTTTCCAGGTGTGCTGGGGGACTCATCCCTGGGCAAGATATATAGAGGTGTTGCTCGGGGAAGCTTCTTTCTGTGGCATGCCTTGAAACACCCCCCCCAAACACTTCAGCCATGGAAGCCACCGAATTTTTGGACAGCTGCCACTTTTTACGGCAGAGGGGGCTACTGGCACTGACTGAGATTCAAGGAGGAGGAGCTGGTACAGGGATCAGTAAAGGTTGCCAACCCCTGTCTTAAGGAAAGGATATCATCCAGACGCAATTCTTTGGAAACATCAATTAAGTCTTCTGAATGCTTTTATGACCCAAATGTTAAATTGGGAGCCATTCAATAAGGATTAGGAGTCTACTCCAGCTTCTCAAGGGTAGAGGGAAGAAAGAGATGGGGAGAGGAATGCCGCAAGGGTGGGGGAGATGAGTCTCAACCAAATATACTAGGATTTAACATACCTGAACCTTGCAGAACCTTGAAATCTCTTCTGAGCTTTGCAGCATAGACCTATTTTGGAAAACCCTTATGTGGCCTTTGTTTCCTCTAGCAGCACCAGCTAGTGAGGTAAAATGGATTGTGGGTTTAGGGAGAGACAAGATGAAAAATAAGCACTCATATGGCACTCCTTAACAGAGTCCCGTTATAAATCCAAAACTTGTTCCATTCCCACTTTCCATGTGAAAGCAGATGAACTTATTGATTTCTGTTGTGGCGTTTTGCTGGACTTGAATGATTACCAATTGCTACTAGGGCCAGAAGTCCAAATGGACAGAGGGGTGATTCACCTCAAGCATTGACAACTCTGGAGTTGGGTTAAACAAAAAACAAGCAAACAAAAAAAACCTACCTTAATCTCTAATAAATCTTCTCATGCCCTTCCTGGCATTGTAGCATGTGCCTCTTGCTAGTAGTCCAAGACCACGGCTTCTCAGTGCATTTGCAATTCCATACCTATGTTCTTGGATTCTTCTTTCTTAAAAATTGGCCTTTTCAGTCATGCAAGGTCTTAGCAAACAGAGAACAAGAAGTGTTTTGCACCTCCATGCTCTGCTGTGTTAAAAATTGATTTAGCATAATGGTTTCAGAGAGACTAAAATCCAATTTTGTAAATCATAGAGGGAACTGTGCTGAATCACCACTACAGAAGGAAAAAATAACCTGCTGGATTCTTAAATCCACAGTTGTAGTTCTGTTTTGTTGACACTATTAATGCTAAAAAACTAATTGAGAAATAAAAAGTATATTTTTAGTAAGTAGCACTTTACTACAGACATCTTTTCCTTATCTTCATACACATACTGAGATAAGATTATTTTGATTTTAGGTGTAGAAGAACCAAAAAGAAGACAAATGGCAGTTTCAGGGCTCAGCCAGTGTACGTATTTGAAGTTATGCTTCAAGTGGCTCTCTCAATGGCACAGAGGAGTCATTCATGGGGCAAAACCAACATGAGCTCCAATCTCCTTTAAGTTTTATTCCCATCTGGAAAAGGACACTTCTATTTATTATTTAAGACCCTTAAACTGGCTCCTAGGCATAAAAACATAGCTCACTAAAAACACAAATACAAATTAAAAGAAACACAAACCCCAAGCTTGGCATGTACCCCTCCACCAGAAGAAACCTAAAAGATTCTCTAGTATAATGATAATATACAAACTCTGAGAATCACTCACTTGTTTTATTAGATTGAATCTGTGGCTCTAGCTATAAATGGAAAACTCACAAATTTAGAATTGTTTACACTAAGTGTCTTTGTATTAATTTTTTTTAAAGTGCTATAACTTTCGGACATACTCAACATGGCCTGGTCTATAGCACACTGCAAGGAAATGTTATATGAGGCAAACAATCCAGCACTCGCTAGCTCCATTATATAAAACACTGGTGTTGCAGCACCAGGCACAGGAGCACAAGCCCCAAGTCCCAGCAGCAGTGCCCCAAGTCCAGCTGGGGACATGGTGCTGGGCTGCCAGCCAGTGGCAGCAAGATCTGGCTGGGGCTGTGCCACTGGCCACTGGATCCGGCGTTGGCCCTGACTCCAGCTGGGGACTCAGGGCTAGGCCAGAGGCAGCAGAATCTGGCTCCAATGCCAACCACAGAGGTGGACCTAAGGCCAGCTCTGACCCTGGACAGGGACCTGACAGCTGCTGTCAGCAGGATCCAGCCCTGACTCCAAGCTGGCAACTGGGCCACCAGTGGCAGTAGCCCAATCCAGGTTCCAGCTGGGCACCTGGAGCTGGATCAGGCCAAGGGAATGGGGCTAGTGTGGCCTGACTCTCTTCTTAGGGCAGCAATGCCCCCATACAAAATTCATATAATTTTTTGATCAGCGCCAAGCACAGACACCTCATCAGTAACTCTTCATACAAAAAGGCAATATGAACTGTAAACAGTTCTTAATGCCTACTGGAGGAGAAATATCTATATATTGATCAATCAATAGACAGAAAGCATCTGACGAAGTGGGATTTTCTCCCACAAAAGGTCATGTGATAAATAAATTTGCTAGTCTTTAAAAGTGCCACAGGACTCCTTGTTTGTTTGGCTGAACTAGACTAACACAGCTACCCATTGGAACTTGTTTAAATACAAAAGCATCCCAGCACCTTAAAAATGCTTTTCTTTCTCATGCTTACTTCTCTCTTGCAGTCATAATAAGAGCTGTAGGCAACTGTCTGTAAGAGATGTTTGGCAGCAACAATTTAACTTCAATGGAAGCTAAAAATGCTCTACAAAACTCGGCCTCTGGAAAATGGGATTGGTTTTGTTACAGGGTGAAATCCAGGATGGTTTGGTAACTGGGAAAATAGAGAACACCAACTTATAATACAAGTGATCTGGAAGGGTTTCTACACTCACAAAACTGTAAAGAACAAGTAGCCATTGGTTTATCACTGAGAGTGGTGGGTTTAGGGGGAGTTCATTGCTGGAGTGGTGGGTTTGGGCATTGGTAAAGTGGCTGCGTACTCATTAGATAACACATTTCCGTCCAACTTTGCGTCCTCTGTGACCAGTTGGCAATGCAACTTTCATAGCATGTGAAATCTGAAAGGGACTGGTAAGGAGGCCACCAGATCAGCGGGAGTTGTTCAACTAACATCTGAAAAGTAGAGTTTGGAAGGGGAGAGGTGTTTTACACATGAATTTCCACATTCGTTAATCTAATTATATGTGCACTGAAATAAGTATCTAAGCCAAATTCTCCATGGGAGCCTCCCTGCATGCTCTGTCCTTCTAACCAATATTAAAAAGGGCATCAGCAAGCTCCTGGCATTATCAAATGCCCCATATTCTACAGAATAGAAGAATACCTATATCTATATTCTATAGAATACTTTCTCTTGGCTCTTAGGCACCTTATGAAGGTGATGCAATTAGTTTCTGGAGCAACATCTCTTACCAACGAAGATAACAAAAGAAGCTCTGCCATCCCTTTTTTAAGCAAGTGTGCAAACCAGAACTTACCCCTGCAGGGTAGTGGAGTGAATCAGGAGGGGAATGGTGGACAAGAGAATGAACATATCGGTTCCATCTCAACAGGAAACAAATTCTTCTTCTTTCCCTCAACTGGTGCCACTTTACGAGGAAAGACCATCCAGGTAGTTATCTTCCACTCATGGGTCCACACCCTGGGGTTGTTTCCAAGTTTTGGGTTCATGCCCATTCTCATTGATAGGTAAAGATTAAATGGGCAGGGTGGCCTGTTTAAATCTAAACTACATAAGTGGTTTCCCAGCATGGAAAAGATTGTTCTAAGGGAACACTGCCAAAGTCATTCAGTACTTTTGAACTATGTAAGGACCTGTACATAAGAAAGCATGACTGAAGCCTGGTCTGATCCTTGATGCTGGAAGGGGTAATCCACAGCCAATTGCAGCAGACATGGTGTAGTTGTCATGCCCAGAGATGCAGTCTCAAATATCTTGACCCTAGTCACAGGGAGGCCAGAACCTTGAAAAGGACTGAAATACTGGTTGAAAACCAATCTAGATCACGAAGCCACAGACATGATGCAATTGGGAAAAGTGAATATTTAATTAAAACATTCATTAAGAAAGACTAGTGCTGTCAGTCAATATTCACTTTTGTTTTATTGGAGGGCAGGCAAGAAGAGATGTACAATGCTCAGTTCTATTCCGTTTTAGGATATATTTAGTACAGTATTTATAAAGTACAGCTTCTTCAAAGATTTTTTTTAAATGAAATGCATTTCCTTGTGCAAAGGAGAACAAATTGCTACTTAAACTTTCTTCTATTGTCTATTTCCCTGCAATTTCCACCTCATTTACAGCCTTTTTGTGTCTGCCCTTTTGTTTAGTTTTACCTTTGACATTCTCTTAATTTCTCTTCAGAGATACCTGACACCTTTACATTAAACCCACAATACATCTAATGCATACATTTTTGATAGAATGGCTGCTAACACTAATAGCTTTGAAACAAAGTTGAGAAGGATGATGTCTCTGCCAGGAGGATAGCTTGCTGAAAACAGTTTCTCATTTGGATGCCCAGGCTGTTTAATAGCAGGTAGTGTGGGCAAGTGGCTAGAGCCCAGTGATTAAGACTGGATGAATTTTTTTGGTAAATAATTCATTTGTCAAAAAATGCATGTTTTGGTTCAATTAAATTATTAGTGAACTTGAGTCAAATTCAGTGAAGATCTTTGGCCAAACAGAAAAATGAATTGGGCGGGGGGGGGGGGGAGGAATTTGGGATAATTTGTGTCTTCATTTTTAAAATGAAGCATTTCAACTTTTTGTTTTAAAATGGTATTTTGTTTTTGAGGTTAGCTACATTTGTTTGGGTTTTTTTAGATTAAGGGTAAAACACCCAAACAGGTATCAAAAGAAAGCACTGAAAAAAAAAAAGCCCTCATTTTAGTCAATGTAATATTTTGTTGGACCCAACTTCCTTCTGATAAATGGAGGTCAAGCCTCATTTATCTCAGAAGACTGTTAGGAGAGTTCACTGCTTAATTTTGGGGAACTCTGAAATTCTTCAGTGGAAAGAATGACACAAAAAAAATCAATAATATAATGAGCTGTGAGGTGAAGGATCTGTTTAAAGTGATCCATCCTTGGAGGTTAATCAACCATAGCCATTTCCAAAGGGAAGCTGGGGGACCTAAGGGAAAAACTGCTTCACAGATATACCACTTACCACACTTTCAACAGTTTAATCAGATTTTATAACAATCTTTTATCTTCAGCTATTCATGTAGTTGCCCATTGGCAACCTCTTTCCTTGGTTAGCCCTCACCACTGACACTGACTTAGGAAGCTCTATAAACCAATCCAATGTTCCCTCTAAGCTGAGCAGGCGTGCTGCTGCACAGAGGCCATCGCACACTCGCACACATTCATCAGGTCTACGGGAAGCTGCAACCAGCCTGGGGAGTTTTCAAATCTTCCATCCTCCGTGTTGTCAGATGTGTGCTCAGGGCAGGAGCAGCCCGGCCAAGGAGTGACTGGGATGCCCCTGCAGCACTGGCCAGGTGAGGGAGAACTGTAAGTACCTGTACAGTAAAAATCTGTATAGATGTGAAATTGTGTCACTACCATTTGTTCCAAAGCTTCCGGCACCAAAAACTGTTGCCCGTGCAGCACCATGCCTCACAAACTGTCGTTCAATGAACGCCATAACTTGCTCATCTGCATCATCAGCTTGAATGGAACATTGCCTATGACACCTGAAGAAGGCAGCTCACAACCTGATGGGAGAAATCTCATTCAATTGGCTGTATTCACATTCATTTTTAAACTTTGTACTGTGGCTGCGCAGGAAGCAAAGCTGAGTTTCTCTTGCTTCTACAGTAGAACTGATGAAGTCACAGTCAGCAGACTGTTTCTACTAGCAAAACAGCCTGGTTACTTGAGATGTTTCCGTGCCATAGCTGACACGAGCCACTCTGGTTGTGAGAAAATGTCATGTCACTCTGTGGAGAAAACCATGCTTTCAAAGCTTGAGCACTTAAATATTTTCAGGCCAACACAAAAGACTTGGCCCAGTCAAAGACTTAGCCTAGTCGAAAACTTGTTTCTGAATTTGATATTTGCAAATAATATCTTGTACTACTTACTCATCTGAGGCTGGAAGCCCGTTCCTGACCCAGTCAGACATGCCAGCCTCACTCCTGCTCCTCTTCCTTCTAGAGCACATTTGCCTCTTCAGGACTCAATTACTCCATTCTTGGTGGCTTTCATTCCCCATTCCTCTGCCTACTCACATCGTCTATCTGGAGCAGGAACCTGGCCTTCTTACCTCTCTGTAAAAAAATATAGGTCATGTCTGCACTGCAGCAGGGAGGTGTGACACCCAGCACAGATAGATCATCTCAAGCTAGCTCTACTCGAACTACTGTTTTGAAAATACCAGCATGGCTGTTCTAGCACCAATGGCAGTTCAGGCTAGCCACTCAAGCTTGGATCCAGGCGGTTTGGATTCAGGAAGCAAGCTTGAGCTGCTACCAAAACCACAAGGTCCACGCTGCTATTTTTAGCACACTAGCACAAGTCTGTCTATTCACACTGGCAACCACATCTCCCCAGTGCAGTGTATATTCTCCTAGTGCTCTTGTTCAACCCCTGATGATGACCAGTTTCAAGGGTCATTACATTGGTGCTATACAAACAGCAGCACTAATAAGAAGATTCTCAGCCCTACCAATAAGCTTTCACACAATGCAGATGTTGGGAATATTCCGCAGTCACAGACCAAGAAAAGGGTGCTTTTTAAAACATTATTTTGAAAAGTATTAAACCCATCACCCCAAATCTCAGTGGGTCACTCACACAGTTTCTACATTAGCCAACAATCAACTCTGCAGAATAAAATGAAAGGGCTATTCATTTTCTTTAAAATGTTCACTCACTCTCTCTAGTACTCATTCATTCTCACTTTCTCCCTTCCCGCTCTCCTAAAACCAAACCAGCTGTCCAGTTTTGCTCCCTAGGTAGGACAATCTGCCCACTTTGCTTTGCTTTTAATAAGAAAAAAGGAAGGGCTGGGGGGAGGGAGAGACAAAAACCAAAGACAGCCAGAACTTGGCATCCCCATCAAACGCACTCATGTTATTAAAATACAATTTAAAAAAAAAAAAAAAAAGACTCTTGGCTGAGATAATGGCCAATCCCTGGGAATTTCCAACTGTTTCTTTGGTCTGCAGATTGGCGGCGGGGCTGGCTAGCTTTAGACGCAGCAGCACCTGGACTAAACATACATTCCTTAGAAACGGATTCCTCAGCTCATGGCACTACTCCACGTCCATAATAAACATTTTCTGCTGGGAATACAGAACATGGAAGGCTCAGTATATAGCTTGAAAGTCTACAGTAATGTAGAATTGGTTTTCATCTACTTTGTTTAATTTCTGCTAATTGTTTTTTAACATACTTCCTCCAGCAATCTTCATGGTTTAACTCCTTATGGATGTTCTCTCTCTAGTTTTACTGAAGTACAGAAGGAAAATGGTATCTAACTACACACCTGTAATGTAATTGCTATTGGCATATATAACAAACATATATAGGTGGGGCTTTTGTTTGGTTTTATTTTCTCTTACTTACTGCTTTAATCAAAGTTTTTAAATTTATGAAAACCAGGAGAAATAGGCTGCAGTTCTATAAATACTTAAGCCTAGAAACTGGCTGTAATGTAACGCTGTCCAGTCTTTTATAATTAGCACCTCAGAAACTGCAGTGAAAACTGAAGTACTTACCCTCAAATTTATATACAATAAACAGATAGGTTCTGTTGCTTTAAACCAAGATATATTACGGTCACAGACCCAGACACAATCTCATTTTGAAAACCTTCAATAAGCTATAATCGTTCGGACTTAACACATTTCTACTCTTCTAACACGAGGGATTACAATACAGATCTGTAGCTCTGTACCACATTATACACATTGCGTCTATATTTTCATCATTATCTATTAATATGAGAAAAAGAAAGGTGGAGCAGTAGCATTATATGTCAAAATTAATTATAATGCCAGTGAGCTATGATTTAACAACAAAGAAAAGGATGATGAAATTACTGGAGTTAGGTTATAAAAGATTAAACTAAACTGAAAGAGACAGTGGCCGTCTGCTTCAGGTCTGGAGCTGAACTAGAGGAAAGCAAGAATAAAAAATTCCTGGACCAGTCTGAAGTATACTAAAATTCACGGTATAGCATACTCAGATGATACATTAATTAGCCAGATATATACTGGATACAGCCAAACATGCATTAAACACACTCCTTATTTATACAGAAGATAGTATTGAGCTCTCAAGAGTGGAGACCAATTAGAAGAGAAATTTTGGTACTACTTCTTATCAAGAACTCATTCAGATAACAGAAGTTTAGAACCACAGACTACAAACTGTGACAGGGCAGAACAGTACAGAATGAATCTCCAGAGTGCAGCTGTACAGGTTATTTTATCTCAAAGGAAACAAACAATTTTAAAATAATAAGGATCCAGTTCTGTGAGGTATCCTCAGTAACCATCACAGTCTGGCACCTCTAGAATCTGGCCACTGAAAAAACATTAAATGCCATCTGTATGGAAGGCTCCTGAGGAATCACAAAAGAAACCATAATTAATGCAATACACTCTGAAAATGAAGAGTGGAAGAAATAAGAAGAAGCCAATCTAGCTTCTCAAGGGAGTAGTCTATGTGGCTAAAAGATCCACAGACTTTTTTTAAAAAAAGAAAAATACATATATTTTACCCCAAAGGAGAAAGGAGAAAGAAGCCAAACAATAGTCATTTACAACTTGCAGAGAAAAAAATGTGAACAACAAAATACAGTATGAGTTAATGCTACGCAAAAGAATTAAAGGTCTAAAGGCAGGTCTACACTAGAAATATAATGACCTATATTAGTCTACTTGCAGTCACTACAGTAATTACTGCAGTTGTTCATGTACACACTACCCTCCTTAGGTTGGTGAGATGCTTCTTCACCGGAAGTTAAAAAGAGCAGCTTGGGAAGCTGAACGCCTGGCTGCACTACAGACTTCTGGGTCCCACCAGGAGCTGGGGCAAAGACACCCAGGGCTTCTCCCTTCCCCATTCCTCACTGGGAGAAGCCACTTTGAATTTATCCCTCTTCATCCCTGCCAGGAACCAGGAGAAGCCACCTGGAGCTTCTTGCTCCTGGGAAGCAAGATCCACATTGCCCTGGCTTCTTGTTCCCCTCAAGCAGTCTTGGCAACGATGACGGGTGTACCAAGGTTTCTCACCCCAAAAGCGGCCTGGGCTTCTCATCTCAGCTCCCAGCCCAGGGTGGGGTCCAAAGTCACCTGGGTTTTTCACTTGAGATGCTGAATTCTTTTATTAAATTTTTGTCTTCCACTAGAAAAATAAACAGATGATGTTTGCAAAATTAGGAAGTGAAAAAGACTATAACAATGGCTATTGTTAAAGAGGAGGTAGGGAAAACATTTTGAAAATGTAAATCTACATAAAATCATCAGTCTGCAATTAGCAAAAGAAACTTACCCTATAACTGTTTTCAACCAAATACAGGAAAATTGGAGAAAAGTAAATGTAACCCCTCCCCCATCCTCTAAACATGAAACCACAGTGATTCCAGGGATTTGCTGGCCCATAGATCTGCTTCTATCCCTAATAAAATAATTGAGCTATTATTAAGAACAATATTTCTAGAGAGTTACGGAACCAAACACTATCAGTTTATAGAGAACAGCTCGTGCCTTGCAAACATAATTGCTTTTTGTTTTGTCACAGCTACAGAATTAGTGACTAAACGCAAAGCAGTGGCTTTTATGCACTTAGATTATGATATGGCTTCTGAGACCAAATCATGGTAGGAGCAGAGCACCTCTTCTAAGATCCTGAGCCCCCATAACTCTCATTGCCTTTAGAGGGAAAATAGTTGCTCAGTATCTCAAAGGATCAGGGCTAATCGACAAAATATCACTGGGAGGTGGTGCTGAACCATAGCCTTGTGGCTCAGTTGGAACCTTTCAATTGACTCCAATAGGCTATGGATTAGACCAGCTTGGATCTCATTACTTTTAAATCACTGCAAACAAAGGGTTAAGAGAACCAAATAATGACTTGGAGAAAACTGTATAGGTATCACAGGGATCTATGTTAAGTTCATTGTTAACATCTTTACTAATACAGAAGAACAAACAATATGGTTAATTAAAATTCACTGATTATAGTCAAGTAGACAGCTGCAAATAGCAGTGAGGACAAATAAAGGGACACAGAGGATGATAGGCACACTTTATAAATCTTAAATAGTAATAATAAAAAGAATATCATCTCTAAGTTCCAACTGGTCAATGTAATTCAAAGGAGCGAGACCCCTGTCTTCTTAAAGAAACCCTTTAACGCTCCCAGACTAGAAACACAGTCAGAAAATAAACTGAGATTTCATTTGGAAAAACGCAAACTAATATACTCCCTTCAGTATCATCCAAAACACAGATATTCTACAAGAGGCAGATACTTGGAAAGCAGTAATCCAGGAAGGGACTTTGGAGAGATAGTAAGCAGGAAATTAGACATGAATCTGCAGTATGATATGATGGTGAAAAAAAGTATTATTTTCAGCTGAATAAACACAGACCACCTATCACAGAGCAAGAATCTATACTTTCCCCTCTCTCTAGATGTAATTACACCATACATGGGATAATATGTTTATTTCTGGTCACCTTGCTACCTGAAAGATATTGACAACTGGAAAGAGTTCAAACAACAAAAATGACAGGAGTTGTACAAGTATCAGCATAAGGTATTGTAAGATGAAAGCAGTATACATATATTTGAAACACGTAAGCATGAAGCAGGAAAACAGATTATTTACAATAGCAGAAGGGAATACAATGAGCAGAAGCAAGATGAAATTAAGTAAGAGAGAATTTAAGTGAAATATCCTTGACATCATCTTGATTTATTAAAAAATATGATAGACTCAAGGGAAGAGGTGGGATGGTCCACTGAGATTTAAAGGTAAACTTGACAAAACAGTAGTAAATGAACACTACAGAACAATCCTGCATAGGCTACAAATGGAACCGGTAATATAGAAATTCTTTTTCTGCTCCAGTTTCTGATTCTGTGGGTCCGATTCTCTTCTCATGTTGGTTGTATACTGCTGTAACACCACTGACTTTAATAGAAGTATTCCAGATTTGTACCACAGGATAATTAGGCCCAATGATTTTAAAAGAGTAACGTTATATAAGAAAAGCAGCCAAACTACTGCTGAACTACTTTAAAGCCAAAGGACCAAATTCTGTCTTTATTTCCACCACAAAACTCCAGCCAATCTCTAACACTAAATAGTATTTTAAGAGCCTTATATGTTCAGGTTTTTACTGATTTAAAAAAAAAATTCCTAGGCTTTACAAGGATGATTATTCAGTTTTTACTGGCTGTCATCCAGATTTTGGAAGTGCCAGCTCTGAATTCTAGAAAGAGAGATGGCAATGCAGAACCTGGTCTGCTCAGGTTACTGAATCACCTGCTCTCCTTCTGGAGCAAGGTCCACGAGTGGAAGAGGAGGAGAAAGCAGTGTGAGGAGATGGTGACTTCATCTCCTCCACCTCTTCTGTTTCTGGGTCTGCTCCAGAAGGAGAGATGGTAGGGCAGGTTATTGACCCCCCACCCCCCATTTCTCCTTCCAGAGAAGGCAGCTTGCTCAGAAGCAGAGGAACAACTCAAACGCTAGTGTTTTGTATTCTTGTTAGCCATGTGTCCACCACACACACACTATCAGTTTTACAGCTATCATGAATAGTTATCAGCATTCAAAGCAAACGAGAGTTAGTCAACCACTTTTCTTGCTAAAACAGGCTGAAAATAAAAAATGGCATTTGATTACATTTCAGAACATATGGGGATTCTGAACATTAAAAAAAACAAAAAAAAAACAAAAAAAAAAAAACCACGAGAACCAGAAGAAACTAATATTTACCCAGAAAATTGGAGTTAATTTTTTGCACAGATTTTCGCACATTTTTAAATTTTTGTAATAAACACTCAAATTTCTAGAAAATTTTAAACAAAATAAACACTGAAAGCAAAGGGCCTTAGAAGTGCTGCAAAGACAGCCTAAAGCAGGGGTCTCAAACTCACAGCCCCTAAAGTTATTTCCTGCAGCCCCTAATGACACTATCATTATCAATATTTGCAATATTGTTTTATGAAAAGGTTTCAGTGGTGAGGCCCTCGGGCTAATGTACTAGTTCTCATGCGGCCCTCATGGCAATTTCAGTTTGAAAGCCCTGGTCTAAAGTGCAGGGCCAACTACTGACAGCACAGGAGGCTCCTACTCCCAGAATTTCTGGGAGATGATCCTTCAATCAATCAATCAATCAATCAATCAATCAATCAATCAGTCAATCAATCCTTCTAACCAGTTAAACTGCAGATGCACCTCTCATGGTTTAGCAGAGCATTTGGGCACAGTCCTGAAGTCCTTACCAAGAGAACATTTTCTCTCACTTCAATGGGGAGTTTTGCCTAAGGAAGGCATAAACGGGAAGGTTCAGGCTCTCTGTTTGGGAGAAAATAAGCAAACTGCCAGCATGCATCACTATCCTTGTAGCTAACACAGTGACTGCTGCTACCTTAAGCCAACACTATATTAAATGATTACAAATTATATTAAACCCTCCATAACCCTAGAGCAGCTTTCAGTAGATGATGTCAAAAAATCTGACCTACCTTTTGCCAGCTGTCCCATATTGTAGGTTTCACCTTAGGACTGAAAAAATGCAATTCCTTCTTCAATGCATCTTTAGAGTGACAAACAGGCAAATCACCGTGCCAAGAGAATAACTGCAACAAACCACTGTACACTTCCTCCCTATGCTATGACAGGAGACAGCACTTCGGCACTGCTTGTCTTGCAACTCTGCCCTGACTGTGTGCTCTTCCAATTCCTGCTCCAGCAAAGATCAGTGGATAAAATACGATACCTTCATTGTTTTTACAGACAAAAGTTCAGATAAAAGCAATGTCAAGGGACACCAAGTTGTAAAGAGAGATCCATGATCTAGGGCACTGGTTCTCAATCACTGTGTTGCGACTAATGTGTCGCCACACAGCAGTGAGCATGTCATGGAGAGCCAGTGAGATAGCCTGGGGGAGGTGGGCTGGTGTGTCCTGCAGGGTCGTGATATGCCGCCAAGTGTGTTGCGACCTGGAAGAGGTTGAGAACCACACATCTAGGGATCTGACTACAAACCTGGGAGTCAGTAATTCCTGAGTTCTAATTCAGGTCATCGCCAGGGCAGAGTCTATGTTTCTGGACTCCCAGCCTTTTGCAAAGTCCACAACTCAACAGCCTTCCTATCTGCCATTTCCCAACAGCTATCTGAAAAATACAATAAAAGAAATTGCAAGAGTGGTCAATTAATACTAAGAGAACACAAGCCACACTGCTTCGTGCATAAAGCAATATTATCCTATTTACGTATCATAATGTCCCGCATGACAGGCTATAGAGTGGGTCACCAGTACATTCAGCAGTCTGCCTTTCTCTCAGGACAGTCTGAATTAGGCCAAGAGAAAAAGACTGCAGTTATCTGGCAGCTTATATGCTGCCCAGGCATTGACTCATTATCTTGACAAAGGAAGGTTTGAACATCCTTCAGCAAACAGGATGGCTCCTTTCAAACAGCTTTTAGAAAATCTGGCAATAAATGTCTCAGACTCCCAATAACCTCAGTATCAGTGGAAAAGTACGAAATGGACTGGGAGCTCTTTCATTAGTTGCTGTGGAACTGCATCTTTTACTTCTAGGAATCGTGTCTCCCACCAACAGCATACCCCTACCTGGGAGTGTGTGGGTTCCATAGTCAAGGGCCTATGTAGGGGACATCTCTGGTCTAGTGACTATTGAAGTCAGAGCTTAAGAGCAAGCCTATTGAAGCTGACAATATCAGGAACATGATACAAGAGGTGATCACTAGTGAAAAACACACTTGTGATTTTTGCCTAGCCCAGCATCTCTGATTTCTCTTCTAAAGGGTATTCTGTGCACCAGGGCCAACTCGACCCATAAGCAAATAAGGCAGGGGCTAGAGGCGTCACTGCCTGAAGGGCGCTGTGGCACTGCATGGGGGGGAGGCAGGGTGGGCTGGCTCAGAAGCCAGACCCATGCTCCCACCCCTCCCCAAGCTGGCCACTCTGCCCTGGGGGGTGGAGCAGGCCAGCCCATGGGGTGGGCTCCACTTTCTTGCCCCACCTCTGGGGTCACCCTCCCCTCCCCTAGGGAGGAAAAGCCAGCCCAGGGGAAGGGTGGGAGAGGGGAGCCCCACCTCTGGGCTGGTCCACTCTGTCCCTGGGCTGGCTGTTGCCTGGTCTAGGGGCAGGGCAAGCTGGCCAGAGCAGAAACCGAGTTCTGTACACCCTCCCCATGGGAGAAGGGGGTGCAAAACCAAAAGCCAGCTCGGGGCGCCACAGCCCTTTGAGCCGGCCCTGCTCTGCACTTACACATTCTGCTATGTTTCTAAGGGGCAGCTGTGTTAATTTAGTTCAGTAAAACAAACAAACAATGTGTTCTCTGGCACTGAAAGACTAACTAATTTATTTATTGCATGAGCTTTCTTGGGAGAAAACTCCACTTTGTCAGACACTTTCAAGATGGGGGAACTTACAGAAAGGGATTTAGCCTGATCTTCCTCTATATGCTGGTCCCCAGTGTTTGAATCTTAACAACCACTTCGACTTGCTATCACAGTGTGACCTGATCCTATGACTCACATTTCCCTGCATTTATTTCCTCCCATTCTGTAAGTTCCACCATCTTCAAAGCATGTGACAAACTGGGATTTTCTCCCATGAAAGCTCATGCAATAAATAAATTTGTTAAGTCTTTAAGTGCCACAGGACTCCTTGTTTGTTTTACATTCTGCCACATGTTTAATACCAGAAAAATCAGTCACTCCATAAGGCTCCAGAGTCCTAATGTGCTGTATTAAGAGGTAATTCCATTGGCTAAGTCTCATGCTGCTGTATTCCTCTAGCTGTCTAGGCTGTTGGCAGATGCTACTGGTAATACTCTGTCTCTAAGAGAGAAGGGTTTTGGTTTTGGTCTCACAGCAACCTGGAGGATCCTGCCCACTGATGACAGTATGGTGCAGTTCTTAGGCTGAGAGGGGGAGCATCTTTAGACATGCTATTTCTTTCACCCCAAAAACACTTCTTCCCTTCTAAAGGAATGTGTATGTGGATCTTATAGTAGATTCAGCTACTCAGTTGGCATCCCCTCTCTCAATAAAACAATTTCAAATAACCATGGTAGAGTTCTTATTGTGACTGAGAAAACTACCAATGCTGTGTTTGTTCACAGTCACCCTAATATAAGTATCATGGATCACATGTATGTATCCTCAAATAAACTCCTTCACAGCACTATTTCAGGCTTGGGATATTATAAAAAGATGAGTTATAAAAAGGGAGATTTTTATTTAATCCTGTAAATTGCCTTTCTGTAATCAGCCTACTACTGAATCTGAGCTGTACCTAGTAGAACCCAGGTGATGTCTGACAGTTTCACTGATTTAGGAGAGACAAGGAAACTTGCTTTGGAAACAATTCCTCAGAACATGACTTTCCAAGGTGAATCTATTCGCTTGCTGAAATTGATTGCGTTGTCAAGTTATCAAGTGATTTGACCACTGGGTTACTGGCTGGTGTTCTCCTCCTCAGAAGCATATTCCTTTTTTGCCCATGCCTTTAAATAAATAAGCCCCCCCCCCCCAGTAGAAACAACCTTCTGCTACATAATTTTTTAAGATCCCATGGGACCCTTTTCTCACCTTTTCTTGCACTATGAACAGCACAACTGATGAACATAAATATGTTAGAGAAAGAGTCAGCATGGCTTTTATAAAGGTAAATCATGCCTTACCAATCTCTTAGAATTCTTCAAGAGGGTCAGCAGACATGCAAACAAGAGTGAGCCAGTGTGCATGCAGTATATGTGAACTTTCAGCTGGTCCTTCATAAGGCCCCTCACCACAGGCTCTTAAGCAAATTGAGCAGTCATGATCAGTAATGTGAAAAAAAAATAGGAAACAAAAGCTAGGAATAAATGGTCAGGTCTCACTTTTGAGAGAAGTAAGTAGCAAGAACTGTACTGGGACCTGTCCTGTTATACATATTCCTAAATAACCTAGGGGAACATGGAGTTAACATGGCTGAAGTGTCAAAGTTTACAGATGATACAAAATTCCAGAACTGACTGTAAAGAGTTCCAAAGGAATCTGAGTAAACTTGGTGAATGAGCAAGAAAATGGTAGATGAAATTTAATGTTGATAAACACAAAATAATGCACATTAGAAAACATAATCCCACTTATACACAGAAAATGATAGAGGTCTAAATAAGCTGTTACCACTCAACAAAGTCATTGTGGATATTTCTCTGAGAACGTCTGTTCAATGTGCAAGTAGCAGTCAAAAAAAGCTAACAGAATGTTAGGACCCATTAGGAAAGGATAGATAATGAGACAGAAATATCAAAATGCCACTGTGTAAATCTATGATACGCCCACACCTTGAATAGTGCATGCAGTTCTTATAGTTTGGTCATAAAAGACTATATTATAACTGGAAAAGATAACAGAAAGGCCTAAGAAATGATTAAGGGTATGGACCAGCTTCTATATGAGGAGAGATTAAAAAAGACTAGGGCTGTTCATCTTAGGAGAGAGACAGCTAAAAGAGAATACTGTAGAGATTTATAAAATCACTAAAGGTATGGAGAAAGTGAATAAGAAAGTGCTATTTATCCATTCGCATAACACAAAAACAAGGACACTAATGAAAATAATAGGTAGCAAGTTTACAGCAAATGCAAAGAAATACTTCTTTACACAATGCACAGTAAACATGTGGAACTTGTTATCAACGGATGTTGTGAAGGCCAAAAATGTAACCAGGTTAAAAATATTAGCATAAAGTCATGGAGTATAGGCCCATCAACGAGTATTAGCTAAAACAGTCAGGGATGCAGGCCCAAGCTCTGGGTGTCCCTAAGTCTCTGACTGCCGGAAGCTGGGATCCAGCGAGAGGAGGTAGGTCACTCCCTTATGGCTCTGTTCTGTTGATTCCTTCTGAAGCACCTGGCACCTGACACTGTCAGAAACCAGGATACTGGGCTAAATGGACTATTGGTTTGATCCAGTCTTACAAAGAGGGAATTTTTGAAGATTGTAGTTCTAGGCAAATAGACATTTCAGTGTTTCAGATTACAGTGAAGACTATCATAAGCTTGGAGAAAGAGGATACAAGGAGGGGAAATTAATGGATTGATCTTTGTGAAAGCTAATGCTTGGCCCCGAATACTTGGACTTTGCATAATGTATGAGAAAGAGGGTAGCTACAGTTAAATGTTAGCATAAATGACCCATCTTCATAGTCAAGGAGATGGCCTCAAACAACGTTAAAAATGGAAAGCCAAAAACTGGAGTGGATACCAATATCTCCAAGGACCAGAAATGGAAAGTAAAACCTGTGCAAAACTACCATATAGTTGCTGTGACGTTCTTAGTGTCCTTGGTGGGCGGTAGAGGTAAAACAAGCCACTAGCTCACTATAAGTTTATTATGAGAGCTGGTCAAAGCTTCTTCAGCTAACAATTCTTTTCCCTCCACAAATGAAAAATAGCTTTCTGACACAGTAAGACTTTTTGCACAGTTTTTGTTTGTTTTCATTTACATTTTCTGTATTTTCAATTAAATGAAAAGGTGAGTATTTCTGGAAGCTCCTCTCCTCAGGAAAAAAAAAAAAAGATTCTTTTGATCATTTGAAAAGGTGGAAATTGGTAGAGAAAAGGGGGAAGGATGAAAAACACCAAACCAGAAAAAAAACTGTTTTTGTTTAGTCAATAGAAAAAAACGATTCTGTGAGAAAAGATTACCCAAAATAATTTCTTAATTTTGTTTTAATCTTCTTTTCCACCAGCTCTAGTGACAACCAATCCCTTCACCATTTGGGAAGTGTCATCAGAGAGAGAGGTGTGGGTTGTGTTTTTGTTTTGTTTTGTTTTTGATTTTTAAGAAAAGCAGCTTTCATGCAAATACATAAAATAATGGAGAAAGAAGACACATCGAAACATGCAGTTCTCTGTAAGAGAAATGTTTTCTAAAGTAGATGGTTTTTCCTGTGGGTACTAAGATCCATCAGTATTTAACTACTTATTTGCACACATGCTTTCACACATTTTTGAAGGCCATTTGTACATCTATTTCACACTACTTTTATCTCAGAAAAGGGGTTTACTGGATATTCAGTACAACCATTTTCCAAAGACACTGTAGATAGCTTGCAAATCTAAAATGCATTTTTACACTCACAGAAAAATAAAATGTTGCGTGTAAGAACAGAGAGATTTCTCTTGCAGTGACTGTGATTCTAAGACTTAATTATCTCAACACAGAACTGCAGGTATCAATGCTTCAGAGATCAAGAACAAACAAAAGTAATTATTCCCAGAAGTCCTCTTTTTCTCTCTAATTGCAGGGGTTACAAACATGTTAAGGTCAAAAAAATATGTAATAAAGAGATTTATTTTCAATTGGAATGCACAGGTAACCTTGCACTGTAATAGCAGAAGAGTAGTGATGTGAAATTTAGCAGAACCAAGATGAATGCATGGCTAAAGATCATGTATGAAATTACAGGTAGTAAAATTAACTTGCATTTTTCCCAAGTCACTCATAGCCTCTTTACTCCTGCTGTACCCTGCATTAGAAAATTCTGGACCCAATTTAGGACAGCACGTAAGTACATGCTTAAGTCCCAGGGACTTTTTCTTAATCATGGCTTTAGTCAGGTACTGAGATGTCTCCACACACCACCTGGAAGGACCAAGCTCTCAAACAGCATATTAAAACACACAGAATATTAAGGAAATGCAGACATTAAGATTCTTTTAGCAATACTTTATCATCCCCATTGTATACATTTGTTATTTAAAAACCTAACCGATCCTCTGGAACACCATACAGTGGCAATCTTAAGGAGCTAGTGTTGCTTTGAAAACCTTAAACTCCAGCCCTTCTTGTTACATTAAAGTAAATTTTTCATTTAAATGTTCTTGGGGTTTTTTTTGTTTTTTTCCTACTTAAAAAGGCTGAAAAATAAGTTACTGTGCTGAAGTGCATTTTACACAGCTTCTTATAAACTGACTAGATTCATACACCCTACCTCCAGGGCAATGGTTCTGCATCTCTTCTACAACACCATTAGTTTTCAATTATAGAGGAAAAGTATCTTCAAAGCACTAAGGAGCTGTGCCACCCCTTAATACCACATGCCATGGCTAAAAATCTCACACTATGCATGAGCTAAAGCAAATTTTTAATTGTTTATAACATTAGCTTCAATCTGGGAATGAGCACATACATGTAGGTGACCTGAGCTCATTACAGGACTAAAGCATAAATTACTGTTTAAATATTCCTCAGTGAGCATTAACTATGAGTATAGTTTCAAGTTTTACATTTTAGCCATTTTCAGGAAATGTGGAACATGTCATGATTTTTATAACTAAAAAAAAATGGTTCTCTCTCTTAATTCAGCTTACACAGAACAGCTGAATTTAGTCAAGATTATTCTAGAAAAGTCTACCTTATGAAAGGCGCAGAGCATGGCAATTTTACCTCTAACTTTCACTATCATGACCGCTAACTTTATATATATTCAAGATATATGTGTGATACATGTATGCTCACACAAATTGGAATGCATTTATTTGATAACAATACTGCCTGCCTCTGGACACTTTTCTAACTGAAAATCTCAAAATTCACTGCAAACATGAGTTCATTACAGTAAACCTTCTCCTTCCAAGTGAATTAAGTATTACTTGATTTGTTTTGCAAATGGCAGCACCAAGCAAGAAAAGTTTAGTGATTACTGATACTGAATGATGATCAAAAATGTGACCTCAGTATCTTTGGAATTGCAGAGTCCCAAAGGGGTTGTCATGTTAGTCTAGTTCAGCAAAATAAGCAAGGAGCCCTGTGGCACTTAAAAGACTAACAAATTTATTTATCTCATGAGCTTTTGAGAGAGAAAATCCCATTTCGTCAGACACTTCTCATGCAATAAATAACTTTGTTAGTCTTTTAAGTGCCACAAGACTACTCGCTTATTTTGGAATTACTGACTTTCTCCACTGAAGTCATGATCACCATAATCAGCAAAAGAATTGATGTTCTCAGTCAAGAACATAAAGTGATTCAGTGGCCAAACCAGCAGTCATGACTTCTGATATCCTTTTCTAACCACTAGATAACATCCCCTGGAACTTATACCAAAAACAAATCGACACACACATAGCATCATGTTTTGTTCTGCCTCCAACACAACCCCACAATCCTCTCCTGTCTAATGAACTCTTCTGTAGAATTGTCAGTCAGACTCAACCTCAACGTACATGGAAATCTGACCACAAAAAAAAAAAAAAAAAAAAGGACTTTAACACACCACAGAATGCAGAAGATATTGTGATTAATCTCTAACTCATGAGCAAAGCTTTCCTAAAGCATAAAATAAGGATCCTCTGGTACGCCTTCCACACCAAGTTCACCTTCCACACATAGTTTGCCTCTCTTGTTCTCTCCTATTTACATTATGCACAATAGTATATTTCAACAACAGAAGTGACCAAACCTGCAGTGAGCAGGAACATACTTTGGCCAAAGGTAAAATTCTCCTTTTCCAGCTTAACCAATTTCTACCTTGCAATCGGCACTGGCAGCAAAAATTAAGTTATCGCCATTTTCAGGCACAGAGGCATACTAGCAGAGGTGCCAACTGCAGAGTGAAGCTAGCTGGTTCACACAATTCCATTCTGCAGCCAGTTCCAAGGAAAGTATCTGAGGACAAGAGCACAGCACTGCTCAATCGTTTTCATAGCTGCTGGATTTGAGACTCAGACTCCTGCCATAGTGGAGATTCACCTGTTTTACCTGGCCAACAGCGTAGTGTACAGACATTCTAAACCAGGGTGCCCAAAGCTTTCGTACATGGAGGCCACATAGCTTGATTGGTGTGGGCCCACGGGCTGCAAAATTCATGCTCCCTAATCATGGCAGCTAGGGACAGATCCAGATCCCTGCTGCCGGACGGATCCAGTTCCCCCTGCCCTGCCACAAGCTTCCTGTGCATCCCCAACCCCTTCCCTAACCCCCCTCCACCCTGTGCTGCTGGCTTTTGCAGCTCCCTGACCCCCTTGCCTAACCCCCCTCTCCTGTGCCACCAGCTTTCCCGAGTCCCCAACACCTTCCCTTACACCCCTGCTGACTTTCCCGAGTCTGATACCCCTGTCGAGTGCCACTGCTTTGCCCAAGTCCCCAGCCCCTTTTCTTGCTTACACCCCTGCCCTGCACTGCCACTTTCCCCGAGTCCCCAACACCTTCCCTAACCCCCCCCCCACCCTGCGCCACTGGCTTTTGCCACTCCCCAACCCCTTCCCTTACATCCCTGCCCTCACTGCTCTAGAGGCCCCGCCATGTGCTGGGGCTCCCATACTGAGCATGCTCAGAGCAGGAGATTTCAAAACTCCCAGCCTGGGCTGGGGCTGCTCCCTGCCACAGCAACCAGATTTTTTTTTATTGCCAGCACTGCAGGCTGTGGCTTACCTGGTTAAAATTTTTTCTTCAGGGGCCACAGAAAAGCCATTTGTAGGATGCATGCAGCCCAGAGGCTACACTTTGGGCAACCCTGTTCTAAAATAGTGTTCAGATTAGGGGCACAATTCTGGACACTCTCGGTGTATTCAATAGGAGTTCAGCATGGGGAAATTGTCTAGGATCAGGCTTTAAAGGTACAACAACTAATTTATAGCAAGGTTTTAAAATGACGACATGTGAGGCTGGCTACGTTTGCATGAAGCAACTTAAAATCAGATAACTGGCCAATATGGTATAATCCCCAGGGTAGAGATGAGAGAAGGAAAGGGGATGGAGAAATGTAGGCAGAAAGACAGAAGAATAAGAATGGGTGAGACACAACAGTGATAGTCCCTAGATTCCCACTCTGATCTCAGTACAGAGGTCACCAGAATTTGCATTTTGCTAGCCTGATGGACCACTAAGCAACAAATAAATTGATTCACCCTGAGTAATTAGTATGTCAAGTATGGTGTAAATCATAGGTGGTACAGTTTCAAAATGGCTTGCTGACACATCACTGCTGCAGCTGTGCAAACCTAATGGTATTAGGCTCTGACTCAGAGTGGTTTTCTTTACGCCCGGATATTTTGTCAGTGAGTATAATTCTGGCAATATCAACATTATAAATTAAATGAAGAGGTAACGACACAGGTTGAGGCAAAGTTTAACTGGGAAATTTCAAAAAGTGGACAAATTTTTCTTTGTATTGCCATGCTATCTTTCCAGCCACACAGTCCACAGCTTCCCAGGGAGGGAAAGCTATTCCTAACTGAGGCTCCTGTATCTCACTGACAGTTGGTCAGTTCTCCTCAGAGACTGACTGCACAGAGTGAGATTTCCATTGTCATTGTGTTCGGTGGCAGTAGTTATCGGTGTTAAACTGTGCTCATTTATTGATCTATGCCTGCAAAAAACATCCACAGGTATACACTCTTTTGTTTCTGGACAGGAATCTTGCAGGCTCTTCTGAAGGGGAGAATTATCTGAAACATTCTATATTAAGTATTGCCAGTATGGAATCAGATTATGCAACCTGTGTGCCATGAAGACATGAAGAAAACAATAAAAAAAATTAATGTTCTTTTCTCTAAAAATATTGCTCCCGAGTCAAGGAAGATTGTGGGCAATCAACAGAAGAGATGGAAGGCCAAGTCAGGCACTCTTCAGGGCTGAGTAATGAGGCAATATGAGCTTTGTTTCCTCTTCTTGTTTGATGCTACTTTTATTTACACAAGGAGAAAAGCAGAATGTCATCACACCCAACACTCTTTCTCAGATCCTGAGATTGTGCAACGCATTTCAGATGTGACAGACATTAAAATGAATTGGTTTCTATATTATGCTCCTGATCCTTCATTCAAACAGGGCCATTCCCAAAGCATTTTACAAAGGTTACTGAATGGAAAGTGTACAGTAGAACCTCGCTAACTCATTCAGTGATTAGGAGACAGCTGGATTTCCCTTGAGACAAAAGTGCTGTCCAGGTCGCCAAGTGCTGATGACAATATTTTACATTCCCATATTACATTCCATGCTGAAGGATTTTAAACCACTTCAACTAACTGTATCTGCACTCAGGAAAAATGAAATGCAGGTACTCTGAGTGGAAGTAGCACAGGCAACACAGTGCTACCTTCTATTCTGCATAAATACATGGGACAGAGAAACTGTGGCCACATCATCTTCATCAACAGTAACAGAGTATTTATGTGATTTATAACCTGAGTGGCAGCTCTGTGTAGCTTAAACACTTGCCTCTTTCACTAACAAATCTGATCTATAAAAAGCATTACCTCACCCATCTAGTCTCTCTCACACCCTAGGACCAAGAAGGCTATAACACAACTGCCAACAGGCAGTTGATGTCTGTCCGGAGCAGAAAGGATCTTGTGAACGATTTTCAGAGTATTAAACTTTTCCAAAAGACCAAAAAGGATACTAACGTCAAGTCTACACTGCAGAGTTAAGTCGATGTAAGGCAGCTTCCATTGTCCTACCAATATAAGTGTGCAAACTACAGTTTTCTCCCACTGATGTATCCTGCCCACCACACCAACCTAATAAATCCACCTTGGTGAGAGGCATCAGGCCTAGTTCAACATAGTTCGGCCGATGCAGTATCAGTACAGACGCTGCATTACCTGTATGGACAGAGGAGGCCAGAGATGTGACACTGAAATGAATTTCAAATTTCACTGCTGGTAGGACCCTGTTTTGAAATGGAGCCCCAGGGCAGACAGGGCATTTGAGTGTAAGTCCTTCAGTGCTGACTGCTGGAGTCTCACTGCCAGAGCTCACAGGAGGGGAGCCTAGGCATTGGCATAATTTGTGGGGAAGCAGGGACACACTGCCTCCCCCGAGTGGTGAGGCATGGGGGCATGTGCTTGTTTTGTTCAGCCTGAAGGGGGCAGGAGGGCTCTTTCCTTCCCATGCTTAGCTTCCCCCCACCAAGTTTCTGGCTCACTCAGCTCCTCCCCTGGCAGCTAAGCCCAGGTATGCAGCAGAAAGGGCAGGATGCAGTTGTTTTTCCTGCTGATTCAGAGTTGGGCTCTGGGTCACAGTTTCTGCAGAAGGACACCACCTCCTTTTTCCTGTAAAATGGTGAGTGCCCCAAAGAGCAGAGCTAGGAGGTCGGGGTGGGGGGAAGAGGATGGGGAAGAGGGACGGGGGAAGAGAGGGTATGGGGAGTGGGAGAAGGGAGATGGGGGGGAAGGAAGGAGGATGGGATGGGGAAGAGAAGGGAGACAGGAATGGGGGGAAGGAAGGAGGATGGGATGGGGAAGAGAAAGGGATAGGTAAATAGGGAGGGGCAGGAAGCATGTACCATCACCTTGGCGGCAGCAGCAGACCCAGCAGGAAGCCAACCACAGCAGCACAGAGAGGCACCAGTGCTGTGTCATCACTGCAGCAGCCAGTGCTGAATGGCTGCAGCTCCCCCATTAAGTCAGCCTGCCCCCTCGTAGCACAGGGCAGCTGAGGTACCACTCCAGGCAGATGATGGCCAGTAAGCCCAGGGAACTGGCTTTAGTTTGCTTACATGTGCATGCTGGTACTTTGTGCCCCCAAATATAGCAAACTACGCTGATGAGCTCAGGCTCTCAGTGTCAAGCAGCCAGATGGAGCTCTCAGCCCCTCTGCACTGCCCTTAATCCAGTGGATACACTCATGGTGAAGACAGGAGGGGGAAAGTGTGGATATGAAAAAACCACAGCAACTCCTGCAGTGGCCATAAGTTGACCTAACATAGATTGACTTATTTGTGTAATGGAGACAAGGCCTTAGAATGATTATCTTGCCTGAAAGAACAAAGGCATGCATCAGTCTTGCCAGGATTTGAACCTCAGCTTCCCAAGTCTAGATATTACAAGCGTGATGCTTTGGACACTAACCCATGTTCTCTGAGGGTATACAGGCACATTTGTAGTGATTTACAAGTAGTCTCCTGTACACGTATCCAGAGAGGTCTTGCTCAACACAGCAAATAACAGACAAGGATGAGGACAGAGAATGAGAAGGGAAAGTAAACTTTGAGGAAAGGCAACCAATTTACCATACACAACCACACAAAAGTGGAACACTTCCATTGTGGTTAGAAAGTATAAAAGTTTTGCCATTCATCTGATTTTTTTTTCCAAAAAGGAAATAACCAAAAAAAAAAAAAAAAGTTGCCCTGGGCCACAAACTATAGTAGTTTCAGTCCACAGTAAAATGTCACCAATAGTTGCAGCCTATTCCAAGGCTACTGAAAATAAAGAAGCCTTTAATACCTCAGGGTTGGGAGGTGGGTCCTGATTTAATAATAAATACAGTTTCAAGAGGATCTTTAAGATCAGAATTCCCATAGCAATGAGGCTACTGGGCTGCATGACACAGTATCCTTTTCACCCATTCATATTGCCTTTAAGATAGACAGGAGTAAATTCATGTCTGGATTAAGTCCCCTTTCTTCAGTAAGTAAATCAAGGGATAGATTTGACCTGATGTTTCTAAAAGTGACTGAGCAAATGCATTAATTTTCAGTAGGAATTCTGTAATAAAATAGCTAAATACCCAGAAAAGAGGAGGAATAAAGAGAGCATGTGGTTATGGAATCACAGATTCCACGGCTAAAACGCACAATTGTGATCATCTAGTTTAACTTTTTATAGAACTTTGGCCACAACACCTCTTCCAAAATAACTTTTACAGATTATTTCTGAGAAAAACATCCGATCTGGATGTTAAAATTGCCAGTGATAAAAAATCAGACATGACCGTTGGCAAATTGTTCCAGTAGTTAACTACTCTCACTGGAAAAAAGTGACTCCTCTTTTTTCAGTCTGAATTTCTCTAGCTTTTTTCACTTCCAGCCATTGGATCCTCAGGTTTGAAACAGTTTAACCCAAAGGCCATAGAAATGCTGCAGCACTGCCTGAGCAGGAGAGAACGGTTATGGGTCAAAAAAAATAAATAAATAAAAAGTCAGGCTATAAATGCACTTGCTAATTCGTTTCTAGTCTGTATGAAAATGTAAATTGGTTGCAAAAAATAAAAACAAACAGAAGCAGCCTAATTATTTATACAGGCATTTTAATCAAACAATGACTAGCACACAGCAACCTTCTACATCAATTAATAAAGCTGGCTCTGCAAAACAAAAGACTTGCACCATGTGCCCTAATTATAAAATCCAGCCTGGAGATGCTTCCCCCTCCCCCATACACCTGGCTTAATAAATACCCACTGCATTCCTGAGCTGAGGACACTCGTTAGCCCCACACTCTATTTACAAATTCATTATTGCACTGCATATTTACTAATGTCTCCGACAGTCGGAGTGGTCCTAATGCAGCACTCTGAAGCGAAACATCAGCTAATTGAATGCAGGGAGGGGAAGGAGGGGGATTCTGTCTTTTTCTCTCTCTACTGGAGGCAGCTGCTTCCACTTAAGCTCAGCACATTTCACTAGATGAGGATAAAACAGGAGCTATTAGATGTTTGCATTAGATTCCAGGGAGCCACCTCTATGTTTTGCACTAACAAAGCATGCTTTACAACATATTTTTTCGTGTCTTACACCTTGGGCTTCACTTGATCGAACATCATTCACGGACATTACATATGTGACCAAATCGGCTAATGATGAGCTGTCACCTTCGTGACAAATCAATGCACATGCCCTCTGAAAGCAGATACATTGAGAGAAGCCCCAGTGCCTTACACGCACACAAACACAATGCAGGGATTTTATGTCAGCCTCAGAAGGACTGGCGCAGAGTAGAGGATTCAGTAGTTTCTTGCTGCAGATAAACAATGAGCTAAACAACCTATTATGTGTTAAATACTATTTTCCCCTAACTCCGTGGTGCTGGGTTTTGTTGTTTTAGCAGCAAAAGGTGACACACACATTGTCACAGAGTACCACACAGAAGTTCTCCTGCAGGCAGCGCGGCTTAGGATAATCAGTCACTTGCTAATATACAGTGAAAAATGGGGGTTTCTTTATGATCCAGAAATATGCATTTTTTTTGCTGCAGGGGAATTGAGGGCACCCAGTGCTGTACTGGATCTCCTCTGTAGTCCAGCAGCAGACTCACAATGGACAAACAGTTCTTCGCAATGACAGGTCAATTTTCTTCCTAAAAGAAAAAGGGCGCACTGCTCCAAGCACCACCATCCCCACACATTCCACCAATCCACACAATTAGTTCCCAACCTTTTTGGTTTGAGGGCCACAGATATCATTTTTAGAATACTGAAAGGTCACCAGAATGTGCCAGCGGCTCCCCCCAAATCCCTGCCCCGCAACCAGACAGAAAGAGTTAGCGAAGAGGCTCTCCCGTCCCTTTGGCTGCGTCAGGGAAATCACACGTCCTATAGTCCTGTGCGCATCACCTTGGTCCCTAGACAGTGGCTACCGTCTACTGCCACAGGGATAGGAGATCAGTGCTCCCTTCCCTCTGACTGCAGCAGGGACCCACTCCACGGAGCACCTACCATGCTTCCTGCTCCAGCTGGGGGAGGGTAGCACTGATCTCTCACATCCCCTTTACCATAGCAAGATGCCTGACCTAGTCTTATAATTTCACAGCAACATGCTTTGATTTGGTCTTTAGGCTGGGGCTCCGGTCTGCAAGCAGCAGGAGGGAAGACAGACAGAAAGACAGACAAACACACAGAGTTTGAGAAGTCTGGGGAAGGACACCCAAGAGAAATTAATTTTGAAATCAAATTTGATAATAATAGGGTGGATGACTGGTGATTTGAAAGAAGAAAGTTCCAGGCAAAAGGAGGGCAGGGGAGAAGTCTGCTTCTATTTCTGATCCTGCCACAAGTCACTGTTTGAACTAGGTGGACAAGTTACAACTATGATTCAAGCTTGCCCTTCTGTAAAGGGGGCTAACAATGCTTGCTAGCAGAAAGCCCTTTGAGGTCTACAGATGAAAACAAATGAAGTAAAAATAAGGTGACAAATCCATTCACTCACACAAATGCAGACTTTTTTTTCTGTAACAGGGCCCAACCTCTTCAGGAGAACTCTTGCCCTCATGTGGACCCTTTAGCGGAATTGGACCATTAAATTAAAGCTACAGATTAATAAATCAAGGAGAAAAAGCAAAACAAAACACCTCTTGCTCATTTACTAAATCTTTTACAAGTGTGAGTCATCCTAGCTTAGTGGAGTTGCTGCAGGCTTTGGGAATCTCTATGGGAGTGGTTCTCAACCTTTTGTGAGTCACAACACACCTGGCAGTGTGTTGTGACCCTGCAGGAGACACTAACTCCCCAACCCCCGAGTTGAATCCAACCATATCCATGACACACTGACCGCCGTGTAACAACACTGTAATGTGTCCTGACACGGTGGTTGAGAAATGCTGCTCCATGTGAATGATTTTATGCCGACATCCGCAATGCATGATCTACAATCATATTCTCCCCTCACCCCAGATACCACAGCTAGAATGCAATGACAAGAGCGAACAAAAATACTTAGCTCTCAGGTTTCAAAAATAACCCTTATGTATTCTGGACGTTTAAAAGTATTTCATTTCTAAGCCAAATTTAGAGGTGAAAGGGAGCATGTTGTACCCTTCAGAATTTAAAAAAAAGTGGTTAAGAACTCTGTAAATTGAAGCTGTAAAGCTTCTTGGCTTACTCAAGTTTGCAACTGGGTCCCACTATAAACAGTAATAGGAATTACCTTTTAGTTCTCAGATATTGTTCAAAGTCATTTATACTGTGGTATGCAGGCCCACTGACAGTGGAATAAGGGGCACAACTGCCCAGGGGCCTTGTGATTTAAAAGGGCCCACATGGATGGAAGGACAAGTATGTGTCCTCCACTCCTCCACAACAACACTTCTTCCCCTGATATACTCCCTCCTCTCATGCTCTGTCCCTCTCCTGTGCCACGTGGTATTATGCACCATGCTGCTTCCTCGGCAATTGAGTCAGTGGTATCTGCTACTCTACTTCCTGGGTTCATCAGTAATCTCCCTGGAGCATCCAAGACATCCTGAGAAGCGGAGTTGCAGATACGCAGTCACCCAGGAACCTCCATGGCACATAATAAATAAGTAAAAACTTCTGGCAGAAGCCACTTGGATCTCAGCCACCCCTTTGGCCATTCTGCCCTGGGGTCTGGAATTGCTGTCAGTGGGCCTGGCTGTATGACAGAAAAAATGAATTTTTTTAATGCTGGTCTGATTTTCCTAGAGACAGTCCCTCAGTGCACAGTCCTTCACGTTTTCAGAACTGATGCTTAAATACAGACAAAGAAAATATTCAAAAACGTATTTGTCCATTTATGTTGCACAATAAACCGTGCTTCAAAGAGAAATCATTTAGTACACTCAGTATCTGTAATTAGAAATTACCAGCGTGAATCAGGTTTTAAGTTTTGATTGACTGTCAGTATGTCAATGTCCTAAATGTGAGACACCCCAGATTCAACAATACACTTTTCATCAGTGGCTTTAAAACAAAACAAAACAAAAACAAAAACAAAAAGCCAAACCAAACAACCAACCAAAAGAATATTGGAAAATGGCTATAGGAGAGAAAACATCGGCTTCTTCCTATCTCTTGACACTGGAATTCAAAGAGCTAATAGAAAACAATAAAAGCCAATGAGTTGCTTACTTCTAACATCAAAAGATGGGTGTGTGATGCAAATTTCTGTTGTGCACACAGCTGCCTCCTGACTGTGTTTCTTCTTGACACTGATGTTCCAGAGAAGAAATCTGCTTCAGCATTATTAAATAATAAATAGTATATAATAAATATTTTTAAAAGGCTAGCAGGTTCGTTGTGCCACTCATCACAGTCCACACTAGACCACACATCATAGATACCTTCATCTGAGTGGTTACATCTCATGCTCTTCTGCTTCAAAAGAGCACAAAAGCACCACTGAAGCTAAAGGAGAGTCTCCATTTGCTATAGAAATATTAGGCCTATGCCGTTCCTTACTGCACACAGTGAAGCAAGTCTGATCACAGTCCCATTCAATTTCCCCTCCTCTTCTTTAGCTTACGAAAGTTCTTAGTAATAGCATACATTAGGAATACCAATAAAAAATCTCCAATAAGTATAGTTTTGATGTGTACTTCTTTGGCTATTTGGGAGGATATCAGATATTTACAAATGAAATCTACCTCTGAACAGTAGACCGACCATAAATGGGTGTGTTATACACCGTGAAATAACACAGAGAATAGATGCATTCCATCACCAAATGTCCCTGAGGACCTTTCCTGCTAAATGCTTCAATTTCAGATGTACATGTTTAAATTCTCCTTCTGGATTACACTGCACATTTCACAGGTAAGAGAGACTTACTGTTAACCTGAAAAGTGATTCAGATGAGAGAGCTGCTACAAACACGGTTGCTTTTTCAGTTACCAGCATGATTTCTCTTCTTTGTGATTTAGAGATACTTAAAAACAAGTAGGTTAATGAAGCAACAATACACTGACTGTGGAGTGCTGATTAACACAAACTTCAGGAGCGTCATGAGGCTATTCAGCACTAAAACGACATCCAAAAGGTTTGATTGGGATATAAAATTGGCCTTAAAAAAGTAACAATCATGTTTATTTATTTGTTTAATATTGCAAGTAAAATAATTCCTGGAAACAACTGTCACCATTCAGGATACTTTAAAACATGCATATTAATCATAATGTTTTATTTTGTATTGCTTTTTACTTATTTATGTTAGATTTTTGGCATTTTCCCACCCCCTCCCTCCTCCAAAAAGCGGCAGTTTACTTAAGGAGAGGCTTGGTCTAATGATTTGATCACATGATTGAAGTATTAAGATTTTCAGAGTTCTACGCCTGCTTCTGAAACTTCACTAATCTGCCCCCGTTTCCTTTTCTGTAAAGAAGAGATAATAAGCACCTAACCCCACAATGCACATCATTCAACTTTCTAAGAAAATATGGCATGCCAAGTAATACAGAAACTGAGGAAGCCACTGGAGGTTAATAGGGGCATCAGAGGAAGATGTCTTACGTCACCCATCATCTTTTTTATTGGTAAAGAGAAAGACAACAGAACACACAAGGCAGAGGACTTTGACTTTGCAGATGATATCAGCCACCTTTCCCACACCCACAGAGACATTCAACTCAAAACAAACAATCTGCAGGCTTATACACAAATAGTAAGGCAGAAAAATCAACACAGAGAACACTAAAACTACAACAATCAACACATAACAAACAACAGCAACACCACGTTCTGGGGCTGACATAAACGAGGTCTGATATTTCACACATCTTGGCAGCACTTTAAGTACAACAGGTGGAACAGATGAAGACATTAATGCCAGAATACTGAAAGCCAGAAGTATCTTTGTAACTCTAAAGCCATTTCAGAGAAACAGAAAATTTGCCCTTCAGACTTTGAATATCTGACACCATTGTAAAATTGGTCATAGCATATAGCACTGCAATTTGGCGACTGAAGACCTTGTTACCTAAACTCTGTTTTCAGACAAAATGCTCAGAATCAGATGGACTGAGAAACAAGCAAATGAAAAATTCTGGAAGAGGACAAAATAGAAACTGATAGGCCAGGCAATTATGGAACAAAAGAAACAGGCATTGGACTGGGATCCCCAGGTCAAGAAGTGACACAGCAAACCAAGGACAACATGGAAATTCACAGCAGAAGTAAATTGAAAGCTATAAAAATGATATTCATTGAAACTTAAGATTGCAAAAGAAGCCCAGCAAAGATGGAAGGCAGCAGTGAAGTCCCTATATGCCATACAAATTAAAGAGGCATAAGAGAGAAATGAGATAGAGAAAACCCCAGAGGAGCTGTGAGCATTAATCATGGCAATGTTGGTAAAGTGCTTTGAACATGAAAATATAAAGGGTTCAGCATTAATATAAATTCATTTTATGTTAGAAAACACAACAAAGAACCATTTATTATTCAACAGAAAACAATTAAGCAGATAATGGGGCTGTACACCTGATAGAAAAAAATGCTAGTAAGAAATGGATGTGTGTGTGTGGCCTTCACCAGCACTGATCTCCCACATCTCTGCACATCAACCCATTTGTTTCTCAGAATGTCTGCTGAGACCTGCAGCACCATCCAGCCTAGCACAGGACTTCAGGAGCACCTTGTCTGAAATATTAAACTGGCATTTTGTCTGTGATTGTGATGGATTCACAACTTGAAAAGACTCTGAACTACATCAGCAATGATCCAGCCCAAAGAAACCAAGAGTGCTCTAAACTAATTTCTTTGAGAGAGAGACTACAAAATTTAGACACTGTTGATTTCTACAGTCTCATCTGAGGATCTGAATGAAACATCATACAAAATCTACTGTCTAAAGAGGAAGACATTTCTACTTCTGTTTGCATTCTGTTCTCAAATCCTGGGTACATAGATTATCTAGTGTTCTAGTGATTTTGCATTGTCTTTTGCAGGATATGCAGGAAAAAAGTGAGAGATTGTGAGGGGTTCACAGAGAGGAAGCATAGATCACAGCAGCACACTCTTTATCAAATTTTCCCATCATTTCATGTCTTCCCCCCCATCTTCTCTTTGCTTGTCAGGAAGCTACTTGGAACAGCTGCAACAACAGAACTCTCCACAATGAAGATAAATAAATCTTATCTGTACAAGAGACAGAACTTTCTCAGGGTTTGGTCCAAGACTGTGGAATGAACTCCCCCAGGAAATAAGGGCAAACCTCAGCACCTTCCACTCCAAGGGCAAGACATATTTCTTTGACCATGCCTCTGTGACACTGGCAGACCAGATGCAAGCTCATACCCAGACGCCAAATGTTCGCAGAATAGTGCACAGCTGGAAACTAGTCTAGCTATACCTGTGGATTTGTATTATTAAAATAGATATTAGATTTATAAAAAAGGAATTCAATGATGATAAAATTCTTGTAGGACGTTTCACGTATTCACTGAACTTACAAAATCTGTATTCCACATTAAACAGCTATATTAAGTGTTTGCAGTGCACTCCTCTGTAACTGTGCAACTCACCATACAGGAAAGAAGCATTAATTAACATAAAGGCTGACTTCCTACAGAAAGCATTAGGTCCTGCACACAAGAAGGTCCATTAAAACCAAATGAGGCATTGTCAAATAACAAAGAACAGAGATTTTGTTAACTGCTTCTTGACACATACCAGCGAAGAGACCTGCATAAAAATTCATCTCATTAAACTCTTGAGAGATGGAAATAAAAGTCCCTGATGAGAAGAAACTGGATCTCTATGCTGCTTGGATTTTGGAAGGGCAAGATTTCTTTCAGCATAAGCAATCTATCCACAGTTGCTTGTCCTGGGTTAGCCCTGAAGGACTTCTAGAGAACGTGATCATTAGAGAAGCTTCTATCACCCTTTGTAACATAGGAATATAACTCATTTGTGTGTCTACTTTAATCTTGTTGATAACTCTTATCTTTTTTTAAGTTAATAAACCTTTAGTTAGTTTCTTAGAAGATTGGCTATAAGTGTTATCTTTGGTATAAGATCTAGGATCCAATAGACACAGGACACTGGTCCTTTGGGACTGGAAATAACCTGAATATTATTGTGATTTCTGGTGTAAGGAACCATCTATCTCAAAGGCAAGCTGTTTTCAGTGGCAAGATAGACTGAAATATGCAAAGGGACTACCTGGGACTCCACATGAAGGCTGTTACAGTGCTTGAGGAACTCACACTTGATACATGGTTGGTGAGATCTAAGTACAGAGCTCACAACCAGTTTGAGTCTGATCCCATTTCTTAAAAGTCTGCACTGAGCTAGGCATTCATGCTCCTGTGCCTCCCCAGACAGCATGACAGCCTTCTCTAACATAAGCACCACTCAAAAGGTAACACTTACTATACCCATTTCGCTCCCTGGATAGAGGATGAGAGAATAAAACACATGACAGGTACTAGTGAGATCTCATCTGGAATACTGGGTACAGTTCTTGTCTTCCATGTTTAAGAAATATGAATTCAAACTGGAACAGGTACAGAGAAAAGCTACAAGAATGATCCATGGAATGGAAAACATGCCTTATGGGAGAAGACAGAGCTTGACTCGTTTAGCCTAAACAAATAAAAGCTTAGGGGAGATGTACCTGCTTTCTACAAATACATCAAAGGGATAAATACGAGGGATGGAAAAGAGTTATTTAGGTTAAACAGCAATGCTGAGGCAGCAGCAAATGGATATAAACTAGAACAGGCTTAAAGGAGGAGCAATGGGGAGCAAAAAACTAACATCAAGATTGAACTTGGTAAGTTATGAAGTGGACCATATGATGAGACTACTTATAATATGGTATACAATCAGTCAGCAATTACCAGCAGCAAAATATCCCCAATGGCCAGTGGCAGGGACTAGACAGAGAGAGCTCTGAGTCACTACAGAATATTCTTTCCAGGGAGACCAGACAATGGGTCTTGCAGACATGCTCATGATCTAACCAATCACTATATCTGGTATCTGGAAGGACTCTTCTCTCACGTCAGATTGGCAGATACCTGGGAGGGTTTTGCCTTCCTCTGTTGCATGGGTCACTTGCAGATTTAAACTAGTGTAAATGATGGATTCTCTGTAACTAATCATTATTTCAGGACCTCAGTAAAACTGAGCCAGAGGTTCTGGGTCTATTACAGGCTTGGGGTGGGCAAGGTTCTGTGGCCAGCAATGTGCAGAAGGTTAGACTAAATGATTACGATGGTCTCTTTAGGCTTTAAAGTCTATGAGTCAGATACATGCTCACATTGCTTAGAGCAGTACTGAGAGGTACTTAGATACTATGCTGATTAGTGTGATTTAAGAATCTATATAGGACAGAAATACAGCAGGCAAGGTGCATCTTTTTATTCAGTGTTTTCAATCTTTTAGATGCTAGGGACCAGCCTGCTGCCTTCCTATGCTGTGTGTAAACTGTGCCAGGGAGATCTTAGGAACTGGCACCAGTCCATGGACTGGTCAATGAGAAACAATGCTCTTATTGACTCAATATAGGACACTGAATATCAGATATCAAGCATGGTGTTGATGCTTGCCTTACTATTGCTACAAATGTGGGGGTGAAGGGTTTTTTGGGTTTTTTTGGCAGGTTCAGCAGCTGACTGATGAAGCCATGGAGAACAAAGTCCTCTCCTCACCCCCAAGAATGTTAATGGAAAGCAAAAGAAGCATATTCTTCTGTGGGCCATCCTGCACTTGGTTGTGAACATAGGGGTTTGCTTGGTCATTCTGGCTGTCAGATTGGTGCCTTTGGCCACTGCTGATTTCACCAAAAATAATTTTGGAAGTTAAATAGAATGAGGAAGGTATTGGGCACACTGAGTTCATTACTGGGAAGTGCAGGCTAGTTAAGAAACAATAAAGAGAAAGGCTACATAAACAATTTGGCTCTTATCCCTGACTACCCCTCACTCTGGAAATGTCCCATTCTGGGTTTTGTTTTGGTCTCATTACTAGTCAGTAAACAAGCACATAAGGATGCAGGGACCACTGAGTGAAGGAGAGATCCACATGTCCTTTGCCATGTAAGCTATTCCACTTTGTCATTCTTCATTCTTCAATCCACCAAATTTACAACAGCAACAAATCTTTGCCCTTCCCCCATCTTTTAATGGGTATGTAGTGGAGATTGCAGGAGGAGTGGGGAAAGCCACATATAAATATAAACAAAAGGTAAACGTGCAGGAGGAGATTTATAAAAGCAAATACTTTACTAGCTCTTGTTCTATTATTATTATTATCACAAACAATAAATCAGCTCTATCTTATTATCAAAGGCACCAGCTCATTTATAGTGACTAACCAGGGCAAATAGGGACAACAGTTTAAATGAAGCAAGGATGCCTGCAACTCAAACGAAATTCTCGGCAAGAACACAAAGAATGCAGCTGTAGCAGAAGGAGTAAACTATGATCATAATGACAGAGTCAGCTGCTTTATCATGGCTTCCACACAGAATCTAATGAAACATGCTCCTGAGGGTAGCTGACATCAAGGTCTCTGTTCCCAGCATTCACTTTCACTGCAACTCCTTGCATCTCACTAGCGGCTTGCATACAGCGCTCTTTCTTACAATCCCACCTCTTTCCTAAGCTATGAATCAGATTTTCACCAGCCATACAGAAAGAAAAAAAAATCAATAATGAACCAACTTATCAGGGTTCACAGACAACTGCGAACTGCAGGCATGTGGAGGATAAATGGGCCACAGGTCAAGGTCATACCACACATGTCAATAAGTAAGTCGTGCCTGCATTTTGCTATCTATTGTATTATAGGGAAAACTGAGTGTTTTGTTAAAAGCAGTGGATAACACTTAGAAGGCTGGAAGGGAGGCTTGAAACAAACAGCCTCTCTTATTCCTTATATAATGCTACATATTTAGGGGATGTGCTGGGAAAGGTTATCTTAAAAGTTTGCTTCTGAATGCATGCTGACAGACATGAAAAATAAACCACTGATGGATGGCAAGTTGTAATGCGCTTGGGATATCACATCCCAATTCCTGACCAGAGCAGTCAGAAAAGAGGCTCCCACCAGACTCCGTTCTAGATTTTATGCCCAATATTGTGCATACTAATCAGTGTTATGTGCATATATGTGGTCAATAAGGCTTGTCATTCTGGCCTGCCTTGAAGGCCATAAAAAGCTGCAATATCCTTGGACACAACCAGAGCTGTTTCTACAGCAGGGCCAAAGGGGCTTTGCCCCATATGCGCTGGAGCAGCTCAATGGAGCTGCTCTATTAAAGGGCGGTTTTCCCAGTGCCAGCTCCAAGCACCGCTAATTGCAAGGGATGCACGTTCCAGTCAGCGACAAAACAGAGCATTACAGCTCTGGACACAACTACAGTGTATTATCATTTCCAGTTCCTGGGGAGGAAGCATGGTCTCGCATTTTTATACTACATCCAATAACATGGTCTCTGCATGCCTGGTTTTGTGACCAAGATACAGGGCAAGGAATCAAGGGAAACTCACTTGTAATTACGGCTCTTGTCACTGGTTTTCTGTGTGATTCTGGGACAGCTAGTCAGGTAATTTTCTACTTAGCTTCTATCTGCACACACACAGCTGTGAACCACCCATTTTAGGTGAAAAATTTGCAGCAATTCCTTCAGCTCTGCAGATCCAAATTTTAACTCTTGTGTTCCCACGGTCTCTAGACTTTTAAAAAATGAGAGTTTACACATACCGTTTGGTAGATGTATGTGAGGACACAGTTAAGGTTGAAAATGCACCTTTCACCCTCTCTTCATCTTTGTTTCCCAATCTATTAAATGGGTAATACTTCCCTGCCCTACAGGGGTGCGGAGAAGACAAATTCATTACTGTCAGTAAAGCAATGTTAAATAGAAATTCAGAAGTCAGCCTTGTTAACCATAGAGCCACTGAGAGGGAGTAAACCTTAACAGACTGTCCACAATTGTGGAGAAAAACATAGTTAGGGGATTGGTGAGAGAGAAAACAATCTTGAATAGCAGGTTCACAGCCTTGCCAAGCCACACTGCCAGGTGAGAAATGAGCCCTTGCTATGCAGGTTGGACGCAGTAGCATCCAAGGCTTGTACACATACATTCACAGTATGGCTGATATAAGGGAGACGGACAGAAATCAGATGGACCCACTATGCTGCGTAAATATGTGCTTCCTCCAGTGAGGTTTTCTCAAGTGCAAGTTATAGCTGTTTACATATTGTAAATGGCAGAGGCAGGTACTTGCAATACAAATGTAAAATACCATAGGACGCCAGTGCTAAAACACTAAGTACTCTGACTGCCTGACTTACACACCTATAGGTCCTGATGACAGCTAGGAGACTTGCCATCTTATCAGGAGGTTCAACAAAGTCATTGGTATTATCCTTAGTGGATTTTTCATGGTCAGCATCATACAATTTCACCCATACAAATGACAAATCACATTTTAACGCCATTTCTAAGTACATGCTTTCCTTCCTCCCCACAGACGATTTCTGACCCCTCAGGAACTTTTGTTGAGAAGTAGAATGCATTTAGTTCCTCAACAAAGCTTCATGAAAGAGCACATTTAATCAGCACAGCCTTGATTTATATGTCTGCTTCTTACAGGGCCCAATTTCCAATGCTGAAATTCTGATTTGCCATTACAACCTTTAGACCTACGGCCAAAGAATGTCATTTTTAATGCCAGTCGTTTGGCAAACCACAAAGAGAGCTCACAAATCCAATAAAGGAAGTAAAAAACCCCACAACAACCCAGGCCTGCTGCATAGCAATGGGAAAAAACACATAGTAAATCACCCATTTGACCACTGAGCAAGTGCCAGCATTCACTGGGAACCTGGCTAGAACCGACACTTTTTCAAATTATTCACAAAGCACTGCTTCAATTTGCTTTGTAACTGAACAGAGCTTTGACGTCAGCACTCTCTGGCAAAATATACACTGAGAAGATCTGAGTACCTGGAGTGTGCAGCTGCACAGATATCTGGAGAGGTTTAAATTCGAACTTTGACTGGGAGACCCATTGTCACTGGCTGAATTATATGAATTAGCTAGTAAGAGAACAAGCTCTGGATTTATTTAAAAATAAAAAGCAAGGATGCTGCACCATGATATTTCCTGAGAATTGTGTACATCCTATTATTTTTGTTACTTCATCTTGCCTGACCCTTGCTGTTTTGTTTGTTTACCTGTTACATCTTGTCCTTTATACAGCAAGCTCTTTGGAGCAGGGACAGCCATTTAACGCATGTTTATACAGCACCTAGCATAACTGGGTTCAACTTGGGTGCTGCTACAATTTAAATGTTGAAAAGCATTAATTTAGAATGGTCATTGTACAATGATGCAAACATTATTTGAGACAGGTGCTTCTGAGCCCACTTGGAGTCACCTCCTTCTCATTAGGAACAGCACAAGAGAAGGAAAGCATGGAGAGAGATGCTCCAAAGTGTCAAACACTGCTACAGTGATCAGCTCTTTGGAACTGTGTAGAGTAATAATAGCTTCATCTTCATAATTTATGTTAAAATTTTATGATGTACCAGCAAATGCATTGCAGTTTGACTTAAAAACAAATCAACCAACCAACCAATCAACCAACCACTGACCAGTTAGAAACATCCTGGTTCTCAAGGTGCTACATGCCATGGCCCCTCAGAAGTTCAGAGTTACAACTGGGTCAGAACTCAAGACTACCCCACTCCATAAATATGACTGAGCTAAAGGAGTCTCTCCCTTGGTGGTAACATTTCTGAGACACACAACTGAGCAGTTCCAATTCCATCTGCTGGGAGGCAGTGATGACATACCTGCAAGTTAGCTCATTGTATAACTCTATCCATACATCATATTTGAATAATATGAGGTCATTTCTGCCTCTATTACTAGATATTTGTTGAGATGTAGGAAGACAGCATCCACTTTTCTGCAAATAAAGTGCTGGGGGGGGGAATTAGACTAATAGTCTGCTCTAATTATTAGAGAACTGATTTATTTTTTAAAAAGTTCACAACAGTCTTCTGAGCAGGATCTGTATTTTATTCTCTTGAATGTGAAAAGTACAAGATATTTTTAAGTCCTACCCCATGCTTTTGCAATTTATTTCTCTCTTCTGCCCTCACACTTGAAAGAGCTCTCTTTTATTTCATCCCAATTATAATTACCTACATGTAGGAGGTGTGAGGAGGAGATAGCAGGAGGAGGAGAAGCCAAATTAGCCATACTATACACACACACGTGCACACACACACCAAATCTAAATCAGAGCTGTCTTTATTCTTTAATAACCAAAACAGTTTTAATTCTACAGCACTTTCTACCTTCACTCGTAAACATGCCTTACAAATGTTGAGCAAGTCTGTTAAGAATTATTTTCCTCATTCTACACTAAGGTGAACTGAGACATCAAGGGATTTAGTGATCTGAGCAAGGTTACCCACTGAGAATGTGGTACAGCCACGGTAACTTAATCCTCTGCCTTGACTAAAGTTCAGTCCTCTCTTGAGTGCAGGGTTTGAACTAGAAGACCTCTCAATGACCCTTCCAGTGATATAACTCTATGACCTCAACCTTTCCTTTCCTTCTTCAAAAAAGGAATTCTGTTTTTCATACACTGTACTGTAATTTCAGATTGTGCTTGAATATTTTTTTTCCAACTCCCTTACGGCTTATCACCTGAAGGTAGATGTGGCAGGAAGAGCTGTTAAAAATAAGCTGAAAAGCCAACATAGAGGAACAAGAGAGGACCATATGATTCTGTGCCTGGGCAGCAAAGTGGTGTTGCATCAATGGCCTCTACTATTTACATTTGTTATGCTCCTCTTCCATCTTTAATGTGATGAGACAGGTGCACATGGCATGCTGCATCTGACTGCTGTGAAAACGGTCTTGGAGAACCCCTACTGTAGGGCTCATTCAATCACACTGGAGTTCTACCACATGCAAATAGTCTTCAGTGTAGGTGGAGAAAGAAGCCATGCACAAAAATGAAATTTGTAGATTTCTCTGAAAGTTTAGGCTTACAGTCACCAGTGTTCCACAAAATTTGCACAAAGACTCCAGTTCTAGTTCTCCACTTCCATCTTTGGCCAAAGGCCCCACAGCATACTTCTATTTGAATATTTTGAGGTAGGTGAGAAGCACTCAGCATAATTCTTCCCTCTTTTTACCCTGACCTTCCCAAATGGATATATATTTACTGTGCAGCAAGCCAAAAAACATAATAATGTGCAGAGAAAATACAAACCAGTCACAGGACTGACTTACGTTTTGAACTGAAATTTCCCTCAGCAACTGATGTGAACATTTTACAGAATTCTACCATAGTGTGAGGTTCATCCCTCCCTCCTCACAGCTCCTACTTGTCTCATGGTGTGAGATTGAAGTAGACAAGTGTGAAAGAATCATAGAGGACTCAACATCATTAGGCTCATTTTGAAAGCATAGGAGTTGACAGGTCTGAGGAAGCAACTTCCTGTTTCCCCTGGGGCTCAGATTTGGGGGGAAGGCGGTTGGGGAAAGGAAGAAAAATCTTTCAGAAAATAAAACCAGGGGCAGGCTTTTTTTTTTCCTCTGGCATCTTGGGGCAGTTGTAAGGACAGCAGGCAGCAGAATTTACAAAGGATTAAATAACTACTAAACCCTCAAGTTAAACATAAAGCCGAACTACAAAAACGCAATGAAAGTTCATCCTATCAGAACTAATGTTCAGGGTGAAATATGAACACATTCACACTTGAAAGTTGTGAAAAGGTCAAAACTATCCTATTTAAAATATATAGTCCTTAAATGACATCTGATTTCAAGGCAGAATCTATCCTGCAGTTATGCAAGAGAAAACAGTTGAGTAGGTGTCATAACACAAACATCCATTTATTTCCTTCCAAATAAGATCAACATCCTCTTTCCACAAAATGTTTCCTACAAAGTGTTCAGGTTCAACCTGCAGATAGCAGAACAGGTCACACAATCAAACAGTACCAGAACACATAAAAAATGTTTCTTTTGTAAAATTTGCTCAGTTGCATACCTCAGGGCTCTTGTATTTAATTCCACTCTCCAATATTTGTACCACAGAAAGAAAATCCCTAACTCAAGCTAACACAAATCCCATCCTAAGATGAAAGCCTAACAAATGGATCTTGTACCATACCCAAAGATCAACAAACTCGATCTGGCAGACAACTATGAAGTCAACGGCACTCCAATAAGAACACCCTGCTCCTAACAGTCAGGTGATTAAACCTAGGGACTGTAAACTTGAGCACTCTTGCTAATCTTCCTCATCTGCTACAGTGACTCTGAGAGGGAAGGGTAATATCTAAGGCTATGTCTATGCTGATGGCGACAAATTTGCTGCTGTCAGATTGATTTATCTTGCTGAGCTGGATGACAGTAGACACTCTCAATCGATCCAGAAGCTGATCTAGTAAACCACCTTCTCAGGTGGTGTAGCGCTGTGTTGATGGGAACATGTTTTCTTTTGGCGCAGCACACTGTACACGGTGTGTAGAAGGAAAGTTATGCAAGCTACACTGCCAACAAATTTACTGGCAGTGTTGACTGAGCATAAGCATCAGGATGCAAACAGCAGCTCAAAGTCAACACCTTAAATTGCATCCAGAAAGTTAAGCTATTGAAGAACATGTCTAATTTTTGTTCCCTGTAGCTGACACAATCAAACAAACAGGCAGCTACACTCTTTACTAGCTGTAGCTTTGAATGGGTCATCCATTGTTGCACTATGTAAAACATATTGCAATAATCCAATCTCAATTCACACAGACTCGGAATGGAGCAGCAAGGGCAGATCCAAAAGGAAAGAATAGCAGTGACTAATCAGACAAAAGTAGCATTTGGGGCCACCAGTGCCAGCCAGTGACACAAGGACAAAAGGGGACCCAGAAGCCCCCCAAAACTGTGAATCTTTTGGACACAAGCACAGACAGTAGTTTTGGTGATCAGTTAGAACAATTCTAGCATTCTAAGGATCAGCTCATCATCTTAATCTCAGTGTCATGACCAAACCCCCAAAAGGGTGAACACATTCCGCTTCCTTGTCTTCCTTCACTTCTGATCCTAACTGGTGGTATTGTGCTATAGCATTTTGTTAAACAGCTTGTGCACTCTGCCGTGTTTTGGAGGACTGGGCTCTGAGGGTCTGGAATGCCCCTTTGTAGAGTTTGCATCTCTGCCCCATCCAGCATTACAGTTCTTCAGAACAGAAAGCTCTATATAAATATAAGGTCATCAGCATTATTCATGGTGTTGCCATTATAACAACAAATCCAAGATAATGACATTGAGTAAAGACAGTTACAAATGCTGTTCAGTTCAGTACTACACAGTCTTAGCACTTCTCCTTATTTTACTGGAAGTCTCAAGGTATTTGTTGTTTGTCTGAAAGTCTCAATTCCCAGACCTGTGTGAATAAGTAAGAAATATTTTCATTTAAAAACAGAAATAGTAAGTTTCTAAACATCATGGCTGCACAGACAATCTTTAAAATGAGACACCAAGTGCACCTTAAATAAAAAAGCAACCAACTTCTATTAATTCTGTAAAAATCTCATGAGTTTGGAAATCTGACTCATGATTTTTGAAAGTGTGTCAATATTGGTTACACTAGGAAAATATACAAAATTTCAGTTTGTAGCCCAGTATCAGATTTCTGGATAATATAAGGGACAGATAGTCCAGACCAGTACACCTGAGAAATTCAGTAGTGTGAAAGGCAGAAGGGGAAGGACAAAAGAGTTTCCAGATAGCATGTCTAGTAGCTTCAGCAGCTAGAAATTCCTCGATGCTAACACTGGGTCAGAGTGGCACAATATGTGAGGTCTTTTGCAAGTCACTTCAGCCTAATTTTTTCAGAAGTGATAAGTGATTCTGGATGCCTCAACGAACAATGAGTCCTGGGGCACTTAAAGACTAACAAATTTATTTATTGCATGAGCTTTCGTGGGAGAAAAATCCCACTTCGTCAAATGCTTAGGGTGCCCAGTTTTTAAATAGCCAACATGATTGTTACAGAACACACATTCAGCAGTTTATGACATCCAGTCTCTCCTGTCTCGGGCTGGACACCCAGACACCAAGAATCACTACTTTGGAAAATCTGGAACTGTACTTTTCACTGTCATGGGTTCCCATCTGGAAAACAAGGATGTTTCCTTAAGTGCTATTCTGTAGTGCAGGGGGGTGTTATGAAATGACTGGTTAGTTAATGTTTGCTAAGTCCTTTGAAGTGGAAAAGTGCAGTATATAAAACCAACCAAGCTGTTCAGAAATCTGTCAATCATTGGCTCCAGCTGCAGCCCAATATCATTTTAAGACATTCTAAATATCAAGGTAAAATCCTGACAGGAAATAACTCTGCCATTAGGGTGCTTGCCAGAAAACTCAACTGTTAATAGATCTGCATAGCAGAGGAAGCTGCTGCAGAAATTGTTTCATGTGTCTCTGCATGTCAAGCTCCCTCTCTTTTTCCTTTTATCTTCATATTTAGATAACTCTTGTTAAAAGCAAGGTGGTCGTTTTGGCAAAATTACCATAATGTCTCTTGATGGACTTTTAAGTTAAGTTATCTCCTGTTTGTTATATAGTACATTGAATCATGTGTTTTGCCAAGAAATGAAACATTGTTTATTCTTGTATTAGGAAGACAAAGTGTTTCCCACTTAAAGATTTAGTCTCTCTTTAAATGTGCAATGTAGCAGAAGCTGAGCGGCACAAGTGAAAGAAAGGGACTCCTAACTGCAACTGAATTTCAATTTCATTGATTAGTAGTATCACCAGTGTAAGAGATTTAATGCCCAGGCTAGTGTAAATTGGATTCAAATTGCTATCTCTGTGTAAAAAGGGGTCACTCATAAAGGATTAAATGGAGGCCAAGGTTGCACAATGAGCCCACTGGCTCATTCACAATCAGCTTTGTGTACTCATTAGAAAAGGGAGCTAATCACCCCAGTTTGCGCTGGTTTCAGATCTGCAAACAAAAAAGACTCTGACCTCCCACTGAGAGTCAAAGACAAAATATCCCTTTTTCTCCCACTTACTACCACCACAGATTTTGTGTCCCCAAAAATTTAATGATCTGACTGAACTGCAATAAAAATTAGCTGCTGCAAGAAATGGGAGTTCAGCTACCCACGATTTCACAACTTCATGCAGTTTAATAAAGAGAAGGAAGGGGAGGGGAGAGAAAGGGGCCAGGAAAATTAAACATTTGTCCAGGAAGGTGTCTGAACAGTGACCTAGTTTTGTCACAGCCAGTGGCTTGTTTGTAAATGTACTATAAGCATGTATAACACAACAATCATATAGAATTCCAAAGCCATCTCTCTGGTAATCAAAGAGACCTTCTCCATTTTAAAAGGCAAGTATAAATGTATTTATACACTTGCTGGTGCACCACACAAAATCAAAGGAGTTCATTAGAAGTCACATACAGCAGAAAAGACATAGGTTTGGATGCTCCCCTCTGCTTTTTGCTGATGGAAGAGACAGAAAAGTGGCAGAAGAAGGTGGTGGTGAGGCACAGAGAGGGAGGGCAGTGGCGATGCTGTAGGTTCCCTTCTTGCCCTGAGACCACAAGAGCTATTTTGCAGCACGCTGCCATAGTTGGTGCTCTGCAGGGTTGAAGGAGGTTTTCTTCAGACAGAATGTGGAACCAGGTGAGCAGTCCAGTACACAGCACATTCTTCTTCTAACCTGGAGTCTTATGGCAGTTAAAGACTAACAATAAATATCTATAAATATTGATTAGTCTTTAAGTGCCACAGGTCACCTTGTTTGTTTTACTGAACTAAACTAACACGGCCATTCCTTTGGATCTTCTTCTAACCTGTCGGGCTGTGGGTGGAAACCTATCCAGGAGTTAAATGTCATCTCACGAATCTTGGGCTAATGTGGATCTAGGTACACTGACATCCCCATGTCTATTGATCATTAATTATAGTCTTACTCTTTTCATTTTGGGGTTGTAAGTGCTACACAAACATTTATCCTGTATCCACCACTGGAAGGCAGCCACCTCTAGCACAGAAGATGGCAGCTATTCAACAGAACACAGCACCTGCGTAGAAATTTCCACAGGGGTAGCTGTGTTAGTCTGTGTACAGCGAAAACAACAATGCATCTGACAAAGTGGGTTGGAGACCATGAAAGCTTATGCCCAAAGAAATCTATTCATCTATAAGGTGCCACAGGACTCTTGTTGTAGTAACTGCATAGCAAATTTAAGGCACAAGGGGAGTTTCCCACCATGTATCTGGATTTCTCAAACCAATTCTACAGGTCATATCCTAATCCAGCATACTAGCACACCCCACCTCTACCAAGGCATAATCCTGTTAAGACACCCCCCTCCCTTACCCTTTCCCAATCCATAGGGCTCCGGGGAAAAACAAGGCCTCAGATCTTACACTTACCCCCATCTGCAATCTTGTAATACCCCTGTGGCATCACTCACGTGAACCAAGCTATCAGGATCGCATTTATGTATTGTCAGTGTGATATTTTCTCTTCTTGGAAAAAAGTCAACTCCTTTGCCCCTTCCTTCATCCCCCCGCCCCTCTTCACCAGTTTTGTTTCTCTCCATTATGAGCAAGGAAGAAAGCCAGCACTATGTCACAAGTCAGCTTCCTCCATACATCTGAGCAACACACAACTGAAACTGCAGGGGATATTTCAGCCAGCAAAAGAAAATCAAGCACATTAGAATTTAGACAGAACATCAGGATCCAAGATCTCACTTGGTAACTTAGAAAAACACAAATGGAGTCTTTAAATGGCTGGAGTCTATAAATGGTTGGTCCTCTAACTCTGGCTTACATGTCTGTCCAAACATAGCACCTCCAATGTCAGTATTAGCATTTTACAGCAGTGGTCTTCAAAACAGGGTTAAAGTAAGGGGGAACACACCAGAATGCAGTTCTGGGGGCCCCGTTTTTAGGCTGGCAGCATTCTGAGGCCCCTAGCAGAAGAACGCAAGGGAATGCTGTGTTTGGGGCCCAGCTAAATATAGCAGGAGCAACCAAAATGCAGTGTTCCCGTGCTGCCACCTTAAACCCTGTTCCTCCTTAAGCCCAGTCAGTGGAGAGCTGCAGCAGACCGAGAGTTTGTGAATCTCCCCCCCTGCAGGGCGGAGCAGCTCCCAGCCAGTCAGCCAGCCTGCAAACAGCCAAGGTAAGGGCTTTGGGGTGGCCCGTGTGTGTGTGTGTGTGTGTGTGTGTGTGTGTGTGTGTGTGTGCGCGCGCGCGCGTACGTACGTACGTACTGGTGCGGGGGATGGGTTCTGGGGACAGGTTTGGGAGAGGCGGGGGCCCCACCCATGTGAGAGGGTTCTAGAGGCACTGTTCCCTCTAAGCTGTGTGCATGTGCACACAGGTCATGAAACCTGCGCACACAACAAAATAAAGTGAGCACAAAAAAGTTCAATAGTGCTAATATTAGTGCTCACAAAGAAATGTTTTTGTGCACACAAAGAAATTGTTTGTGCACACAGTCTAGGAGTAGTTAGAGAGAACATTGTCTGGGGCCCACCAAATTATACTTTAACCCCTGCTCCAAACCATGGGTCAGGACCCAGTACTCGGTTGCAGACCCTGGGGTTCTGGGTCTTGGCGTCCCCTGCTGCTGCCACCAAAAGACTGAAATGCGTTTCTGAAAGATATAATTGTTGGGTCACAGGCATAAATGATCTTTTTTCAACTGGGTCCCAAGAAAAAAGTTTGAAAACCACTGTTTTATGATGTCCGAAAGTGTGGTAGAGGCCTTGCAGCACAAGTGATACATATGGTCACTGCACCAAAAAACTTACAGCCTAATTTCAGTTCAGACCTTGTTTAGCTTGTGAAGTCTAATGTGATCAATACGGCAAGGCACAGCTAAAGGGAATCTGCCTCTGTTCCTCTTTAGCACCATCTTCTTCACTTTATTTTTGTACATTGTTTAGTGAAATGGAGCCCGATTCTGGTAGGGGCCTCCACCTACTATCTTAATACAAATCATACACAACAGGGGTGGACAAAATTGGCTGACAGCTAGGTGCCAGCAGTGACACTTTTGGTCACCAGAAGGTGCTCCTCCACTATATGTCTGGAGTGGAACTAGGCAACAGGCTACTAAAACTGGTTGCCATGGTAACCATAAACCTAGATATGTTAAGGGCTGGTATATAACACTACAGTGACACAGGCAATTATTTCTATTAGCACAAAGTTAAAAAAAAAGAAGGAAAATTAACCTGTGTCAGAGATGGTAAAATGGAGTTACATTCATATAAAACTGTCTACCAAGACCAATTTATCAAGTGGGAGCATCGCAAAAATTATGCCACTGATCATATAACTTCATTCATTTCACTTACTGTAACTTTTAGTGAAAATAAAGAAAAAAAATACAATTAATGTAATAAAAATGGACTCTGTTAAATGTGCAAACTTTGAAATGTTATTCTTCTGCATGAGTACAATGAAGTCAATCGTATTCTCTACCAGTGCAGATAGCAGCAGACTAAAGAGAAAAAAGGCCCTATTGCTAACTAACCCTCACCTTAGTAGGCAGAGCTTAAAGTAAGCTGGAACATGCCAGAACAGCATTTTGGGGCCCACTATTTTTGGTGGCTCAGCATTCCAGGGACTCTAAAAACAGAAAATGGAGCCAGAACTTTGTGTTCCAGAGCCCACCATGTACAAATAGTGGGCACCGGAACACAGCATTCTGACTCCATTTTCTATTTTCAGGGGCCTGCTGAATGCTGAGCCCCTAAAAATAGTAGGCCCTGAAATGCCATTCTGGCATGTTCCAGCAGGGCAGAGAGCTTTCCCAGGCTGGGAGATTTTAAATCTCCCAACTTAAGCCTGGTCTGACTGAGCCTGCTCAGAGCCTCTAAGCATGCTGAATCAGAGCAGGCACAAGGTGGGAGCCTCAGCCTGGGCTGGGGCCACTCCACATGGCAGCTACGTAAGGCGGCTCTGGGGGGGTGGGGGTTCAGAGACAGGCAAGCCGGCCTGGCGGGGAAAGGGCATGGGGGAGGTGATCAGCCTGTGGCAGAGGAAGAAGATGGCGCAACACAGCAAGAGGTCGGGGAAGGGTTGGGAAACCAGTGCTGAAATGGGGGGCTTTGTGGGGGTTGGGAAAAGGTTCGGGGGCCAGTGGCAAGACAGAGGCCAGGGCAGTAGCTGGGGTGAGTGAAAGGGGCCTGGACCTGTGTGAAGGGGGCCCAGAAATTTAGGAGAGTTCTGGGGCCCACCAAATTATACTTTAACCCCTGTTAGCAGGAAAAAGTCAGGCTCAAAGTCCCTAGACAATCTCAGAAGATGGGCTTGGTTAATACAACTTATTTACAACTCATTATTACCACTGTTGAGATCTAAATCAGCTGAACAGCAGAGAGAAACAAAACATTTTGCCCCGTTCCTTTCCAAACTCCATGATTACGATTTAGACATTTTGGAATCCTGCAGTATCCATACACAAAATCTCTTTTGTGCAACAGTCAAGACAGCCGAACACAAAACATAGCTGGCATAAAAACCACAAATGCAAGAAAATGAAAAATTAAGCCACTTATAGCAAACACCCCCACCCATTCCCCACCATAAACAAACATTATACTATTTCCACAGACAACATTTAACAACCTTAACTCTGCCCATTTAACCCCCTGAATCTTCCTAAAACTACTAGCTGTGGATGTTTGTTGTAACTGGGTATGTGCAGAGGAAGATGTTTGGTAAAGGGAGTGATGCAAATTCTTGCATACCTTGTTTGAGGGGAAGGAAGAAATTTCCTAGAAGTGGTTTTAATATTTCAATGTCAGGGGGGTGGGGGAAGGTGGTGGACTCATGGGGGAATGGTTCTGGAGCTCTTCCACACGTGCAGCTGTTGATAGAAACAATTTTATTCATCAAAAGCTGCCTTTGTCAGGCAAATAAAATCATTTGTCAATAGCTGCACATAAAGCCTTTGTTGCTATAGGACAAAACATGACAGAAAAGTGCAACTCCTTGACAGAGATTGAGTGTGTACAACAGAGAAGATTTTATCCATCAGCTACCTATTGGCACATAAAACTTTCAGTTGCGACAAGTAGGCTAAAACTTAAATCAATTTTCCTTCTTTCTTTAAAAAAAATAAAAAACCCTGCCCATTATATTAGGCCTACTCAAGACTCATCTCTCCAATAATTTTTCCATAAATAGAAGATGGTTTATTAAAAGATAATAGATGACAAAAAAAAATTCTCTGATTGCTAAGGACAAATTACTTACAGGGCCCAATTTCACCATTTCCTTATGAAATTTATTACCAGAAATAAAACCAAAATTATAAACACAATTCACAGGCCATGAAAACTATCTGTGTGACGTTCCATGCTGAAAAGGCACATATATTTAGAGAAAAATCAGAAATATATTTCCCAACTTACATCCATTTCAGAACATAACCTTAGTTAACTATGAAAAGCAAACAAGAAGGCTGGTGGCACTTTTAAAGACTAACAAATTTATTTATCGCATCAGTTTTTGTGGGAGAAAATCCCACTTCATCAGACACTTGAAGATGGAGAACCACAGATGAATGGGAGGAAAATAAATGCAGGGAAGTGTAAGTCATAGGATCAAGTGTGACTCTCACAGCAATAAATATATTTGTTAGTTTTTAAAAGTGACACTAGATGCCTTGTTTGTTTTGCTGAATTAAACTAACAGAAAACAAACAAGAAGTCTGGTGGCACTTCTGAACACTAACAAATTTATCGATCACATGAGTTTTTGTGGAAGAAAATCCCACTTCGTCTGACACTTGAAGACCGGAAGTTCTGAGGAAGTGAGATTTTTCTCTGATGCAAGGTCATGCAATAAATAATTTTTTTAGTCTCTAAAAGTGCCACCAGACTCCATGTTTGTTTTGCTGGACTAGACTAACATGTTGAAATTAATTGACTATGGCACACCACACTGTAACTCTGTAATGGGGAGCTGTTTTAAAACAATGTTCTGTATACCAAGATATGAACAATCTATAGGTATCATGAAGGCATAATTTGACAGGATTATGCAGGAATATGATAACGAGAGAGACAACTTCAGTGTACTGGTAAGTCTTTTATCCCAGAGTTTATCCAGCCCTAGCAACACTTTTTGACCGTGAATGAATCTTTTTAATTTTCCTAACTGTACATTCCCCCCGCCTCCCCCGGGTCAGTGTGATAAATCTCCACCTGAATTTATTTCCCAGACATCACTTGAATTTCTGCATGTCTTACATCCAAGTTTTTGGCACTCTGAGCAAGAATAGGATTGGGTCCACTGACCGTTATCTCTGTGACTTCAATTTTCCTCTTAGCCTCTTGCAATCTTAAACCAATGCTTTCCAACTTCTTATCCACTGCAGCATGAATGGCGTCCTGCTTTTCCGTAATGCTTGCCAAGTTCTGAGCAAGTCCAGCACTGCTTGATAAGCCAAATCCATGCCTCCTTACAGTCTGAAACTGAAAGCAGTCAGGCCTGACCCTCCCAGAGAGGGGAAGCTTGAAAGTGAAATATCAAATCTACAGTGAATCCCATTTTACTCAGTTTTTTCTCCAGCAGCTATTATTATTGAAAACAAGCACTAACTAAGACCATCAAATTACAAGCCCAAAAGTGAGCACTAAGAACTGCATACCACTAAAAGGTGTCAACCATCATGACCCATCCAAACAACCTTCTTTAAGGTATGGAATTTAGTTGCTGTCATGCCAGACTGAGTTTTGGGGGTCTACAGTATGGAGTGCAAGTGCCAAATACTATATTCCAATTCCAGAAGTAATGTAGCAAGACAAATTGAGAGAACAATATCATCTGTTTGGCTTCCAGATCTATCAGAGGTCAGGAAAGAGTCTGATGACACAGGACTGTTCCCTGCTGTGCTTTCAATTCTTTAAAGAACCAAAGTATTGCCATTACAACCCTGAACCTTCAGCCATGTGGATTCAAAGTATATATTTCATAGCAGCAGATGACTTCATAAATCCTGTTACATTAGAAAATGAATGCCTGAATATAAAAATGCACATACTATTTTCCTCATGGTAGTAGGTTTGCTGTTTTTTTGTTTTGTTTTGTTTTTTTTTAATGGAGAACCCTTTTCCACCACCCGTGGATGCAGGAATGATGATACATCAGTGGAATAGAGGTTTCCTGTGACATATCTGTCCACACATTATCTTCAGTCCCAGTGGTAGTGTTGATCTCTTATTATTATTTTAAAGTTATGTAATAATTTGTTAGTGAACTGTTAAAAAACAGCCATTTTTGTCCCTGGAGTAAAATGGTATCAACAGGCAGTAGGGGGTTGTTCTTCTGTTTGTTTTTTTGCAGGGGGGAGTGGTAACATAGAAAACATATTGGCTATGTATACACTAGAGGCCTAAGTTGACTTAAAGCCCCTTACGTCGACTTAAGCAAAGCCCAGGCTACGCTTGGAATTAAGTCGCCTTAAGCATTTGCTTAAACTGATAACTTTCACTTGTTAAATTGACTTAAGCCAATCAGTGTAGCTTGGCATTAGGCTTAAATCGACTTAATTGGCTTCCTGGACATCTGAAACCGTCCTAGCAACCAGGAAGTGCCTGCCCTGGCCAATCCCAGGGCGGGATAAAGTCCTGCCCACCCTGCTCCACAGCCAGAGCTAGCCAGGAATCCAGCTGTGTTGTAGGCATGGCCGAGGGCAGAACCAGACATGCCAAGAACTGGGCCACCTCCTGGCTCCACCAGGAGATCTTAGATCTCCCAGCTTTTGTGGGGGGGGGGGTGAGGCCACACATTCCCAGCTCCAGGGGAGCCAGAGGAACAGGGATGAGTATAGGTCCATCACCAAGGCCCTGGCAAAGAGGGGCCACACCCGTACCACCCAGCAGGTGTGGGTGAAGGTCAAAGACCTCCACCAGGGCTATCACAGCATCTGGGAGGCCTGCTCGGGAGCAGCCGACACCACCTGTCCCATTACACCCAGCTGCACTACTTCAAAGGCCAGGAGGTTGATGATGGCCAGCCAGCTGGCACCGTCAATACCACCTAGCCCCCCTCCCAGGAAGATGACCAGGAAGAGGGCTCAGTGGATGAAGACGTGATGCTGAGCTGGGGGGGGGGGCACAAACACCCCGGTACAGGGCACCACACTGTCCCCAGGCACTGCCAGCCTGGAGCTCATCCCAAGGACCCATGAAGAGGTTTTCCCCACTACAGATGAGGGCACATTGCACTGGGCTCTTGCTGCATGTGCTGGTGAGGGCTGTCTCCCTGGAGGCATGGTGGGACAGGGACAGCAGGGGACAGGCAGGGTCCTCAGGGGTGGGGCAGAGACTCTTCCACAGGGACATAGGGGCTCACTGTCCTGGGCACTGTCAGTGGGTCAGCCAAAGGCAGACAGCATGCGTCCGACACCATTGGCACATGGCCTCAGGAGAGACCTCAGGACTGTGTTGCCTGGGGCTCACAGTCCTGGGCACTGTACGCACCCCGTGCAGCAGAGCACAGCAGTGTACCCTAAGGGGTCCCTGTCCCAAAGGAGAGGGGGATGGGCATGGGACAACAGGTGCTATCAGCCTGCACTCCACTCTACCTAATGGAAAGAACCCCTGTTCTTTGCTTCTGTCCTGCAAACCCTGCGACACTAATACCAGTGACTCCCCAGGGGCATCCAGCCTCAAACAGACAGAGGAGGAAGCATCACTCCAGGGAGGAAATACTGGAGGACCACCTCCAGCTGGCCAAGCATCCCGAGGCAGACCTCTGAGCCTGCCAGGAGCAGCAGAGGGAAGAGAATGCCCACCACAGGGTCAAACAGGCCAAGACAGACCACCTGATCAATCTTATAGAGCCACACACGCATAACCTGGAGTGCCAGACCCATGCCTTGGAGGCCCTGGCATGGGGCCTGAGCTTTCGTTGGGCCAAGGGTCCCCAGGCACAGGATCCCAACTGCAGCCCGCATAGCCAGAGGCCCTGGACTCCGGGTGGCTGGATGCAGACCTGGGACCCAGCAGCCGGACACTGCTAGGCACCCCTCCCATCCCCACCCCACTCTCTCCCCCCCAACCCGCATCCTTCCCCCCCACTCTGCAGCTTGCACCCCCTCACCCTCTCTCAACTGCCACCCAGCCCCCCCCATAAATAAAACACATACATAGTCATTCTGTGTGCAATGCATCCTTTTATTTTGTTGGGGATGGGGGGAGATGAGTAGGAGGGGGTGGGGGAGCAGGAATGGGCAGGTAGGGGTGGTGACAGCAGCTGGAGGCAGGTGCACTTTCACATCTGCAGGTTCTGTAGTCAGTGGTCATTATCCCAGGTGATGAAAATGATCTGGTGCCACTAGTCACTGCTGGTTTCCTGTGCCAAGATGCACAGATGCATGGAGGGCACCCTGTCCACACCAGCTCCCTAGGAGGGTGAGGGGGTCAGCCTGCTGCTCTGCCCCTGCGCTATCAATTGCCCCGCAGCACTGGGTCCAGAACCGGAGCAGTGGGCAATGCATGGATGGTAGTGCTGTGCTGGCACATTGCTGGGGCACGTCAGGGTCCCTGACCTTCTTGGGCTCCATGTTGCCATGCATGGTATGCAGGGTGGTTTGGTCACTTACTTCCTGTTGTAAAGAAGTGGCCAAGAAAGAGGGGCACTTCTGTGGTGCACTGTGGGCCAGCTACCTACAATGCACCACTCATAGGGCAACATAGCAGCTGCCAGTGCAGATGTGGGCAGTTTCTTGGCATTTGAGTGTGGACTCTCTAGGCTGACTTAGAGAGTAGACTTTATTAAGCTGGCTTAACTGAGCCCTCTAGTGTAGACCAGGGCTGGATCAAAGGGTTGTGGCGCCCCAAGCCAAATTTTGATTTGGCACCCCCCCCATCTCATTCATGGAGGTAGAAAATGGTTTTCAAACGTGCATAAATCTCCAGCATCTGCCTCAGAGGGATTTAAAGGGCATTCTGCCTGCATGACTTAAGCTGCAGGTTGACTAATAGTGCTTGAGTTGCTAGGAAAGAGTAGAAGAGGCAGGAGCCAGCCTGATCTTCATGGGGGCTAGGCGCCCCTACGATTTGTTCCCTGAAGCCACGTCTGTCTCTTGCCTCACAGCAGAGCTGGCCCTGGTGTAGACATAGCCATTGTGACTTTTAAAAATTAAAAATATATTGGAGTAAAATGTGCTTCTTACATCAGCTTAAGAATACGAGTCACACAGAAATCACACATATTCTGGAAAACCTCAGTGACTATTTAAGGAGAGATTAAACAAACTACATCCTATCCATTATCTGCTGACAAAATTGGCCGGGTTCTAAATCACTGTCCATACTCGCAGCAAAACAGAAGGCTGTGGTGTGAAGAGAATGTGTGATGGGGAGGGGAAGAGGCGGGAACTTAACCACCTTGGTTCTCTCTAAGCTTTTTCTGCTACTCCAAATGTTCCTTCTTCTCCGAAAATGCCCTGGGTGACCAAGACAGAGAACAGACTTAAAAATAAATACTGGGGTAGGAAAAAGGAAAATGAGAGAAGCAGCATGCTCTTCAAGAGGCACTTCTAGAAAATTGAACAATTCTGAAATGAATGGAGGACATTACCCTGAAGTGACCTGCAGGTGGCACTTTCCAAATCACCTACTGTTCCGGTAAGCATCTTGGGAGAAGGAGTCCCATTGTATTTCTAGATTATGGCTTTCTTTTGAAGGGACTTGTGCTCATAAGTCACTTAAACACTTCTGAAAATTCTATTCCACCTTTAATGTCCAATTAGATTCTGACAGAAAGATATTTTAAAAACTATTATTGTGCCTGAAAAACACAGGAGTGAGAAAGGGACTTGGGCTTAGATATTCACAATTCTGAATGCAACTGTCCACATTGATCATATCCTTGTTTATAACCTCGTCCAATAAGCCCCTTGAAGAAATTAAAAGAAGACAAAATACTGACCAAATAAAAGGAAATACTACTACTTCACACAATAAACACAAAGAACACAGAATACTATAAGGCAGAGCCAAAGAGCTTGATTTTTTTTTTAAGGGTTAGGAGAGTAAAATCAGCATTTGCAGGTGTACACACAAAGGCAGATGCAAGTAATCAAATCTCATACATAGAGAGTTGAGGGCTCTATGCTGCAAGGTACAGATAGTCTGAGACTGAGTCAGCAACGCAATCGAGCAGGGACTTAATTTTAAGCATGTTAGGTAGTCCCACTGACTTCAAAGGGACAGTACTTGTGCTTAAACTTAAACTTACACTTCAGTCACTGGCACCATCAAGGACAGACAGCTAAGAACTCTGAAGGATCAAGCCCAAACAGAGTTTCACAGAGATGAGGACAGAAATTTTCCCACACATGCAGCATTGCAAAACTAGCTGAGTACACTAGGTGAGGGGAAGGTTTCTTTCCTCCTGTCTGAAGCATCAGATACTAGCCATTGCTGGAGGCAGCATATGACCTATCCACATTCTCATCCAGCAGCGTCCTTGATATTTACTTTGCATTCACGCGAGCATGTGGCACATTAAGAAATCACAGTCAGCCAGAACCAAATGGGTTCTGAGAGTCCAGTCTTCAGTTATACCCTTTAGGACTTTAAAGCATTTGTAGCTAGAACCAGGGACGTCTCATCCTATTTACATAATGTATGACCTAATTTTGTGTTCACTGAGTATTTAATTACAGCAGATTGAATACAAAAGTGACTGAAATCACTCTCAAAACTAATAATTAATGTTTTAATTGTGACTTTTTTCCACATGCAACATTTTGGCTTTACATCTTTTACATGTAAATAAAGAAAACTCTATTTCTTTTGGATCCAATTTTGAATAGACTGCCTGCTCAGATAAGTGGCTCTCTTTAGTGCAGCTATCAGGAGTTTAGTATTTTGCACCATCATAAAATTAAAAATTCTAGTCCTTTTTGTGAACTAGAACCTCTGTCAGTGCACTTATGTGGTTCTGTTCCTCTGGGACAGGGCCTTGTCAGGCACTGGAGCATCATCCATTTGCCTTAGCCAGAACCAAGAAACAACTGTGTTGAAGAGAATTCAGGCACAGCTGCTCAACAATTACTCCTGCAGCACACATGAAAATGTCTGTATGAGTAGCATCTAATTATTAATCGGTGTTTATAAGATATTTAATAGAAATCTCCTTAATAAGTGTATATTTTCCACCCACGGGACTACATTAACACACTTTTAAGGAATTATTATTCTTATTTCTCATCATTTCTTGGGGAGGTGTGGGAATACCTTTAAAAATACTAAACAAAAATGTTTTTAAAATAGAAAGAACATTAGACTTAAACACTTCAAAATATATTTGTCAAAAATAATTCATTCTTGGAAAATAATTAGAAGGACAGCAAAAAAATTATAATTGAAGTATTGCTTTTGCTCCCTCAAGGTACAGGGTTTCTTCATGTACCAACAACATAGTCTGCAATGTATATTACTATTACAATATAACAGAAAAATACAAGTCTTGCTGCAGCCTTTTTTAAAAGAAATACTGGATTTAGAAGTGTCTTAGATAATGACCGCAAGGTGCAACCTAAATCATATCAGCTCACTCAGAATATACAATCCTTTGTAATTAGGACTTTTTTGGTCTAGAAAAAGCACGGCTATAGAATGCTTGTCCCAAAGACAAGAGCCCTTTTTATTTTATTTTAATTTTTAACAAAATTCCTTAAATAGGATGTTAAGAAGTCTTTCAAGTAGCAGTTTACCATAAATAAAACAAACTGTTAGTATGTAAACCGCTGTACCAATACAGCCGCATGACACACAAAACATACTCCATGTGTTAATCCCACCCAAAACTACCCACTACTTGTTTTCATCTTAAACCTAACAGTCAGAGGAAAATTGTTCTTCTTTCACAGATTATATTCTGTTATACAGAAACAATAACCACCCTTTCTCCTTCCAACTCTTCCAATGACAAGAATGATAGACAGAAAGACCAATATTTCATTTAAGTAAATAGCCAATCTTATGCCAAACAAATAAGAAAAAATGGTGAGAGATTCACAGGCAGTTTTATAAATGGTCCTTTAGCTGGCCTGGCCAACCCTTTTAAGGTCAATAGTTGTTATACTCAGCACTTATCTCTCTCTGGGTATTTATATTACATTCTTCACCCTGGTATCTGAGCTCAATATACAGTAAAAAGGGAAATGGTTCATCTATAGACTGCTGAATCTTCAAAATGTTTTACAACCATTAGTTAACATGCACAACACCTCTGTGACATCTTAGAAAGAGATACTTATATAGCTTAACTGAGTGACTTCTGGCTTCAGTGATGCTCTTAGAAATCAGGTATTTATGAAAGCAGATACTGACATGGCTATGGCCAGTACAGGCAAGGGGAGACAGATCTGGAAGCAACCCCAGGACTGTTGTTGTGGAACTTTGGTGCCAGGTAACTTATCTGCACTCCAGAGTAGGAGTGAGAAGAGTATGGCCATCTAATCTTTTTATGATTGAATGCAAAGTAAGTTACTGATTAGAAGAGACTACAACAGGAGACATCAAATGGAAAAAGAGGGGGAGTTGTAAGTGAAAACGGCAGGAAAATAGAAGAGATCTGTTTGTACCATTCTTTGATTAGATGGCAAGAGAACCTTCCTTCCCACCCAGCTCCCCAAATTCATGGAAGATGTCAGTGAAAGAGACCAATCACACTGCCACAACATATTCTTTAATATATGTAGTGTACTTACTTAGGTGGTTTGTTTTTAATGCCTCTGACTAGATTGAGTACTATTCTCTTAAGTGGAAATTTTATCTTCATCAGCCTTGAATACTCAAACTATCTTTATCTGAGTCTTCAAAGCGTCAGATGAAGTGGGATTTTCTCCCATGAAAGTTCATGAAATAAATTAATTCGTTAGTCTTTAAAAGTGACACAGGACTCCTTGCTTGTTTCACTGAACTAGATTAACATGACTACCCCTTCATCTGCTATACATACTTACCTACACAGCCTTGCTGGGCATCAGAGAGAATTGTTTAAAAAGCACTTGGAAACTGAAAGTGTTCTATTAGTGATAAGCATGATTAATACACACAATCTGCAACTAATTTATGAATTCACTTTTAGCTATGCAACACCTGTATAACAATACACCCAGTGAGGGCTTGAGAGTGTTATAACTTTCAAAGAATCTGACCATAAAGACCCTGATTTTCTTAATCATCCAGAGACATTAATTTCCCGAACCACCCCATTGTTGAGGATTCTTTAAAATGATAGCTACAGAATGAACTTCCACTGACAAGTTGCCAAGAAGGACAGGTGTTTTAACCATTAACTAACAATTTTAGCACTAATTACTTCTGAGCAGGACTTGACCAGCTTTTCCTCAATGTTCATTTGCATAGCTTCACAGCCATTTCCGTTTACAGAGTAGATGCAAGGTTTCTTAGCATCTGTGGGAGGAAGGGAGCAATACATATCACATCTTCTGGACCATTTCACCCACCAGACTATTTATTAAGGGAGATTCAGAAGACAGCAGATAACGAACAATGAGAAAGATGTACTCTCTGACCTCACTGATTCTCGAATGGTTCAACCGTGGTGCCCTCTTACATCTATCTCAGCTTGCATCTATCCACCTTTAACAGTAAAAAGCAATCTTTTTGTCTCAGCAGGACTAATTGAAGCCAAAATTTGTTGTCAGCAAAGTACCTAGATATGACAACACATGAAGCAAGCAAAGCAGATGAGTAAGAAGGCGTCATTATCTATAACGGCACCTAGAGCCCCAGTCTCAGCTGCAGCTTCATTGTGCAACGCACTGCACAAATACCTAGGCTGTGTCCACACTAAGAAGCCTTTAACTATGGTGGCATAACCCTAAGGGGTGCAGATGCAGCCCACACCAATAGAAGGGTCTTTTCAGTCAGGGCAGGGATAGCACCTCCCTGAATGAAGTTAGCTACACTGATGGAAGCCCTGTTCCACTGATACAGCTGCATCTGCACTTGTCATAGTGTCACGTCATGTCACGCTGCTGGTAAGGGATGCAGCTTTTTCACACTCCTCACTAATGTAGCTATGCCAATACCACTTCTCACTGTCGACCACACCATCATAAGAGATGATCACTACCCCAAAGAGCCTGTAATCTGTACGACAAAGGTGGGAAGGGAAAACACAGGCACACAGAAGGGAAAAGACTAATGTTAGCTTACACAGGAGGTGAAGGCAGAACTGGGAACAGACCCAGATCTCCTGGCTCTCAGTTGAATACAATAACCATAGAAGTACACTACTTGGTTTTGTGTTGTTTTTCACTCAGCATTTTTATGTAGTTCCCATAACTACACCTTGCTTGTGCAGAATTTCAAATGCCGTAAGTGGGACACTGTTGCTGCTTTGTATGTCCTCACACTGAACATACTGCAGGTAAATTAACACAATGGAAACTGTCTCCAAATCTGAGGCCTGATCTTGCACACACTCCCAGAACAGAGCCAAAGGTTTCAATAATTACTAGTCTTTTGTGCTAGGTGTTACACAAACAAGGGTTTTGCCCTGAAAAATGTTGACTTCGTTTTCACCAGGAAAACTGTGTTCTTACCTCATCTTAGCTAATATGTGGTAACTGCCATGAGGTAAAATTCTGATGTAGGTTGTAATTGTAAGCACAAGTTAGCAATTCAAGGCAAATCCTAGGGCCCCCACAGCCTTCACCTCAACTTGCTAACAAGAGCTAAAACTACAAATTCTCTGATCTTCACTAAGATTTCATCTTGTGTTAGGTATTAATAGTGGAATCCCTAGTCATGTCCTAGGACTCTACCTCACTAGGCAGTGTATACACAGAAGAAAAGGACAGTCCCTGCCCTACAATCCAAGTGTAAGACAAGTGACAACAGATGGACACAGATAGACAGGGGAAGGGGGTTGTGCTAGTAAATAATAAGACAATACTGCTCAGCCTCAGAGGCAGTTGTCTCATCATAACAGCAGCTTAACCACTGGCAAATGTTAGAAGAGTTTTGAGAAAGGATTTGAAGGTGAATTATTTGCAGATGTTTACAGGAGCCCCTCCCACATGTGAGGGGCAGCCTGTGAGAAAGCACCAGTTTGTCTGTTTGAGAATTTAACTAGCAGATGACGGAGTCTGATATCATGGGGTGATCCAGGGGCGTCAAACTCATTTGCTATGGCAGGCCAGATTTGATTTAAATGTACTTCAAGTGGGCTGTACGTACCATAAATCGAAATACGAGGGCACTTCTGCAGCTTTGCAGAGCGCTGTGTATGTGAGGCTGCAATCTGCAATACCACACTCTCTCTCTGTTAGGGAGAGTGTGGTCCCTTGTAATGCAGTCAGGGGCCAGATGGAAGAGGTTTGCAGGCCGTATCCAGCCCACAGGCCATATGCTTGACAACCCTGGGGTAATCAAAGACAGAAATAGATGAATGAGAGATGATAGGCAGGGTGCCTCAGAGGCCATGAAGATCCTTGCAAATGAAGTGAAGTAATGTATGACTGATGCAATAAAGAAGGGGAAGCAGTGGAGAGATTACATGACCAAAGCAACAGAACTGGAAAATGATATTTACAGAAGCATTCTGAATGAGAGGGGATGGCTACATTCATCAAGAGAAAAGCACATGCCAGAAGGCAGAATGTTGCCATAATCGAGCTTCCACATGTTTGCTAACACATGGTAAGAACACGCCTTTTCTCCTAGTGAAGACAGACCCTTATAATCTAAACGCACAACACAAAAAGAACAGGAGATCAAAGTAAAGTGATTGAGTGAAGCTGAACAAGAATTCTTCAGTTTCATAGCTGTGTTTAGAGTTCTTCTTGCTCTAGGCTGTATTAATAATAATTTAAGAAACACCTTTTCCTTACAGTCAGGGTAAGCCCTAGTCTTTTATGTGTAGAGGAACAATAGGGATGGATGGTGGAGCCCTGAAGGAGCAGCTCAGAGAACAGATTCCAGTGGTATGAGGCAACATGAGAGAAGCCACAGAGTTCAGAATGAGAGAAATGCTTAAAGGGCGAAGTTACCTTAGACAGACAGAACAAAGGGGAGGCCTTGAATACCAGCCCATACAGGGGCAGGCCCTTAACTTGGATCATGCTGAACTATCCATACATGTAGTTGGGCTGCACTTCCAGTGAGAAGCTCAATCAAAGGAGACCAGATATATGCTATGGATCCACAAAGGCCACATTTGTCGCCTTCTGAGGGAGGCACTTGGAAATGCCACTCTTTTACTTCCCCATAAACCTTTGACTTCTAGATGAAACAGATGGCCTACACAAAATGTGGGTGTGGATACAAACTGAAGTACAGGAGGGACAGAAAGGTGAGAGAACTTCTAGCCCTAATAAAAGCAATCAGTTGTTTCAATTAATCCTTTTCCCTATTGTGTAGTTATCTAAATAGCTAAATAATCACTTACTGAAAAGTATACTTCTATTATTTATTGAACATTAGATATATTTTAAAATAGGGGTCTCTGAGGAATCATGAAGGTCAATATAATACTATCATTATTCTGGTGCTCCTCTTCTGCAAATCATGTCTAAAGCTTCTCAGAAGATATTTTGTTCATTATTAGTCACCAGAAATAATGTGCCTGTTATTCACAGTTTATGAATTAATCCTAAACACTTCCAGAACTGATTCAAAATTTTAAAAATTCCCAAAGTATCTTTTGATACTGGTACATAAACAAAACTAAAAGATCCTTTGCATTTGCAAAATTAACATGCTGATGGCTGCTTTAATCTTCCCACCAAACATTTATGAAAATTGATTTTTAACCATCTTTGCATCTTTAATCTTCCTGATGTTTGGTCTATCACATTTCTTTGACAACTAATCCATCAAAGGCATCAGACCTTTTGTAAAGCTGCCAATTTAGTCTCACTTTCCCCTCCCTCAACAATGGTTTGTTTTCTAAAGAAATTTACCTGTTAATAACATAAAAAAGGAAGACAGGAAAAGAGAAAGGGAGGGGATGTAGCCAGTACAATATAGTGCTTATATAGTACTTAGAGCATCAACAGGAAATCCCTGGCTCCTAGTCAGTGAAGCATATGGTATGTCAAGGTAACTCAGTATCCAATGAGTGAAAGCAGTGAATGAACAGGTCCAGAGAATTCTGTTACTAATCAACCTAAGAGGCAACAGTAGCAGCAGCAGCACAATCTGGAATGAATAAAGACAACTAGCTGCCTTTTCTGACAGGAAAGGCAGTGAAGAGAGCTGGTTTTGAGACACACAAGCTGTTAGTTAAGCTGAGAGCAGCCTCCAGAAGCACACAAGCAGAGATAAAGCTGGGAGTACATAACTACCTGTCCTTGACCTGGTGTTCACAACCTAGGCTGGCAACACACACGAAGCAGGGAAAGTATAGCTCATTAAAAATGGCATCAAGTGAGAGTAGAAAGAGAAAACCACTGAAAGCAAAGAGCAACAGCTACTCAAGGAAATGCAATTTGCAAAGCTACCTTAAAAATCTCAAGATGCTGTACTGAAACCCAGGCACTTTGTGGGCCCCTCTACCTAGATCCAAGGCCTCCAGTGGAATTCCATACCGCAGACAGGTAGTTCCTTTTATCAAGCTCTGCTGCTCTGAAAGGCATGGATGCATTCAAAGACAGATTGATTTCCTTAACAGAAAGAGACTGCACAGACTAATCCCACTATTTTCAATGAAGCTGTGTTTGAAATGCCCAGTCAAGTGTAATGGTACCTTCTGCGGGAAAAAAAAAGGAAGGAATTAATTTTTTTCCCCTTTAAACACACTGTGATGATTGGCTCAGTAAGACAAAAAAACAAATCAAAACCATAAATTCCTGATAAACTAAGGGCAAAAGAACCCCTGAAGTCTAAAACATTTCAAAAGCACAGAAGCAAATCTTTGGTACTACAGCAAACTTGGTGTCACCCTATGACCAACCGCCACGTACCCATGAGTACACAGAAACAATGGTTGCCACTGCCAGGGTTTGCATCTCTGCTGGAAGTGCAGCTCCCTCAGGACAGTTGTAATCATTAGAAAGGACGCCTCATTATACTAACAAAGTGGCTGATGCCAATCCTGCAAGTACGGGTCTGGAGGGGTAGAAGATACTTCAAGTCCAGAGAGCAAGGAAGATGGTGGCTGACAGATGAAGTAGTTAAGCAAAAATACCGACCCACACACTTTCCTTCTACAAAAAAAACTTGCCCCAACCCATCTTTCCATAGTCACAAGAAGGGTCAGGATATTTCAATTTTGAGATTTTGAATTAGTTGGAAGGGAAGCAAGAGAGGGGAACTTTCATGTATGGTCTGTTTCTGATGACCAGATGCTGTTTGGCTGGCTGACAGAAATGCATAAAAGGAGATGATAAAATTCTCTAACACTAAAGTAAAAGGCAAAACAACCTGGTTACCCAGACTCCTAGGAATACAGAATTATTCCTTCCTCAACTTATATAGATAAAATTTTGCAGAGGCCATTCTTAAATTTAAGATAACTTTCCACTTCCCTTTGTAGCTTTTAAGTAATATTTATCATTTATGATTAAAGCTGGGTCAGTAAAAGATTTTAAGCAAGGCTTTAAAGTGGTGTTAAAGTTAACACTTCCTGTTATTGCAACTGGATACAACAAACAGTTACTGTGCTGATATCCAAAGGGGCAGCTGTGTTAGTCTAGTACAGCAAAAAAAGCAAGGGGTCTTGTGGTACTTAGAGACTAATAGATTTATTTATCGCATGAGCTTTCGTGCGAGAAACTCCCACTTTGTCAGATGCTTTGAAGAGAGGGAACTTATAAAATTGAATGACAATAAATGCAGGGAAGTGTAAGACATGGGATCAGGTCATAGTGCAACAGCAAATCACTTCCTTACACTGCCCTGCATTTATTGTCATCCAGTTCTATAAGTTCCCCCTCTTCAAAGCGTCTGATGAAGTGGGATTTTCTCCCCATGAAAGCTCATGCGATAAATAAATCTATTAGGGTATGTCCACACACACTCCTTATTTCGAAACAACAGAGGTTGTTTCGAAATAAGGAGTGCCATGGCCACACGACGCACGGCCATTTCGAAAGAAGCAAATCGCTTCTTTCGAAATGGCCGTGGTCTTTGCGAAATAACTTAAACCTCGTTACCTGTCGAAACAGAGTTGTTTCGAAACAGAGGTTTCGAAACAGCCCTGTT
>ML681991.1:20937191-20993294 GCA_007922195.1 Podocnemis expansa | reverse complement strand
GGGTGCCTGCAGTCCCCTCCCCAGGCGAAATAGCAGGTCCACACTGTGGACCTGCTATTTCACTCCCTTATTTCGCGGACATGGTTTTTGTCCAGCGAAATAAGTTGTTTCGAAATAACACATTATTTCGAAACAGCTTGTTTCGAAACGTGTTGTTTCGAAACAAGCACTCCCCGTGTAGACATAGCCTTAGTCTCTAAGTGCCACAAGACTCCTTGCTCTTTTTGTGCTGATATGTAATTTTAAAAAGGTTGTTCAAATCTACCCCAGAGGAAGCTGCATTTCAGTGTCCTGTGTAAAGCTATCTGTACATGGTTTGTACAATACCTGGTAAGACTCCTAGATAAAAAGCACTTTATTTATACATATAAGATATTAATTAGTAACAGTGAAAAGGAAGAAAACTTTCCTAAAAGTAGTGTACCATAAGTTCTTCCCTCTTCATTTCTATGGTCTATATCCTGTAGTTCTGCTCCAGAAATTATTCCAGCTTGGATTTGTCCAAGGGACACATTTCAGTAAAATGATTGTGTTTTTATGCTCAACTTCAAGTATAAAATGTTAAATGGAAAGCTAGAAAGCAAATGTTTCATCCTGGGATAAAATGCATCCAGCTCCAGATTTAAATACCTTCCATTTGTTAAAACTGTGTTTGCATTTTGTAAACATAATGTAGAACAGCAGCAGAATTCACAGCATAAAACTAAGATGAGATGAGAATGTTAGCAGTGACAGATACTATGAGTGAATCACACATACACCCACATCCTGGAAAAAAAAAGGCTTGATACCAACAAGGTTAAGTCAAGAATTTCTTTTTGCCATCCAGAGGGAATTTTGATTGAGTTCCTTTGTAGGGCTTAGCAAACAACAGATTTGATTAGAACCTAGGTGCCCCCCCCCAAAAAAAAAACAACAACAGATTCCCAGACAAATTTTAATTAATAATGCTCATAAACTTACACAAACAACTCTCAACAGACTAAAAAGGGAGAAACTAGCTTGTGGGAACAGAAGCATCCTCAATTAAAAGCCACAAAATAACACAAATGATCTTATTTTTAGCGTGTTGCACCACTATTCTAGTGGGTACATATCTTCTATTATTCCTACTCACTCTCATTCTAATGAACCTTGTTTACTCCAGTTGAGTACACCTCCCGACAAAAATGGCCCTTCGGCTACTGTACATCTTATTTGTCCTTGCTTCGGGAATAAGCACTCACAGCGATGAGTGTTTAAAACAGTGCAAAATTCAAAAGGAACTCCCCTAGGTGGTCTATGCATATAAATAAGTATATATTTTGCTTTTTTCATAAAAAGACACCCTGCAGGTTTCAAGCTTTTCTCTCTCAGATATTCTCAGGCAACAATGATGATTTGGTGTAAGCCGATCTGTATCACTGAATTTTCTGTCTTTGTTTTCGGCAGTCTTCTTTCAAGGTGATTAAATGAAAGTGAAAGTATAATTCCCACCAACCCTACAAGGGGGGAAGGCTGTTTAGCAAAATCTAAAAGTCTAAATAAGAAGAAGCAGACCTTCAAGCTAAAGAGTTAGGTTAAAAAAAAATAATCATGCTGCAACAGAATGTCATTGGAGATACTGGAGGTGGAAGGATTATACTAGTCATAAGAAAATAAAACTCAGCTGCTTGAATCAGATTGATTGAAGACAAACAGTTCAAGAGTGAAGTTACAAACAACGTTAAAGAAGCTACTTTTTAAGGTGTGCCGATATAATGAAGCTATTTCAGTGAATTCGCCTAAAAGAATTATGATAGTGACAGTGGTATACTTACGCGCAGATCTTCCTGAGACACACAGTAGGTCAGTGCCAATTTTCAACAACAGAAAACAAAGATCAGTTGTATAACTTTTTCCCAGTCATGACATGCTTGGCAGTGTGTTGCAACACTATAGGACACACCAGCCCACCCCCAACAAGGCTGAATCCAGCCAGCAACCTGGCTCTCCATAACACACTTACCACTGTGTGGTGACACAGTAATGTGTTCCAACACAGAGGTGGAGAACCACTGGTATAACAGAGCACAATGTTACCAAAAGCAAGCAGGTGTACACAAAACATGTATATTATTCTAAAATGCATGAAATCTAAAACAGGCAAGACACCACAGCCGCAGCCTACTCCTGTGTGAATCCTGAAATGGAGGGTGCAAGTGCTCTTAAACATTATTGATACTCCTCTATAAAAAGCGGTAGTAACTTGCACATTAAGCACTGGAGAACAGTCAATGGTCCTACTGAAACAAAAAAGTACTACTAGAACTTCAGCTAAAATGGTTTCAGAGCTCATTGGCTACATCATACCCCCAAAATCAGTTTGCCTAACAGCCTTAAAATTGTAAGCCAAAAGTCTTGAAGTAGTAGGTGGGTCCTCACAAAATTCCAATGGACCTGTAAATGGACATCTCAAGGCATGAAACCCCCTCCCCACCCTCTGCAGCAAGACTTTGTGCATTTAGGAGGGCTTAGGAGTTTCTAGCCTAATTCCTTTATAGAAGTGCTTAAAATTGGCCATGTTCTCCCTTCTGCCTGAAGGAGTACTCTGCCACAGAAGCCGGAAAATACAGTCATGCACATTCCCACTGACTCACAAAGTATGTAACACAGACCACAAAAGTAGGACATTTGTATGAAAAGCTGAGCATCAGAGACAAGGCGAGAGAGGACATAGCCTTGGCTACTGATAATTCATCATGCTAAGCATGGATGGAGAGCCTCCAGGATTACAGAACAAGCCTTACAGAGATATTCCTTCTTTACAGGCATGGATTACAGCTCAAGGCCAGACCATGGCAAGTTAAAATGACTGCTGCACAAAACACAAAACTCCGCATATTCAAGATTAGTACAGAGATAAATGATGAGATTCACTATGCTATATACAAAAGCCAAAATCACCAGCGCATGTACAGTTCAATATTCTTCTAATCCCATCTTCATTTCCAGGCCACAAAGAAAGTTTATTACAAATGATTTTCTTCAGAAACTTACTAGCAACTGGAAATAATTTGTGAATGTACTGTTCATATTTATACATCTTTGACACACTCTGTAAATATCAAAACAAGGAATCTAGGCAGTCGCATTTGTAGTAATACACAGAATCAACAGAAATAAGAAGTTATCATAAATTCTACCCGTAAATTCCTTCAGCAGCATCCTTCATGTTGTTACATATACACAAATACGTACACACATTTTATATTTTCTCACTGTTTCACTTTCTATTACAGGATTATGCCGTATATTGTAATGTGTACATAAATCAGTAACAAAGTAATTGAAGCCTTGATTTAAAAATACATATTTTATTTAAATTTATAGAGAAAAGTTATTTTTAAACATTGGCAAATAGCTATTATATTGTATGCATCCGCCTTCTTCACTGCTGTTCTAATAAGTTATTCAAAACAAATGTTACATCCTCTTTTGGTTCATTTCACACCATCCAATCTGCCCACCAAATGAGGCAAAGGTCCTGCAGAAACAACATATGTGACTGTGTAATTACAAACTGTAGCACAATACACATTTACAAGGGGGCGGAGTTGAGATTGCATAGCTAACCTTAACTCTGGCATTTCCTGACTTGAGCCCTTAACTTTGTCAGTTTAAGATTTTTCTCAAAGATTTTTTAATAATGTTTCCTATATTTTTAAGAAAAAAAGATAATAAAATGGACATGTACCATCTGTCTATATAGCTTCAAAAGACAACTCCAGACTTTCAGAAGCAAAATTGGATTGGTTCTTCATTTAAAAAAAGGAGGGGGGGCGTGGTATGCACCCTGCACACAAATGTCAGTAGGTCACAGATATCAACTATTTCACTTAAAAAGCTCCCTTCCCTCCTTTATAGCAAGTGAAGTAACTATACAGGGCATTTTTGACAACCTGTCTCCTTTACTGTACAATAACCACTAAAAAGGAGTGGTTGTGTACAACTTGCTACAACTTCACATTCAGCCTGTGACTTTACCATAGGGTAAATGTCAGTATTATACAGCAAAGTGCTATAAAGGGATAAACAAATAACAGTTTTAGTGGATGCTAAGGAAAGCAAGAGTGAGAAGGCTGCACCATTCCCCTCTGTCTGGCTATGTCTACACTACAAAAGCTAAGTTAACTTTATTAAGTTGACAAAGTCTATTTAAAGTCGACTTCATTAAGCTGACTTAGTGAGTCCACCCTTCTCTTAAGTCGATTTAACAAAGTTGGTTAAGTCGACTTAAGAAAGCATCCTAATAAAAATGTGTTTGCTTAAGTCAACTTTACTAAGTCGATTTAAGCAGGCACATGTTATTATGTAGGGCTTCTTAAGTTGACATAGATGGCCACATTGCATTAAGTCGACTTAATAAAGTTGACTTAATGCTTAAGTCGATGTAAAGAGTCAGAGTTATTAAGTGAACTTAAGAAAGCCCTAAGTCAACTTCATGAACTCCAAATATGTCCAGGGCTTTGTTTAAGTCAACTTAACCCTCCTTAAGTCGACTTAAGCCCACAGTGTAGACGTACCCTCCTTCACTGCCACATGATGGATCAGACTCCATTTGAGAAGGAGATGTTGGTTCAAATATGACTGCATTAGAGCAACCAAATGGAAGGGCTAGAAAGAAGGGCAAGGTGCCAGCATACAATAAACCTGGCGGTGGAGGGTCTTGGGAAACATACATGCATCTACCAGACCTGCTGGCAATTTTAGTAGTTCGGCTGGCCAAAGGCGCCTTCAGGTGATTACAAAACTGGGCATGGATTTTTATAAGACCAGGAGAGATCCACAATACATCCTGCTAGTTTTCAAGGACATCCTAAGCAAGCAGCCACTACTCTTGCCTTACTCACTGCACATGCGTGTCAGACACAATCTTGCCCAGCATACGCCCGGTATGCTCCTTCCAAAGCTACACTTTGAGCTTGTGCCAGGGCTGAACCAACTCATACCATCTGCAGATCAGTTACATGGAGGGACCTCTAACATATACTCGCTGGTGTTCTACACAAGCACAATTTCCTCAGCTGTATATGCACTCCATTTTTAAGCATAGTTATAAATTTTATGAACAAGGAAATGTACATGTCTACTCTAAATTGTTGTTTGGTGGAATTTCATGGCTTAATAATTGAAAGCCAATTATTCTATGCTAAATTCAGTGTTTAAAGTGAGAGGTATGGCGGGTAATAAAAAACGAATAAAAAGAATCACATAATTCGAAACACTGTTCAACAAACAAAACTTTACAAGATAATAACCAGAGTACCTATTTAAGCAATTGAGAATGAAGCTTGGAATCCTCTCACTAATAAAAAGCAAGTATATAATAACTTACTGTAAGGGATGCCTCCACAGCTTTTTGACCATATAAATTATTTCCAGTTTGGCCTCTCCCTCGGTTAATCACTTCTAATCTTCCCTACTAACCTGGCAATAAGTTGAATAAAGCTTTTTGGTGCCCATTTGTTCTACCGCATGACATCACAAGATGCCTGCCAATAACAAGGAAATGCCTAAAAGCCTTGAAATTCTTGGCTTTGGGACTCCAGGTTTTCTGAGAACTGTTAATTTATTTTGGCTAAAATCCTAGATTTTGGCTCCACTTGAAAAAAGTCTCTCTCACACAGTAATTAAACTTGTACTGGACAACAGTGCAGCAAAGAGAGACACGCTTTAAAAAGAATATAATGTCTAGTCACGTCTTGCTGAGGTTTCTCCTTTTGCAGTCATGACAAGAAAGCAAGTGCAGAAGTTGTGCAACAAGAGTGCAATTTAAATTCTAATTAGACAATTAGGGGAAAAGAAATGGTGTTTTTGTCAGACAAAGCTTTATATATTATTATGAAAATAGAGAAAGCCTAGCCACAAGCATAGAGAACTCAGCCACTAGTTAACAAAACATAGTTTAAATTCAGTCCACATAAAATTCAGTGAGAAAAGGTGGATAAGGTAATATCTTCTATTGGCCTAACTTCTGGTAGTGAGAAAACAAGCAAGCTTATATACAGCTCTTCTTCAGGTCTCAGGACCAACATGTTTACAACACTGCATATATAAAATTCAGTGTAAATCATTAGATTTTATCAGAGCAAGGACAAGCTTCACGTGATCTTAAATGTGTCTCTTTGTCAGTGTAAAGCACAAACCAGTAGCAACATTACCTCTCACACCTGTGTGGTTGATTCTCCACAGAATGGAGACAAAACTAGGGCAGCGATTCCCAACCTGTGTGGTCTGTGGGGGAACAGGCTGGGAAAAGTGCAGCTGGAGCCAGGGTGTGCAGGGCCACAGAGGACAGGGGTGTCGTAAGGGGAGTGCAGGGCCATGGGAGATGGGGGGGGGGTGCTAACAGGCTTGTGGCTAGGGAAAGCAGGGGGATAGGGGTGGGGATTCAGAGCCTTGTGGCCAGGGAGTGCAGAGCCACGGTGGACAGGGGCACAGTAAGGGCCCCGTGGCTGGGGAGAGCAGGGCCACAGGGGAGGGAGGGGTGCAGTAAAGGGCTCAGGGCCAGGGAGGGCAGGGCAGTGGTCCACGAGAGCTTTTGATGATGATGTAATGGTCCGTGTCAAGAAAACAGTTGGGAACCACTGAACTAGAGGACATCACAAAGGCAGTTTTTCTGTGACTCTCCAAAATGTCAAGGCTGTGTTCTGAGTCTTTGGCCTGCTCTATCTCCAGATATGGCAGTATTTCACTGCCCTACTGTGTTTCTTGGAGACCAGGACAAGGAGAGTATAAATGAAGAAAGCAGCAGGTTCAAATATGTTACAAAATAACTTGCAAAAACAACTGGCCCTTTTAATAAATACAGTTCTCCATGGAAACAGATGCTCTCAATTCTAGCAGAACAGAAAAAACAGATTCATATTATTGAAGGAAATGATGATATATTTAGGATTTTATAGTTCTAACCTTCAAAAAAAGAAAGTAGCAACCACTGATAAGTTTCTCAAATCCTTCCACTTTGTCATTTTTCTCTTCAGTGGCTCTGTAAATATGTGAGCAATAAAAAAAGCACTGCACAATGTATTGGGTTTTTTATAATTATTACTGAGCACCTAAAACGGACAGGAGCCGCAACAACACCTGCACATATAAAAACATATCTTTCAGATCATCTAGCTCCTGAAGCAAAAATGAAACCAATCAACTAACGCTCCCAATTTGCTATGTGCATGTGTGATCTGAAGCGTACCATGTGACAGGCCATTGTGATGGAGGAATTGGTTGAGTCACCTCTGACATCATGGCACACATATATAACTTATTGTAGCTGCATACCTTATTGTAATTCACAAAGGCGAAATGGCCGCAGATTTAAAAACTGGACAGTAACAAAAAAATAATACAAACAAACAAGGAGTCATGTGGCACTTTAAGACTAACAGATTTATTTTTTGCATGAGCTTTCGTGGGAGAAAATCCCACTTCGTCAGATGCTTTGAAGATGGTGAACTTACAGAAAGGAATGAAAACAAATGCAAAGGGGTGTAAAACATAGGATCAGGTCATACAGTAACAGCAATCAGAGCAGTTGTTAGGTTCAAACCATGGGAAGCCTGAAGTCAAATTACCTTTTGTAATGGGAAAAGAACCCATAGTCTTGATTCAATCCTGCTTTCACAGAATTTAGTTTGCATATTAATTCAAGTTCAACTGTTTCTCTTTGAAGTTTTGATGTCCCAGTCACATCTCTGACGATGGTCGTTAACAAATCATTTATCTAGTGATTAGAAAGATGGAAGTGCTCAGCAACTGGTTTCTTTGTTTTGTGATTTCCGATATCAGCTCTATGTTCATTTATTCTTTTGCACAGCGATCGTCCTGTTTGTCCAATGTATAAGGTGTTGGGGCATTTCTGGCATAAATCACATTAGTAGATGAGCAGGTAAATGAGCCTTTGATGGAGTAGCAGGTTTGATTAGGACCTATAATGGTATCTGTTGTGCAGATACGTGGGCAGACTTGGCAGCGTAGTGAAAGCAGGATTGAATCGAGACTATGGGTTCTTTTCCCATTACAAAAGGTAATTTGACTTCAGGTTTCCCATGGTTTGAACCTAACAACTGCTCTGATTTGCTGTTACTGTATGACCTGATCCTATGTTTTACACCCCCTTGCATTTATTTTCATTCCTTTCTGTAAGTTCACCCATCTTCGAAGCATCTGACGAAGTGCAATTTTCTCCCACGAAAGCTCACGCGAAAAATAAATGTTAGTCTTAAAGTGCCACATGACTCTTTTTTTTTTTTTTTACTGGACTAGACTAACACGGCTATCCCTTTGGAAATGAACACTAACAGCTAGTGAAACCCTGGAATTGTTCACTCTGGTGACACAGCTGCCCCTTTGGAACTTGTCAGAATTATAAAGCTCTCAGCTATGCTTTCAGCTGTTTCCAATACTTCATGCTGACTCTTCAGACAATTGTATGTGGTGCTCACTCAGGGAAGAAACCATGAACATCTGAACATTTATGTGAAGGACATGAACTACCAAGGAAAAGTTTTAGCTGACCATAGAACCTTTGCCTAAAATGTTGTAATTAAAGAGCTATTAATCAATTCAAATAAATTAGTATTTCATAAATTCCCTTTTGATCTTCCCCTGTCATTTTAGACGGTTTACAGCTGGTATACCTATAAAGCGTTTGGTATAGTTCAGCACTTATTTATTCCAAGATTACTGTATACTAGCAAATATAAGATAGATTAGAAATGGCCAGTTTCAACCAGAAGAGTTCCTACATTGACCATGTGACTGAAAGCTAAATATTAATTAAAAAACCCTAACCTGGAAGGTCTACTTCTCTATATACTATAACACTATCCTACAACACAACTGTTATCTACAGAGTCTAGAAGACACAACTCTACAAAAGAACTGAATAGAATATTTTGTACAAAGAAAATGGTCATCCAATCTCAAAACGTTAAAGGTATTAGCTAACAAAAAGTAGTCATATAGGGATCACTCTTCAATAGCTAATGGGTCTGCCTCACAAAGGAAGAGGTGGCTAGCATCGAACCATATAAAAGAAAGAATTATTGTCTCGAAAAAAATACTATTTTGTTTTAAAAGTTAGCAAAGCCAGCCTTATTGATTCTTTACTTTGTAGCAAGGATCATCTTTACAGCATGCTGTTATTTGGTTAAATGCCAATAGCAAATCATCATCTAAAACAGTGGTTTTCAAACCATGGGGCGGGATCCAGTACTGGGTCTTAGATGGGTTGTGGTGTCTCTTGCAGCCACCACCAAAAGATGGGAATGCATTGCTGAAGGATGTAATTGTTGGGTCACAGGCATAAATGATTTCCTTCAACTGGGCCTCAAGGAAAACGTTTGAAAACCACTGATCTAACATGCTCAATATTGGTCTGGTCATTGAGGGAAACTATATTCTTTCCTTGGAGGTGAATGGCCTTTGATCTAACAGGGTATTTCTTTAACATCAGAGACATGAAAGGTTATTTTTATAATTCTAACCAAACTTCCAGAGAACCCAAAAACTGGTTTAAAAATGAAATTAAACACTCTTCTTTATAAGTACAACTTTTTGGGGCAGTAACATAAAGGCCTACATAGTGGGTATCTTAAGATAGACTTTAAAATTAAATCTTAACATTTAATCCTACCAATCTTCAGAATTTGAAAAGTATGTAATTTGTAATGTACACATAAAAGAAAAAAAAGACTTTAGCTTTCCCTCTACTCAAGAAAGCTTTGATGACCTACCACGCTCAATTTGTCATTATTTTGATATTAGCCACTTATTATTAAACAACTTGTCTCAAAGATAATACAGATTTAAACCAAAAAAGATGACTACTATTCCTTGTTTTGAGAATGGTATATTTTCAGCATGCATAGCTTACTAAACAATATTCAGTGTAGACAATTTACAATCTAGAAATGAACAAGTTCTAATTGAGTTTGACTTTGTAAATGAATACAGTTTTAACAAAAAGAAAGATTTCTATTTGTTCATATACTATCCGTATGAAGATCATTCATAACACAAGATCCAGAAGATAGGTCAAATCTAAGAGAAATGTGCAAATCCAAGCAAAATAAAGAAAGCCTATCAACTCTTTCAGATGCAGGACCAGTTTGAATCTCATCAACCGTAAATTCCAAAGGTTAGTTTCTGTCATGCTTCTCTCAGTCCAGGAGACAGCAAAGGTGGCATTAAGCAATGGCTTATGTGCTGCAGCTTTTCAGTCCCAAGCTATTTGGTGTGGTAGCAGCACCCCATGTGATTTGACAGGCAGTCCTAAAGGTCTGTCTAAATTATAGCAGCTCCCCACCCTCGCCTATCCTATGATTAGAATTCCTGCAAAATTACATGCTGTACCCCTACCCACAACAGGACCCTCCTATCTTCAGGTTACTCCCTGTAGGGGCAGTTTTCAAATCACAGACCCTCAGGTACTAGATCATGGCACCCCCTGTTGCCACCACTGAAAAACTGGAATGCATTGCTGAAAGATGTAACTGTTGGAAGACGAGAATACATTTTTTTCTCTGTGTCCCAAGAAAAAGTGTTTGAAAACCACTGCCTTACAGCAGTGCTTCCCACTTGCTAGAGTGTCCCAGCTTCAATCAGAAGATAGCCCATGGAGAAATCGATAGTCTTCTCCAGCTGGATCCTCATACCTGGTGCAAAGTATAACTGAGGATCTCACTGTACAAGCCTAAATTCCACACAAAGCATTACAATTTATGAAACATTTAATATAAAGGAACATCATCAGCTTGAAAGCTAGACAGTTTTTAAAAAAAAAAAAAAGTTAAATGTAGTTTGGGCCTTGGGTCACCTTAATTTTTGTACTTTCAGAAGCATCTTTTCTGTTTTTTAAAACGTTTCTTTCTGTATGTTGTGTGTGAATGGTCCACAGAAATAAAAGGGGAAACTTATTATTATAATAGATTGGAAGCTGTGAAACTCACAGCATATAAATTCAGAAAATAAATATGAAAAAAAGATTTTTTCCCCACTAAGAAATTCCTGTGACAGTAACTGCAGATGTTACTTATAACAACAATAAGGTAAACAAACAAACAAAAGTTAAAAAAAAAAGTCATGATTTTTAAGTTGACAGATCCCTGCAAAGTAATTTTACAGTTGCATTAGGCAAGGCCCATATACACCGTATACATTTATAGCTGAACTGGAAATGACATTTTATATGGCTGCTATTCCCAGGAATAGGAAGTAGGGGAAGAGAAGAAAATTAGAGGTCAGGATTTATTTTATTTTATTTTTAGTCTTTAAAATCTAGAAAGCTCACTCTTCAAAACTGTTTTTAAGGCCCTCACAAAGCCCCTGCAAAATTAAAAGTGTTAAGGATTTATAGCAAGTTGTAAAAGAACAGAACCTAAGGACATGATAACCATGATGTCTCTGAATATTTTTGTAGAGAAGATCCTGAGACACGTGACACTCACCTCCTACAGTTCAGATGGGTGTGCCACTGTGGTCCCCCAAGTCTCTACCTCAGGGCCCCAACTTACCCCACCGTGCTGTGTGAACCCCTGGTTCCTGGGTCAGCTCATGCCTAGCCATCTGGGTGTAATTAGTCTCTCAGGTAGTAGAGAAGTGCTCTCACTAGTCACTTGTGGGATGGTCCCCCAGCAAGCATCCACAGCCACACAGATGCAATCCCAGGAACTTCCGTCTTCCAAGGTTTGGTGTGCACCCAACTGAGCCTTGCAAACTCATTTATATCAGTCCATCAATTTAACAAAGAAATTAGTACGCACCAGCTTTTGCTCTCAGTAAGGCCTGCACATACACTCATCCAATATTTCATAGATTTAGCTAAAACAAATGTAAGTTTGTTGATTAAAACATGATTTTAAGTATTATATATCAAATCAATCTAAAATCAGCTAATCAATCAAATAAAAATCACAGTCAAATAAAAGATCACTTGCATTCCAAACTACGATCACTGTTACAGTCCATGTCTAGCTTACCCACACAGGTTCTGCTATTGATGATTTTGTAGCCCGATTCTTCCTATCATGTGGATAAGTAGTAGTTCTTGATGTCGCTACCTTTTAAAGATGGTTTCTGGAGAAGAGCTTAACCTGTTGAAAGTAAATTTCTTTTCTCTTTTCAAAGCCCCTTAGGCCCAATGGTTTTCAAACCATGGGTTGGAACCCAGCACTGGGTTGCAAATCCTCAGGTACTGGGTCATGGCACCCCCTGCTGCAACTGCTGAAAGACTAGAATGCATTGCTCAAAGATGTAATTGCTGGGTTGCACGTGTAAATGATTTTTTCCACCTGGGTCCTCAGAAAAAATGTTTTGAAAACCACAGCCTTACCCCCACTTCTTGCAGACAGGTGACCCTTTCCCCTCAAGCCAAGGTACTTTATCTTCATTGTTCTTACATGCATACCCTCTCTCTCTCTCTCTCTCCCTCTCTCTCTCTTTTTGTAAGATAAACACTGCCAGCCTTTTTTAATCTCTCTCACATGAAAACTGTTCCATATACCTCATCATTTTCGTTTCCCTTCTCTGCACTATACCCAGTTCCAAAATATCTTTGCTGAGATATGGTGGCCAGAATTACATGCAGTATATAAAGTGTGGGCACACCACAATGGCACTATATTTCGCTGTTATTATGTATCTATTTTCTAATAATAGTTAGCATTGTCAGCCTTTTGCTTGCTGCTTGCACATTGAGTTGATGTTTTCAGTGAGCTCTCCACAAAGACTCCAAGATCTCTTTCTTGAATGGTAACAACTAATTTAGATCTGGTTATTTTGTTTGTATAATTGGGATTATATTTGCCAATGTGCATTAAATAATTAATCTATATTTATAAATAATTTATTAGCAATGAATTTCATCTGCCATTTTTGTGCCCAATCACCCAGTTTTCTGAGATGCTTTTGGAACTGTTTGTGCTCAGCTTTGGACTTAACTATCTTGAGTAATTTTGTATCACCTGTAAACTGACACTCACTGTTCACTGCCATTTTCAGATTATTTATGAATATGTTGAATAGCACTAGTTCCAGTCGATCCTTACGGGATCCTGCTATTTGCTCCTCTCCACTATGGAAACTATTTATTCCTACCCATGAGTGTTGCTGGCACTGGGCACGGGGGGCATGAGCCCCCAGTCCCAGTGCCAGTGTCCCAAGTCCCATGGGCAGTGTGGCTCACAGTGCCTGCAACTGCCCTGCGCTCCCTGTACCTTCGGCCCCAATCCCAGTCAGGGATCCAGGGTCAGGACTCCACCAGCAGCAACCCGATCTGGCCGGACCCCAGCCAAGGATCCAGGGACAGGCTGCCACCAGCAGCACCTGGAGCTGGCCCTGATATTGGCTGGGGATCCGGGGCTGAGCTGCCAGATGCTGCAAAATCTGGCCCCGGCCCCAGCCAGGAACCTGGGGCTGCCAGATCCAGTTCCAGCCAGGGATTGCAGGAGCCAAGGCCACCAGCAGCAGAAGCCAGATCCAGCCTCAGCTCCAGACTACAGTACCAGGGCCAGCTCAAGCCTGGGGGGGGGGGTTGACCAGGACCTGGGGCTGGTGTGGTAGGAGGCAGGCCTGGTGGGGGGAGGTTGGGCCCCGACATGAGCCCTGAGCATTTTTTTGGGACCAACGATACCCCTTGTTTCCTATCTTTTAACTAATTACTGAGCCATGAGAAGATTGCCCCTTTTATACCATGACTGCTTGGTTTGCGTAAGACCCTCTGAAGAGCAATTTTGTCAAAGGCTAAGCTAGTTGAAAGTCCAAAAATATCGACTAGATCACCTTGTCTACATGTTTTATTACCCCCCTCATAGAATTCTAATAGGACTAGTGAAGCATTACTTCCCTTTAGAAAACATATGGCGACTCTTCCACTATGTACCATTTTCAGCTATGTGTCTGATAATTCTGTTATCTCCTGTGGTTTCAACTGAAGTTAAGTTTACTGGTCTATGATTGCTAGGACTGCATCTAGAACACCTTTTTAAAAAGTGTGTTAAATTAGCTTTCCACCTGTGATCTGGGACTGAGACTGATTTAAGTAATAGCTTCCATATCATAGTTAGTAGTTCTTCAATTTCATATCCGAGTTCCTTCAAAATGCCTGTGTGAATACCATCTGGTCATGGTCACTTATTACAGTTTAATTTACTAATTTGTTTCAAAACCTCCTCTATTAACACCTCAGTCTAGGACAATTCCTCAGATCTGTCACCTAGAAAGAATGGCTCAGGTGTGGGAATCTCCCTCACATCCTCTGCATTAAAGACTGATGCAAAGAATTCACTTAGCTTCTCTGCAAAGGCCATATTTTCTTTGACTACACCTTTAGCACCTCAATCCTCCAGTGGCTGTCCTTCTGCTGTACTTTAAAAAATTCTGCTGTTTATGTCTGTGTCTACAGCTAGTTGCTCCTCAAATTCTTTCTTGTCCTGACTAATTATTCTTTTATACTTCACTTGCCAGATTTTCTCCCTTTTTTCCTCAGTAAGCTTTGACTTCTGATTTTTAAAAGATGTCTTTTTGTCTCTAACTACTCTTTTCTTTAGCCATAGTGGCATATTTTTTAATCCTCTTACTGTTTTGTTTTTTAATTACGCACACGCACACGTATTTGAGCCTCTGTTACAGTGTTGTGGTTTTTTTCAAGTTTTTATGCAGCATGCAGGGATTTCACTCTTGTGACTGTTCCTTTTAGTGCCTGTTTAACCAGTCAGCTCATTTTTGTGTAGTTTCCCTTTTTGAAGTTAAATACTACAGTTATGTGTTTCTAGGATATATGTCCTCCTACAAGTATGTCAAGTTTAATTACATTATAGTTACTATTACCAACCAGTTCAGTTATATTCACCACTTAGACCAGATCTAGTGCACCACTTGTATTTGTGTACAAGCACTTATAAAATTTGTCACTTTTTAAGCATCTACCTTTATGTGATGTAATTGAAAGCAACTCTTTTTTTTGACTGTTTCTCTTCAACTCCTTCTTATACTTATCTACTTCTATCTTCTCCTTTTTAATAGGAAACAGGGGATACCTTTTAAAAAAAGGTCTCCCTACCCCCAAGGGATGTGTCTGTTCAAACCATGTGTTCCACCACACTAGTCACTTCTCCCCCAGCACTTAGTTTAAAAACGGTTCCCTATTCTTCTTAATTTGATATGCCAGCAATCTGGTTCCATTTTTCTTTATTTGGAGCCCATCTTTCCTGTTTAGGTTCCTCCTCTTCCCTAGTTCCTAGTAAATCTAAATCCTTCCCTCTGAACACCACTGTCCCATTCATGCATTTACACCCTCCAGTTCTGCCTGTCTAAGTGCCCCCCTCCATGGATCTGGACTTTACTTTCTCACTTAACAGCCTAAATTTGGCCTCCAGTACCTCACTGCTACCTTTTCCTATATCTCTGATACATACATGTGCCAACTGCTGGCTCCTCCCCAGCACTGCACACAAGTATGCTTAGATGTCTCAAGAGAACTGCAACCTTTGGACTCAGTAGGCAATTTACCATGCAGTTCTTACAGTCATCACAATCCCAAATATCTGTTTCTAATAACTGAATCCCCTATTACTATTGCCTATCTTCTCTCCTGGAGGTGTATCCTTTGTGTGAGATATTACTATGACATTACCTAACTATGGAATTGTTTTCCTCCACCTCAGTTTGATTTTCTCCCCAAAGACTTTCATCCTCCCCAATTTCAAAAGGGATAGCCGTGTTAGTCTAGTCCAGTAAAAAAGCAACAAGTAGTTGTGTGGTACTTTAAGACTAACAGATTTATTTAAAAAAAAAAAATCTGTTAGTCTTAAAGTGCCACACAGCTCCTTGTTGTTTTTTCATCCTCCCCAACAGCACAGGGGCTGCCAAACTGGAGATACAATCACTTTACTGTATCCCAGGAAGTCTCATCTAGGTACCGCTCCATCTCCCTTAGCTCCTCCAGTTCAGCCACTCTGGCCTCAAGAGCCTGCACTCTGTCCTGACTGCCACCAAATGCACACATGGCACCTGCCCACCAGGCAGTGACCAAGAGTATTGCACTCAATGCAGTGAACTGGCCAGCCCATGATCTGCTGCTGGACTTCAGCCTGATTTTTACTTTTGTGGGGGTGGGGGGGGTGTCTTTGTTTGTTCACTCTTTGGGCATTTTTTTTTGTTGTTTTTGTTCTTGGTTTAGTTTGGGGGGGGAGTGGGGAACTTTATTGGCCTAAATTAGATAATTTTTAGTATGTATATTTGGCTCTCCTAAACTCCTTCACAACAGTCTTCTCTTTGCCACTCCTCTTCACTCGCTTCCTCTCTTTTACACAACTGATTTCAAAAAAAAAAAAAAAAAAATTCTAAGAAAGTCCCAATACAGAAATTATTGCAAAGGGGAAAAAACTGGAAACTGTGCACATCAGTGATTTAGGCAGCAAGTTTAGTGAAGAGTGTAGAATTCATCGTTGTTCTTATAAATAAACTGTCTTGTTTCATTAGCTAGGAAGTACATTGGCTTCACATTGCTAGATAATCATATTCTGTTCAAGTGTAGGGAGAGTGTGCAAAATGAAAATACAGCACCATGGATTCCTCTATGCCCCTCCAAGACAAGACAGCTCTGCTGTATTTTGAAGTGGATTTTCATCCACAGGATTCCACTAAAAGAAGCATTTCACTCCAGGAATCAGACAAATTATTCCACTCCTTGTCAACTTAGGGAATGGGAATAAGGCTTCTCTCCACTCCATGCAACTGCAAGTAGGTACCAAGCCTCAGTTGCATGGGACCTCTAAGACAATTTCCAAAGGGGGAGCCATGTTAGTCTAGTTCAGTAAAAACAAACAAGGAGTCTTGTAGCACTTTTAAAGGCTAACAAATCTATTTATCACCGGAGCTTTGGTGGAAGAGATCCCACTGCTTCAGATGCTCTAAGATGAAGCAGTACAGATAAACAGGAAGAAAATAAATTCAGGGGAGCGTCAAGTCATAGGATCGGGTCAGACTGATACAGCATACCAATGCAGTTGTTCAGATACAAATACTGGAGAACAGCATACATAAGGGAGGTGGGGGGAAAGGTAAGAAAGATACCTGTTAGAAAGGGGGAAAAACCATAGTTTCTATTCAAACTTAATTTGAGGATGTCAAATCTTGGAATTCATATGCAGATCTGAAACTGTCAATTTAGGGTTGAATAGAGACTGTGGAGGGTTCCCCCCCCCCATTACAGCAGGCAATTTTTCTTTCCTTTTTCCTGCCACCTACCTCCTACATACTGTTCTCCACTGTTTGAATGTAAACAACTGCAGGAATTTGCTGTATTGGTCTGATCTGACCTACACTCCCCTGCATTTATTTTCTTTCCATTCATCTGTACTTCTCCATCTTCTAGCATCTGATGAAGTGGGATTTTCAACCACAACTGCTCATGCAATAAATGAATCTGTTAGCTGAGTTCAGGAAAACAAACAAGGAGCCTGGTGGCTCTTCTAAAGACTATGGCTGTATTCACACACAGATGGTTATTTTGAAACAAGTTGTGTCGAAACAACTTGTTTCGAAATAACACCTTATTTCAAAATATCTTATTTCGAATTAACAAAATGTTAAATCGAAATAAGGAAAAACGCAGGAAACGAAATAGCAGGTTTGCACTGTGAACTTGCTATTTCATTTCCCGCTGCAGGGGGCTGCAGCCCCCTGGGGGTGAGCCGCTGCTGTGGCTCACCCTGCAGCCCAGCAAGGGGGCTGCAACCCCAGAAAGGGAGCTGCAGCCACTGGCGGGGGGTGAGCCACTGGCAGGGTGGCTCAGCCCGCAGCCCAGGCTGCCGGCTGAGCTGCCTGGCAGGGCTTCACCCCTCCGCACCCTGCAGCCCCCTTTCTGGGGCTGAGGGACAGCCCTCAGCACCCTGGCCAAGGTCCCAAGGGTTCCCTGGCCAGGGTGCTGAGGATCCAATGTTGTTTCAGAACACTTTGTTCCGAAACAACATGTTCACACGCCTTGTTTCGAAACAAGTTTGTTTCGACCCCAAATGGGGTTTAACTTGTTTCGAAACAACACAGTTGTTTTGAAACAAGGGCTTCCCCTTATTTCGAAACAACTGTGCGTCGTGTGAACATGGGTTTTTTTGTTTCGAAACAATGGGGTTGTTTCGAAACAAAAGTGCTGTGTGAATACAGCCTAACACAGCTACCCATTTGGAACATGTTTACTTGCAAAGGGAGACACCTATCAGATAACTGTCTGGTCAGCCTGCCTACCTCCTCTTCATTCCACCTGGTGAATCTTTCATTCCTTCTGCTTTGCTGAGCTAGGTCCCAATTTAGCAAAGCATTTTTAAGAACATATTTAATTTTAAGCACATGTTTAACACCCTCCTTATTCAGTAAGCCTTTAAGTGCATGTGTAAATCCATTGAAGGCGATGGGATTTATGCACATGATCAAAATACTTACTGAATAGGCATGGGATTACTCACATGAAAAAAGTGTTTCCCAAAATTGGTGCCCTAGAGCAGTGGTTCCCAACCTGTGGTCGATGGACCCCCAGGGGTCTGCGGACATGTTGCAGGGGGTCCGCGGAGCCTCTCCCTAGTGTGGCTGCAATCCAGCTACAGCCCCAATGCTCCCTGACAGGGCTCCCTTTCCCCTCCTGTGGCTGGATCCTGGCAGCAGGATGGGGCTGCGGCTGCTGCCCAGCACAGGCAAGGGCAAGGGGCCATAGCTACTGCAGCTCAACTCACCAGCAGTGCGGGCCACGGTGGCGGCAGCACTGCTCGCCAGCTGTCCCAGTGGCACCGCCAGAGTGATACAGGCCAGAGGCTGCCTGCATGGGCCAGATTACATAATCAGCTGGGGGGGGGGGGGGGGCTGCAAAAATTTTTTTTGTCAAGAAGGGGTCCCCAGGCCAAAAAAGGTTGGGAACCACTGTCCTAGAGCAGAGGAGGAGCAGGAAGGTGATAAATGCTGATTTCCAAGGAAGTTAACACCAAATAAACAGCTGATATTCTTCACATTCCAAGGCTGCTTCTTCAGTGCAAAAAGTAAATGTAGAGCTATAGGTAATTCAATGCCTAGTGTAGACAGACAGCTTTTATCTCATGCTATGTCTAGACTATAACCACTAAATCAGTATTGCCAACATCAGATGTTCAAAAACCATTAGTCAGGCTCACTAAAAATCATGAATTTGTCTTAAAAATCATGAGATTATGTAAAAATACTATATGTGATGTGTTTTTTTTGCTTTTTCAGCCTCTAGGTTGCACTGGGGTCACATTTTGAAGCCTTCTCTACCACTGCAAAGTCTAGAACCGGACTTTTTCCCTAATTATGAAGGCTGAAATCATCACATAGTCACTGGAGTCAAGAAGCTGGTACTTTAAAAAAGCCAATAATGATCATGAAACTTATACCAACATTACTACAATGGTGGATGCAGCTGCACCACCTTAGCAGTTCTGGTGAAGATGCTGTAAAGCAGATGATGGGAGAGAGCTCTCTCATAGACTTCATGAGAGGCAGTAACTATATCATCTATAGTAAAACACTTTTCACAAAATGATCTCTGCATGTTACCTCTCAAGGCCATGTCCCCACAGGAAACCTTAACACCACCTTCAAAAAAGGGAACTTAAATTTATAACACTCTCAGATACCAAAAACTATGTACTCAGTACAGACGGCAGATTTACGGCTCATTACAACAGTCTGTAAACCACTAATCTTTCTCTACTCTATAACTGTAGAAGGGTTCTCCTTAAATGGTTTCTTGAAAAACATGCTCTCTCTTCATGTGTTCCATCTTCTGTTTAGCTCTGAAAGTCTTGAGGCTTCATCTACACTAGAGACTTTTGTTCACCAAAGTCAGCTTTTTTCATCAAAAGAGTGGTGGTATACACAGTACAATCACCTCCCTGCCAACCTAAATCTCCCGATTTTGTGAAATTAAACCACCACAATATGCGATGTAGAGCTTTTTGCATCAAACTTTTAGTGAGAAAGTGTTAGTATAGACATATACACTGTACTTAGCTATGTTGCACTAGATGGCCTCCAGGAATAGGGCTACCAGATGTCAGGCAAAAGGAGGACATGTCCTCTTTTTTACCTTCACATCTTCCGTCCGACAGGCATTTTAAAAATACATGATTTTGCCTGGCTTTTTACTTACAGGGGTTAAAGTATGCTGGAATACCTGGAACATCCTATTTTAGGGGGAAGCGTTCCAGGGCCCCCTAAAAACAGAAAAATATTAAATTAATACTACATTTTCTCCATGTGTCCTCCAATGTCCTCCTTTCTGTACTTCCCTGTCCTCCTTTCCATGCTTTGGTATCTGGTAGCCCTATCCAGGAACGTCCCACAAAGTCCATGCTGACTGATTTGGCCATCAATTTGAACTCCAAAGCCCTATAGCCATCTGCCCCTCCCCCTTTAAAGTGCTGGGAATTTTTGAAATTCCACTTCCTTCTTGGCTGGCGGGGAGAGCACACATCTCATCTTCCCAGATGACCATGGTGGCTCCAGATAGACCAGTGGTTTTCAATCAGTATGCCACGACACACTATTGTGCTGTGACAATTGTTGAAGGGTAATGAAAAATCAATGGAAAACAAAAATTCTTTCATCTTAAACAATATTCTATCTAACCAAAATTACAACCCATAAAACTTGTGAAAATTAATCATCAGATTAAAAGCAAGATAGCGGTCTTTCGATTCTAAAATGTGAACGTTCTAAACACTGGTGGCCAAAGGGCAAAATTGAGATGACGTGTATTTTTTTCCAGTGGATTTGAAACATTATTGCATTTGATCCTTCTTTAGCTTGTTCTTTGTTGCAAAACTCTCTAGTAGGACCATAACCATAGTAAATTAATGTAAATGTGATGTTTATGAGCACTCAATTCAGCTGAAAAAAGTTGGTCTGCCATGGAATTGTCTGTCTCACTGAAATGTGCCATGTTACTGAAAAGGTTGGGAACCACTGCCATTGACCAAACATTCTCCCACTTGGAGCACACCAGAACTTCTGGATCTGATCGGCATTTGGGAAGAGCAGGCAGTGCAGTCTCAGCTCTACTCCCACTTAAGGATGTTTGATACACATTTCAATACAAATTTCTCATTTAATGTCAGAGAGGGCTCTGAACAGGAAATGCTGTAGTGCTATTTGAAAATCAAGAAGCTGCAGCAGATATATCAAAAAATTAGGGAGTGAAATCATTGCTTTGATGAAGAGCCAAAGACCTGCTGCTTCTATAAGGAGGGGGAAGTTCTCCTTAGCCACAACCCCACCTCCAACACCAAGAGCCAGTGGATACTTCTGCTGGCCCAGAGGTAGTGGAAACTGGAGTTAACCCCAATGACATCATGGATGAGGAACCTGAACTGTAGGAAGATGCAGAGCAGGGGCCGGGATCATTTGCTGCCATGGTGAGCCAAGACCTCTTCTCTATCCAGGAGGGTTTGAACCAGTCCCAGCCCTCCAGCTCTGTTGTGCAGGAAAAAGGAGCCCACTAAGTGATTTTTTGAGCTGATGCTGCTCGGGTACATGAGGTACAGCTATCCTTTGCTTTGTTGCATTATACCACCGGCTGAAGGGACAAAAATGCCCAAGAGTAGCTGTGTTTGCATGTGCTTCCTACTCCCCTGTTCAGCTAGGCACTGTGGCAGAAAAGCATGCTAATGTACATTAAGATTTCACAGGAATGTTCCAGAGAGATATCAAGGAAACATTTCTGGAGGTCAAGATCCAAAGGGGTAGCAATGTTTGTTTTGCTGAGCTAGACTAATAAGGAGTCCTGTGGCACTTTTAAAGACTAACAGATTTATTTATCTCATGAGCCTTCATGGGAGAAAACCCCACTTTGCCAAACGAAGTGGAATTTTCTCCCATGAAAGCTCATGTGATAAATAAATCTGTTAGTCCTTAAAAGTGACACAGGATTCCTTGTTTGTATTTCTGGAGGTATTCCTCATTCCTCTGCTGGAAATTCCTCAGCAGAGCTGCTTTGTTTCTTTTGTTCTAGGAAACTTTCCTGGGCCAACTGGCAATCACTTGTGCGGCGACCAAAGCGGCACACAGGAGAACAACATAGGGACCCTGTTTGAAGCTGCTCGCATGAAGGAGATTCACCCCTAGCACCTCTGTTTGTTCTCAGGAATGAGGTGTCGGCTTCTATGATGTCCACCTGTGGAAAATGGTGCCACAATTTAAATTTGTGTCCCTAGCTACCTGCATCAATACTGCAAACAAGCACACACAACCTTTTCCCCAGCTTGAGTGCTTCCTTCCCCTGGGCACAACATACCACGCCCTGCTTGATCATCAAACAGTGCATTTGCCAGGGGACGTCGGAAAAAGAGAGGTGTTTTGCAGTAGTGTATCAATGCTGATACTGCCCTTACAATAATGCTTCTGTTCATTATTTATTATGCTTCTATAGATGTGCCCTTGAGGGAACCCCCCCCCACACCTGCTGAGCACCTCCTGCTGCCAAGAAAATGACCATGGAGAAGCAAAGATTAGATGTTCCAAGAACTCCTCCAGTCCTCTGAGGTGGAATAAAAGAGTATGGAAACACACTGTGTCCAAAAATCAAAAAATTGATGACAGAAGAAGAGGGAAAACCAGGAGCGAGTGGTGGCAGGTTACAAGTATATGCTAAAAGATATGGAGGAACAAACAGAGCTGCTAAAGCCACTAATGGCTCTGCAGACTGAATTCGTGCCTCCAGTACAGAACTACTTTCCATGCCCTCCACAAATTTCACCCACACATTTCTACCAAATTCCTGATCCATCTTGGTACCCCATTCACTTCATCCCTTCAGACAGCTTCCAAAACAATAGCTGGATGCCACAGCTTATGCTGACCCTCTCTGCTTTCCCCACTCCAGCCCAGCTTTTCATGTGTGTTGTGAGTAACTGTTATTTAATAAAGACATACTCTGTGTAGAATAACCCATCTTTATTTCTCTCTTGCAGACAGTGGTTGCAGCTCATATTAATGCACAATACAAGCTGGAGAGCAGTTGCAGCATGTCACCATGCAGCTTACAAAGACACCTGATTGGTGCTCATGGTCACAATTGTTCCTTGAGGTCTCGCTGATTCATATGGCCCCATTGTGCCTAATAACTCTGACATCTGGTTGTTCATATTCAACCGCAAGGTCATCTGCTTCTGTGCTACACTCAGGGGGAATCTCTTCACCCTAGCCTTCACAAATACGATGGAGCATGCAGCAGACAGCTATAACCACTTGAATATTTTCCTCATTTAGGACTAACCTGCCAATAAAGGTATCGCCAGTGCGCTTTTAATCTGCCGACTCACATTCAACTGTCATTTGGCAGCGCCTGCTCAGCCTAATATAGATGTAGCCTTTGCTGCTATTCAGGTTGCCTATATAAAGTTACATCTACCATGGCAGTAAGGATTTGGCTGGGTCTCCCAGGGTCACCATGGGAATCTCCACGTCCTTCACTGGAATCTTTTGGTCTAGACAGAAAGACCCACCTTGCAGTTTTCTTTACAGGCCAGTACTACCAAAGATGTATATATTATGCACCTTTCCTGACTAGCCCAGACTGAGGTCAGTGAAACACCCATGATGATCCACAAGTACCTGCAGTATGACAGAGAAGTATCCCTTTTGATTGATGTAGTCCTTTGCAAGATGGTCCGAGGCCAAAGCTGGGATACATGTGTCATCTATCAACTCATCACAGGTAGGGAATTCCATCACTGTGAAGCCATCCACTATTTCACAGACACATCTAAGACACACAATCCTTCACAGCAGCTCCAACAATGGACTATGTGGAAGAAAGCAACTCCAGACTGCTACCACTCTCTCGCTGATCAGTCCGGGGCTAGGATCACCACTTGGTGAAGAAGTACAGGGGCAGCTCCACACAGAGCTTGATGAAGGTAGCTTTACACATTCAAAAGTTTTGTAGCCACTGCTCATCATCCCTGACCTACATAACAATTCAGTCCCATCGCAAATGGTTGTTTCATGAATCCAAAAGGGCTGATCCATCACGTACAGATGCCCTGGGAATGCAAACAGTAATCTGGTGTTTGTTTACATGCACACAGCAGGTCAGGTGTCTCAGATTCTAGTTCACATTGAGAGCTCATAATACACTTCATGACCAGCTGTTCTGTGTAGAGAACACTGACAACAACAGTGGAGGGCAGTGCAGGGTCCATCCTTCCAGACAGAGATTATGGCACTCAAAAACTGGATCCATTGAAAAATGCTGCGAAACGCAGTTGGAAGCCGATAGAATGATGGGACAGAAATAACTGTATCATAGGACATTTAATCTGCACCCATGATGCATGGCTGTCTTCTCTTCCTTCTCAATTTCTAGCAGCACAAGATGGCAAGCTGCATGCTGGCATAGCCGCCCTCGGTGCACAAACTGTGGGTGTGCTTCAGCAACACAAGTGCTGTGTGGACAGGCACGTGTTGTAATGACATTATTTTAACTTGTGTCAACAAAACTTTCTAATGTAGACAAGGCCAGAGTATCTTTCCCAGACCTGAAAAGAGCTCCACTTAAGCTCCAAAGCTTCTCTCTTTCACTAACAGAAGTTAGCCTAACAAAAAGATGTTACCTCGCCCAACTTGTCTCTCTAATGTCTACACAGAATCAACCATAGACAGCGGAACTGTTCATCAGTTAGGGAGTACTGATTTATTTTTTTTAAAAGTGAACTAATTGGAAATCATTGAGTTGTCCAGAAGCTCCTGTGTAACTCATGACCTTACTTTATGGCAGTGGTTCCCAACCTTTTCTCTGCCGTGGCATGCCTTGATAACTTCAAATTTTTGAGGCACAACACCATTAAAAAAAACTCACGAATATTCAAATTAACAAATTACTTATGAATATTCATGAACCATGCAACAGTGTTTTGGGAATGCTCCTATGTGGGGTATTAGGGGTAGCAGAGCAGGGGTGGCAAAACGGGAGGTCAGGAGTCGTGTGCAGTGGCAGGAGTGAGGGGAGGAGAGCAGGGCAGGGGTGGCAAAAGAGGACAAGGGGAGCCATGTGGGGAACAGCACGAGGGTGGCGAGAGAGGAGAGAGGAAGGGAGAACAAAAATGATTTTGTGGGGGGCGCACGAGGGAACCTCAGGAGTGGGAAGGTAGGGCAGGGGAGCATGGTGCAGCACCCACTTCCCCCTTCTCCACAGTGGCTCCCTGCCAGCCAGAGCAAATCCTCACCCCACTGCTGCTCCCTCCCACCCCAGTGGGTCCTCCCCTCCCCTCCCCCAGCCCTCTGCTGCCTGTGATGGACCCTCCCATCACTTCAGGGGCCAGAACTAGGCCTCCAGCCCCCAGGTACACCCCCCACACACACAGCCACCCCACAACCCCAGCTAAACACCCTCTGCTACACATCCACTTCCACCCGCTTCTGACACACACACACACACACACACACAACCCCCAGCAGCCCTCCTCCCCCAAAACCCTTACCTGGGCTGTTTGCAGGCTGCCTGACACAAGCTGCTCCACCCTGCAGGGGGAGATTCACACACTCCCAGCCTCCTGCCCCACTCTGCTGGCTGGGCCTAAGGTGGACCCCTGGAACTCTGTGTTTCCTGCCTTCCAGCTGCTCCTGCTATTTTTAGAGAGACCTCTGGAACTCTGTGTTTCAGTGCCTTCCTCTATTTTTAAGGGGGGCCAGAATTGCTGCCTGCCTAAAAATAGGGGGCCCTGGAACTGTGTTCGGGTGCCTTCCCACTTACTTTAACCCCTGCATTTTCCCATCCCTGCACAGCCCACATGGCTAGGCTGAGGAGGGAGGAAGCTTTAAGTCTGTCTCTCGGGGATGCTCGCGGCACACTTTGGGTGTTGCCGTGGCACACTAGTGTGCCCCGGCACACTGCTTGGGAACACTGCTCTATGGCAATGTCTACATGGCAAACCATAGAGAGGCAGAGACGTATTGCTGCAGCTGTACCACTGTAAAGTCTCCTGTGCCACTGAGAGAGAGCTCTCCTACCAAAATTAAACCACGCCTGATGAGCAGCAGTAGCTACGTCCACAGGAGAGCGTCTCCATCTCCCACCAACATAGCATTGCCCACACCAGTATTGTCAGTGAAACTTATGTCGGGGGGGGGGGGGTCACACTCCTGACCAACAAAAAATTTACTAAAAAGAGTGTTAGTGTAGACAAAGCCTTAGAATGAAGAGGGTGAAGTATTTTTTATTAGACCATATTCAGCAGGTCTCTCTCATATCCTGGACCCAACAAAATTACAATATTTTCTTTAGCTTTCTTACCCCCATGCACTTGTGTCTTGTCTCAGATGAAAGGACAATAAAATCTTTGGGGCAGGAATTACATCTACCTATATTTCACAGATTGGTACCTCCAGTTTTGAATGGGATCTGTAAGTGCTACTGAAGTACAAATACACAACAAAACAATATCTGAAGTGGTGTTATATCCAGGTGGACACAGTCAGTATGGGTTTTTTTCCTTCTTTAACTGATTAATTTGGGCTGGGATTTTCAAAGGCAGTTGGCATAAAAAATGAGCTCCCTTAGGCTCTTGTGAAATCCCAGCATTAAAAGAATCCACCTCCTATTAAGAACCCTTATAACGAGTAAATCCTGCGTTTTTGTTTAAATCCTCAAAAATGTGCATAAGGGTCCATTCAAAAGGGAGAAAATAACTGATTATACAGGAAATCACAAAAAGCTGCCAAAAGCACAAATTAAAAGTAGACTAAAAATGTTTATTTCTTTTTATGACAATAATTTCAGGTGCTGGAAATAACTGTTGTAGGTACAAAACTTTCAGGCAAAAATTGATTTGCACATTGATGTCTCTTTAACCTCCCACTTAGTGGAAATGGAGGAAAATGAACGAGAAGTCACACATATCAAGCTGATAGATGAAGTGCCTTTATGCATGTTTATCATGAACTAATACTTTTATGAAAGTCCCTGCAAATACTGCATTAAAGATGGAATGTAAAGCAAAAAAAAGAAGCAAGCTTAGAGCTTTGCAAGCTCTTCCTGCACTATCAAGACTAACAAACTTCTTCCTTCTGTCTCTCTCTCAAAGAACAAATAATTTTTTCCTCTTGCTCTGACCATCAGGTCTTTGTTTTCCCGGTCTTTGCTGGAAGATCCCGGAGAATCTGAATAAAGATATCAACATGAAACAGAACCCCAAATATGGCTACACTGCAGCTAGGTATGTGCCTTCCATCCCAGGTAGACAGATGTGCTATTGTTTGCTCAAGATGTACACACTAAAAATACCAGTGTGGATATTATGGCTCAGGCCAGGGCATGGGCCAGCCACCCCAGCTTGGATCCAGGGGATCAGGCAGGCATGTAATCTAGCACAGTGTTTCCCAAACAGTGTGCCATGGCACAGAGGTGTACCATCAGGCCTGAGCAGGTATGCCACAAATTTTTTTGAAAAACTACTGAAAGAGCTCTGGATTGGCTCACTAGCTCATGAATGGACATTAGTTCATTTGGAAACTATATGGTGGTGTACCTCAAATTAATTAAAGGTAGCAAGGTGTGCCATGGCAGAGAAAATGTTGGGAACCACTGATATAGCAGCTAGCCCTTGTTGCAACATCCATACTGACATTTTAAACAAACTCAAACAGGGCTAACAGGAGTCTGTCCACCCTGGCTGGCAGTCACACTCCCAGCTGCAGTGCAGACATATCCTAGCTGCAGCAGTCCCTCCTGCAGTGAGAGATTCTGCATGTTCCCACTCCTTAGGCAGCAAAATCCAAAACTCATGTAAATATAAGGCTAACTCAGAATGCTACAGCAGCTCACTTGCAGCATTGCACCACAGTAGAGTGAAACTTTCAGATATATACTCACTGTAGCAACAGAGGGAATCTCCCCCCCCCCCCCCGCCTCCATTAATGCACCTTGCTCAGAACTAGAAGACTGTTTACACCAGGAGTGTAGTGGGCTTAACTACATGGCTCATGGATGTGGATTTTTGACACCCCATGATGTAGCTGGATTGACCTAACTTTTCAGTGTAGAGCAGGAAGAAAGAGGCAGAGAAAACAAATTGTAAAAGAAAAGATTGTAGCCATGTCACTGGAGCATGAAGGAGCAGCAGCAGGCAAAAACAAGACTCAGAGAGAGAAAAGCAAGCCAAAGGGAATAGATTCCAAAAGAAGTGCAAGGTACTGAAACTGTAACAAAAAGCTAGGAAGCCCAGTAAAAACTTTCAGAAGGCTAGGGGGGACCACTCAAGACAATTTTGTGATAAGTACTTAAAATAATCAATTATCCTGCAGCAGTTTTCCTGCACCCTTTATGTCAACCCGTAAAACGATGTTTAAACCAGGGCAGAAGCTAACAGTGACATCAACTGCAACTAAATTCTCCCTCTATGGTACAAGCTCTGATTTCCAGAACAAAGCTGAATCCGGCTGGGGAAACAAGAAATGCTACAATTAACATGGTGAAAAGCCTTGGTGTGACAAACAGCTTTTCTGTTGTATGTGCTTCACCAAGTTAAGTTTGGGGTTTTGTTGTTTTTATTTTTTAACATTCCCAAGAGGGCAGAATATAATGAAACACAACCTACTTATTCTCAAAGTTCTCTCAGGCATTTCATCCTATTATACCATCCAAATGAAGTTTTAATGTTTAAACATTTCACACACATCCTCCCTCCCCCACACTCCCTGCTGTTTCGATGGTGAAAATCTCCTGGCAAGAAGCACTGAGAGCAACACAATGCACATACCCAACATACCTAAGTAAAGACAAGACTAAGGCTATTTCTTTTGCCTTTGGTCACTTCTTAAAAGCCTCAACTGTCAATTATCTACAATTCCTTTCAGCTGTATTTTTATTGTTTAGCTCTATAGTTTTCTATATACCCAACAGTGCATGAACAGTCTGTCACAGCTCAGACCAAACATGTAAAAGGCCTATTAAAAGATGAGCATCATTGCCTATTTTGCACACCAATCTATGCCACAGAAGACCCCCTTCACTTATTGGAACATAGTGTGACAGCTTCACACACACATTTCAATACATTCTGTTCTGGCTCAGCAGCATTATGTGGATTCAATTTTTGATGATATTAAAGGGTTAATTGTGAATTAGGTTAATTTTCATTTTCGCTGACAAATACTTGGAAACTTCTGTTGAGTACCTTATTTATTTTGTTACTGACTGAATTAACAAGTGCCTGCTTTGGTTGGCTGCCATGCCACCACACACCAGGGTAGATGGTTATATGCTGCCATACACAACTGGGGCGCATCCTGCCATTGCTGCTTTTCCTGATCACATGCAATGACCTGTTCATAGTCAGGGACAAAGAATCAACTGCAGCCAGTCTTCCAGCAGCCATTGATTGGGGGCCTGGTTGTTCTTCCGGTATCTAGGTTTGGGTCCCAACATTTCTACCAGGAGCAGGACCCTCTCAGTGGCGCAGCCACAGAGCACGTGGCTGAAATGACAAAGAAGGGTACCAATCAAACTGGGTAGGGAATCAGATCTCTCTTTCTGAATGGACCTGAGAGGCCTTAGCCCTACAAAGATTCTAGAGCAACTGTGAAAAGCCCCCACCAGCTGAGCAGATGGTTTTTTGGGGGGCAGCTCATGCCACTGCCTCCCCAACCACTGGCAGAGCCACAGCGTAGGTAGGGGCCCACCGCCTTAACTCAGTCCTAGGGACAACCTTACACTGATGTCTAATGCAACCAATTTCCTTCCAGGTGCAATTCAAAAGGGGCTGGTTTACTAGTTTACAATTAAGAAATTGGGCCTGTGAGAGCTCTAGAAACATGCACATACTTAACACCAAAAAAGAACTAGACCAGGGGTCTGGAACTTGTGGCTCCAGAGACACATGCAGCTCTTTGGCTGCCCCCCTTGCAGGTCAGGGCTCCGAACCCCACTCTGCCGCCATGGGACCTTGTGGGTGTCCTATGTTTAGCTCCAGACTCCCCATCACCACTGGGGGACCCTGTGGGAGGCCCACTCCAGATTCCAGACTCCCTCCCTTGGCCTTGGGATCCTGTTGCAGGCACTCCAGTCTGTCAATCCACTATTCAGCCATCTTCAGAGCTCCACAGAAGATATATTTACAGACACAAGCCACTAGTTACTGATAATAGAAAGCTCTTATGCAGTGCATTTTATCAACAGTTTCCAAAGGTCTTTACAAATAAAGCAAGTGTCATCTCCATTTTACAGATGGGGAAACCGAGGCAGAGAGCTAAACTGACTTCCCCAATCACCCAAGATGCCATCTGCAGAGCCAGAAATAGAACCCAGATCTCCTGAGTCCCAGTCGCAGGCCAAGGCTGTACATTCTAGACCATAATATCAACCTTAGCCTTCAAAATAAGGTACAGTTTATGAACCCACAGAAAACTGCCTGTGACAGACTACTTTATGTTATTATCAGTTTCAGCTGATGAGGTGTACAGATGCCAAAGCAAAACTCCATGCCAAAAAAAAAAATTTTTACTATAAATCAAGAATATCAGACTAGGTGATCATAAGGGTCCCATCTGGCCTTGTAATCTATGGATCATAATTCTGTCTTCCATTTATGGTGTCGGTGTTCAGCACCGAACAAATAATCAAGTGCTCAGATGAGCTTAGGAATTTTAAAGCCAGACATCTTTAATAAAAACAATCACAGCCAGCAAACTACTAAGAAGAGCAGTAATGGGATTATCTCTCAACACAAACAGAAGGATAAATACAGGCAAAACTATCAGTCCCTGAAACATAATTCCTGTATATTTAAAATCAGACTATGGCAAGGAGATTAAAGAGACTCAGGATCAAATAAAAAGTTGCTGAATGTCAAATTCTTGCTTTAAACAAAGTATGTGTTTAAAAATCACATCTAATATGTACCGTAGTAATAGACGAGAGCTGTTGAAAAATTGTACATGTCCCCTTCACATCAGGAGGTGTAGGGGGAGACATGGCTAGAGCGAAGTGATTGAAAACTAAAGCTCACCTTACTCATTCCCACACGATTTAAACTATTTGTTTTCACCAAGCACATGCATGATATTTGGCAGAAACTCTCAGCAAAAGAATAGCAGATGCCAACCCCTAACCCTCTAAAACAGATTAACTCCCCACTGTCCTGGCTCAGCATGACAATAAAGACTAGCTTAGAATATAGCTGAAGCCATGCTAACTACAACAATATTTAAACCCCGCCATTGCCAACTCTAATAGTGTGGACAAGGCCAGAATTGGAATGTCCTTCCAGAGATTTTGAGATTTATACAGCACTTCTTGCAATGGATGGGCTGTACTCAAAAGCACTCCTCTCTGCAGAGTTATTTCTACTGCATTAGAAAAAGAAATGTTAAAACAAAGGGTGATTGATTAATCTCTGCTGTTCTGAGACCCCTTTGAAACTAAAGTTCTATATCTTAAATGCAAGTGTTAGTGAGAGTTTTATTGTGTCTTTAGAATGAAAACTTCCAGCACTTGCATTTTACAGAGAAAGATCTGAAAAGTTCACACACATCCCATTCTTCCCACTCAACCCACACACATGCATGCACATGACACGCCTAAGGGAAAATGAGGAAATTGAGAAAGCAATGAATGGTTTTGAGCTCTCTTTAGTGTTTCACAGCAACACTAACCACTCAGTCTTTTACCTTTTTGTATGTGTATCCAGATAAAAGACTTCGAGCATGATACAGTAACATCCATTTCACTTCATTTTCAATCTAATTGCTGGATTCAGCTGAGTGCACAACGAGAGGAAAGGGGAATCTGGAAGGGTGGAAAAATGGTTGCAGCTCCCATTTAATTCAAGGGGAGCCACGCTAAATGCAGGTCCGTGAGCCCAAATATATGATTTTCATGGCTACTCACCGTATACATCCAGGCAACCATTACTAAAAGTTCATGGCTGCATATCCAATGTGTCTCTCTTAGGGTCTAAGCCAGGAATGGCTGAACTTATGGAACTCAAGAACCACACAAGTTGATTATTAAACTTTCAAGAGCTGCACTGAGGCATATAGCCATATACTTTTACCTACAAAATTGATTTGCCGACGTTCTTTCATGAGCCACACTTTTTCATTCAAGAGCCACATGCGGCTCCTGAGCTGCAGTTTGGCCATGCCCGGTCTAAACAATGGCCTGCTAAAGTTAGTGAAAAGATTTAACAGGCCCTAACAATGCAAAGGACCAAAGGGATGCCTTCAAGGCTGGCAGGGCAGCCATTGAGAAGCCAGGCTTCAGAAGCAGGTGCATTTCAGCCCATCATATAAAAGAAAGAATTTCAGAGAGGGGCTACTTCCCCCAGAACAGTGGAAATGTGAAAGCACCCCCCTCACATAAAACATTATTCAAATTGCAGCACTCTCCACTCTAAAGGTTTTCCCTTTCAGGCAACTCTCCTAATCTGAGGCTGTAAACCCACTGGTTACAGACTCCCCTGAAGTGCATTGTAATCTCTCTCTCTTTACAGCACATACAATTATTAGCTCCCAAAGACGTAGTTCATAATAGAACAGAAGGCTCCATATTCGTTTTCTTATGCAACTGTGCTTTTCTACACACGACTGAGGAGATTTTCTGCAAACAGTTTGGCTATCCACCTAGTGCTTACTAAATGGAAACGTTTTCAAAAAAAAAATACAAGAATTTTCAAATAGAAACAATTAGTATTCACAGTAATTTGCATTTACTTCCCTACCCAAAGCTGCGTGCTCTGCTTTAACATTAACCCCTCATGTTCATCGAAGACTTGCACAGGAGATTCAGCCACACAAATCCCATTAGAGACCACAGGAGCAATTAAAGTCAATAACGAAGAGATTATGTAGGAATGCTCAAAATTTAGGGGTACCACTCTTTGTTTTTAAATGTGTATTATGCCAGCAAAATGCACAGCTCCATCATGCTACAAGAATTCTCACTCACACTCTCTTTTCCAATCCGTTCTCATAAACATCCACATAGCTATGCAATGGAATGAACTAGAAAAATAATTCACTGATTCACTCACCCTTCACTTAACATGCTTTGTATACATTAAAGGCTGAGGCCAAATTGCCAAAGATCCTTACGAAGCTGAAAAGATCCCGGCCTTTCTGATAAAACAGATTTCAATAACCTGTATTTTTGATGAGAACCCATTTCAAGGTCTGGTACCCTGTAGACCATTATGCCTGGAAACTCATGCAGTATACCATCAAAAAACAGGGAATTTTGAGTTTCCATACTGTAACACAGTAACTTTGAGAATTTGTTAAAAAAAAAAAAAAAATCAAGCCACATATATCCCACAAACTGGATTATACTCTTCCATGTCCAGTGAGTCCTTTGCTCGTAAACTACCATGTGACCCAGACCAGTTTGCCCCTGGGTATAGGCAGTATTTGCCAAACTATGGACTACAAACAAAAGTAAGTGGTTGTGGGGTAAAAATGGGACTCACAAAATGATTCCTGTGAAATGGGATAGCACAGAAAAGAGCGAGAAGGGAGCCCTGTCTTATTCATCACAGAAAAGCGCTCACTCAGTGAGGCAAGGCTGCACAGAATTCCTTGGCAGCAGAGAGGCAAGAGATTCTTGTGAAGACAGAACTCTCTGTTGCAGCCTAGCAAAGTTTTGCAGGATGGCATTTATATCTCAATTTTCTGTTTTAAAACCCCTTAAGAAATCCCACACACAAAGAAAATTTATGTTTAAAGAACACTGAGACTGCGAAGCACTCAGAATCTGAAGGTGTCAAGATTAAGACCATCTGTGTAATCTTAATTCTGTCTGCTTGTTTACATGCATTGTAGTACAGTCTTTACATGACCACATGTGACCTTCTCTACAGGACCACTGCCTCCTTCAGTGTGCACATTGAATGGCAAGCAGGGAATGAAGCAAGGACACACAAAGAAGCAAGATCTTACTCGTTATACCTTACCTGGTGCTTAATTCTATTTTCAATGATGATACAGGAAATTCTGAATTTACGCAGATATTACAAATACATTATTTGGGTCCTCAATGGACAGGATGGATGATGTGCTATAAAGCACGCAAGACTTCAGGGGATCCCTGTCTCATTCAGTTTGCAGTTTGGACAGTCTGAAATGAATGAAGTTGGAGTCCAGTAGTCAATGAACAGCAGGCTAGAAACAAATTTGAATAATATCCAAATAGTTTGTAATAATGCAATTAAGTCTGTACTGTAACTGGAAGCACACTTACTGGGTTAAGCAACCTAAATGATCTTACATATGGTTTGGGAGGTTTGTTTTGTTTTGTATCTTTAAAAGTATACAAAACACCCATAAAATATTCTTGGGATAGAGTCATGTTTCAGCTAGTTAAGAAAATACATACCATGATGAACCATATCAGCCCCATATAGCCATCTCCTTGGTAAGGCACAGATATTCATCTCCACCATCCCCACTCACTTGGGAAAGTCAACAGAGACCCAGTAGAGAGAGAAAATGAATGCCAAACCAGAAGCACCTCCACTGAACTTCTAGCCTCCCATCTCCAGAAAATCCAACTAGGAACTACTCTCCAGAGAAATTACATATGTGAGAAGACTTGCATGGGATTATTCTCAGACAGCACATCAAAGCATGCCATTTAATGACACTTTTGCAGCATATTTATATACAAATATGCAGGCAAGCATGGTCACATTTTGGTTCTATTTATTCCCTCACACAAAAATAAATAGCCCTTTAAATATGTTAAAGGTTTTTGAGTCAGCATACCCATGTTCAGTAGATAAAGATACCATACTTTGCCCACTACCTGATGTGGCTATTCAATCGCTTTCTGGGTAATAACATTAATACTGGGAAGATTAGGACAGTCACTGTAGTTTCATTCACTACTTGCACAAAACAGTATCTTCCGAAAGCTGCAAACCATATCATTGCCCCATTTCTTCTTACCAGATTAACTAAAGACATGCTCATTCTGCCAACAAGCAAAATTTTGTGGTTGGTGCTACAGTGAAATATTATAATCTGGCCTAGAGCAATTCCTGGATCCTCAATATTCTGTTTCCTTTCTAATGTAAATGTTTAAAATCCACCAAAGAACTGACAACAAGAACAGTCACCATCATTTTGGTGTTGGACAAGGGCCGTAAGCTCTTCATACTGTTTTACAAGAGCCATCGCCAGCAGCTTCAATATACTGTGGTGTGTGTAATTTCCTGCTAACAGTTCCAATAATGTTTATGCCCAGACAGTGAAACAAACAGGAAAAAGTAGACGTGTCACCTTTTGCTGAATGAGCAAAACTGCAAGACAGTGTGTGTGCTACAGAGTGAAATTCAAAAAGTAACATTTTCCAAACTTCAGATGATTAACAAAAAAATGCAAAGTAAAATCAACATCCTTTTAAAGAATAGCTTCCTTCATATGACTGTTCCCTTTTAATTTTCCTGCTTATATTTTGTGTGTTTTTTCTTTCATGGTGCAACATAAATGGCTCCTCCTAACTAATTATGAGACAGCAAGGTGCCCCATACTATACAAAACACAGAGGACTTAAAGGTCTCCATCTCACAGAAACTAAAATACAATTCATCTTTTGCTTGCTCCTTTAGGCCCAGTTCAACAGAGCACTTAAATGCATGTTGAGGAGTCTTACTCCTTAATTTGCAAAACACAGACATTCAGAATGTGTCTTCCAGTTTCAAGACTGAAAAAGAAAAGTTCTATACTTGAAAAGCTCTTTTCCATAGTAGCACTTCTCAAAGCAGCTTCCTAAACATTAATTTATTCTCACAATGCTCCTTTAAGATTGATTAGGATTATCTTCATTTCACAGAAGGGAAACTAAGAGTTAAGGGTCAAATTCAGAGGTGCCAAATATTTCCAACATGGAGTTGTGAGTGTTCAGTGTTTCTGAAATCATAAATTAAATTAAAGAGGACACAAAATGGGATTAGATTTCAGGTGCCCCCAGTTAGAATAGAATAGAATCATAGGGTTGGAAGTTCCTAAATCCTATGCTGAGAACACACTTTCTTTTTCACTCTGAGAAGTTTCCAGTGCCCCATGCCCAAATTATAATAGGCTTCATAGATCTAGTCAGCTTTTTTTTAAAACTGATCAAATTAAACAGAAATCTTGCTGACAGTCTTTTCTGGCACCTGTGCTAGCCTCTTCCTGTGTCTTCCCCACCTAACATGAGTTTGGCAATTGCAACTAGCCAACACTGGATATTTCTGAAGCCAAGGCATCTAGTGGTCAATTTCTCTATTTAACATGCCTTCCCCCTCCCTCCTGGCTTTACTACCAGCCGCAATACAGTTCAGGAATAGCTTTCCCTTCCATGTGGCTGGGATACTGCACTTTTCAATCCACCTTGATTGTGAGTTACAAGAGCAACTGAATAAAGAGCCCATTCCTGTTCTATGCTTTATTTCTGGTCAAGAGAAGGATGACTTCAAAGCCTATATGCATATAAGCCGCAGTCTTCAATTTGTAAAGCTGTCTACCTGCCATGGGGCAGCCTGCCTCATCCTGCATGCTAGGCACTTGTGAAGGATTGACTTTGTGCATCATGACTTCAAAGCTAGTTTCTTCCTTCATGCTCACATATAAAGGCCTTTGTCAGATTACTGACAACCTGACGGGGGGGTGTGTGTGTGTGTGTGTGTTGTTGTTGTTGTTTTTGATGCAGTGGAGGTGGTAGTTTTGCTTTTAAAATCTCAATTTGGGAAACAATAAAAGGCTAAATACTTGCATTAATTTCAGAAGTACTGATTGGAGGAAAACAATGTTGTATTTTTTAAAAGGTCACTGGCTGTGCAATCATGCATTTTGCATGGGAGAAAATGATCTCTGTGGCATGGTAGACAACAGAAGAAGTGACCAGAATGTACAACAATATATGCAGTAAAATTCCAATACCAAATGCAAAGAGGCAAAATCAGTACACTTTAAAAAGTTATGGGCTTTGTTTTGTATCTAAACCAACTTTTCACGTTCCAGGTTAATACCTAAGAACTATATAAAAATATATCTTGTTCAGAAAGGCAGATTCAAGCTGTCACATACTGTATCAGTGACAACAGAGAATAAAGGCTTATGCAAAATATATACATTAAAATTGTCAGTGTTTTTTGATTGCTTGAAGTCATTTACTCTAGAAGTGCTGTCATGCAGGGAACACAATCTTTTTTCTGTAAGCAATACAGAACTATCAAACATATGTAGTATAAAAGTAGTATATTTAAGGCCTACAGGTGCCCTGCTCTGCTTATCCAGAAACACAAAGAAATCAGTTTATGCTTCCATGGGAGATTCAAATATTTCCACCACCAGTCCTTAAGATACATACAGAAAACAACTGTTAACCATGAGGTAGTGTTTACATTGCAGAGATGAAAGGGAGAGAGAGAACTGAAAAAAATAATAAGCAAAAGCACAAACTTCTACCCCATTGTAAAATTTATTAAAATACCATTTCTAGGTGTGTACTCTGAACTACCTTCTTAACCATGGGAGTTATTTGGTAAATAAGAGAAAAGGACAGTTACTTGCCTCCAATAACTGTTGTTCTTCAAGATGTATTGTTCACATCCATTCCATATTATGTGTGTGCGCACCCTCATGCATGGCTGTCAAAGATTAGGATTAATTAATTATTATTAACTAATAGTGTAGAGTCAGCTCCAGCACCCTCTGGTGTTCTGCACTCATGCCACAGTTACATGAAGTGCCACTGGTTCTGTGTCCCCTCAGTTTCTTCTTGCCATCAATGCTAATGGCAGGAACGGAGGACAAGTCATGACATGGACACGAGCAACATCCCAAAGAACAACAGCCACATAAGGCTAGTAACCATTTTTTCTTCTTCAGGTGACTCACAAGCTGTACCCCTGGAGGCGGGATCACAGTTCATTGATCCATTGCTCATAATACTGCTCTCCTGAAGCAGGCATCATCCCGGACCTGCTGAGTGACAGCATAATGGGACTCAAAAGTATAAACTGAAGATGAGGTAGTAGCTCCGCAGATGTCTTAGGTCGACATCTGCACCAGCAAGGCGTCTGCTGAAGCTCACATCCTAGTCGAGTGAGCTGATAGAATCATTGGTGGAGACACTTTTGCTTGTTCATTAAAGAATTTGATGAGGGAGGTTATCCAGGAGGAAATCCTCTGGGAGAAGAGTGACAGACATGTCATGCTTTCTGCAGTTGTGATGAAGAGCTGTGTTGACCTTCAGAAGGGTTTAGTCTTTTCTATGTAGAAGGCCAAGACCTTCTAATACCAAGGATGAGCAACCTGCACTCCTCACTGGATCTGTACGATTCAGAGAAAAACACAGGCAGGAATTCATCCAGGTTACTAGGAACTGCCACACCACCTTTGATAAGAAGACTTGGTAGAATCCAGCCAGACTGTCTTTATGAAAGACTGTGTATGGCAGTTCCAAAGCAAGAGCACTGATCTTGGAAACTCTGCATGCTGAGGTGATTGCCTCCAGGAAGGAAGCAGAGAGCAGAACACTTAACAGCTCGAAGTGGGAGGTTGTGAACCCTGAAAGGACAAAATTCAGGTCCCAGGGAAGAACACAATCTCTGACTTATGGATAGTCTCCCCGGGCCTTTTAAGCGCCTGATTGTCATGTCATGGGAGAAAACTGATCAACCCTGGACCAGAGGATACAAGACCAAAATAGGTTCCTGGTGAACCTAAGTGATGAAAAGGCTAGGCTTTGATGCTTGAGATGCATCAAATAGTCCCATATGGACTGAGGTTTGGTAAAGAGAAAGGTTCTAGTCCAAGACCCAACAGGAAAACCTCCTCCATTTCCCCAAACTGTACAGTACCCACATGCTGGTGTTCCTGGCTACAATATTTGGGATTCTCTCAGGAGGTGTAGATGCCTATACAGGATCTCCCATTTCAGGGGAGCACCCTATTTTCAGCACAACCTGATACCAGATTTCACAGCCTGAAAGACTGCAGGGTCACTCGATGATACCTTGGCCTGTATGCACTGTGGGGGTTTAGAAGGCAGCTCTGGCCAACACAGCCATTACTTAGATATTTGGGTCAGTCACTGCAAGGAACCTGTAAGGGAAAGGACAAAGATGAGTTTAAATGCTGCTGTCCCTCCTCTGCTGCCCAATCACAGCCTATGCACCATCAAGATGGCCTGTGGCAGGCATTTTTAGAGTGCGCTAGTCTGGCTTTGGATCCATTCCCCCGCTTATTCTTGAACCAACTGTTCCCCTTCATTTCTGCATGGGCCCTGACTACCTTGGATCACTGAGTCCTCAACACCTTATCATATGACTGTCCCCTGTAGTGGTTTTGTTTTTTTTTTTAATACAGTTCCCTCCCTCCCACCATCCCTCTTCAAGGACCTTTCTCACAAGCAACTTCTCATTCAGGAGGTGGAAATCCTCCTATGCATAGGGACTGTGGAGAAAGTTCCTCAAGACATGAGAACAAGTCATTGTCCTTGAGGGCCAGCACCAAACGGTAGGACACCCGCTGACCTCAGTTTTTGAGGTTGATAACTGTACTCACACGCCAACTCTGAAAAGGACATTTCTCCCCACTGACTGTTGCCGTAAACCATCGACCAGTGGTGCAAGGGCAGTGACTGCTAGTAGGGAAATCGAGATCATTGATACACAGACAGTGAACTCTCCTCTGGGCTAGAGAACAGGAGCATGGTGCTGAGAACCTGGGTCCAGACGCCAGAGACTTTCACCATGGCCAAGGTGTTGTGGACAAGTGTGAAGATGGAGAATGGTGCAGACTGACCGATTACAGCAGTGCATCCACAAGGGGTTTTTACCCCCAAAGATGGTGCCTTTACCAGTTTCAGTGTTGAGGATGAAGCCAGCAGAGTGGGAGGCACTGGGAGGGCCATCAAGTCCCTGGATGCTTCAGTCCCAGAAACATGGGGTGCCTCCCACAGAAGGCTTTCTGCCCTGGGAGGAGAGGCTAGCTCTAGCTGCTCCAGGGAAGGTGACTGGCCCAAAATTGGTCATTGGCCCAATGCTGCCTTCTTATCCCTCTTCAGCATGGGCGAATGGCCTCAGTTGTGCTGTTTCTTCTGCCACCTGCAAAGGTGAATGGCATCAAGAAGGGCTCAGTGCCAGTGGAGCTCTCCACATCAACGCTGAAGTCCTTGGGGCTAAGTCTGAGCAGGAGGGCTGATGCGGGTTGGAGAGGCTTTAACAGGGCTTTCAGGTGAATGACTTTATACTGCTCAGTCCATGACCTGAAGCCCTTGCAAATCTTGCACTTATCCCCCACGAGTTTCCCCTTAAACATTTTAAGCAACTTTCATGAGGCTCATTAAGTGGAAAGAACTTTTGGCAAACAGAATACTCTGTCACTGAGCAAACACCTCTAAGTTACAAGCTAACTAATAAACTGTGTACAAGGAGTATCAATAACTAGCAACACATGAACCACCAGGCACTTGCAAATGGGAAAGAAAGCCATTCCAACAACAGCACAGGTGGAAAGAAAGAACTGAGGGGGCGCTGGACCAATGGTACCTTGGATACAGCAGCGTGAGTCTGCACTCCAGACAGTCCGGAGCCAGTCCTATGGGTACCACAAAGGCAAAAAAATCTCCAACAGCCATGCATGAAGACATGCACACATCTAACGTATAATCAACATGAGCAAGCACTCAAAGAAGAACTGGAACTTGTGTGACTCCCACCCTCACGCATGGTCGCATTCCTAGAACATTCAGAATCAGAGCAGTGCCCTCCAATGCACATGTAGGTTGACACCACAAAGCAAACAGCACATGTGGGTTTTCTCCCCTCCCCTCTAGGTGGAAAAATAATTTGACCAAAAATAAAGTTCAAATGGACACCCTTAGGAATGAGAAGCTTCAAAACAGGAGAGAAGATTGGGGGTGGGCGACAAAAAGATATCTTTCCCTTTACTATCTGAAAGTGTAACAATTTCTCCATCATGACAGATTTTTTTTAAGAAGCTATAACACATTCATAACACTAATTGATTTTCATAGAGAAGAGAGCAGATGAGGTCTCTTTGGGAACTGCCTGCTACATTTCTGCTTGAAAGGAGATCGCTGCTGGTGTGCCTCAGCTCCTTCATAAAAAATTTAATTAACAATATCTCCAAGAACGAAACCACAGTTAGGTCTCCAGCTATCATGTGACTCCCAGCACTTTGATGCAGTGTGACAAATTAAACCTAAGCAAACGATACCTGTCGCATGTTTGGCAGCTTGTGTATTACCGTCTGGATAGATTCTTGAGGAGGGGGCGGAACGCAACAAGGAACACATACAACACAAAATGATCGAGAGATGCCTGCATCCTAGTTTGGCAGTGACAAGTTGTTCTCCTACGTGCCACTTCTGATGGCTACACATTTCTATCTGCGATCTAATGGCTGTGCCACAAAGCAAACACATAAACCTTGATTCCAGTGGATCTTCATAAAAATTATATTTTAGAAACAGCAGAAATTGCAAATATGAGCCCTTTGCTCTTGAATATATGGGGATGGCTATGTAAATGGGAACTTGTGTGCCCCTCAGGAAAGGCGCTGCACCATCATGACTAAATGATGCCAGAAATAGAAAGCCACAATGTGCAGCTCTGGAAGTCCCATCTGGCATAGCAATGGAGAAGGGAAGACAGGACTGTGGATTTTTCTGTTCTTTCCACCACACCCTCCCCCCAACCTTCTGAAGCTTTCATTCGAAAGGGAATTGTTTCTTCAGCACAAAAGAAAGCAGGACAAAGGAACCTGAAAATATCAATGCAATAGCAAAAGATCCAATACCATAAACAGATTATTAAAATCATTACTAGTATCTAGGTCCAAGTTCCATGTTTGCACTTATATAGTTTTCGGTGGCTTACATTAGTACCTTTTAAAATTCTCTGAACTGCATAGCAATTAGTGCTGATTTACACGATGCTCCAAGACGACCACTGGATATCATCAGTGCTGTATTTTTAGCCCTTGTTTTGTTATAATTTAAAAACTTGTACCATTGCATATATGATACCAATAGGCTTGATTTATTATCTGTAATGTCAAAATTGAAAAGGTTAATCACCATTATTAGTCAGTGAAAATTAGGAGAGTCTGAGAGATTATCACTTGAATACTGAAGACGACACAAGGATCAGAGTCTAAAAAGAAAAATTAGACACAATTGGGCATCATTCACATTCACCAGATGGCAGCATATATTCCATCCAGGCATTATGTCCTTAAACAGTATTCCACACATTTGTAATTGAACACAGCAGATTAAAGAGTATCAAGTGTCTCCATAAAGGAAAGACTGTACTGAAAAGTACAATATATATTTATTTTAAAAGACAGTATACGCAGTCAACCTTGAGCCAAGGCCACCAGTATGCCAAAAAGTATGCCTTCCTACAGATGAAACACAAAACAGAGGTCCAGACACCATGCACTCATTAAACATCCCATACAACTTTAATGTTGTATATGGGTATCGATCCTGGTGCTCTGGCTACTTTCCAACTTGTAACTGAGCAGTTACATTCCCTGTGACTAAAGGTGTGCCTACACTTACGGCAACATACAGCTAGCATGAGTATAAACACATGTAGCCGATGATGCATTGCTTAGGCGAGTAGAACACAGATACATCAGAACCATTGGATGTGTGTCCACATGGCCTTCTACACACCCAGAAACTGTCTCCCATATCTACGCTAATATTTTTAGCACTGTAGTGTCCTGCTGCTGGAGCCTTTCCACAGAATTAGTAAAAAGTCCCAGAAGTAACGCACTGCTAGAGCCTTTTCCTATGGCAGGAATAGTGAAAGACACTAGCAGACAGGAAGCAGAGGAAAAAAAAGACTCCAGCAACTCCCTGTTGCCAAGGCCTTTCCCTGCTGCCTCCCTCCTGCCAGGACCTTTCACTGCGGAGGGTAGCTACACCTCATGGACCCTGCCTGACTTACCCTGTTGAATGGAGACATACCCTACATGGTACTGTTAGACACAGGCAATGCCTCAGTGCACCCTACAGTTTCAGTTGGATACTATTATTCTTCCCTTCATGTCCTAAAGTTTAATCTGTTGAGCTGCATTAGTGTTAAACAGCTAATCTGATTCACCACAGAAGTGGCTGCATTACATTGTGGATTGATCCCCAGGTATTGTCTGTTTCTCAGCTGAAGTCTGAAAGGTTCTTTTGGGCAGAGAAAACATTACATACATTATCTACTGCTAACATTTCCGATGCCACAGCGCTGGTATAGTAGTACTCAATGTGGATTTAAAAAAAAAAAAAAAAAAAAAAAAAAATCAAACCTCTAGTGGGATCTGGGATCATTATACTTTTAGTTCATGTACCCATTGTAACTTTACTCAGAAAAATCCTGAAAACTAGAATTTTGGAGGATAGGCATTTCAGTTCCTGAATGTCGTACTGCATCGCTGACCATTTTGCAGTTACAGAAAAGGGGCCAAGCTCACTGCTGGCAAATGCAGACACAATTCTGTTACATACAAAAGCACTGTGCCTGCTAACACCCGTAGCAGAACTGTATTAATCACCTGTGATTCATATGTGAAAATCCAAGACAGGAAAAAGCCAAAGGTTTTAAAAGTGCAGAGGTAGGAAATTAGTATTTTGCAAGAGCAAATGATAATACAAATGACAAAAGAGGGAGGCACATTTTACACACAGGCAGTTATTAAATCAATATTCAGAATCTAGAATTCAAGGTGGATTTTTTTTTCAAGAGGGGACAGAATTAAAAATAAATCACTGTGTAACATCTCTAATTTACCACTAATGTTAATGGGCATCACTATTATAACTCTGTTATAGCTTCCTCCTATAAAACCCTGTTTTCACTAAGGTTATAAATCTACTGTGGACATTTGCCTGGGCTGGGACTGAAATGTGGCATGGAGATTCAAAGCCCTGGACTATATATTGCTATTACAAAAAATTCTAAAAAGAATTAAATTGTTGCTACATTTAAGCAACTGAAAAAAAAATCCCAACTAGAGTTCCAAGCACGATTTGGTATGTTTATAACCCACGTGTCTTTGTCTTACAGTGGCATAAGTCTTCCGAGTGTATGTTTGTTGGTTTAGGCTTTAGGGGATACTGGATGTGGATAGAGTTTGAACAGGAGAGAAAACTGTAAACAAATACTCAATTGATTTGACTACTTTTTAAGTAACAAGAATATTTGAAAAAGTGTTTAGTTGATAGACTGTTTATTTTTACTGTGTTTATAACATGTGGCATTGTTTTACCATTTTTTCATTTTATTAATAATTCAGTCTACACCTTATTCTATATCAGGCTCCTTTCCACAGAAAGCAGAGCCCTGCGCAGGACAAGACTTTTTAACCTCACTCTGCACCATCCCATAATACTGACTCTGACCCCACCTCTTCTCCCCTTGTTTCCTGCATTCTATCCCACTCTCACCCACAAAAAACTTAGATCCCAGGGAGCCCTCAAGAGAGATTCCCCCATGCTACTAAAAAAAACAAAAACAAAAAAAACAACTTATTAGTTAATATAGCTTACGTATAAATGGAATCCAGGCATAATTTTTAACCACTAAAAGAATAAAACAGATCTTGCTTAAACCATTTAGATATACTTTAACACCTGTTATAATAGACCTCAAATCTATTTTTATTCCTTATTCAGGGGTTAAAGTATAATTTGGTGAGCCCCGGAACCCTCCTAAATTTCCGGGTCCCCCTCACGCAGGTCTGGGCCCCCTTCACCCACCCCAGCTACTGTCCCCCAAACACCTGCCCCACACCCCAACTGCTGCTGCCCACACGCTTGTCCATCACCCCAGCTACTGACCCCCAAATGCCTGCCCCTACTCCAGCTACTGCTCCCCACATGCCTACCCCTGCACCCCAGCTACTGTCCCCTAAACACCTGCCCCCCAGCGACTGCTCCCCCACCCCAGCTACTGCTCCCAGCCCCCGTCTCACTGCTGGTCCCCAACACTTCCCCAACCACCTGCCATGCCGCGCCGTCTTCCCCCGCTGCCCCAGGTCAATCCCCTCCCCTGCACCCTTTTCCCCGCCAGGCCAGTTCACCCATCCCCAAAACCCCTCCAGGCTCTATTACCTGGCCACCATGTGGAGCGGCCCTAGCCTAGGCTGAGGCTCCCACTCTAAGCATGCTCAGTCATAAGCAGTCTAAGGGTGGGAGATTTAAAATCCCCCAGCCCAATGCAGCTCTCTGCCCTGCCAGAACATGCTGGAACAGTGTTCCAGGGCCTACTATTTTTAGGGGCTCAGCATTCTGCAGGCCCCTAAAAACAGAAAATGAAGCCCGAATGCTGCATTCTGGTGCCCACTATTTTTAAATGGTTGGCCCTGGAACGCAGCGTTCTTCTTCCATTTTCTACTTTTAGGGGGCCCAGAACACTTACCACCCAAAAACAGTGGGTCCCAAAATGCTGTTCCAGCATGTTGCAGCTTATTTTAACCCCTCTCCTTAGTTAAAGTATTAAAACATTTATGAAAAAAACCCTACTTTACATTGCTGAAATTCTATTTATGACAGAGAAGTTTAGTATTTTCCCATAAATTACAACAGCCTGGGTATTTGTCCACCCAGTCCCACTGGGTACAAAGTATATTTTAGCTGATCCTGTTGTTATGGCAGTGAGTCCTGTGGGACTCAAAGAATCCCAGTCCCATTACGGGACACTGTTGGAAAGTCCTTTTTGTTTTTAGTTTAGTCATAAATATTTGAGACCTGTCTAACATGCATGCACTGCAACTATTTTTGTTCCCTCTTTCTATCTTTTAAGGATAAACAGATTTCATGCTAAGGAGTACATGCAAATGAACATTAACACCCAGGATCAGCAACACAGCTCCAAAAACATAGAAGTCAGAAATGGGTTAACAGGTCTCACTTTTAAAAAACACATTGTAAAGATACATGATAGCCAGCAAGGTTCTTATCTTCAAAAGCTCACTTTTCTATATTCCTGACAAGGGGACAGGTGACCCTGAACGCATGCTGAGAGCCAGTTTGGCATGCACAAAATTCAGTATTTGATGCTCTAGCTCCTCCATCAGCCATTAAAAATTAGTGTAAAAGCTCTTAAAAGATTAAATGATATGGCGCCCAAGGAGACCAAGACAACAATACATATTTTAAAGTTCCCTCTCTCTTTATCTCTACTGCTCTCTCTCAAAAAAAAAATGCTATCAGGGGTAAAAAGAACCATATGTGTTCAAATAATTTTAAGAAACTAAACTCGGCAATACAAGAGTTAATCTCTGAATGTAAGTCACCCTGTTATGCCGAGATTTTGCTGGGATCTCACCAAAGAGCGGGTAATTCTTACATACCATATGCTCTGTAATTGCTCGTAACAACACACAGAGGGTGAGCTGAGGATGGAATTCCACCTTCATTGCTGAACTTCCTTCTTTGTCAGTATTTAAGACAGAGTCTGAATTTTAAAAAGAAAGTGGAGTCAGGTGGATCAAGCAGGTATCTGGCAGCTAAGACTACTGAATTTTATTCCTGGATTTGACCCCTAACATTTTTAGTCCATTTAATGAAGTCTCTTGGCCTCTTAAATATCAGTGTCTCTGTTTCACAATGGTGTCATGAAGCAGAGCAAAGTTTTTAAAATGTTTTAAGATTCAGGAATAAGAGGTATTATGTAATGGCCTAGATCTCCTCGCATTACAGTAGTCAAAATAAAAGCTCACATCAAATTCAACAGGAATGAGATTGGACCCTAAGGTTTTGCCTTCAGGAATAGAGATGCGTTTTCCCTAAGTTATCTAGCATGAGGTGTCTAACGCAGGTAAAATCCTAATGAAGACAAGGCAGCTTGCAGTTTTAACACCCTAGCAGACAGAAGTAACCCCTTATCTTTCCTACCCCCTAGTGTTTACCTATACTTGGGAACATGTGATAACAACAAACTTCCTCACCCTCACTAGGATTTTCCTGCACAATAGCTAACTCTAGTGAACATTTCATAAACACTCCTCCTCCCTCACCCCTGCATTAGTGGAGACTGTTATTTTTACTGGTGATCTAACACTGGTTGGAGTCACTACACACATCAGTCAAATGTGACAGGCAATGTCCAATATCCATTTTAAATTTTCAGCCATAACCTCTAGGTGTCAAGGATGCTACAATTTATTTCTTGGCTGCTGTTTTTATTGAAGGTAGAATTCAGTCCACATTAAATAAGACCAATATACAACTATTAAACAAAAAAAGCTCACTATGAGTAATATTAGTGCACTAGTAGAGCAATAAAAATAAACTGAAACAGGAGAAGGGGAAAAAAAGCAGAGATTAAAATCAATAAGCACCAATAAAAACCCATGACCCATCTTACTGCACAGTACTGAACACCTGAAAGCTTACTGTTCTGAGGATTTTCACTTTGGAAACGCATTGCTGACTTGCAACATAATAAAGCATATATACATTTTAATAGTTTGCACATCTGGACAAGTTTTCAAAATAAAACACGCATCCCATCTTGAAATCTAGCCAGTTTGAAAAAGGCATTTCAGACAGTACATCTGCCTCAACTCTCCCTGAGAATTTGTGTGATTTTACAAATCACACTTTCCCCAGTTTCAAAATGCTTTCTCTCTAATGCTGTGTGAGAAGTCTACACAAAAGAAGAGAAACTAACTCTATACAGAAACATGAAAATTAACTGTACAGGTATTTTCAAATGCACAAAAATACCCTGAAAAGAGAGAGATTTTTAACCCCATTTTGTAAATCTGTTATATGTTAACTCTGGTAAGTAAAAACAGTTCACACAGAAGTGCAATTTTGAAGCGACTGTCCCTTTAAAAACAGTATTTGCTGCTAACATGAAAATTTTTTCCTACATTACCATATACCTGCCTCAGTGCACAATAAATACCCACTCAGATTAGCACAAAAATAGATTATGTAAGTGTGCACGGCACAGTATCCAAAAGGCCACCACACCTATGGCGGTGTGCAGACCACAGAAGCACCAAGTCTTTCTGCTTGGCATGGAGAGAAAGGGATAGGGGACAAAAGTCTCAAATGGAGTCATCACAGCAAAAGAAATGGTATAGTGTGTTGCCTTCATATTGCATTGCTTCGGGGTGGATCGGTGTGGGTGTGGAAAAGCTAAAGTAACTCCATTCCGGCTCCACAAGCAATCCCAAACTCCCTCATAATCCCAGATAGATGTTTCTGCTAAAATAATCAGAGAATTAGTTAACAAATATGATTTGTAAAACTGAATTTTTAAAAAGAAACTAAGAACCTTAAGCATACAGGATTCATTGCACAATTGTGCACTCATTTTCTCACCATGCATGTACACTGAAATCATTTGATTGTGAAAGCAAATGGCCACTCTGACGTCAAGAAGTCCATTTAAGAGAGCTGCTTCCTACACTAAATTATTGGTAGGTCATTGCACATGTGTTTTGTTTTGCTTCTATGCGGCTTCCCTTTTGCTGTTTAAAAGTTCAGACCACAATCTGTCATAATTAGGTTTCAGAGTTAACACACAATTGACAAGAACCTCTCAAAGCTACTGTCATGGCCTATCTGCAGATTCAGTCAACACAGCAAAATTAATTTACAATTTATTTCACATTTTGAAGGTCACATTCACAGCCATAGAGGCTATAAATTTAATTCTATTTTAAAACAAATATTAAATCCTGCAGAAACTGACAGGGTCACTGGAAAATTGCTTATATGGAGAACCACAAAATAGCTGCTTCAAATAACCCTTGATCATTGCAGTGAATCAATATACAATGATAGAATGTCCTGCCAATGCAACACCATGATACAAACATCCTAACTCCCAGCAGTAACACCACAGGACAAAGTGGCTTCCCTTTCTCCGTACAGCCAAATATAACTGCTGTAAACATTCTGCTTATACATGTGAAACGTGGAGAGGCAAAGTTTAGACATGTAAAAGTTAGTAAGTTGGGAAATTATGAAGTAAACCAGTTGTTATTTGCTAACATGTATTCAGCCCTTCAGCAATGTTGCCAGTGTAGCCTGAGAATTTCCAACCTTCAAGTTTAACCACAGTCTTTAATAGCATCACCATTTCAGAGACAAAGAGAGTGGACACTAAAGGCTGGAGTACAGAACGTTACAAAGAGGAGATAATACATGCACACAGCATGCGTGCCGCACTCTAACACTGTTTATCACATTGTAGCAGCACTGCGGCATCCAGTAGTGTAGATGTGCTGCTGTTCTGTTCACATTTTAATGTGCCATCTTGCAGTACATGCCTGCACAGCAGAGTAAATATAATCTCTATATATACCCTGCGTAGGCGAATGGGGTTATTTCTGACTGCCTTCATTATATTTCATTGCCCATTTAAAATATAAAAATAAATAAATAAATAACAATCCTAAAAGTTATTTAATTCTGATTTTATAAGCATTTCCAGAACCTTTTCATTATGAAATTTCAACTACTCATTGAAACCTTTTCCTTTTACAAAGTTATCCTTGAAACAAGTCAAGCAAGCCAGATGCAGCTAAGCCTTCGCCCTCCCCTGCTTTGTTATAAACACAGACATGAATAACATTCAGAACGTTTTGCCCCAAGAACAGTTTAATAATAATGCTGCAGCTCGCTTTACATGGAGGAAGTTAAAAAAGAAACTAAAAGCCTTAATAGGTACAAATATTGTGCTTCAATTGCAATAAATAAATAATGCTGAACTGGAGAAATGTAGTGATAGCAACATTCTGAATGATGTGGGTTCTGCTAACCCTCAAGCTAGAGCCGATTAGGTTTTGTTACATAGGTCCTTTGTGTATTTTTGTGCTGCTATACCAGTTAAATTGACCTCTGCGGGCATGTGTGTTGCTTGTATTGTTTAATGGCTTCACATTTTAGCTTAACTTAAGCCACATACAAAAACCCAACAAATCCCAGTCTTTGTATGTGCTAAGACTATCTGTGATAAGGGAAAGGTATCTGAGCATAAACGCCAGACACTGTAATCCAGGGCACTCCATGCAGTTGGTTTAGAGCAGGGGTCTCAAACTCAAATCACCAAGAGGGCCGCATGAGGACTAGTACGTTAGCCCAAGGGCCGCACTACTGACACCTTTTCATACAAAGATATGCAAATATCACTGAGAATAGTGTCATTGCGGGCTGCAGGAAATAGCTTTTGGGGCTGCATGTGGCCCATGGGCCACTTGTTTGAGACCCCTGTTTTAGAGGCAGAACCCCACTTTGGCTGCTAAATGGGAGGCCTGAACCCAAAAATGAAATTAGGTTTGTTGGTAACTGTGTGCACTGAGCAGAAGTGTTATTCAGCACAGAGCTGCCATACTGGATCTAACCATTAATCCTGCTGAAGCTGTAGCCCACACCACAGAGCAGCCAGTACAAAAATGCAGCTAGGAATGTGCAGTGCTGTAAACTGGGGGAAATTCCTTGCTGACTCCAGTACTGATCAGCTAACACCCCAAACCCTGAGATATAATTATCCATATAGAACTGGCAATATTAAAAATATGATTGGCTGCATAAGTATCAGCCACAGCATTTGATTCATTGACTTCTTACTGTCTGACCACACACTGTGGCTTTCCCATACTTTTATCTATCCTAAACCTGCCCAGGATGGGGTTGGCAGCACTCTCTGCCAGTTGGGCACCTCCTACTGGTGTTTTGGGGAATAGCTTAAGTTGACAACCCCATCAGCAGCCTGTGCTCTGTCACTTCCTCAACATTCATGGATAGGCCTCGCATCTCCACCAAGACACACCATGCCTTCTTCTGGCCTCAGCCCACTGGCCAAGCAACAGTCTGTGTTCCCCCTCCTTTCAGGGGATTCAACAGTCCCTCTTCTGCTGCTTGCTTCAGTGGCCACCACAAACCACCACCATTAAACTACCCGTCTGGGGGAGGCAGGGAGGGACGCAGGCCTGCTGGCTACTATAAGCCCCAGCCCAGGGATCCTATGCACAGGTACCTGCACCCCTTCTTCCCCCAGCTCTGTGACAGCCTTTCTGGGCTGCTTCCCCACAGTCCCCAGAATCTCTGCTGCCCTTGTATCAGTGCCTCAGCTTCCCCCAGCCCCAGCCACCACTGTTCTGTCCAAGGTCTTGACTCTCCAGCCCTTGGAGCTCCTGGAAGGTACTGAACTTGTGCTGCCTGGCAGCTCCCTTTTATGCTGGGCTCCAACAGGCTCTCCTACTGCCCCTTCCCACTGGCTACTGCTTCCAGAGCCCTCTCAACCCCCACCTAGTCAGTCCAAGGAAGACATTCTGTCACGCTGCCATTAAGGTAGCCAATGGACATTGTGTTCTTGTACAAAGACAACACAGAAGGGATCTGAACAGTTTTCACTATGCCCTTCACCTTCTGAAAATACCTCATCAGCCAAGCATCTGAAAGACATCAGCCAAACAATTTACATATAAGTTCAGCAAGCAAACAAGCACAGCACTACAAGGTCAAACTAATCATTTACTTCCTTCTTCCTTTGAAGTGAAGATGTTGCAAGAACTGGCACCAGAAAGACAGTGGTACAGAAGAGAAGATTCGGAAAGCCAGGTGGAGAAAACAGGTACGAAATTTGTTCATGCTGAAATACCTTTATTCGTTCAATTAAAATGTCTTGACCGTAAGGAAACCTCATTAAGTAGCTGAAGAGAAGTTTGTGACAAGTTCTAAATATACGTTTTTCTCTCAAGCTTCTAGGAAGCAGAATTAGTCAACTTGGCTACAAGCCATAAATCATTACTTATGTGAAATTGTTTAAGTAGTTAACTACAATTACTAATACAAGAACCTAGCACCGTAAATACGAAGGGATTCTGTGGACTAGCAACCGAGCTGCAGCTATAAAGCTGAAGACAGACCTCAAGGAATAAGCACCTCTTCCAGAAAAGACTTCAGAAAATAAATTCTAATTAATGGGATACAATATTAAAGTGTAATCAGGCTCTAATAAGGAAGGCAGGCAGCAAAGCTATATTTTGAAAACAGCTGGCAGCTCATCATATGGATTCAGTTTTTTGCCCCATGCAGAAGACAGGAAAGAACAATCTTTTTCCACAATAATCACCAATCTCCTTCTTTCAGAGAAGATTCAGTGGTCAGCAGCAAACTAGTTTTCACTGGAGATGTACAAAAAAGTCTGTTGCTAAAACTGCTGAGCAACTTCAAAGACACTGTAGAGCAATAACAAACCTTCAAGATATTAAAGTAAAAGAATGGTGTATTAAGTGATGTGGTAAATGCAATTTGTCATTTAGCACTGTGAATCTATGGATTTTAATGACAGGGTCTCATTTACATTTAACAAGCAGTGTACTAGAACATTTCGTGGAAACTGGGGATATTTTCCTGTCTCAGTAGGAACATATAGAAATTTCTTCTCAACTAACAATTGAATGAAAGAATTCTGCCCTGATTTCTTAGTCCTGTAGATTCTCTTGAGTCGTATGAATATCAATATACTGTGTTACACTCCAGATAAAAGTCAGCTTCTCCACAAATCTGCGATGTTTTGGATAATTATGTACGTAGCATGATTCCTCCTGAATCATCTCTTAAACCAACCAACTTTTTATTGCATAATGACCATTTATACCATATGTACTACGTGACTTAAAAACATTAAAGTCAGAATATTTTGCTGTTAATATGACATTTAAAGTGGGATTTTGAAAAAAACTTGTAGTGGTTTAGGAGCACAGGTCCCATTGATCTTTAATTGAACTTGTGCTTCTATATCACGTGAACACTTCTGAATCTCAAAGCACTATGCATAGTCAACAGATCATGCATGCGCATAAGAATTACTTCATCAGACTTTACAGAACAACCCCCAATAAGTGACAGCAAATATTTCACACTGAACAGAAGCACTATGCGATTTGGGTCTGAAAGTTAACAGAAATTCCAAATTCAATTGAAACCACAAAGGATAATTTATGGAAGTAAAATGCAATGACCCTAAGTCAAACTTTGTATAAACTCTCTAGATGGCACCAACATTGGCAAAAGGGGACCACCTAATTCTTTACTTGTAGTGCTCCACAGACAACTTAATGGTGGATGCTATAGGACAAAGAGATCTTAGGTGGGTTCAGGCATTTTGCCACAGTGTAGTGCCTGGTTCCAAACCATGCACCAGCTTCCAAAATGGCTGTCACCAGAGATAATGCGACTTACTTTTGCCAGTACAGATACCACCTTCCTCTTGTCAACAGTGACCATATCTGAGCCTTATTTACATTGACTCTGCTACCACTGATCTAGCACCAGTCCTCCACCACTGATGGATGCACTGGTATAGACTGGGCATTGGCACATGCAATTTTCAATCCACAGTCATGCTCAGATCATGGTTAAGTGGCACAGTGTGCAAAGTTGACAACAGCCAGTTTCCTAAACCAATTGCATCATTAATCGCCAACAATGAAGCTGAACTGGACACAATTTAATGGTGGAAAATTTTAAGAAGACACTAGTGTAGATGGTGCTTAAAGAGTTAGTGTAGAGAGGACAAACCTTTTTTTCCAATAACCTTTCAGCCAACACTGGTTCAGGATTTCTCAAACCACATGGAAACAGTTTTGTCTGGTCTACACCACTTCCACCTGATTCAGAAGTGAACAATTGCTGAACATCATTTTCAGTAATCAATCAATTTCTAACTGGGCCACAGAGAGATTAAGTCAAAACAGCAGTGTTGCTGGCACTGGGCTTATGGGGCTTAAGCCCTGAGTCCCAATGCCAGAGCCCCACGTCTTTTCCAAGGCCAGCAGCGCTCCTGAGTCTAAGCACAAAGATTGAAAACTAGGAATTTCTGAGTTTTTCTCCAGATGCATACTAACACAGGCGGATCACAATGGAAAATATGGATACACAGTACTTTTGAAAAAAATCAAGTCCTACCTCAGTTTCCCCATCTGTAACATGGGAAAAATATTCATGAAGATTTGTTATGATCTTAAACATGCCATAAGAATAGCAGATTCAGCTAAAATTGACACCACAGCAAAATAGGCACCAAGAGCTTTTAAACACTTACATGCAATTGCAGACATTTGCTGTTTCTTTTTTATGATTCTAGAAGTCACAAAAAGCATTTTATGCAGTAAATGGAATTTGTCTGCAGCCAGTTTGAAAGATGTATTATTCTTTGTTATTTAGAGAGAACCCAAAAGCATGCTAGGCTTCTTGCAGATAACATGAAGAAAAGCTCATGCCCCAAATAGCTCAGAATCACTTTACAATCAGCTTTTTCAAACAAACTATCTTTTTGACTCCTTCCACCTCCTCTGTGCAAAAATAAAAAAATGACCGCTTTTGAGTTGTGCTGACTGTCAGATATCTTATATGTTTCTGTGCATTTACGGCTTGGTCCTATGCTAATTTATATCAATGGTAAGACTCCAATTGACTTTAATGGTGTAGGATCACAACAAAGAAGTATGTCCCTTGCATATCAGTCGAGTTTTTGCTGGTGCAAGTGCAGAGACTATGAAACACAGGAAGCCAGAGCAATGAATACTACAGACGGCCACTAGGAAAAGTTCCCTGTCATGATGCTGTGCCAAAGCACTCATCCACCCTTGAACTTGGACATCCTTGCTCTTCCAGTAACAGAATATATAATCAAACTCTACTCTCATCAAATTAGGAAGTGAGTTTCTGATACAGACACCCAAAAGTACTTGCTTCATTTCTAATTATGACCAGCATTAAGTGTCTAGAGATAAAAAGCTTATGCATTCAACCATTTTGATATTTGGCTACACTGTCAAGTCATTTTCTACCTCTTAATTAAAATGCCTGTTTTTGATAGCTGGTGTAAAGTGAACAATGTATTGTTTCCTTATGTTCTAGTCTCATTTGGTGAAAGTCCTGTTCCTAGACACCTTTCCAACCCATTTTGAGATTCCCTCAAGAGAATGCGTCTGAGTTGGAAAGACTCAGGACTCCTACTATTTTCATCAAGAACATGCTGCTCAATCCACTTAATTCTTAATTAGGTTTTATTTTTAATGTGAGTCACAATTAATTAGCCTAGGAGAAACATGTAATATCAGATGCCACACCACTAAGGGTTTGCCTATATACAAACCATATACCAATTTAACTCTGCTGCTACCAAACATGCCCCATCCCCCATCTCAGTCTCCCAGCGAGGATGCAGTTAATACTGCTTTAATGGTGATTATACCAGGGTAGCTTATTCTCATGTGGAAAGGGGAAGATGCTGTACCAGAGTAAGGCATTTTTATACTGCTTTAAATGAGTCCACACTAGGAGTTGTACCAGTGAAACCAGTTAGATTTTTTTTTTAATTCATAACCCTAACAAACAATTATACCAGTGTGGAAACCAGACCTAAACATCTGCAGCAGAGATGACAAAAGCTGCTATGAACCAAAATAAAAGGATGATCAGCCTCATTAAAGACTTGTATGAATGGTCCCAAAGTTTGGACTTCAAGGATGGAAACTGCAGCTCCCATTGGCATGCTGCACTGCAACAAGGGATGTCTCTAGGTGGTGGCAGGGCCTTTGGGGGGTCCCCCACCCCCACCACATTGGGTGGGCAGGGCAGGCCAGCTCAGAGACTGGGCCCCATGCTCCCACCCGACCCCTGGGCTGGCCACTCCACCACCGGGGTGGGAAGCCAGCCCAGAGGCTGGACTCTACTCTCCTGCCCTGCCTCTGGGCTGGCCCATCCTGCCCTGGGGCCAGCTGTTCTGCCTCGGGATGGAGAGGGCCAGCCCTGATGCCTTCAGCTTCACACCAAAGGCAGCAGGGCAGGGGTGGGGGACAGTGTTGTAGTGGGATGGGGGGGCAGCAGGACACAGGACAGTGCAGGGCCTGCAGAACCACGGGACCCAGGGCAGTCACCCTTCTTGGTCCCCATAAGGACAGCTCTGCCTGTAACAATCCCATGCAGATGCTGCTATTGTCCTGTCTAAGGCTTTATTTACACTTTCACTTATGCCAGCAAAACTTTTGTCACTCAGGGATGTGAAAAAGTCCACTTTGCTGAGTGACATAAGT
>ML681991.1:20915171-20937181 GCA_007922195.1 Podocnemis expansa | reverse complement strand
CCCTGTGATAACACAGCTTCACTTGTACTTATGCCGGCAAAACTTATATTGCTCAGCAAGGTGTTTTTTCACACCCTTGAGCAACAAAAGTTTTCTGAGCATGAGCAAAACTGTAGAGAAGCCCTAAAAGAGGACTAAGTTAATATGAATGAGGTACCTTTCAATTTGTGCCAGCAGCATCCCCATTGTGTTGATACAGTACATAACACCAGTGTATGCTGAATTCATACCCTTCATAGTTTGAATGCAGGGCTGTGCAGAATTGACCTCATTCTTGCTTTCCTAATTTACAAAAACACATATTTTCACCCAAAACAAGTTCAACCAGCAGTCTCACTCTATATCTCATAATATTAGGAGTCTTCTAGCAGACTGGGAAACAAGGATGTTCATCTCCTTATAAAATTAGGCCCTTTCTAACTCTTTGCTCCTTCCACTAATATGCTGAAATATATTTATTTTGATAGTTGGGGTACAACCCCCTAGTAAGCAGCAGTCTACAAACACTTCACTTCAGTAGATTTCTTATCAACAAAAATAGATGTAAACAGACTTAAGTGCATTCACATAAGGATTTACACAGATGTAACTAACTCTGAATTTTAGCTGCCTGAATAGTTTTAAGAATAACATCTCCCACAACAAGCAAACTTTAATTAAAAGTCAAATATTGAAATATCACAGATGACAATACTTTAAAACGACAGGAGCAAGTACTGTGTATTTTTAAAGGATAAAACATTCACTCTGTTCCAGTAAACTTGTACCTCATTTAATTAAAAACTTTTAAAATAACTTGCATACATGTTTCCCATCGTGGTAAGACCCTATCTGCAATTCAAAGCACCTCAAAACAAATCTGCCACAGAATTCTTCACACCTCCTTTATATATTCCAATAATCAGAATCTGCAGTAAGTATGCCAAGTATGTAAGTGTACAACTACCAGTACCTGCCCAAGCAGATAGTCCAACTTTTCTAAAATCATTCAGCCTGTGTATTTTGTAAAATAATGGAAGTTGTGCTTGCATATAGCAGAGATCTCTGCAACAGAAGGCCTCAATGTGCAGTGAAGCTCCCCATCCTCTGTGACAAAAACAAAGCATTTTTTTACAATCATACCCATATTTTGCTTCCAAATTAAACTAATAATACATGTTTCAGGATGCACTCAACTCTCATATTACTCTTGGACTTCTACATTTCTTTTATCCACTGTTTGTCAAACAGAATAAATAAAAACACATAAATCCTATCCCCATATCATAGTAACTGTGGTACTGGTACAGTAAATGGAAGAATTCACTTTACTGTTTATTGTTGTTGTTTTCTACTTTTGGTTCAATAATGTTCGCATAATCTCTAATATTTCCAACTAGTGGACCTATTGTTAGAAGAACTAAAAGGACAGTAATGGATATTTTTGTTTCATTCCCCTTCCAGGGGTTTCCCTTTAATGAAGAAGGCCTTTATTAGACAATTTACTTCTAGGATTAAGTACCAGGCATTCACTTCTAAATATGAAAAGTATATCTATCATTCAAGACAGTCTGTTAAAAATGGCCACTCAACCCAGTCAAAGGCTTTCCCTGCATAAAAAAATTATAAGACAAGTTATTGGTTCTTTCACTTTGTTGAGTGGATGCAATTCAGTATACATTATAGATTATGTGAAGAATGTCTTCTTTGCACATGAAGCCTGAATAATATTGATCACTTGTTTGATTATAGTCTCAGTCCAAATGATCAAATTTAAATGATTAAATTTTCAGTCATCCATAGGTTTATGTTCCCTATGTAGCTCTGCAATGGTAGCTTGCTGCATATTTTCCAAAAGACTACCCTTCTCCAGATTTCAGTAGGACTCTAATTAAAACAGACACAAGTCCAGTTCTTGAATAAAAGATTTAAAGAATCTGGATGCATATACATCTGGTCTTGGGTTTTAAACTGTTTATAGCCCTTTTGTTGTCTGCTTAAGTTACTGTCATCTCTAATGCACCAAAGCTGCATCATCATTTTGAAAAACAAGCAATTCTACTTTAAACTCTACTGTATGTGCTCTGTAAGATTTGCATACTATAATATATACAAGTTGGCATGCAAATCCAGAAAGGAAGAGTCAACAGATCTAGCATCTTAGAGAAAAGCTACAAGAATGGTTTACAGTCTGAAAAACATACCTTACTATGAGCATCTAAAGAAGCATAATTTATTTACTGTAGCTTATGGAAGAAAAGACTCAGAGGCAACTTGCATGGTCTACATTTTTCTATAAAGGGAGATTTCTGAGAGCAGAAATCTCTTTAATCCAGCAAACAAAGGCACAGCAAGACCCAGGAAGTAGATGTCAGAAAAACAGCAGGAAGCAGAGGTCAAAAAAATTCAAACTAGAAACAAGTCCAAAAAAATTTAGAGTGAAAATAATTAGCCACACAGACAGATTAACAAGTGATAGAGTAAACTCTCCACCACCTGAAGACTGAATCTCTTTCTAAAAAAATATATTCAAGTTTAATAAAAAATTATTGGACCAAATTCAGGAATCACTGGTCTATGTCCAATATTACATAAGCAAGATTAGTTTATCATAATGTCTCCTTCCTGATTTTTTTTTTAAAGAATTTATTAATCTAGGTTCCAGAAGGGTAGCCATGTTTGTCTAATTCAGCAAAACAAACAAGGAATCCTGTGGCACTTTTAAAGACTAACAAATGTATTTACTGCATGAACTTTTGTGGGTATAATCCCACTTTATTTCACATATTTGCCAAAGTGGGATTACACTCATGAAAGCTTATGTGATAAATAAATTTGTTAGTCTTTAAAAGTGTCAAAGGACTCCTTGTTCATTCTATTAATCTTGGATGTCTTATCACATCCCTTTCAGTTTCTGACAACTATGCATTGCCAACTCTTGTGATTTTACCAAGCTTTCCTGTTTTTGTATGTCTTTTGTAATCTTCCAACTACTGGCAGAAAATGATTAAGTAAAAATATTTGCTTTCTTTCCTTCCTTCACCCAGTGAAGTTTCTAGCCCTCATGTTTGTGGAGAAAACCTTGGAAATGTGAACCTAGGGGGCCCTGAAGTCTAACACACTAGAAATCATATAGAAAGATCCCAATACAGGACCAGCCAAAAATCTTGAATTCCATTTCATGAAAAATGTTCATGTTTTAACATTTGGTTACCTTCTCCACTGGGATAAAACTTAGACCTTCTAATATTTTTTGCAAAAAACTAAAGAGATTCCCTCCCTCCCCCTGGAACAGCCAATAGCTTAGAGGTTAGGGCACTCATTCAGGATGTAGGAAACACAGGTCAAAATCCCTACTCTGCCCAAATCAGACCAGGGACTGGAACCCACATCCCATGTGATGCGTCACATTCAATAGACCAGAGGTCCCCAAACTTTTCCTTTTGTGTACCCCTTCCACATCTACCAGATCTCCACATCCCAAGTGCCCCAATTGCTACCAGACATTATTTTTAAAAATCTCATGATTCTTCAATGGTCCAACTCATGGTTTTTAAATGGCAGTACTGTAGATTGCCTTCCTATGCACTCTCCTTTCCAAGGAGATATGCCAGTATTTTATCAGGTGTGCTGCCCATTACATAAGGTAGCATTATTTGCCACTCTGCCTTGGCCCAGCGTTGTATATAACAACTTCTCATCTTTCATCGTTACATGCTATGTATGGATTCTCATTTTTTCTACACTTATGAAGACATTCAGACTCTGCACCTTACTTTATTTTTTGCCTTAAGACATCAGACCATATCAAGAAACCTCCATTGAGTTAAAACCCTGGCCACTTCCCATAAAGAAGCATTATTCATAGCATTCAGTGCCATACATACAAGGATATATTTTTAATTTTGTGATCATCTTTCAGTCTCCAATCTATTTTCCTACTCAGTCTGTACAGCTGCCTATACCAAGGGACAATCTGACAAATACAATTGTTCATTTCAATTCTGTAGGCCATACATAAAATGTTTACAGCTTACAAGCACAAGGGCTATCCCACAGCAAGAACACTGAGTACCTGAGTAAAGTGTATAATCCCTCTCTGCGTATATCTGCTAACAGTATTACAGTAATTTTTCCTACCCTACATTTAAAAAAAAATGCAGTCTCTCTATCTTTAATTCTTGAACCAAATTAAAATCCCTATCACAAATAAAATAGCCTGGCTTTAAGGAGCAAGATCTAACTAAAAATCAGTAATGAAATTATTTTTTCAGTGGGCACATACAGATTCATATAAAGGTAGTTTCTCACCCATTTATAATTCCTATGAGAAGTAAATAATTTAAAAACAAAACAAAAAAAATCAGATGATGTCTGTATTACAGATTTGATTAATCATTTCTTTCCTGAAGCTTTGCAGTAGTGTAACTTCAACCACACCAGTGTAAATTTGGTGAAACGTAAGACAAATCCACTTCTACTCGTAATGGTAGATTTATTCCTGATTAGGATAACACCCCCCCATCTTCTTTTTCCTATTCCAGAAGATACATTTTCAAATAGCTAATTATTCTTCAGAGATGAGTTTATCACCTTTAATATCTAGATACAACTTTTAAAAGATAATTTGGTATCTCTTCTCTAGCTCCGTCCCCCCTTTATTGAGTTATTAAGTCTATTAACATTCCAAGAGACTGTTATATAAGTACTGCGAGTCACCATTATGTGGTAAAATTAGAGAACAAGCTATTAGAACCAATGCCTTGTTTCCTCTGATTCTCTGATGTGAACTCAAATACCAGGGAGAGAAAGAACCTTTATCAACTCATCTGCAGCTTCTGACAGTGGAGAGACAAAAGTGGATAAAGGTTGGCTGGTGGGGCAGAAAAGTAAACAAAAAGGAAAATGTAAAAAGTACAATTTATACACATTTGTTAGATAAACTCAGTGAAGGGGAAGAGATGCATGACACCTTTTTCTCCCCTTCAGGGTGAATAAATTATTTTCTCATCCATAATCTTATTCTGTTTCTCCATCCTTATTTTTTATCCTACCCACACCTCACCAACTTCCAAACTCTACAATATGAGCACAATCAGGCTAAATCAGTATTCAATGGGAGTTCTCCATCCACTTTGGATGCTATAGATTTAGAAAGTACTACTGGTGACACTCCTCACTCTTTAGCATAGACTGAAAACTGGTTATTCCCAGGGACCATTTTTCTCACATGAAACTGGCCCTGAACAATAGTGGTTACTAAAAAGCCTTCTGCACCTTTAACATGAAGAGAGAGCTTGTGATTAAAGTAAGTACTTCATCAGCACTTTGGAATCAAGCCACGTGAGACAGGAAATGTTTCCATTTTATGAATAGGAAAATGGAAGGTCAGAAAGGTTTAAAGACCAATATTTTCAAGAAGCCTTTAATTTCTTTCAGTTTTCAGGTGTCCAACTTGAAACACCCTGAGTCTTGTTTTCAGAGGTGCAGAACTCTTAGAGCTCTCATTGACTTCACCAGAACTTGCATGCTGTCATCACAGATAAAAGTCCAAAAGCCTGGATTAATGCAGGGGCTTTAGGGGCTGCAGCCAAGGGTCCCAGGCTATAGGGCTGGGGGTGGGGCTGCAAAAATCCAGATCTGGCCAGCTGGCCCCTGCTCCCAGGCGGGCACCACTTGGAGGGAATATAGGAAAGAACTTCCTACCTACCTACTGTAGATAATCGAATCGAATCAAATTGAATCATAGGGTTGGAAGGAACCTCATGAGATCATCAAGTCCAACCCCCTGAGGCTTGAACCCAGGACCTTCTGCATACTAAGCAGAGGTGCTAGCCACTATAATGTTGCCTCCTGGGTTACAGTCTCCCCCAGCTGCAAGAGAAGGGTTTGACTCCCAGCTGAGAGGTATTCCTACTCCACCAGCTGCCTTCATTTGGCTGCTTTCATTTGCAGGGCACGGGAAGCAGCCTGCACTGCGCTGAGTCTGCGACCTTGAACCTTGGGAGCTAAAGCCACAAGGGGGAGACTGGACTAGAGGGGGGAGAATAGGGAAGTGAAGGGCCAGAGGTGATGAATGGGGCTGGATGGGACGGAGGCAAGAGTGATGAGGCAATGTAGGCAAATCAAGGGAGAAGGGCATTATGGGACTTGCGGAAGGAGGCTGGAGTAGAGAGGGATGTGAGTGAAGGGGACTCTGTAAGGGAAGGAGAGTGTGGAGAGGGGAGGCTGAAGGGAGGATGTGAGATCAGGAGCCCCACTGCCTAGGTTCTCACAGCTCACTGGCAGTCAGGATGTCCTCTGACCACCCCCACCCACCCCGACTTGGGTGCAAGGAGGAAGCCATGGAGATCCTGTCATGGCCACCCCACCACCCCCACAGCTGGGGGAGAATGGGTCACAGTCCTACAGATTCTTCCCAGTCCCATGCGGTGCTGCTGCTCCCAGCGACAAATGGAGTGGAGAAGAGTGGGACACGGACCAGCAGACCTCCTCCCCATAGGGTGCTGCTACTGATGGAGGGATGCCAATGTAAGTAAGCCCTCTACCCCGCCACCCCACTGCCAGAGATTCCACTGCCCTGCCCCCATGCTGACAGATGGCCAGCCAGGGGCACCACAAAATCTTACAGTCCCTGGCCCACAGGGGCAATAATCTAGCCCTGCATATCCAAACTTCATCTAGCTGGGCTCGCAAAAACTGGGGCACCCAAAATGTGAGGTTATTCTGGAAAATTATGACCTTTAAGCGATATTCCTAAGGTCACACAGAAAGCATATGGCAGAGTTAGGGTAAGGATCCAGATCTCCTGACTAGCGCTCCTATGTCATAGCCACCAGGCCATCCCATTTATATGCCTCTTAGTATATTTATTCCTCACTTTTTCCCAGAGGTCAGCTATCACTGCAAGATCTGTAGGGCTTCACACAATGTAAATGCATTCTTTAAATAAGTTTACTGTAATATCTATCACATATTCACTTAAGTGAATCTCACTGAACAAATGATCCATGCATAGCACCTAGTTAGGGAATAGGTAACTAAAGAAGCATCAGCAACACAGGTTTTTTTCACATCCCACTCACCTTTCAATTGTGGTTCATAGATTTCTATAGTGATGACATATTGCTGAATGTTTTGATTTTCTGGCACAGCCCTATTACAAATTCTTACTATAGAGGAAAAGAGCAAAAGGATGCAACACAGAAATAACAAGAAAAGATGAGGAATCAACACTAGCATGAGAAGAAATATACTTATCAAAAAAGAGAAATTGAAAATTGTATATTTTAAATTTAAGGCAATAGATATACGAGTTATAGTACTTGACACTAAAGAGCACTTTTCATCGTCAAAGCACTTCATAAACTTTAATCAGTCTTCACAACACTCATGGGAAACTGGTATGTAAGTATTAATAATCTCATTTTACAACCTGGATCACTGGTGGCAGAGCAGTTATGGTAGTTGCCTAAAGCCACAGAAGAAGTGGCTAAGCCTAGAATTCAGGGGTTTCTGGCTTCTGTGCTCAGACTATTGAGTGATGCCTCTAACTATCAGATTTATACCTAAGACAGCCCTCAATAGTTTATCTCCACACTGCTTGTCCAATATACCCTCACAAGGTCAACTGCTGCCTTTGCTCCACTAATGACACTAGACTCAACACCCTACTTCTCCAGCAAGTGATTACCGTTTTTTCACTTGACATGACTCACAGATGGGAAAAGCTCCCAGGGAAAATTCATAATCACCACCTTCTTGCCCACTTCAAACCTCACGTCTTCAGTATAGCTTGTTGGAAACGGCAACCTGATAAAAGTTGCACAAATGAAGAACTGGAATCACCGCTATAAATAGCTAAGAACTGTGCATCTCCTGTTATATGTTAATCTGTCTCTCCTACTCGGCTTGCCGATTCACCTCGTCTACCTGTTATGTTCTGTCTTTTGGATTATATGCTCTTCTCTATTCTTTACGGGTCCTTATATTGTGCACTCACCAATGTAGTATCTGAGTGCCTTCCAGGTGTGCATTAAGTAATGAGATTAATTAATGGTCAGGTTATGTGTTTATTAGAGAAAGCAAGGTCAAAGAGATGTGGCCTTCTCTGAGCAGAAAGTGGTAATGTTCATTCTGTTTCAGGCCAGGTTATGAGAAAGCTCTGTCTCCTGCACAGACTAGCTTTACCATTACTGTAGAGCGTAGACAGTTCCACTGTTCCAGAGAAGTGAAGTTGTTGGCCACACAATCTTCAACAAGATTAGTTGATCTTTTAAGATGCCCTGCGTAAAGGCTGCTGAGATACAGAAAGAGGTCTTAAACTTGATGTAGTGTTCTATGATAAGCTAGTACAGGAAGCAGAGACAGGTCTGATAGTTCCCTATAGATAGTATTCTTGAAGAGATGCACTGCAACTCTCTGTACCAGATGCAGTTTCCTAGCCGTTGATGTCTTCATTCAGATATAACCACACTGCTGTAGAAGAGAGGTGACAAAGGCATGAACAACTGAGGCTGGGTCATCGTTCACTAGGAAGGGATTCAGTCTTCCAGACAACTAGAGATGACAGGAAGCAGGGTTTTTTGGATGCTGCCGCCTGAGAGCATAGCATGAGTGAGGAATCCAGTAGCCCTCTCAAGCCATGCAGGGCTATGGACTGAACTGACTAGTTGTGGGTGTGTATCTTCAACCACAGTCGAGATTGGATATTAGGAAAAAAAAAATTCACTAGGAGAGTGGTGAAGCACTGGAATGGATTGCCTAAAGAAGTAGTGGAATCTTCATCCTGAGAGGTTTTTAAGGCTTGTCTTGACAAAGCCCTGCCTGGGATAATTCAGTTGGGCACTCTGCTTTGTGTGGAGAGTTGGCCTAGAGGATCTCCTGAGGATCCATCAAATTATCATCTTCTATGATTTTAAAGGGGACTGCATCATGGCTTAAAACTCCTCAGAAAGCTTTCCTCTACCTCACAACACAACATCCATCTTGCCTGGCTTCAGCTTTATCTTTAGAGGCAGAGACTGGCATCATAACATGCCTAGAACAACAGAGTTCACCACAGCTGTTGTCTTTAGGTACTAATGCAATATAAATTTTAGATAAAAAATAAACATCATAACAACAAAATAAAACAACATTTTAAATAAAAAGATTTTTAAAAACTGGCTGCAAACCTCAAATTAAAGTGTCACATACACTCTAACAACAGTTGAGCAAGTCAACAGTTACTGGATAAAGTCCACCCTGAAAGTAACTCCACTGAATCAGTGATGCCACTGATGGGTGAATTTGGCCCACTGCTTATATTTAGCCAAACAACTGGCTCTCATATGCGTTATGCAGATACACACAAAGAAAACTGAAATGTAAGAGATTGCAAATAGATTTGTCAAAACCATCCTAGTCAGCTGATTATACAGGTGAGGAACACTATTCAAATTGATAAGATCACCCGCCAGCTACAATCACAGTCTTCCCATGTCCAAAAGCCAAGATCCTCTTCAATTTATTGTTTAAAAAACCTGAAACTGTTAACTGTAATTTTCAGCTAGCAGGGCATTCCTTCCCCCCTTTCTTAATACATTCCATTCACAGGTATTGCCTACAGTAACTTGCTCAGCAAACTTCTATCTTTTCCAAGCATACCCGTACATTAAGTCTTGCACTTAATCTTACCATATAGCTCCTCAGGAGAACCTGGTTAGCAACTGACATTTAAATGAATTTTGAGAAGACTGTTCCTCTGCTCCACCTCGCACCAAACCCTGCCTTGCTCTTACATGTAGTTCCACTGAAGTTAGTGGAACTATTTATGAAAGTCTGGCCCATAATCAGCAGACACCTCTGTAGCTAAGCGGCAAGACATGGGCACCCTGTCTTTACTTACAGATATTTATTTCATCATACAACACTGAACCATTTTGGATAGTTCAGATATGAAAGAATGGTTTCCCCACATTTGTACTACACAGTCTCAGCTATTAAAGAGATGGTGAACTTCCCTTTAACTCGCATTTAAACTGATACAACTTTAATTAAAAAAGTAATTTTGAAAATTGCTTGTGCAGTGGGTAAGGTGGTGTTCAGACCACATCTCTGATCCCTGGAGTTCTGCAGCCTTGAGTTTAATAAACTGAATTTTCAAAAAGTAAACAAAGCCTCACATTAGCATGAACCTTCCATTTTAGACAAACATTTTTCAGCTATTTCTTTTTATCCGGGAGATGGAATTTTTGCTCCACCCTTCCATTTCACACTATGCAGGGTTTGCTACTTACTGGGGAGCTGGAATAAGCTTATGACAGAAAAAGGGGGTCTTTTTAGTACTCTGAGTAAAAGACCGTCAGACTATCATTTCATCTAGCTGTCAAAAACAGAAGTCTTGCCTTTATCACAATGATACAGGTGGTCAGGTAGGGTACCACACACAAGAGCATAAAATTGACAACCAGTCCAAAACCTGGTTATATAACAGATATTCCCCTGGGAGCCTAATGCCTTGTCCTCTCTTCCATGCCCCCAGCAATGCACAAGTCTGCAGGTGCTTCTTTTCAGCATGCTAATGCTGTTATAAATTAAGGCTTACGTTGCTTCCTTTCTTGTTTTCAGGGAGGTTGATAATTTGGTTGGGGAAAACAAAATAAACAAGGCAGTCTGCTCCAGGCAGAAGCCAGAGAAAAATAATTCCTGTCAGAGGAGGGCATTTGTTGTTCTGGTCACAGGTAGTTTTATTTTGTAAGTATTTTTAAATGAATCCCTTTAATTTCCTATAACGTATCAAGAGCACAAAAGGTTGTCTACTGAATAAAGATTTATTTTTGCCATCAATTTATCACAATTTCGGATAGCCAGTACACCCAACAAATAGAGCCAAGAACCAGCAAATCGGGACTTCCAGGACCAATTCATAACTGTGTGATTCTGAGCAAATCACGTAAGTTTTCTGTGGCTCAGTTCTCTTACTAACAAAATAGGCAGGGGTGGGTGGTAATCCTTATTTCATTTATATATATAATTTGCAAGCCTCCACTGAAAGGTGCTGTGCTGGAAATGCTAAGTGTTTAGTTTCCAATACAGTGTTATAAAAAACAAAAAACATTTACCATTTCCACACATTTTAGATTTCATTTTACTCTTATAAGCTTTTAATACTATTGAAAACACCTAAAGGAAGAGGCTTTCTGTTTTCAAATCTGTTCCATCTGGCAATTCCAGAACTTAGTGTAATTTTTAATCCTGACTAAAACGCCATGTATTTTTAAAAGCCGCACTTCTCAAGTCAAATCCACAATAGACAAGAGACCTTTGAAAGCATGTACGTACCTTGCTTTTATCGAGAGAACTATGCATGATTAAAGTTCACTACTGCATATCCATCCTAATGTAACTTAACTCTGAATATCATTTCAGAATATGCTATGAAGTTTGCTTTAACCAACATCTTGCAGATCTAACCATCCACCTGTTCAGCTATTAGGCCTCATTTCAGGGGGAGAAGGAGGGAAAACCCTCACCATGTGCTAAATGTTTAAGTATGTTCTTATGGGAAGTAAGTACTTCGTTGAACTGGGGCTTTAGATACCACAGTGACAAATGCTACATACAGCCCTTAAAATATTAGGCAGACAGAACCACTATTAATATACTAACAGTCCAAGCTGCAGACATTAAAAAGCTCTCTCTTTCAGGAACATTATTAACAATTAATTTTGTTACCAAAGTGCCTGGGAATCCTAGCCATGAATCAGGACCCCACTGTGCTAAGTGCTGTACAGACACGATAGTTTTGCATATCAACCTCTTTGCATATTTAAGCCAATAGGCACTTTGTCATTTAAACTTTTCTAAAAGGTATTGGGTCGTTTCCTCCCTCCTGTTTTTATACACTGCAGGAATGTTGTTAGAATTCCTGTCTGTGCAGTGCTTTGAATATGTACAGTGCTTTACAAGGCAAATGCTTTTAATTATTATACAGTGCTATGTACTAAGAAAAAGAACAAAAGTCCAAATTGAACTAATTAAATCCAGAAACTGACAGCCAAAGAATTTATTATGTGGTTTATTACTGGTTGAAATGAGGAAAAACATCCCTAAATTTTATATGAAACCTTAAGACATTGCAGTCAGTCTTAAGAATATGTTTGTACTTCACCATGCATGTGCTTATTGATCAGCCCACAGACAAAGACTTTCAGTACTGCACTACTGTATAGTCACTTCTGAAGCATAACTTGCACAGTATTTCCTTCTCCTACCCTGTCACCAACATTGAAAAGTTTCACCTGCTACCTCCTTCAAACTTCTCTTACTCTTTTTCAGTGTTTGACTTCCTGCCTCCTTCCCCCCACACCCTACTCTTGAGAATCTCCTCTTCTTACTTCCAGAAAATGGTTATTAAAAGGTCAAGGGTGGTCTTGGATGCCCATGAAGATCAAGGATGATCACAGATTTTCTGTTCAAAATCTTTAGATTTTTTTGTTGCAGTGATAACTGCCGAAATCTAAACTAATTGCTAAGCTTGAAAGTTAAATCATGGCCTTCTTAAATCTGTCTTGAACTCATCTTTGAAGTTCAGAGCACTGGTCCTTACATTTGAAGAGGGGGAGCTGAAAAATCTACTACAGTAGCAGCCCCAAACATCCTAAAAAGACTATGTGGGTCTTTTTGGTTAGCAGTAATAAAACATTGGCCAGCTGTTATTGCAAGAGAGACTGGGATACCACAGAGTTTGCTCAATACATTAATCAGAAGTCTATAACTGCACAGACCAGTCACCATGTTATGGTCAATATGTCAATCACTGCTAATAGCAATCTGTCTTCCTGAGCTTCTAACAAGTAAATCTAGCGTTACATTATAGTGGCTATTAAGCACAATTTTCTAATCCATCTATAAAATACGAGTAAGACTGCACACAAGTAGCAAATTTATAAAAATGCAGCACTTTCTATAATATAATCTCTAAATTCCTTGTAGACTAGTAACATTGAACTCGCCACTATGCTAGATAGCAAGGAGCTGAAATGAATTAATCTATCTGATCTAAGAACTAACTTATTCTTTTACAGATCATTTCAAAAGAAACACTTTCTGAAATATAATGGATTATCTACCCATTCACTTAAACTCCAGAAGTGTAGTGTTTACTATAAACAAAACACAAAAAGGCCAGGGGTCATATATAAAAAAAAATTAGGTAAGGGATTATTACAAATTAAAAAGAGAGTGATGGTCCCAATAAATAAGAATCATTGTACTGCCATCTTATTCCTAGATTTTAGACAAATGACCTGACCAGACGAATAGGACAATCACATTGGTAAACATCACGGGGACAGAAGTTATTCTTTTTCTACAGCACAGCTGATCAAAGAAATTCTTTTAGCTCCATTTATGAATGAAAAAAACTAAAATGTTTTTGCAATAAAATTTCACCAGTTTACATGGCAATTGCAGCTGACAGGTTTGAATGCATTTTGTCATGGCTGATTAGACTGATTATGTAGGCTCTTTTTCCTTTACTTCCGTTAACCTTTAAATGTTTAAGGTTATTAATTGTCACGTTTCAATATTATAAATTACGTTTTGTTGGAGTCACTACAGAGTCTGTTATTTTTTTACCCACAGTTGTATCTCAACTTTCATCTAATAATTCTATCAGAAAAATATACAATATACTAACACACACTGGATTTCTGTTAGCAAGTTAGGTGAGCTTGATATTATATAGCACCATTTTAAAGAAAAGGTATCCAAAGAGATTCTATGAAATCACTGCATATTGTCTGATGCAGACTGTGTGGGGGTCAGCAACAATATTTTTAAAATATACATCAACAGAGAGATTAGTGGTCAGGATATGGGAATGATACCTTTTACGTTTAAAAACAAAAGAAAAAAACAAAAAGTAAGTGCTACTGCATCTTCCGGACCCAGAAAATTCTGCCCCCACTGCAAATCACTACAGACACATAACATAATATATACATATCCACCCACTCTCGAGGTGTAATTAACTAGCTAATTGAGAATATGTCAAGAACATGCAGAATTATGTCAAAAAATCCCATCCCTTCTTTATTATTTGCTTTAGCAAATCTCAGACCACTTCCTAAAAATCAAACCCTTTTTACTTGCTCAGCTCCAGAGACACCCAAGAGGGACTCCAGACTGATATCTCATCTGCAAGCCAGCACCTGCCAGCCATCAATACTGCACCAAAATGTTAGCCTGATCCTTAAATCTGGACTTAGGACTTTAAGCCATGACCTTATGGCCTGCAAAACACCATGCTACCAGCCAAGCCACACTGCTGCTTCAGTCCTTTCCTCCTGGCTAAATCCCCACACATACACCCACGTTTCAGTGAAGCAGTTAAAAAATTCATGGTAGTTATTCAACAGCTATGAAGCTCATCCATCATCCTGACTGGAAAGGTCCCTCCACCCTGATGGCTGCATGCATTTCTGCTTGTTTTAAGCACCAAGTACAGAGTGAAATCTAGCTCAATCACAGAGGTAAAAGGCAGTTAAAATAATAGATTGGGGAAGGAATACAACTGACCAGGCCAGAAGAGCAGGAAACATAGACTAATGCAGCAGATGGGAACAAACTGGTCTTGATGAGCAAAACTAGCAGCTTCAGTTAAAATGTTAAAATGAAAACATTAGAAAAAAGAGCTTCAGTGGCACTTCTGAAGAAAAAAGGGCTTTGGAAGCTTTAGATATGAAGCCTCACAAGCTTCTTATGAAATATGCAAGCTTTGAAAAAACTTCTGAAGATTTAATATTCTTACTTTGGGCTCTTCTACTGCCAATCAACTATTGATGCTGCAACTAATAAAAAAAATAATGCCAATAAATAGATCTATCGTAAGGCCTCAGTGCCTCTTTCCCATCAACAACTCTAGTTATTCACTTCTACATTGTACACGAGACAAAAATCTGTGGTTTTTCTAGTCTCTACTGTCAGCTGTTTGTACTGTGACTTACACATGAAAATACATCTGGGAGAAAACTCTGAAGGGTGGGAAAGAGAATTTGGCCTTTTCCAAGTTTGTGGCTCCAACAGCATCCGTGAAACACCACACAGCCTAACAAACAAGAGAATTCTGTAATAATGGGGATTTTATGGTCCAGATTTTCAAAATAGCTGAGGTCTCACTAAGGCAACTAAGTAGACAGAGTTTCAAAAGAGCACAACACTCAGTAGCCTGCAGTGTTCTGCATGGAAGCTGCTGGACATTGGGCAACTTTGAAAAATCTAGTCATTTTCAGAGATGCAAAATGCAGGTCAAATTCTTTTGAAAATCCCTCTGTAGGTTTCTGCATGTTGTCACAACTGGACTCTCTCAGGAGAAGCACAGATCATCTTTTCTTTGTACACTTAGAGTACTCCAGAAATAATTGCATCATGATAGTAAAATCCATACATGCGTAGAACTGCTAAAGGAGAGAAAGACTGGAAATGTCTCCAAATACTAATCATGTTTCCAAAGACCTGTTGCTCCCCTCCTATGCCCACACATTAGGGAACTATATAATAATTTCAGAACTTAACTATAAAGAACACATAACAGTAAAGACCACTTTCATAAAATTAAAGGGTAACCCCATCACTAAGGAAAATCCTACAGGGGATGAAGGAAACATGAAAATGTTCTGTACAGAAAAGGTAACAATGGTCATAATTATAGATAGGTGCTCTAATTTAGCCCTGATATATAACCTCACCATTCTGCAAATCTTAGGGAATTCCAGATCCACCTGCAAACTGAGCTTTGCAATTCAGGCCACTACATAATGACCCAAACTAGAAACCAAACTCTACTACCTTGTGAGGAAGCCCACATCTTCAGTCAAACTTCATGTAGAGATAATGAAGTGTTAGTACCACAGTACAAGGCACAGTGAAACCTCATGGAATAGTGTGTGCAATAATAGTTTCCCATGTTCAAAAAAGATTCATTTGAACTGGAACAGGTACAGAGAAGGGCCACTAGGATGGTCAGAGGAATGCAAAACCTGCCTTACAAGAGGAAACAAAGTGTTTGGCTTGTTAAGTTAACAAAACAAAGGTTAAGGGAGGGTTAGAGTTGCTCTCCCTATATAAAGAACAGGGAACAAAAGTTATTCAAGGCCCAGGGCTGGCACAAAAGCAAATGGATATAAACTGGCCATCAATAAGTTTCAGTGTGAAATCAGACAAAAGGTTTCTAACCATCAGAGGAGTGGTGTTCTGGAAGAGTCTTCCAAAGGGAGCAGTGGAAGTAAAAAACCTAACTTGTTTCTAGACCAGGGGTCTCAAACACACAGCCCACTGGCCACATGCGGCCCCTAAAGCTATTTCCTGTGGGCCACAATGACACGATCATTCCTGATATTTGCAATATCATTGTATGAGAAGGTTTCAGTGGTGCAGCCCTCAGGCTAACATACTAGTCCTTGTATGGCCTCTACTATTCCTCATGCAGGCCTAATCGTGATTTGAGTTTGAGAACCCTGTTCTAGACTGAGCTTGTAAGTTTGTGGAAGAGGTGGTTTGATGAAGCTGGCTGCAGAGACTCATGGCTCAACTGTGACTGCTATTACTCAATATCTTCAACAGTCCAAGTTGGGACACTGTGGGTACTTCTACACTGGAGCCTTAGGTCGACTTAACCTTCCTTAAGCTCCATCCACACTGGGAATTTAAGTCGATTTAAGCACTTCCTTAAGTCAGCTCAATAATTCCACCTCTTAAAGTCAATTTAACACTCAAATCAACCTTATTAAATCAACTTAAGCCAGCGCAGATGGGGAGTAGCCCTTAAGTCAACTTAATAAGTTAGACTTATACATTAAGTTGACCTAGCATAAGTTGACCTAGCAGCTGCCAGTGTATATGTGGGCAGTCTACAGGAGTTTTCAATGTGGACTCTCAAAGTCGACTTCAGGTCAACTTAAAGACAACCTTGTGAAGTCAACTTAACAGAGCCTCCAGTGTAGACATACCCCATATGGAGAAGGCTCTGAGTTACTTCAGAAAATTCTTTCCCAGGTGATCTGGCTGGTAGATCTCATCCATCTGCTCAGGATCTTCCTTGGGGTCAGAAGGGAATTTTCTCCCAGGTCAGATTAGCAGAGATCCTGAGGATTTTTGCTTTCCTCTGTGGTGGGGGGCAGGGGTCACTTGCCACTTTGATGATCTAGAGTAAATGGTGGATTTTCTGTAACTTAAGTCTTTAAACCAAGATTAGAGGAGTTCAGTAACAAAACAAGAGCCACAGACATAAACCCCTATGCTTTGAGGTGTAAGCCAACGTTTAGCTATTCGGGGCTAGAAGAAACCTTCCTCTGAGGGCAGATTACCCAGTAAATGCCTATTGAAGAGTTTCTTGCACCAGCCTCTGAAGCAGCTGGTTCTGGCCAGCCTCAGTGACAGGATAATGAACTGGGCAGATGGACCACAAACATGGTATGGCAATTCCTCTGTTGGTTATATTTCCACATCATTCAAACACCTGTACCAAAATAACAATACAGAAACAACAATTTTACATGTACTCACAGCTCTCTGTAATCACTTCATGTAAAAGGCATACAGAAACGCAAGCAGGCCTAAAGATTAAATTAAAAGTTTTAACATGATCTGACAAATACTCTGGATAAAAAAATGTCCTTTGATACATGCTCTGAATGAAGACATTGCTACAGAAATAGCACAGGCAGACTGGTCTAGCCCTTGCTATCTGTAACTCAGGAGACATCAATTTATAAAGTCACACAAATGCAGTCTCACTTAAACTGTATTATTCACCTGGAATTACTAACAAAATATAGCTAAAACTACTGACTGTCCAAATGTTACTCACCTAAGGAAACTATTTTGCTGTTGTGGGAATGCCCTTTTTGTATAATTTATGGGGGTAAGTTCAAAACTGTTTTATAGAAATGATGAGTACCTCAATAATTTTCACACCAACTCCATGCTTGTTTGATATGAGCAAAGCTAGTAAAGTTAACGGGTGTGAAATTGAGGTTGTCATCATGTTGATGACTGACAGTAAAAGAGCTTACCCTAAGCATACGGGTACCTTAATGCAAAATCCAGGTACGATACCTGGAAACCCAGAACCAATTAACTGCCTTATAGTTGTTAGGCTTAGCCACTCTCAGCACAACACAGCACATTATGATGAAATATTGTATTGCAATAGCACCTAGCAGCCATACGATCAAAGCCACATTCTGTGAGGCACTGTGCATAAGAAAAGCCCCTGCCCCAACCAACTTGCAATCCCAGTTTATGATGAGACAACAGCTGGAGTGGTATGAGGGAGGGCTATAATGAGGTATCAGTGAAGCTTGCTTCACTTGATTTTATGAAGCATGGCTCATTTATTCACTGCTGGATGGTTCCACAGACTCAAGAATGTCCATCATCTGACTATACATATGGGTACTGATCATCAAACCAATCTCAAACTGGGATAAATTACTCCAGACCCACCACAGACCAAATATACAATCATCCTCTAATCGAGCGTATAACCTTATAAGTTAACTATTTCAGAGCTATTAACTTTTTACTCCTGATTCTTAAAATGATCTGTCAATCCCTGAAAACTTGTATTACCAAGCAGCAATGGTGATTTTCTCTTGTTTTGCCCACCGACTAGCTCCCTCCCTTGGGGTTTTAAACTTCAGCCCGTCACTGTAGTACCTGAGTACCTTCCAAACAAAACAGCTTGGGAAGGGCAAGATCTTAGGCGAGGGGTCTCAAACACTCGGCCCATGGGCCGCATGTGGCCCCAAAAGCTATTCCCCACAGCCCATTACAACATGATCATTACTGATATTTGCAATATTGTTGTATGAAAAGGTTTTGGTCGTGCAGCCCTCAGGCTAACATACTGGTCCTCATACGGCCCTCTACTAGTCCTCCTGCAGCCCTCATTGTGATTTGAGTTTGAGAACCCTGTCTTAGGCAGACGTCATGGGATCCTTGGCTCTTCTCGTTTTTTGAAGTATGAGGATTCTACTTGGGATAGGATTAGACTTCTGGCTGGTTCATTTGTCTGTCTTAGTTTTTTGTTTGGTTTTTTTGGGGGGTAGGAGGTAGTAGATGTTCGTTACTCTTTTCTTGTTTGGGTTTTTGCATTTGCTGCTGGTGGGGTTGTTAGCATCACAAATGTCATTCTCACAAAGGTGAGCGTGCACACAAACACACACAGATGCATGTGTGGTTCACATGCAAATGTCCATCAGAAGTCATCATCTCAGGAAGGAAGTACTCCGTAGAAGTACTGCCCACCTTACATTTCACATATATACTTATTACTACCTTAGAGAGCATCTGCTTTGCACCAGCTGGAAAAGTTAATGTCTATTGGTCTTTTTCACTGAAAAGACATCTCCTCACCCAGAAAACTTGCTGTTTTAAGAGGCAACAAAAAGCAAAGAGGTGAAGACAGAGATGAAAGTCTCTTAGACTGGAGGGGGGAAGAAACGTTTGGTGAAGCTAATTGGGCTGTTCCCCTTTTTTTTGTCCTCATTTTACATTTTTCTTGTGTGTAGAAGTATTTGAAACTAAGGTCTGCCATCCTTCCTTCCTTAGCACTTTGGGGAAAATAATTATTCACAAGAACTGCCATCATGAACAGAGAAACCAAAATCAATGTAGCTTTGTATGGACCATTGCCACTGCAAAGCAAATACTCAATCAAGACATGGATCAGTGAGAATTATATCACTGGGAATCCTTAAGCACATCCATGTGTATTTTTAATATAATTCTTATCACTTGCTGATCTCACCTTGGCCCCCAGTTGGAAACACACATACACACAACCTTCAGGACCTCTCTTTCATCAGTGAAGGTTATAGGGTTTTGACATAAGATTCATATTCATAACGGGAGAGAGCTTAAAGGCACAACCAGGTTTATTCCCTTTTTTAAAAAATAAAGCATTGATGCATAGAAGATTTATTCATTGAACAGGTTGATTTATTTAACAGACTTGACATGCGTCAAACCCCACCATGTGCTTACATAATTGTTATCCATTTAACAGGTCTGTTCTTTTGTCAAATATTTGTTTAAAAAGTGGTTCACTGAAGATTGCTGCCTTATGCACTGTTCACATGTTTTAACAAATGTATTCTTGTATTAGGTATCAGCTGAAGTGACTTAATTGCATCCTCCCTGCTTGAGTGCTGTCATTTCTCCCCACTATCTCTTTTACTATTTTCTTCTTCCTAAACTAAGAAAAAAAAATAGTGTGTATGTACACACACACACACACACACACACACACACACTTTCTAGCAGAGAAATTTTGCTGTTGGCACAGTGGTTACTGCATTACCACACTGTTCCACTGATAACAGCAGGTACCTAAAAACACAGAGAACGCAAATCTGAATACCAGGATGTTGATAGATGTGAATAATTGCAGGCAAGCTGACCAGAGAGGCCAAGAAGGGGCAAAAAGGATGAACAGATCACTAAGTAGACATGGGGAAGGCTCAGAACAGATTCGAAGGCCAAATATTTTGTTTGTTTAAAACATAAGAAGGAAAATTCCCCCCCCCCCCCACACACACACACAAAATGCTTTCAACCTGGCAAATGTGTACACAACAGACTTCAGCAGGGGGTAAAATACTGGATGACACTTTAAAGACAAAACGCATAACCTTTGTTTTCATCACAAGTCCCATTAGAACTGGTTTGGTTTACTATATCGTAAACATGCCATTTTCAAATTGCACACATCATTTTGAACACCAGGGTTTAATTTTTTTTTAAACCAGATATTAAAACACACAAGTCTGATGTTACATTTAATAAGCAAAACACATTACTGTTGTCACTGTTGCACAAACACACAAGTTCAGAAATGAAGAAACTGAAATAAAAATATATGAGCCCAATTTTCAATTGCTCACTAGACAGATGGTTAATTATATTCACAGCCGCATTTTTCACTGGGATAGAGTTTCAGACAATGAGCCAGTTTTATTTGATTAGCCAGTTTTCTAGTTTAATATGTGAAATGACAGTTACTTTAATGCTTTTTTGTTCCTTGCTAAAAATAAGGATTCAGTGTAAATTCTTCCACCATTCAAAATGTCATAGCTGTAAATAAAAACCTAGTCAGATGTTACCCAGAGTGTGAGTAGTGTAACGAAGACACAGAAAATACAAATGGCCTACACTAGTTCGGATATTACTGATCTGTAGCATCTTTTCGCTCCCACCGTGAAATATTTTTGCTTCCCACAGAAATCTCATCAGTGTTGAAAAGCACACATCCAATCTTTCGGAAAGCAGTTTAATGCCGTATTTTTTCCCCAAATTTAGTTTCCCTACGATTCACAGACAAATCAGATCCTGGAAAACACCCAACAGCAAACACATTTGCCAAACAGTCCTCGGTGACCACCAACCAACAGGAACCACACCAAACAAATAATAATAGTTAGCCGAAGACAAAAATGCCTACACCTGGCGGACGCTACTATATTTTTCCAAATAATCCAAACTTCTGGAAGTACGCAGAAACCCAAACGGCAAATACGGGGCCAACACCATGCCTCATCTCACTCCTAAACCAGCACGTTCCAGAGCAGGAGGGGGACAAAAAAAAAAAAATCTAGTCACTCGCCACCCGTTTGAGCCTCGCCTACAGAGAACGTACACTGCTCATGGCAGGAATGAATTGCCCCTCACCCTGCCTTCCGCGCCAGGTGTTTTGCAGGAGAGGAGAAACCAGCTGGGAAAAGGAGGAGGAGAAGGGAAGATTTTCCCATGGGTGGGGGGATCCCCCGCTTTGGGGCCCGGCACGCGAGGGGTTAACCTTTGACACCTGCAGCGCCGCGCACCCCGCGGCTGGGGAAATTGGAGGGACACGTTCCACGGGCGGCGCGCGGCCCTCTCCTTCCACCCCACCCCGCCACGCGCGAGCGGGCTGGGATTTGATGGACACGTTCCACGGGCGGCGCGCGGCCCTCTCCCTCCACCCCACCACGCGCCAGCGGGCTGGG
>ML681991.1:20796403-20915161 GCA_007922195.1 Podocnemis expansa | reverse complement strand
CGGGCTGGGATTTAACGGACACGTTCCACGGCCGGCGCGCGGCCCTCTTCCCTCACGCAGGCCGTTGGGGCCGGGCGGCGGAGCGAGCGACTTACCTCGGGCCGGGGCGGCTGGGCTGGGCTGCTGCAGTCAGCGCCGCTCCATGAGCCCGGCTCCGCCGTGCCTGCAGGTGGACGCGCCTCTCAGCGCCCGGCAGCCCCCATGGCCGTGCCCGGGAGCCCCCGCCCGCCTGCGATCGCCGCCTGCCCCCCTGCTCGGACGCGGGGGGGGTGGCTCCCTCCGCCGCCGCCGCCGCCGCCGCCTCCTCCTCCTCCGCCGCGGCTGTGTCTTCCTCGCCGCCGCCGCCGCCCCCAGCCGGCTTGCTTGTGCCCATTCAGAAGGTGCCTACAGCGCTGCCGCTGCCATTGTCTCCTCACCGCCGCCGCCGCCGCCGGACCGGCTCGCTCGCCCCCTCCCCCCCCCCAGCGCCGCCGCCGCCGCCGCCGCCGCCGCCGCCACCTGGCTTTCCCCGGGAGCGCGCCACGCGCGGCCACCTGTCATAAAGGGCGCGCACCCCCGGCGCGGCGCGCGCGCTGGTGCACGCCGCTGAGCCGGGGGGGAGGGGGCGCGCGCGCGCGCGCGCTGCCAGGCTAGCCGGGCCGGGTGGCGCGTGCAGCGAGGGGCGGGGGGAGGAGGAGGAGGAGGAGGAGTGGCCCCCCCGTGGCAGGGTGGGGGGCACCCTGTGCCCTCTCCAAAGCTGGCCCGCGCCCGGCTCTGGGCTCCCTGAGGCGCTGGCCGCTCCTTGGAGGGGCAGCGCCAGGCTGCCGCCCCATCCAGAGCCACCCAGTTCTAGACATCGTCGCTGTCCCCCCAAAAACTAAAGGCCTCCGCTGCTCCACGCCAGCTCAGCTCCGCTGGTCATTGAGGGCTGCAGCCGCCTGGGCTTAGAGCCGGCCTTTGGCTATTGGGGCACCTCCCGTGGGCCTCGCTCGCCCACCACGTTCCCTGCTCCAGCTCCCCAGCCGCCAGCTCCTCCCAAGGCGGACGCAGAATTTAGGGTAGGTGAAGCAGGTGACGGGGCCCCTTGGCGTGCGCCTGATTCACCTACCCTAAAAGCCGCCTCCGCTCCTACCCCTTTCCCAATACGCTTCCCCTTCAACCTCCCACCCTCTCGCCACCCCTTCCATTTCTGGCCCAGCTAGAGCTCTGGGCAATGCAGCTCGGTCCTAATACACAGCACCCTCTCCTATTTCAGGCCTAGCCGCCCCCACAGTCCTTTCAGACCCCTCACCCCTGACCTGAAACACCACTGTTATTTGTCTGGTCACATTATTCCCACAAGTAGCAGGACTACCAAACATATAAAATGATGCTGGGTGCTAAATTAATTGCTTTTTCCACATCCATGTGCATTATTGCCTCTCAAGTACTTTTGAAACAAGTAAAGTTACAGTGAAGGTAGAAGACACAGGAATCAAGCTTAGCTATATAATGTCAGAACTAGGAGGAGCGTTTTAAAGAAAACACTTTCAATTTAAGAAAGTGGAGTTTAGGCGAAATAAAATTCCATCCAAATGAAGAAGGGAAAGATGCCAAGGGACCAAAAAGCAAAGTGCTTCTCTGCTAACAGTCTGAACGCTTTGTGGAGCCCTATAGCTTTTTGTGGCATCCCGTGCAGTTTAGGAAAAGGCACAGGCTTGGCAACAGCCCTTGAGAATGAAGTCCTGTTTATCAGCCCAAAAGCTGCTGACCAGCCCCACCAGCCTGCCTCAACTCCGGCCTAGCAGGACACCCTTTAGGCATGGAAAAGCCTTTCGTTCTGCATGAATCGGCCTCTCTGCCTGGCAAAAGAACCAATGGTGATGTCAGGTTCTGTAATATGGACCCCTGTTCTCTGGAGTAGGGCGGAGGATTTTGGCTCAAGGGCACGCTCCACCTAGGCGGCTTCGGATCAGTGCAGGTAACAACTGTGGAGCCAGCACTGAATAAAGAGACCCGTTACATCCATCAGCGTTCCTACAGCAAGGCCTCTGGCTCCTGTTGTTGTTGAAGATACAAAGAAGCCTTACCAGAAGGGACTCAGCTCTATCCTTCACATATTGCAACATCTTGATTCAGTGGAGTATTTGATAATGTCAGCCTCATACGGCATCTGACCTATTCAAAGCATGATTGCATATGGTAAGAAAGAAATCTAGAAGAAAATGCATACAGAGTGTAAATCAAGGTTTAAATTTTTTTTTTAATTCTTTGCATTAATCACAGCTCTGAGTCTTCCACTAAGGTAATTTGGATAAAAAGATCTGGAAATGAAAATCCATTAGTCTACCTGCCAAAATCAGGAGGGACAACATGTTCATGAAGACAGATTTGAAACTAAATTAGGGACCTCTTGAAAATCAGGAACAGCAAATTGATGATATAATTATTATGGTACTTCTCAAAAGGGGTGGTAAGGTGGAGAGAGAAAATCATTCGCTGAAAAAAAGTGAAAGACAAGCATTATATAAAAATAGGTAGGGAGGTCAATATTTAATTTGTAAAAGTCAACTTTTATTCTGCAGTAGTTCTTGCAGCAGGAATTAAAGGATACACTGTCAGGTAGCTTACACTGAACATTTAAGCACTGCAAACTTTTGTACATGGGCAAGAGAGGGTTATTTATTCAGAATGAAATTTTTTTTGTTTGTCTGTTTTTATGTTTTACCCATTCCCTTGTAATACTGTGAACCCAAACGAGCATTACTGCAAACAGTGAAACCCATCAGTCTTGTTTCAGCATCTAAAGAGAATGGAAACAAATCAAGTAAATGGTAGCAAATATTTTTTTAATGTTTAAGGCATTTTTTCAATTGACACAAACTTTTAAAATATGACATTTACCTTCACATGTTCATTAAAATTAAGAAGCTGCTTTATTTTTCAATACTGTTTATCACTATTCTTTAATGTTCAGTTATGAGACAACTTTGCACCTTACTTTTTTGTCACTAGGGGACAGATTTCTAATAAACTTGCTCATGTAGTATAGTACCTTACTCTACAAGTGGGCCCACGGACTTCAATGGGAACTGCTGTGGAGTGAGGGCATGGGTTCTCAGATGGAGAAGGAGAGATCACAAAACTGTTTTTTTGGTGGGAGGGGGGGCTGCTAATCACCATGCCCCTTTCCACACTGCAAAACGAAGGAGATGTCACAGTATGGAATAAGCTGAGAACAACTGAGCCAGGGAATCTGAATGCAACTCTGTATATTTAGTTAATTTAAAATAGACGTCTGTTTTCACAGGACCATGTAAATAGCTTCGGCACTATTAGCACTGAGAGTGTGGGAAAGACAGACATCCACAGCATCGCTAGACACATGCACAGCACATCCAGTAACTAATGGACTGGGAACTGAAGCATAGATTACTATTACAACTTCAGACCCACCAGCAAGTTTTAATAGGTAGAAAATAGTGTTGGAAATAAGCATTTTAAGTGTAATTAATAAAACATGAAGACTTTTTCTAGGTTTAAATTAAATCTTTTATTGCATTTGAAAGTATGTTATTACCAACCTGTTCCTTACTTATGCTTGAAGATGGGGAGCATTTGACAAAGTAGGATTTTTCTCCCACAAAAGCTCATGCAATAAATAAATTTGTTAGCCTTTAAAAGTGCCACAGGATTCCTTGTTTATCTGACCCATAAACTTGCATTATTTTTCCCCATTTAACTTCACTGATTTAAAGGTTTAAATAATGATAAATATGTGAAATAAATCAGAAGCCCTGCAGGTCACAAGAGAAAGTACAGTGCATCTGGTAGTGGTCTGTAAAATAAACACATTTGAATTTGTCAGCTCTCTCACTCATTTCAAAATCTCTCGTGTTCAGAGGCAGGGGGGAAGGGTTTCACTCTCAACCGTTCCTCCCCCTGCGTAACTCCTTCATTTCTCCCCCAGTGCAGTCACATACATGCTGCTACCTTCAAAGTCGCATTGGCAAGAGACAAGGAAATCTGGCAGCTTCTCTGCTATGCCACGCTGCCAGCAATTTCCAAAGCGCTGCAAAGGCACAGTGCCCATGCTGGGGTGGTGCACCTCAGGCATGGAACAGCTGCGAACAGCAGCACTGGGTAACCAGCATCAATGTGGCAGTTACTGAACAACTTGTGCTGCCTTGAAGAATGAGATACAGTAATGACGACATGCAGAGAAAGGCAGGTACCATGGTGAATAGCAGAGGATAGCCAACTAGGTGAGGTTAGAGGCATGGAAAGGTTTCTTGCCAATGAAGAGCTATGTTCAGTTAAACAAACATTCTGCCAGGATCTGATTTATTAAGTATTCTGGTGTTTACCAAGGGCACAAATACAAGGCTCAGTGATTATTCTTGGGTGGTGAATGCAGTGTAGCATCTTGGGTTTCACTCATCCACAGGCCAGTACGTTTTGTTAATTCACTGACAATGTTACTGTACAACAGCAATGTTAGCAAATCAGCAGCATCTATTTCCACAGAGCAGTCTGATCTTTTATGTATGGCCTCAAACACATACAGAAAGTGCAAAACCTTGCTGGACATGCACTTACATGCCTTCACCGGGTAGTCGTTTTCCAGGCTGTCAAATGAGAGACTCAGGTGTGAGAATTGAATTCTGAGATCACTATTCTGGGCAGGAATTGATCAACAAAACTCAGAGCTAGGACAGGTGTCAGTACTTCTCTCTGCCCTCTTACATGTTCATTGCCCTCCTGACCTTCCCGATACTATATAGTTATAACATGCATTGTAGCCAGTAGCTACAAATCAGATTTTTCTTCGGTCATTGAATAGGTAACAGTCTCATGCCAATTTTAAAACTGGTAATGGTCTTACTCACTCTAATTTAAATGTATGACATGGAGGAATTAAGCCCCTTAATTCCATAGCCACTTCAAAAGCAATGAGGTTGATAGTGAAATCAGTTTATCTTTCACACATTTTCCCCAAGTTCTTTTTTCAAATTGGATGGAGAATAGAAATTCCCCAGAAGTCCAGCTTCCCCTTCGAATAATCCATCCTCTTCTGATGTTTCCTGCTATGTACAGTTTGCACAGTATAAGGATCACTGCCAAGTCTCGTATCACCCCTTTGAAATAAAATAGACTTGATTCTACAGCCTTTTAGGCCTTCTCCACATTCCACCTGAAACCAGACAAGCAATAGCCCTGGTTACTGCTAGTACGTTTCCCCCACCAGCTGTGACAGAGCAAACTATGCCAAGTTCCAAAGGGGCAGTCATATTAGTCTAGTCCAGCAAAGAAAGCAAGGAGTCCGGTGGCACTTAAAGACTAACAGATTTATTTATCACATGAGCTTTTGTGGGAGAAAAATCCCACTTCATCAGACACTTTGAAGATGGAGGAACTGAGGAAGTAGGATTTTCTCCCATGAAAGCTCATGTGATAAACAATTCTGTTAGTCTTTAAATGCCCCAGGACTCCTTGCTTTTTTTAGAGCAGACTATGTGTCCATATCAGATTATGACTCCATGTTGTAAGGCTGATTTGGATGCATATCTACATTTACCTGAGAGACATTGTCTTACAGATTGCAGCCTTGATCAGAGTAAGAACTGTTACTGACCATCAAGACTGAAATCTGGCACCTTCTTCGCCTGTGATAGTCCCAACGGCTAGATCACCCCCAAAGAAGGATTCTTCTACTGAGGGCCCACAAAGGGGACAGCAGGGCGCGCAGGGGCTGAAGCATGGACTGATTAGGCACATGGCACGGAGAAGACACCCTACTTAAAAGCAGAGTTTTGCTGTTTGCAAGAGTGGCCATTGGCCAACCATTGCCCATTGTCTCGTCTCCCCTCCCCTCCCTCCAGCTCCAAAACCCAAGACGACACTTGCAGGAGAAACACAGCTCAGCCTGACAAATCTCAGACTCACAGAAGGGATTAGGTCAGAAGAGGGAGGGCTTCTGCACAGAGCCAGCCCAACCATGTGTGTGAATGCCTAGGGCAGCTATTTTCAAACCATGGGTCGAGACCCAGTACCAGGTCACAGTGCCCCCTGCTGCCACCACCAGAAGACTAATGTATTGCTGAAAGATATAAATGTTGGGTCACAGGCATAAATGATTTTTTTCAACTAGGTCCTAAGGAAAAACATTTGAAAACCGCCAGCCTAGGGCAGTGGGTTTTAAGGAGTGCCAAATTAGATGGAAGTGATTTTTTTCTCTATTTAAAAAAAAACCCAATGTTATAATTTTTCTCTCCCTTGAGGGTCAGGGGACAGGCACCAAAAACCTTTGGGCTGGCCCTGCCTCTGCACTTTCCTTTTATTTTTAAAGAGTTGTCTCTCTTAAGTGTAAAGTCACTGTGGTGTGGTTAAGAAACTGATTTGCTAAGTCTGTATTTTTAAAAAGGTTTCCAAAGGTGATGCTGGCAAGCACAGATCAGTAAATCTGACTTCAGTCCCAGTACTGGTTGAAACTTAGTTGCTTCCTGCCATGTAGTTTCCAGAGAGGCTAAACTAGAAGCCCAGAGTGCTGGGCTAGGTGGAGAGCTGAGAAGTGTGCACAAATGGGGTGGGGATAGGCTGATTTGAGATTAAAGAGCTGGACAGAGATACTGCCATTCCCAAGGAAGGGTGTCAGACAAGATCCAGGAAGTGTGCCCTGCAGATCCAGAGCCAGAAGCTGTGACTAGACTCTACTCAGAGACAGTTAGCATGGAAACACAAGACCAACAGGGATAGTTTCTTTTTTAGACCAAAGGCAAAAGGAAAGGGGCCAACCCACAGGAAACCATGACAGAGGGGACAGAGGTGCAGAAACAGCTCCCAGTACAGACTACTGTTGGAGCAGGTGTCAGAGCAAGCCACTTGACCAGATAGGTAGGGGTGTCGTGGGGATGTATTCCAAAGATCTGCTTGGGGATGGACCCAAAGAACAGACTAGAAAAGAAGGAGCCCCAGAGCCTGAACCACAGCTGGGGAAGTTGCTGCTACCATTTTTGTAATTATGGCAGGAAACTGCAGCAGAATTGGAAAGGATTTCCAGTTTATGACCACTAATACTATTGTTATAGAAGAGGTGGTTTGTAGTGGAATAGCCATAGCCTTCAAATAAGGGTGGAAGCCGTGCCATTTCTATAGCACACTCATCTTCTACCCCATCCCCTAACAAGTGTGATCAAAACTGCATTCTAAGCATGGAGATGCAGGAAATCTTTAAATTGGCAAGTAATTATTTCTAAAAGTTTATCTACATTGGGAAATTAATTCAGATTGAGTGGGAGTTTAAAGTGGAATAGATACTCCTGGTCAACTACCTGTGAGAGTGCTCTTATTCTGGAATAAGAGTGTTTTATACTGAATTATCTTAATCTGCTTTCAAAATGGAGATCATCAGGAAAAGTTAATCAGGAGCAAGCAGGGGCTCTGGTTCTATCATTACTAGCATTTAAGCAGTAGCCCACACAGCTAGTCTTACAGATCTCAGCAGCTGTATGAAGAGAAAGAATTCCTTATGGTTCAGCAGTGGTTGGTCTAGCTGTGCTCTCTGTTCAGTGCATGCTCTCTGGAGGAACCGGTTCTGCTAGTGGCAAGTCTCTGCATCCTATTTTAGCATCCTGTTAATGTTCACCAACATTTCCTCCCAACCCTGGCCAGTGATGCTTGAGACATTTTTGTATGGAGAAACCGAGGATGGTTTGGTCAGTTCCTGAGCGGTGGAAACTTCCCATGGCTACCCATATAGTTTGCAAGCTCTCTCCATTCTTCAGTCTGATATTTAGTCAGCAGATAATAAAAATTCCATTTGCACAGACCCATGGGATTAGAGCACCAGCCTGCAGAAGTTGCTCCCCTTTTTCAGTCTGGAATCTAATATCCTCTAAATCAAGGGATCCCAACCTCTTGCCTGAGGGCAAAAAATGGCCTATGGAGCTTTTTAAAATAGCCTGTGTTCCCCTCCTGCAGCATGGGAGCTGGGCTACCCGCACTCTCCCACCTCGTCCTGGCACAGAGCTCTGCTGCTGTCACACTCTTCCTGCCTGGTCCAGGCACAGAGCTGGGAGCCAGGCTGTGGATACCAGTCGCATCCCCAGCCCTGGTGCAGAGCCGGGCTGTGGCCACCAGCCTCACACCCAGCTCCTGCCCAATGCCTACAGTCAGCCCTCCCAGCACCAAATGAACTGTTTTTTTTAACAGTTTACATCTTTTTAGAATTAAAAATTTTAATTGTTTTAAAACATTTTTTAAAAGTTTTCAAAGTTTTATTTTTTAATTTAAAATTTAAAATGTTTTTGCACTAAATGTTTACTTATATGTTGAGATCTATACTTTGTGGTATATAACAAACAAGGACTCCTGTGGCACTTTTAAAGACTAACAGATTTATTTATCATACTGGAAGGACATAACAATCAGGGTAGCATAGGGACTAGTTCTGGGTCCATAGATCAGTGGTTCCCAACCTTTTTCAGGCTGGGGACCCCTTTTTAACAAATAAAATTTTTGTGGCCCTCCTGGCTGATTATGTAGTCTGGCCCACATGGGCAGACTCTGGCCCGCATCCCTCTGGCGATGCCACTAGGACAGCTGGTGAACAGTGCTGCCACCACCATGGGCCGCACAGCTGGGGAGCTGAGCTACAGCAGCTATGGCCCCCTGCCCTTGTCTCTGCTGGGGAGCTGCCGCAGCCCTATCCCCCTGCCTGGATCTGGCCATGGGAGGTGAAAGGCAGCCCTGGTGGGGAGCATCAGGGCTGTAGCTGGATTCCAGCCCCAGTAGGGAGAGGCTCTGCAGACCCCCTGCAACATGTCCACAGACCCCAGGGGGTTCCCGGACCACAGGTTGGGAATCACTGATTTAGATGACAGTATTAAGGGTACACAAAGTTTGCAGATACCACCAAGCTGGGAGGGGTTGCAAGTGTTTTGAAGGATAGGATCACAATTCAAAATGATTTGGACAAACTGATGAAATGGTCTGACGTAATGAGAATGAAATTCAATAAAGACGCATACAGAGTACTTCACTTAGGAAAGAACAATCCATTGCACATATACACAATGGGCCATGGCTGCCTAGGAAGGAGCACTGCAGAAAGGGATCTGGGTGTCATAGTGGACCACAAGCTAAATACGAGTCAATAGTGCAACATTGTCACACAAAAAAAAAAAACACCAAACACCATTCTAGGATGTATTAACAGGAATATTGTTAAGAAAGACCCTAGAAGTAATTCCTCCACTCTGTTCGACTCTGATTACGCCTCAGCTGGAGCATTGCATCCAGTCCTGGGCACTTCATTTCAGGAAATGTGGACAAACTGGAGAAAGTCCAGAGAAGAGCAGCAAGAATGATTAAAGGTTTAGAACACTTCACATGCTAGGGAAGACTGAAAGAGCTGGTTTTGTTTAGTCTGGAAAAGAGGAGACTGAGTGGGGACATGATAGCAGTTTTCAAATACCTAAAAGGTTGTTATGAGGAAGAGGGAGAAAAACTGTTCTCCCTAACTGCCGATGACAGGACAAGAAGCAATGGGCTTAAATTACAGCAAGGGAGGTTTCAGTTGGACATTAGAAAAACTATTTGAATCTAGACAACTGTTTCGATTTACTTTAACAGTCTAACCTCATCCTATGACTTAACACTTCCCTATATTTATTTTCCTTCCATTCTGTAAGTTCCTCATCTTCAAGCATCTGACAAGTGGGATTTTCTCCCACAAAAGTTTATGCGATAAATAAATTTGTTAGTCTTTAAGTGCCACAGGACTCCTTGCTTGTTTTACAGGTCTCCTTGTTTGTTTTACTGAACAAAACTAACCCAACTGCACCTTTGGAACTTGTACTGTATGCCAATACATTGATACATTTTTTGAGTTGACAGACTGGTGGCCCTTCGGGGTTGAAAAAGTGATATTTGTGGCACCCAAGTCAAAAAGGTTGGGAACTGCTGCTCTAAACCTTCTCTGGCCTGAAATAATGTTAAAGCCTATATTGGTAATGCCACACCCCAAAGCAAACACAACTATCACCATAAAAAAATATTTGCCTTTTAAATGTATTAAATCTGAAGTCACTACTGTAGTGTATCTATGTGCTGTAACCTTTGGCAGCACCTCTTCTTTCCAGGCTTCTACAAGCTTCACTCTTGGTGAACAGGTAGCAATAAGTACACTCCAACTAGTGAGTTGTCAGAGCGCTCCCTGCAATGTCGAGCCCCTTATCCACTGAACAGTGGCAGAATAACCAGGTCTACTGCCCCAGAAGGACCAATATGCATCAGTATGTATGATTCTGCTTAGGACCAGCCTTTCATTTAACACAGCATAACAAACATTCTTGGTTTCACTACATTATTATTATTATATTCATATATATTTCACTATAATACATCTATTCTCAAAGAAATTCAAGTAATAAAGAGTAAGAATATTGGAAACACGGTCAAATGTAAAACAAAATCATAACATGCTTCGAGAGACTAAACTTTAGCACAAGTTAACCTTTACCCTAAAGGAGTTTGTCTCCCCCAAAGTTCTCTACAGCAGTGGTTCCCAACCATGGGTCTGCAGACCCCTGGGGGGGCACAGTCACTGCAGGGGGGCTGTGCACATCTTGGGAGTTGGGGCCAGATACCTCTGGGGTCTCTGGTTCCCAGGAAGACCCAGGTTTCCGGCTGGCAGGGAGCTTCCTCCAGGCAGGGAGTTTTTAAAGGGGGGGACAGGTGGCAGCAGCTCTGGCCAGGTAAGGGGAAGGACACCTGGGAAGGGGGTTCGGGGATGGGGAACCAGTGGGGGGGGGGCAGAGAATGGACCAGTGGGCATGGAAGACTGGAGGCAGGAGCAGAGGGGGTCATGGCCACAGTGGCTCCACTCCCAGGCAGGAGCGGCAGAGGTCGCATTCTGCCAGCGGGGGCTAGATCCTGCCAGCAGGGACTCCGCTGGAATGGCAGGGGCCGCATTATGCCAGTGGGGGCTGGATCCCACCCTATGGCAGTGCCACCACTATATGCCAACTACAGCCAGGGGGCTGCCAAGTTTTTTCATTTTAAAAAGGGGTCCCCAGCCTGGGAAAGGTTGGGAACTACTGCTCTACCATGTTTTCAACCAGCCTAAGCTGAGAGTCTTCTCCTGGTGTCTTTTGTCTTTGTCAGTGAAGGGTACCTCTATTCCTTCCAAATACATTCAACCAAGTCTTTCAAGTGTATGCATCAGATACATTTCCTTCCCTTCTCCTGACTCCTTCCTGTCTGATTTGTTTCTCTGAAGTCCTCACAATCCATATTTTACATTCATCTCAGACTAGTGATAGGTTACCCATCCAAAGTTATAGCCGTGTTAGTCTAGTCCAGCAAAAAAAACCAAGGAGTTTGGTGGTATTTTTGAAGACTAACATTTATTTATTGCATGAAGTTTTGCGAGAGAGAATCCCATTTCGTCAGATGCTTGAAGATGGCGAGCTTACAGAAACATTGCTACCCAACAAGACAATGCTGAAGTACAAGTGAACAAAGAGATGAATAAACATCTCGTCTGACCATAAACCTCTTTTTCACCTTTGCTGGTGACTAAATCTTTGATACACTCTTTAAAAACATGTTTCTAGTATGTATGTACACCCGTCACCCCATACAAGGTATCTGTATATATATTTCAGTCACTACCACCACTGTGGCCCTGGCTTTTATCTGAGACCTCACGTGACATTCTTTTCTAAACCAGAATGTATATAACAGAATCAGAAGATTTCTGTAGCCTCTCTGCACTCTCTGATCAGTTGGCATTAAGAGGCTGTTGAATCATAGGAAGACTGAATGGTCTGCAGTACCTCAAGAACCACCAGAAACTGAAGGAGCAAAAAAACAGACTAAGAAGAAAGTGGCAGAAGGAGCTGTCTGAGCTGCCACTCACCCTAATGGATCATGGCCAACAGACTGTAGACCGTAAAACTCCCATCATCCCTAGCACCTCTGGACCTCTCTCCATGCTACCACATTCTGGGGCCACTGGAAAATTTGTGAGTTGGGTGAACTATGACCCAGTCCACTGACTCTGGGCATCTTACTCCAGTGGTTAATCAACCTGACAATTATGAATTTTTTCCTAATGTCCAAGCTATGTCTCCTTTGCTGTAATTTAAGCTCATTACTACTTGTCCTATCATCAATGGTTAAGGAGAATAATTTTTCTCCCTCCTCTTTGTAACAACCTTTTAGGTCCCTGAAAACTGTTCTGTCCCCTCTGATGAAGTAATACCCTATGTGACTGACATTCAGGTGTCCCTTGTGGCAGACAAACCATGGCAACAACAATGCCTGTGATTGCCTGCGTGTGAAATTCTGGAAGTCTATTCTTTCCAAGCCAGCTTTTTTGGGTTTTTTTTTTATTTTTGTTCTGGTAGCTGGGTGTGGTTCCCGCTGGCAGGTAAGTCCCACATGTGTTGGGTTTCCTGATATTTAAACAGAACTGACTTGACTTTGGGAGAAGATTCCTGTTCCCAGGCCAAAGACTGATCAAAATGCCGGGCCTTGGGGTACAGGGATAACAGGTTGGAGTGAGTCATGGAGCCCAATGCCTGGGTCTAGAGGTTTTTTGTTAGCAGGAGGCCAAATGTTGCCAGATGAGTCGGTGTCTAGAATCACACCTGTCTTGGCTATACTGGGGCCATGAATATGTTCACTGAGCTAGAAGGTCCAGATATTTAAGCTTCTCATCAGTATTAAATTGAAGAGATATTGTCTATCCTTTCATTGGCCATATTGATGACCAGGGACTTCAGGGTGGGATAAGAAAGCAATCTGATCCCTTTGCCAAGCTATGTACTTTTTGACTGGCCTTCCTGCAAGTGCCTGGGATGGTGGCTGGAGTTTGCCACACTGTGTAGGGCAGTGAAAGAAGTGTCTCATTAATAGCTGAAGCTACCTTGCCCCTGATGGTGGCACGCAAATGGCCACCAAGGAATTCTACTGCTTCTAGATTTCCTTCCAAGGAATCTGTAAGGCTTCCTCATCCATGTAAGGTGGCACAAGTGGTTTAGCTACCTCATCTAGGCAGAAAGAAGATGGTGGTGTCTCCTCCGTTCTCAACTTTTGATCCTTTAGTTGCTCCTCTTGAGCAGGTGGTGGAGGATGAGTTATTGGTGGATGAGTCCAATGGTGGTACCTCTTCTGTGAAGGTATCCTGTAACCATGGCCTCCCATAAGAAGCCCAGGAGTAACAGAAAGCCCATTAGGTGCCAGATCCCCTGGGTGCTCTTACTAGGGCTGTTAGGTTGGCTTTTAGTTAGTTTCTGGGGTCTGTTCCTCAAGGAAGACCTCAAAGACAAAAGGGTAGAATGAATGGATGCTAAGTAGAGACTTTTGAGCCTGAGGAAGTACAGTGTTTAAGGCAAGAAGGGATCACTAGATCATCTAGTCTGACCCCTGTATACCACAGGCCAGCAACCCCTCCCAGCGCCTGCACACTCAACCCAACAAATTAAATGTGACCATGGGAGGCTAGACTATCGTGTCACCAAGGGACTGAGGGTCCCTGCACTGATGAAGAAATTATTAGAGCGCGCTATACTCTACCCTGGCAAGCAGTATGTACCCATACATCACAGAGGAATGTGAAAAACCACAATGTTACTGGCAATCTGACCTAATGGAAACCCTCTTCCCCATATATGAAGACCAATCAGATGATGAGCATGTGAGGAAGAACCAGCTAGCCAAGCAACTGGGAGAAAGAGAACAGTCAGTGCCACCCCAGAACCCTGTCCCAAACACGCTATACCCCATCTCAAGTCATACCTATCCATGAGGCTATTCTCCATCAGAGGAAGAAGACAGAAACACACCCAGAATACACTAGGGGGGAAATTCCTCTCTCACCCTGGCCAATGACCAGCTGAAGCCCTGAAGCATGTATTTTATGTAAAAACTGTAAAGCAAATTATAAGCAAACCTCTGAGCTGTATGTAAGCTTTGTCCCCTACCATCCTAAGCAACTTTGTCATAAAATGGCACATATTAAGTTCTGTGCCCCCTCACCTCAACAACTCCAACTGGGGACTCTAGTTCCTCCATAAACATAAAGGTCTTCATAAGAGAGGAACCTGGAATGTATTGGTGAACTTGAGGAAATTTTCTCCAGATGAAATAGGTCTAGTAATACCTGAGACAGCACCAAAGAAAGCCCCATTCATCTCAGAGAGACCAGAGGGCTGGTAGACTACGTAACATAACATCTTCAAATAGATGTTCATATTCCTTACCCTTGGTGAATCCTTCTGTTTGAAGAGTGTGATCATGATACTGAATGGTCTGTAGCTCAGGGATACTTAACAGTGAGTCTGTCAGCATATAACTTCTTGGTGTGTTGCTTCAAAGAAATCATCTTGGTGGTGTCAGCCACCAAGGACAGTGTCTAGAGGCAACCTAGGTGATACCCACAGCACAACAAAAGGTCTCGTGACTCCCAGACTCTCCTCCTAGACTCTATCAGGGAGTAGGGTCTATTATTTTTTGTCACCTTCTGAAAGACTGAAGTCATCCTGTTACCTGTGCAGCCAAGTCTGATGTATGTGGGGGGAAGAGGGGTGCGTGGGGGGGGGGGGGGGAATCAGACTCTGCAAGTCTAAAGGAGTGCTCCAGGAGGAGCCGTTTCATTTGCTCTTCACTCAGAGATCTGATCTTGAAACCAGAGCAGATCTTAGACTCGGATGGATGTGAACCTCTCCAAAGCAGCAGAGACAGCTGGGGTGCCCATCATGGATGGGGAAAGACATGGAAGAGCTTCAGTCCAAGGAGGCTGCCAGTTGAGAAGGCCTAAGAAAACAACAGGCCTGGGTCTCATAGAAGAAAGGTGAGAAGGGGGACCTCCAAAACACAAACTGTTTTAGAAAAGGTAAATTAATAACAAAAATAACTTTAAAAACATCCTGTGAAACAAAAATAAAGTGTAAAAAAGGACAAAGGAATAAAAGACAACTGTGGACGCCTCAGAACTCCATTTGTAAGCCTCAAGACTCCTGAGAAGCAAAAGGAGGGGTGGGAGTCTGCTCTGCTCCAGACACGCTGATGCTGGAGAATGAGGAGGTGTATATAGCACGAGCTGGATCTGCAGACACTGCCAGTCAAGAAAACTTTGACAGAGTGCATGGGCATGTACATATCCTCACATGGAGTGCCCACAAGGACAAGAACTTGAAAAAGTCTCCTGTACACATTTGAAGATGAAGATCCCATTTACATGCCACACCAGTACTGTTGTCTAACCTTGGAGAGAGGGAGGTGTAAGTCTTACTGGTTCTTCCTGCCCATTTTTCTCTAGGACACCCGTTTGCTCACTACAAAAACTGTGCTTTCACTGATAGGTTGATCAATAAACCATCTCATTAATAATTCTCACTATAGACTATAACTTAGGGACCATTTATTGGAAACAAGGGCAGAGTGAACATGGTCTTTTGACTGATTTAAGATTATAGGCCTGATGCATTACAGTTTATGCCCTCAGCCTTTTATTTCTATGTTAAAATATCTGATATTACCACATCTTTTTCATTATTATTTGTGGCACTAAATGCTACAGTGCACAGTGCCAGATGGCTTGTATTCAGCATAAAAATAATGCAAGGCCCATATGAGAAAGGCTCAGTGAGACTAACAGCATGTATTCATCCTGCTTCTCTAATGCACATAGTTAAAACATTAGACTTAAAATCTGGTTTTCCACTTTACAAGTAGAATAGCATATTGTGGAAATTTTTATGAATTCAAAATTATTTCAAACATTATTTGTATGTTTCTACGGTCTGCACATAAATAGAGGAGCAAATACTCTTGCACTCTTTGGAAGATTATTTTGTTTGTTAGCCCCAAGTGAAGAAAGCTGAATTGTTTTAAAATGCATTAGGAACAGAAGCAAAAACCTTTTTGCAGAGATTGTTATTGGTAAAAGCTACTTTTTTTTTTTTTTTAATATATAAACAGCTTGAGTCCTAAACTTAACCAGATGGAAACGTGCCTACAAAGAGTTGGATGTAATTCAGAAGAGACTGACAACCAATAGATGAGCCAATTTAGACCAACATATGCCAAAAATGGTCAATCATGCTATCTTAAGTGTGACTCTTCTGTGGCAGATGCCAACTCTATCCAAACAATTTTAAGTGTCTTTTTGGAAGACTTACACACACAGAAAAAAAATCATCATAATGCTTGGTTTTTCTGGAAATACTCCACTTAGTTTCAGTATTTTCACAAGATTTTTTTTTTAAAAAGGGGATGATAAATCCTCTTATACACTAACTAAATAAATGCTTTGCAATCTATCAAAGACAGGTTAAAAACACACACATGCACTTCAGTGACAATTCCCAATTTAGTTTAATATCTAATACAAGAAAAGCTCTGCACTCATACAAATCAATTTAGTGTCTTACTTAAAAAGAAATGCTCACTGAAAGCCTTGAAAACAAAGGAACCACTAGTGAGGTAATGGTAAAGTACAGATTACATGTCCTCCCCTCCCCTTGCCCAACCCTTAAAAACAGACTATAATCAGAATTAAAGAATCTTTGTGGGGAATGGTCCAAACTAGTGGGGAAAAAAAGATTTTTCTGCTTAATTCATAGTCTATTAGGAACCCGCCATATTACTCAGGAGTACAATATGACCTGCAGATGCTAAGAGACCTTGATACTAACCTATCTTTCACTACCTCAGAGAAAGCCTCTCTTATGCCTCCAGTACAATTACTGCACTCCCTCTATGAATACAACACTAGCATGATTATTTCTCTCTGCTGTTATCTAATCTGAATTACAGTATTCAAACAGATGGAAAAGACTTATCTGGTCATTAATGCAGTCCCACAGGACTCAATTGTTCCTTTCAAGGTGTTGTCCAATGCTTTGTGTAGGATAGATTTTAGGGATGGACTACTCTGAAATCTCAGGCTGTGTCTATACTGAAAATTATGTGTCATCAAAGCAGTGAAATCGACTAAGTGGCCAGCGTAGACCCAAAGAATCGATCCCGGAACTGTTCTCCCATCAAAGCAGTAACTCCACCACTCCAAGTGCAGTAATGCTGTGTCAATGGGAGAGGATTGCCAGTCAATGCAGATGAGTGAAGACAGCGTGTGAGTGAAAGTAATTAAGTCAATGGGAGAAATACATTCTGCAGCACGCAGACTGCATATCTGCAATCAACTTAGCCTTGCAATGTAGACCAGGTCTCAGTCACGTCACTGAACCCAGTTTTTCCGTAATCTTACAAGCTCATCCTTATTTAAACTCATGCGGACATTAGCTGCATGTCTCAATTGTGCCACAGACCTAATATGTCTCCAGTGAGCTATGCAATCTACCATGTTAGATTTGCTTTCTTTATTTTCCAAATACTTTTAGTAGGTTACACCTCTGAAGTAATTTCTTCTCACTGTCTCCAGTTTCTTCTGCATCTGGAAGGACCATCAGTAAAGGTGAGAGGGTACTTTAGGTCTGCGCGTCCATTCAGTCTTTGGCATCTCTAATGTTGACAGGTTTTGCAAAACACCCAGTGAGTCATGTGGACACTTATTTACTCAGAGTTGGATTAATTTCAAACAGGCCAACCAACAGCTAAAAGTTTTGGGTCATGACTACTCTGGTATGGATCGGCACCATAACTCTTAATTTAAAAGGCTCCTGTCAGTCTTCTGTGTTGACCAGTCTTTGCCTAGTTGTTTTAATTCCCAACTCTGTATTTACCTTTTGTTTTCACAGTTGTCTTATACACAGTTTTACCCGTAACTATTTTCAGGTTATTTTCATTGATTAAATAGGATGTGTGTGTGTCCTGTATTTATTATATACAAATATACACTTAAAATACATGATGGTGTGGCATAAGGTTTTATCAGCCTGAGTTTTGGACTAGGAGCATTACTCATGAGATAGATGCTCTATACAGTTCATTCATATGAGTTTTGATAAAATCTTTATACCATACTATTCTCCCATGTAGTATTCTACAGCTATCGTATATTACAGGGTGATGTGTTCAGATAATATGATCATGTGGGAACCACTAAGTATCTCATATAGATAGATAAGTGGTTTATTTATCAAGGTCCAATTGTGCAGGGCACAAAGAAAGGCTTAAAAACATCTCTAAAAAGAACAGCAGTCACTTTTTGGTATAAAAAAATTGGTACCAAAAATTGTTCAATTTTTTTGTGGAAGTTCTACCACTGACTGCTGCAGGAGCAAAGTTAGGCCTGTTACCAGATGCTTTTAAAAATTCCTGCCCTAAAGCCATGCATATAAAATCTGCTATTGACCCAGAACTAAAATCTTACCTATCCTGAGCCTCAAGCTGGTATAATTTAGGGGTAAAATTCCAGTTTGATGAAGAAGATAGATTTCTTTGGCAGATTAGTGCTAAAATAACAGCTGTTTGAAGCTGTTTGGGGTGGAATGTCAGCATCGGTACCAGGGGGGTGGATAGCTGGTAAAAGAGGTGTATTTAAGTTTACTTCCAACATGACTTTACAGCTTAGTATACAGATAGAGAATCCACACACCATATATACACATATATACATATATCATGAAAAGAATCATCATATAACTACTGTTTGATGCCATTTTAAACAAACTATGTTTGGCCAGTCTGGAATTAATATGATCCTATATATAGAAAATTAGGAACCTATATTGCTGTGACAATGCATAAAATTTGGCATACAAATGACAGCACTGAAAGAGCTGCCATAATTAGTTGCCTTGTATTTCAGTGTCTGCCTGCCTGAAAAGAAAGCAGACCACACAGCATTGCTCACTGCGCAGCATTTTATAAAATAAACCTCCCCCCACATGAATGCAGTCTGCTATATGAGAAGCACAAACCTAACACAGTGTCCCATTGTCCAGCATCCTGTCCCAGCAAGGTCACCTTATAGATGATTACTTTGAAAGACAGTGCTCTTCTGTAGAATGCTGGAACAATCAGCCCCAGGAGAGAAGCTGTAACATTTTTACAAGTTTGACAGGAAACCTTTTGGGGAGGATTATATTACTATCTAGGTAGGAGAGGAAAAGAGGAGACAGAGCATGGACAGATAACATGAGTAAGGAGCAGCCATCTCACCATACACAGGAGCTGTAAGGAAGAGATGTGAAAACCATGGCTGGTACCTGAAGAAGGCAAACAAGACAGCATTATGCCCAAATTTGGGAGATTTCTCTTTGATTTAAAGATGTAAGAGTCAAGGTTAAAACTATAAAAAGGTTTCACTACACTGAGAGATAAACCCTAAATTAAACAGCATTACATCTCTGCATTTAGAGATTAAATTTAGCAAATAGCAAAATTTCTTTTTTGAAACACAGATGAGGGGTTTCCATCTTATCTCTGAATTGTATGTATCTGTTGAGGTTTATGAATAGCTGTTTGTGCGAGGCATCCCTGTCACTTCTCCACATAACACTCTCTGCAGAATTCAGAAGTAGCAAACTAAAGGGGCTTGAATTTTGAAACTGGGTAATTTAAATATTTCCATTTGCTGACAGAACAAAACTAAGATAAGTTAGATGTATTCAAGTTGGCAGGATCTGATGAAATTCATCCTAGGGTACTTAAGTAGCCAGCTGAAGCAATTTCAAAACCACTAGCAATTATCCTCACAAATTCAAGGATGTGTGAGGTCCGGACACCTAGAGGAGCACAAACATATTTACAAAGGGAAACACAGAGGACTGAGGAAATTATAAACCAGTTGGTTTAACTGCAATACCTAGGAAGATACTGGAACCATATTAGCCAATCAATTTGTAAGCATCTAGGACACAACATGGCTACAAATAAAAGCCAACATGGATTTGTCAACAACAAATCATACCAAACCAACCTAATTTCCTTTTGTGATAGGGTTAGTGTCTTAGTGAAAGGGAGAAACTGCAGACAAACGAAGGAAATACGGTTGAGAGGAAATTACTACAAGGTGGATACTTTTTCAGTTACATATGCTGAGAGAGTACTTATTAACGGCTTCCAAAAACTGGAGGGCTGTAGCTAGTAGAGTCCCACGAGGGTTTGTCTTGAGTCTGGTACTACTCATGCTCTCATTAATGACTTGACTTAATGGAGAGTATGCTTATAAAATCTGCAGACACCAACCAGAGATGCTGGGTTACCAGCACTTTGGAGGACAGGATTAGAATTCAAAATAACCTTGACAAATTGGAGGATAGGTAAAATCAACAAAGCAAAATTCAATTAAAGTCCAAAGTACTACACCTAGGATGGGGATCAATTGTTCTCCATATCCACTGAAGATAGGACAAGTAGTAATAGGCTTAATCTGCAGCCAGGGAGATTTGGATTAGATTTTAGGAAAAACTTTCTAGCCATAAGCATAGTTAAACACTGGAAGAAGCTTCCAAGAGAGACTGTGTAAAGCCTGTCATTGGAGATTTTAAGAACAGAATTAACACACACTTGCCAGGAAGGGTCAACCAGTAGGTGTACTTGATCCAGCTGTGGTGCAGGGGAGCTGGGTTAGGCGACCTCTCAAGGGCCCTCCATCCCCAAGTTTCTGCTATTTGATGCAATTTAAAAGTATGTTTTGTAATACCATTTCCTTTAAAATGAGACGGGGGAAAGGAGTCTGCTCCAGTTTTTCTCTTCAGTTTCTTTTTTGGCAGAGACTGGTCAGTATATGCACACCTTCTTTGCCAGCACTCCACTGCTCTGTGCCCACTCCTGCATACAGTCTCTTAAAAGTTGTCTTGTGCTGCATTACTAGGTAAAAAGCCATATATGCAGGGCTAAGGTCATTAACAAAACTGTGTAACTGACTATACACAACGTGCTGTCGAAGTGCACAGACATAAAACTGGGAAAAAAATTTTTCATTAATATTTTTCAGTTATAGCCCTCTATAAACCCGCACATCGCTACATGTGAAACCACTTCAAAATACATTTTTTTGTGCATTCAATAATCCAGTGTTTAAGGATGTTGGTAGTTGTGAATTGCTCTATGCCTCACTGTGGATATTTTTCAGATGTGTCAGGACATCACATTATTGTCTGAAAATTTTCAACAGTTCAGGCCAAGTTCTGTTTATTGAAATTACTGGCTTTACTCTGATTTACAAGCAGTAAAATGTAGCAGAATCTGGCATGTCTTTGGATTAAAACATAGTCGCTTGCAATATGAAATGTAAATTTGGCTGAAGCTCCTCTTGCTACCTGCATGAGAACTAGAGCGTATGTTTAGTCCAGACCTTGGCACATTTAAGAAACGCTTTAACACAGGGTTTTGCTCTCTTTTGTTCTGCATTATATTCTCTGCTGAACTAGCAAGCCTGACTTCATTGCATAATGAGACAAATTCACCCTGGCCTAACTCTATTAATTTGAATGGCCTAATACTAGGGATGTATTTGTGAAACTTACTGAGTAGGTCTGTCTACTGTTAGCATCAGAAGTATATGCATCCATATACTTCTGATGCTATCTTCGCTATGGAGTTACAGTACAATTTAGCAAGTAAATATATAGTTTACACAAACAAGAGCTTGAGATGTCAGCAGCATAGATGTTAATACTCCTGACAAAGCAATAAGCTTCTAAAAGGTTTATAAGTGGGCTCTATACAATTACAATTTAAAATGGAATTTTGCTTACCTTTTAGGTGAGATATTGCAGTCCTGTGTCTGGGGACCCATAAAATCTTGCTACCAATGAAAAAGCAGGAGTGTGGGCCTAGAAAAATCAAAGTTTGCATGGGATATAACGAGTATTAACTGAGGTTTGACATACCTTTGTCCCTACATTGTAATAATCCTGAAGTACATGGAGTTAATGGCATCAATAAACCATGACATTACTTCCCTTCTAAAAGATTTGCAACACTGAAGTCATCAACCATCTATTACAAAATCCGACTTATAATGAAAATATTATTGGCTTTTTCTTTAGCCTGCAAAGCCTCCAGAAGAAATATCTTTTCAAATATTGAAGAAATAAAGGCAGCCCAAGAATTCTTACACTAATGCATGTAAATAAAAAGGAATTTTATATTTGCTTTTTTCCATAAGTGATCTATTTGAATTTATGAATGAACTATAACTTGTTTTGCTATGGGGTTTCAAATACAATCATCATCAAGACTGATTTTCATAATTATTTGAAAATGAAAGCTTTTCATTTTTTTTCCATGCCATACTTTTAAAAAGTGTGTGTTAGCTTTCCTAGAAGGCCAGTAAAATCACCAGGATACTTTAGAATACATTCAAATGATGTAACAAGGTGAAAGTGCACAAACTCGGGTTTTTCTTTTCATTCTGGAGGTAAAATCTCTCTCCCCCACACCCAGATGACCAGCTTGAAAGCTTCACAGGGCACATTTTACATTGGTGTGACATAAGTATTTTGCTTGACGATTTTATTAATGCCTACAAAGCACTGAAAACCAGGAATCAGCTAGGTTGGCACATTAGTCTTTCAACTCCTGAGATCCAACTTTAAATCCTGTCCAGTCACAACTGAAGATTTTTGTTTCCCCTCCTCTTCCCTCACATCATAAAGCCACCATGCAATTTGGTGCAATTGGCTGTCACTGCTTAAGACAGATCCAGCTTTGGAACAATACTGGGGTAACTTAAGTCAAGATTAAATTGCAGAGCTCTTTGTAGGGAAACCTTGTACAGTACAATCACCATGGCTCCAGCAAGTTCAATTAATCCCTTACTTTTACAAGTTGTCAAGTCACTCACAAAAGTAATTCCCTCATTATCTATATGGGGCTTGTCTTCAAGACCATTTGGAAGCTCAACGAGGGCAGACTACTACATCTGGCTGCATGACTGGTGGCAGCGCCAAGAGCCCAGGCTCCCTATTTGTTTTCAGTAGCAATTCAAGATAGTGACTCTGATCCTATGCAATGCTACATAGCTTGGGGTCTGGCAATAGGGAAGTCTGCCTCTTTCTATGTGCTGCCATAGCTGGTGGGGTTTGCTGGAGTACTCAAGCTAGCAGCTCTTACAATTAAGCAACAGGAAGCTGAGGCCCAGGAGCTCTGAGTGGGAAGAGCCTCATCTCTAAAACAAAAGCCGTCTATTCTCTTTCAGATCAGTGTAAAACTCAACACTTTCCCCAGGCTTTTGCCTGAGTGTGTAGTTAGTAAGTATATAGTCTAGTGGATTCTCTTCTCATGCTGACGTTGGCCAACAAGTTATGTAAAGTAACTTCTTAAATAATGTTCAGGGCTTCAACAGTTATAGAACTTAAACTTAAAACTTGCTAGCCACCATAAAAATCATGGACTGAAGGAGACAGACTGTTGTAATATAACCATAAATCCAATCTATAACCTACTAAACCCTACCTCCACATGATTGGAAAACTTCACAGGCCACTGCACCTTGAATGATCCCTTGAAATATATGCTAACTCCACCTTGTCCCACAGGGCACTCCAGAAATTTAAAATAAATAAATAAGTAAAAAATAACAACCCCAAGAAGAGCACTTAGATGTGTATAGTGACTGGAACTAAATATTCTGATTACTGTAAAATTAGTTTTAAAGTATGTTCAGAACTGTGGTATTTTACCATCACCATGACTTTTTGTGGTGCACCTATACACAATACTGCTACTGAATCCACCAGTTTAGGCTTCATTTTGTGATTTTTGAAAGTAAAGATCTCACTCTCTTTCTCAAGAAACCCAATCCTCTCTGTATTAGAAGGTAGTGAAGACAGTCACATGGTGACAAAACTCCTGGCAGCCTGTGTTGGCCTGAACTGTAATCTGTAGCAAAACAGGCAAAAAAAATCCTTAGACTTTTCAAATGCTCCACTGCACAAAAATACCATCTGATAAATTTAATATGAAGGACACAGGAAATTCTCTATGGCAAACAGAAGAATCAACAAAACATTAAGCAGCCAGCTCTATAAGACCACTGTTGAAAATACAGATTAGATTCTGAATGAGAAGCATGGTGATCACAAATTCCTAATTTATGTAACAATCCATCAGTTTATAACCTTAAATTACTGTTTTCTCTGATGCACCCAAATTGGCATTAATGGTGGTTACGTGGATACACGAAGAGAAAAAACACACTTATTTTAACTCATCATCTCAGAATTAATGGCTGCATTTGTTTTGTCAGTCAGCATTTATGGAACATTTCTGCATAATATCATTAAAAGATGTGGTAAGTGAAAATTTAGAAGTAACAGCTGGAGGTTCCTGTAATCAGACTCAAATAAACAATCTGTTCCAGGATCTCTCCCATTCATTCCAGTAATACAGCACTCCTGCAAGACAAAGCGGAGATCAAACACACCAGCTACATAATGATACCATGACATGTGGTTAGCATAGCTCAAGTGTGTGCAACTTACTGTTTTAGCACAACTATATGGTAAGTTAGGTTGCAGTAAGCATAGTCCATACTTCTACTGCAAAAGGGGAGACCACAATTACAGATGAATGGAGGATCACTGAGCCGACACTGTAATTTAGACTAAAGAATATGACTCAGCTGCATCAGTATATGAAGAAATATATGGTGATTTTAAACTATAAAAATTAAGCTTTAAGTGCATGGAAGCTTGTTTTTCGAGTCAAGCGCGTTTTTTCTTCTAACAAGTGTGTATGTTGGTCTGGCAGAGAAAAATTTGGGTGCAGAGTACTAGTTTACCTTTCTCTGACTGATTACTGACTGAATTCAGATTACCTAATACTAAACCAAAGCAATAAAATTGATTATCAACTTCACTAACATTGCTGAGGACTGCGAACAGTTACTCCTACTAAGAAATAATTTGACAGTTTCTTGTAGGTAGATGCAGGGCAATACTCCCATAGCTTCTATTAAAATCATATCAGTTATGATTCTGAGCATGTTACAGACAAAATATTGGTTTCCCCTGGGAACTGCTGTAAAAAGTCGTTTAAACAGGACACACATCTCTATTCACGAGATAAATCATTTAATTAGTAATAATTATCTATACACTGATTAACAATGGAGTTACACCAAGTCATTTTCCAGCTGAGCATCTATATGACCTTTTTTTTTTTTTTTTTTTTTTAACTTTGGACAATTGGTTATCTTTAATGTTCAATTTAGATCTTATTTTTGCATGCTGTAAAGAAAATGACCATTTAAATTCTGAATTTCAAACATATTTAAACACTTACAGATTAATAGTGACAGAACAGCTGAGCGTAAAACTCAAACTACCTGCACTGGAAAATTATAAATTCATGTTTGTTTGTTCTGCAAGTGTTGTTCTTTGAGATGTGTTGCTCATGTCCCTCCCAACACAGGTGTGTGCTCATCTGGAGCCCCAATGTTGGAAAGCTTTGCCCCTCAGTGGTATCTGCTGGGTCAGGTCTGGTGTCTAATTGAGCCATACCCTCATAGCTCTGGTATATAGATCCCCAAGTCACTCAATTCCTTATTGCTGGCTAAACCTGGACATAGGAGCAGGTTGGAGGGCTGAGGGGAGGGGTTTGGAATAGATATGAGCAACACATTTTGAAGAACAAATGTTATGGAAAATTAGTAATAGTTTTTTCCTTCATTGAGTTGCTCACGTCCACGCCGGTAGAGGTGGCTCCCAAGCAGGTGTAGGAGGAGGGTTTGCACTTTGTTGACAAGCAGACTGTAGCATTGCTCTGCCAAATCCAGTAGCCTGCCGAGTGATGTCACAGAGAGATGCAAAAGTATGGACCAAAGACAATGTCGCTGCTTTACAGCTGTCCTGGATGGTAATCTGTTCCACAAATGCAAGTGAAGATACTTCTGCCTTTGTGGAATGTGCCACTGGGGCTGAAGCAGGGACCTCTGCCAATTCGTACCATGTGTAGATATATGAAGTGATCCACGATGAAATTATCTGGGCTGAAACTGGAAAACCTTCTTCCTGCCTGCCACTGCCACAAAAAATTGAGTAGTTTTCCAAAATGGTTTAGTTCTTTCTGTGTAGAAGGCAATTACATATCGTACATCTGGTGAGTGAAGTCTCTGTTCCTGTTTATTGACATGTGGTTTTGGATAGAAGACCAGGAGGAATATGTTCTGATTTCTATGAAATCATGAGAGTATCTTTGAGAGGAAGATTGGGTAAGGGTTCAGTTGAACCTCGTCCTTAAAAGAATACCATGTATGGAGGTTCTGAAGAGCGAGCCCTACTCACTGAGCAGGCTGTGGAAAAGTCACAAAGGGATCTTACAAAACTGGATCACTGGACAACAAAATAGCAGATGAAATTCAATGTTTATAATATGCAAAATAATGCACATTGGAAAATATAATCCCAATTACACATATAAAATGAGGGGATCTAAGTTAGCTATTGTACTCAAGAAAAATCTTGAAGTCATTCTAGATTGTTCTCTGAAAACATCCACTTAATGTGCAGCAGCAGGCAAAAAAAGCTAACAATGTTAGGAATCATTCGGAAAGGGACAGAAAAGACAAAAAATACATTGCCTCTTCATAAACCCATTGTACACACACACCTTGAATATCGTGTGCTGCTCTAGTCTTCTTGTCTCAAAAACCAGATATATTGGAAATAGTACAGACAAGGCCAACAAAAATGATTAGGGATATGAAAAACCTTCCATATGAGGAGAGACTAATAAGACTGGGTTTTTCCAGCTTGGAAAAGAGAAGACTTAGAGGGGAATATAATAGACATTTCTAAAATCACAGCTGGTATGGAGAAAGTGAATCAGGAAGTGTTATTTACTCCTCACAACACCAGAACTAAGGATCACCCAATTCAATTAATAGGCAGCATGTTTAAAATGAACAGAAAGGTTTTTTGTTTTTGTTTTTTTGCAATGCACAGTCAAATCTGTGAAACTCCTTACCAGAGTATTTTGTGAAAGCCAAGACTAGAATGGGTTTAGACAAAAGAACTAGATAAACTCAAAGAATAGGTCCATCAACGGCTATTGGCCCGATGAGCAGGGACTGCTGATTGCCAGAAGCTGGTAATGGTGGCAGGATGGATTACTTGATGGTTACTTGTTCTGTTCATCCCTCTGAAGCACATGGCATTGTCAATAGACAGGATATTGGGTTAGATGGACCAATGGTCTGACCCAGTATGGCCATTCTTTTACCCTTCCTGTTGAACCAGTCAACATCAGAAAGGTCATCTTCCAGGACGAGTAGAGAACACATTGAAAGTGCTCAAATGGGGAACCCATGAGCCTTGACAGTACCAGGTTGAAATCCCAGAGTGGAATCAGTTGTCATATTTGGATGCAGTCTGTCCAGGCCTTTGAGAAAATTACCACAGATCAAGTTTGCAAAGACAGACCAGCCATTCATGCATGGTTGAAACATGAAAACTGAGGATAGATGGACTTTAATCGATGACCTGGATAACCCTTGCTGCTCCAGGTATAGCAAACAGTCAAGGAGGCATGGCAGAGATGGCCACACGGGTGAGACTCCTTTCTGTGTTGACCAGATTAAGAACCTTTTTCATTTTGGTAGGTATGTAGTTCTACTGAACAGTTTTCTGATTCCTGTGAGAACTTCTTGAACCAGTCCATCACACGCTAGCTCCTAGGGATTCAACCATAGAGCTTCTAGGGTAGGAGACAGAGGGACTCAAGGTCTGGCTGACATAAATGGCTGTGGCTGGGAGATGAAATCCAGAAATGGAGACAGGCTGATGGGTGCACCAAGAGGTCCAGAAGGATGCTGAACCAGTGTAGACATGGACTGACCAGGGCTATCACGATCAGGTTCATTCCTCTCTCTCTGACCTTCAGCAGGACCTTGTATACGAGAGGAATGGGGGCAATGCACAGAAGAAATGGTCATCTGTAGTAAGCCCAGGCTGTGACTCAAGTAGCAGCAAAACTGACACTTCCTGTTGTGTCTATCTTGGGAACTCCCCACCTCTGAAAGTGTCCTTCAAGATGTCTGAGAGGATGGTACCTCTTGTGTTCAAAGGAGGATCTGCTGAGGCAAGTCACTAGCTTTTTCTGTCCCCCAGGAGACTTCAGGGTGGACTGAGCAGGTTATGCAGAATTGTCACAGGCAGAGAACTTCCTGGCATAGGTGAGAAGAGTGCACTCAGCCCTGTCTGTTTATATAGAACATTGCTGTCATGTTGTCTGTAAGCCAAACACGCAACTGCCTTCCAGGTGGGATTGGCTCACTTGGCAGGCAAGGCACATTGCTCTGAGCTCCCTCACTTTGATTTGTACTGAGATTTCTGCCTGAGCCCAGAGGCTCTGGGTTCCGAGGATCCAGATGAGCCCCCAACCCAGTGGAAATGTACTGGTGATCTGAAATATTGCTGACTGGTTTTGAGAATGGGATACAGGCACATACTGTTCTCAGGTCTAATGAACCAAAGGAGGTTGATAATTACTGATGGGGAAGTGCGACAACCATGTCCAAGTGGCTCTGTCAGGCTACTACACTTATGCACTTATGTTAGCCAAGTTTGAAGAGGTCTCACTTGTGATCTTGCATGTTTCACAAAATAAGCATATGAGGCCCTGTGTAGTTTCTTGCCATGATAATGGGGTGGTTTCTGAGGCTCTCTAGCATTATGCCTATTGCCTGGAACTGGATTCCAGAAGAAAGGCCCTGTACAGAGTCAAGGGCCACCCCTTGTATACTCCATTCTTTCAACTGGGGGTACCAATTTCTGCACGTTTAGCAACAGATCTAACTTCTAGAAGTTAGACAGTATTAACTTTATGGGCCTTGATCAAACAGTTACTGACGTAAGGTTAAACCTACACCTTTTTGCTTCCTCAAGAAAGCTGCAACAATTGCCATTCAATTCATGAAACCCAAGCAGTGCTGGCAGGCCAAATGTAAGCATGGTAAACCAGTAGTATACCTGGCTCACAATGGATCAGAGGACTCTTCTTGACCTTGAAAGACTGAGATATGAAAGTACGTGTCCTTAAATTTGAGGAGGGTATACCAGGCCCCTAGATCCAGAGAAAAGATAATGGAGGCCAAGGAAACCATACAGACCTTCAGCCTCCCCAAGAATCTATTGAGGTTTCGCAGGTCAAGGACGGGTCCGAGAGCACTGTTGGCCTTCAGGATTAAAATATAATGGGAATTTCTCCTCGGCTCCAGAGGAGCTTTCTGTACTGCTCCTCTTTGCAGGAGCATCCACACCTCCCAGGCTAGAAGGTGCTTGCGAGAAGGCTCCCTGAAGTGGGACAGGGAGGGAGGGTGAGGAGAGGAACAACTGAACTAAAGGATGTATCCTGTGATCTGGGGGCCAAAAGTGGCCCACAAAGGCTTTCAAAGTGGCCCCCAGTTTCCCTTCCTACTGACTGCAGAAGGGAGCTGCTGCCTATGGACACAGGGAGAGCATGATTCCATGTGGCTAGAAGACAGGTGCAGGCTTCTTGCTGCAACCAAGTGGATGGAAGATCAGTGCTCCCTTCCCCCTGCCTCAAAAGATGGAAATAGCCACAACTCTGCTCCAAACCCTTTACATAATTAACCAACTTTCAAACAAACATTCATGGTATTAAAAAAAATGACAGTCCTGTGGTAATGTAAAGACTAACAAATTTCTTCAGGCATAAGATTTTGTGGGCTCCAATCCACTTCGTCATATGCAACTGCAGGTTGGAGCCCAAAAAAGCTTATGCCTGAAGAAGTTTGATAATCTTTAAGGTGCCACAGGGCTCTTCTTGTTTTTGCTGTACACAGACTAACACAAGTCCCCCTCTGGAACTTGTCATTCATAGTATTCTTGTCTAAAAAGATCACCCTCTCCTACAACGGCAATTACACTCAAGGCTCTGAAGTACACTATATAACCAAAATCCTTCTGCAATTGATTAGATGAATCAGCTTCATTTCAGCACTTAGCTACCAAAGCAGGTTTCCTATGCCATGTACTCCAACAAAGGAATTATTGGTTTCAGATTACTTTCAACATAATGTTAGTGCACAATCTTTTTTAGGCAATCAACAGCATCCACAAGTCTGGTAATATGTGGGCAACTGTCCATTCACAAAAGCTTGTCGCCACAATTGTTATTCACAGCACAATCACTAAAACATGCAAATGTCAAGTAACATGTCAAAGCAACAAAAGTATGTAAGAAAATATTGAAATATTACTAAATACAGATCCTGTACATAAATCAGTACATACAACAATAGATACAAGTTATTTAATTACAAAAATTTAGTGAGTTATTTGAAGTAAGACCATACATGAAAGGAACAAAAAGTCTCAAAAGGGACTCTTATCAACTCTCTGCTAACTGCTTCTGGCAGCTGAGATGATTATATTGTTTGTCATCTCTGTACGGCTAAGAAATTGTAAAAGGAGACATTCCATTAGTGAAAATAAAGGAAGGACCCTAAACAGAAATAATTTTGAACTGTCACCACAGATTAGCATGACATTACCTTGCTTCTATACTCCAAGGATGAAGGTTACTCTTTCCAGTAATTGTAATATGTACTGACACAGATTATTCTTCCCCTACTTAATTTTAACAGCGAGAATGAAACCAGCTGAAAACGAAGAAATCCAAAGCTCAGCCTCCTGTATCCTGACAAGTTTTTTTGCAAATAGCTTGATGACAGGTTCAGCTAAAACACAAGTCACAACGTCAAAAAAAGTAAATGATTTACATTTGCAGCCACATTTTAGTTAGTGTTCAGTAACTTTGGGTTCCTCAATTTCTGCGTGCCCACCTAGAGGCACTTACATGCTAAATTTGCAGGAGTACAGAGGACCTGCAGCTCCAATTAACTTCACAAACATCAAATACAAGTTGGACACTCAAATTAATTAAAAGTGAAAATTCTGGCTTTGGTCTTGTCCTTTATCTTACTTTATTCATTTGGAAGATATTAACTACCTGTTTTAATAGAAAGTGAATACCCTAACAAATCTTTAAAGGTGACCTGTAATTTTCTGCAGCCAAGACTTGAGTTCATCATCCAAGATTCTCCTCCAACACTTAATAACTAAGGGCTTATCTATGCAGGGAAAATAACTAGCATAAATATAATATAATTCAATAGTTTCCAACTTCTGGCCCACAGGCCAAAAGTGGCCCATGGTGTCTTTCAAAGTGGATTCCCCACTTCGCTTCTGCTGGTTTCAGAAGGGAGCTACTGCCTAAGGATCCAGGTGAAGCATATTGCCACAGGCTACAAGACAGGTGCAGAATCCTTGCTGCCACCAAGGGGATCGGAGATCAGCACTGCTCTCCACCAGTTGTAGCAGGGAGCATGCCAAAACATTCTGCCTGGGTGCCTAGATGCTTGGTCCCTGCCGTAGCCATAAGGAGGGAAGCATTTGTCTACCAGCCCCCAGCTGCAGAAGGGAGCCATTGCGTAGGGACCCAAGGAACGTGCATGGAGCTACAAGACATTTGTGGTTTCCCTGATGTAGCCAGGTGGAAGGGAGATCAGGGAAGAAGGCAGCAGCTTCCTCGCTCAACTCTTTCCATCTGGCTACAGTGGGGGCGTCGGGAAGCTGCTGGAGGAGATTGCTGGCCCTTCAGGGTTGTGAAGATGGACTATGAGGCTCTCAGGGCAAAAAGACTGGGACACACTGCTATAATTAAACTGTTATAACACCTTGCAGATACATTTATTGTGATAGTGACATAGGCTAGACTGGAAAAAGTTAATCCTATTCTGGAACACCAGAGTCCACTCAGGGATTTATGCAAGGATGGAATTGGAACATCAAGGTTGAGTTATGCAGATAAATTTCCCTTGCAGAAAAGCCCAACAGACACAGTATGAAGGCCCAGTCCTGGGAAGATTTGCAAGCTGTAGAGAGATAAAAGTTTCCTCACAGTGTCGTAGGTTTAGGCCTTGGGTACAGAAACTTACATAAAAAACAAGGAGGCCTGTGGCACTTAAAGACTAACAGATTTATTTATTGCATGAACTTTCATGGGAGAGAATCCCACTTTGCCAGCATCTTCCAAGCGTCTGACAAAGTGGGATTTTCTCCCACGAAGCTCATGCAATAAATAAATTTGTTAGTTTAAGTCCCACAAGCCTCCTTGTTTGTTTTACTGAACTAGACTAACATGGCTGCCCCTTTGGAACTTAGAAACTTGTATGGCTATTAGGACAACAGACAACATTTTGGTTGATTTCTCAGACAATCATGCAAAATGACAAACACACCATTCTTTCACAAGCTAGCCTTAACTGAACTTTAACTGATCCCTAGGACCACGACTGAAATAAAATGCAGTTATCTTACAGCAGGTGTTGAAGACACAGAACCTTGAACTCTCACCTTGGCAGGTTAAGTAAAGGGGAATCTTTATTTTATAATGTTTTGTTTTACAACATTTATGTTAGATCACATTATATTCGGTTAATTAGGAATTTTAAGCTGTTCTTATAAATACATATTATTTCCCCCTTAAAGGGACATTCATGAAGTTTTCCAAAAAGGAAAATACCAAGTTTTTTGAAGGAATAAGTAAGGCTGATCCAAATTTGAGTTTGCTGCTCAAGATTTTTTGCTTTGTTGTTCTTTAAAAGGAAACATGTTATTTCAAGCAAGAAAGTCATTTAATAACTAAATACATCTTATTTCTTAGCATACAAACTCAATAGAATCACATAAAAAAATATAAAACACCTTTACCAGCCATCAATGGTGGAAAGTAATACAAACTAAGCAGTACACAGCCTTGTTCTCCGTGATAGTTCAAATAATTCCAACTTTACCTGCTGAAATGGTCTAGATCACCTGACAAGCGATTGCCAATAAAATGACCGGAACTGCCATAAAAATACACGCAGTTAATTAGTGATAAATTTAAAGTTTTTCAAAAACCTCTCACAATCCTCATTAAATATTAAAGTTTCTGACGTGTGGAAATAAATCCTTTGGCTGAAGAGTTTATGCCACACTGAGATAGTGTAAAAAAACAAAACAAAACACAACCAGGAAGTGCCTGAATCATTTATGTTTTCAAACAAGAGCTGTGCTTTACTGCAGTCTTGTGTCACCATTTAACTGGCAGCAGAAATTTAATCCTGCTTCACATACTTAGCAGGAACAGTTCCCACAGCCTTTCACACTGTTGATAATTTCCTCTTGTAGTTTCTTTCTTTCCTCTTCTTTGGACGTATGGTTGTTTCTCTCTTCCCACTTCTGATTGTTATTATTATTTAGTATTCTGCTGCTCTGTGTATGCCACATCTCATAGTAGAGACTGCTGGTACTGGCAAGAAGATCTAAATGGCTGCCACGTTCAGCAACTTTACCCTGTAAAACATATATAAAGTTAGTGACTAAACGCTATCAAATCGGTAGAGAATGAAGGCAGTCAAAGCATAGTCCAGACACTTTCAGAGCATAATTTGCAGAAGTCTTCCTCCTCAAGGAGATAAAACTCACAGCAGCCTCAGATAGTCTCCTCAGGCCACATTCCATGTTAAAGACAAAGAGCTGCAATCTTCTCCAGGTTAGAAAGATTAGGTGCAGACCTCAGGTCTCAGCTGGGCAAAGCTTAGGGTCTGTCTACATGAAAAACCGCACCAGTTTAAACTTAAGATACCCCTTTATATATAGCACTAAACCTATTTTAAGAGCTATTATAAACTAGTGCAAAGGCCATATGAATGCTGAAATAAATCTGCCTAATCTTGACTTAATTTAAATTGACTAGGAACAGATGTATGGTAAACTGAACTAAGCCATTCTTAAACCAAAATAAGAATGTGCAAATCCCTGTGTGGACAATTAAACCAAATCAGCTTAAAACTAGATTTAACTTAAATTGGTGCAACCCATGTGTCCTGATAAGGCCTCAGTTCCTCCTATGTTGGAAAGTTCAGTAACTAAAAATATATTGGCAACAAAGTGTTTGTCTGTTCACCGTGCGTCTAAAAAACGAAGGAGTCCTGTGGCACTTTTAAAGATTAACAAATGTATTTATTGGATGAGCTTTCATGGGTGTAATCCCAATACAAGAGGTGCATGAAATGATAAGTGGGATTACATGCACTGAAAGCTCACGAGATAAATTCATTTGTTAGTCTTTAAAAGTGCCACAGGACTCCACGCTTGTTTTGCTGAACTAGACTAACATGGCTAACCCCCTAAAAAAAAAAAAAAAAAAAAAAAAACACACCAACCCAAACTCACTTATTAGACTAAGAACACAGTAAACCCTCTGATGTAATATTTACATTATGTAGCAAAATTTTTATGCAGTTTTTCGGCCTCTCTCTTTTCCAAATACCTGGCTGCCACTATTGTACCGTGCAAGCAAGAATCAACTATGTTTCAGGAACCAGCCAGCCAGCAGGGAGTGATGTATCATGTTACCCTACTGAGCACATCACTCAGTCTCTATTGAAGTAGAAGCTTGGAAAAGCAAGATAACTGATGAATTCAAGCATCCCAGCTGTTCAGCTAACACTAATGAACTAGTTTAATTGTGTTGCTTTTTAAATCCAACAGTTATACCACAAAACACATTCTTACAGTGCTGTGATACATTATATAGTTTATGGACTAGCTCATTACAGGTTATAAACCACACAGAATGTTCCACTAGGTATAACGAAAAATGCAGCCACATGAATGTATGATATTTAGATGTTTAGCAAAAACAGCAAACAGCAGACAGGTGGGAAGTGAGTTTCCTCCATTATCTAATTTTGTCTCTGCCATCTGAATCTCAATGATATTGAGAAACACCATTGACTCATTTTGAAAAATTCTTGTTTAAATGATTGTGCTAGAACTTCTTAACCTACCAAGTCCACTTTCCTCTAGGTATACACATTTTAATATTGTAGTCACTGAAGATTTCCGTGGTTTCAAGCACCAGAACAGCAAATAAAACAAGATGAACAGAACAACTGCAAATTTTAAAGATCTTAATCTGTTACCAGCAGATTATATTTAAATCACCAATATCTACAGAGTTATCAATTTTTTAAAAATCTATCAAGTGATTGTTAGGGACAGTTTTATTTTAACTGTGTTAGCCAAATTTGTGTAATAGAGGAAGGAGACACAGAACAGAGTATATGGTGATGGCTGAACAGCAATATTACCATAATCTGATATTGAAGGGCCCTCTTTTTGGGGGTGGAGAAGAACACAAAGGGAATAATTACAATTTTCTAGACCTACCAGCCCCAACAGATAATGGTGCTCAGATTTCTAACACAATCAGATCAAACAACTGTGCAACAGTTTTATCTGCCGAAAGAATGAGAACACTATCCTCTTTTCTATTCAAAACAGTGGACGTGTCTGAAAAATAGCCATTCATTAGATGACGCAAATAAAATATAAGTTGGCGGAACACATTAGGAATCCAACACAACAGAAATCCCTAAGAGTTAAGATGTACAAATGTCTTAAAACAACACTGGAGTGCCCAGTGGATCTGATTTACAGTTGTCTGCTTAACACACTGGTAAATACATGTAGTTAAAAGTATTATACAAGCACACAGCATCGTACATTAACATAAGAAACAGCAGAAATTGCGTGTTTGTTCCTGGAAAAATAACTATACAAGAATGACTTGGGTTAGATTTTTCAGACATGGTTCATTTCCAGCAAAGACAGTTTAGTTTTGTGTACTCAGAAATAATTTGTAGATTTCAGGCACGCATACATAGTCACTAATACGCTATTATACTGAAGTTGAATTACAAGCCATAGTAGTCTCTCACCTGATCCAAGACAATGATTTCATCTGCATCAACTACTGTTGACAATCTGTGTGCAATGAAAACAGTTGTTCTGTGCTTCACCAGGTCCCTCATGGCATTCAGAATGTTCTGCAAAATTAAAAATGTCTCTCTCTATACATATACATACATAACATGATAGTGTTTTAATTAATGTTGAAGAATGTCTTCAAAGTCCCAAACTGAGAAATAGCTGGGACTATTTATGGAAGAAGCAACAGAAGACCTAGAACACGATATCAGTGGCTCTGGAAAAACCCTCACAGCGAAGCTTCACAAGGTGAATGACAGCCAAAAGAGGTTGCACCTCTTTGTAAAATTTGAACATATAAAGAGGATGGTGGAAAAGAAGTGTTTGTTCACCTTCTCAGAAAACACTTCTGTAGTTTGACTGTACAAGAAACAGTGTTGACAGCAGCGAGAAGGGCAGGTGTAATATTTCACTCTCCAAAGTTAACACAAATTCAGGAGCAGTCATGATTGTGGCCATTACATCTACACGCTGGAGATTATACCAGCATAACTACAGCCTGGGAGCTATGCTATGCCTGTGCTGCCAGAATACCATCTCCCCAAATGATGGTAGATAGGTTGGCAGCTGCCGCTTTGTTGGATGCTGTATTAGGTCAGCATGGCTATGTTGATGAAGGGGTGTGGTTTTTTCCATACCCTGGCCAAAACAGTTCTACCAAACTAAATTTAAAGTGTAAACTCTGACCTGTGTCAACAGCGAACACAAAATACAAAGTCCAGGGAAATATTTTTATCTACTGCCATTCCCCCTTCCCTTTCCACTTTCATGAGTTGCATCTCTCTGGTGCCAACATACGATTTAAGGCAGTAATGCAATAAAACACCAGCAACATGGCCACAGCTGGCCAAGGTACATGAACTTGGGGTCTGAAACTAGATGCCACGGGCTTTTTGCCAGTGTAGACATACCCAAAGAGAGCTTGTATAACTCCTACATAAGCTGGGATATGCATTTTATTTTCTTAGAATAAAGCTAGGCTCTGTTGGAAAACATTGTGACTACAAGATACACATTTCTGAAAAGATCACATTTTTATTTGCTGCCTTTAAAGTGCAACTGTGTTGTGCAAAGATTTAGCTTTGTTTGGCAACCTTACAATGAATATAGTAAAATGACTGCATGGGGGGGGGGGGGGGAGGAGAATATGCTTCAGAAATGTGTGCTACAAATGATAAAAACATTACTCCTGGAAAGTGGTTTTCTCCAGACAGGGGAATCATTATTTATATTCTACACCATGTAGCCAGTGTACATTATTAAGTGACTTCTCTCGGTCCTTAAAATAAGCACAATCTAGTGATCAGAGGTCAAAGTACGCCAAATAATCTACACAAATGGAGATAGTTTGAAACAACATTCTTTTAGGTTCTAGTTTTGGAGAACATGATTAGTTCATGAAATTACTGTTACTGCCGAGATTTTGTATTTAGCACAAAGATGTTACAAAGCTGGTGCAGTTGCAGTGGCAGGGTCATGACATCTGCATCACAACATCCTGATATTTCACAGCCCTTCCTATGAAATGAATATGAATTAATACAAGAATTGCAGGTTGTGTGTCCCTGACTTGCATCGCAGTTAATGTTCCACATTGAACAAAAGGTTTTCTAATTTGTATTGCTTCACAATCATTTAAATGACTTGTATTTTAATGAATGTCATATGGTGCCCAAATGCCTCTATTTAAAGTGGGCTGTGGCCTTCATACACCAGGAGTACATTAGACAACTGCTACAGTTTCAAATGATACAGGGTTGCTGCAACAGGACATCATAGTATAAACCAGAACAGTGGTTTGGAAGTGCACCTGACTGCTGGCTCTGGCTCAGTGTAGTCTGAGAATCCTGGACACAGCAGGGCTCAAGCTATGGGACCAAGAATTTGCAGGGAAGAGATTTGGGCTTGGAGTGGAATGGCTCTGAGACTCTACAACATGGGAATGCCTCATGGAACAGACTTCAGGGCAAGGCCAAAATATCTAAATTTCAATTTTACAGCCTCGTGAGCTGGAGCTCAACTCTGCCAACCTGTGACCTCGGAGCAGTGCTGTGGGTTTGTTTGTTTGTTTTAAATCAGAGTGTAGAAAAACCCTCAGTGTCTCAACTCTTGGCCTTTGGGGAAAGAGGCTTCAGGAGACTTTATTCTCTAGGACTTCTTGACAATACTAAAGAATGGCATTAGAGTGGCCAGACAAAAAGCAAATATGATAGAAAATCTTCTGAGGAGGTTGGGGGGGACAACAAAGTTGGACACAATGCATCTGAAAAGGCTTTAGATTATTCATCTTAATTTTACCTCTTCTGTAATTGAATCTAAAGACGATGTGGCTTCATCATAGAGAATAATAGGAGGATTCTTTAAGATGGCTCTGGCAATAGCAACTCTTTGCTTTTCCCCTCCTGAACAACAGAGACAGAAAAAATGGTTAATTTTTTCCTTCATCACCACTGTATCCTGTTCTAACATCCATTAGAAAGAAAGACACCTTCAAGTAGGATGCATCTGAAGCTTTTTCATTCATCTTTGCCATGCAAGCACATTCTATATAAAAAGAAAGAGATTACAGCCAAATTACAAGAAACCTCCACCCATTTTGCTCATCAGAGTCTTGAAGCCTACATGATAATTTACACACAACAGTAAAGTCAAGTTGAGGCTGAAATGATGAATGGACTTTTGGTTCCCCCCCAGCAGCCATTTTTCTGAACAATGACACTAGATACATTAGCCCAATACAAGACTGATTTCAATTTTGAAACCAATGATAAAGCTGGACAAAAAGTAACCTTCCATCAAAAAAACACCCAACAACTTAGTGGCATGGCAAAGTGTTCAAGTTTTAAAAGCAGTGCCCACCTGTACTCTGTAGTAATACTTAGCTCTTATCTAGCACCTGTTATTTCACATGCAGATCTTACAGTGCTTTACAAAGGAAGTTAAGAATCATTGTTTCCATTTTGCAGATTGGAAAACAGATCCAGAGAGGCAAAGTGACTAGTGTAAGATCAGATGCGTATGTAACAGAGCCACGAGTAAAACTCAATCTGATTCCAGTCTGTATGGCATTGGACTCAGATCATCAGGTCCATACTGTGCTCCATGTTCTTCATCACCAGCACCTTGCAGCATCACATGCCTCCATCAAAGCTCTTTCATGACTCATTTTGGCTTGTCTCCACTATTTGCCTTTAATTCACTGTTAATGTAATGTCTTAAACCAATCGCAGCAGTCTGAATTTCTTGCATATAAAACACCTAATCCCCCCTCCCCCCACCAGCCACGCAATTAATGATCCCCATAACACCTTTTTTTCTGCCTTGTAGTTCTGTTGTTCACTAAATCCTCACCATCTCATGTTGATGTAGCCCTGACTGTGTAATCTGGGTATATCAGAATGTAAAGTCCTAAGACAGGGACTTCATCTGATTTATGCAAAAGCATCATATCCAACCCTCTGGCATTTTATAAAGAGTATTTCAACCGTTTTAAAATATAATGAAGCTTGCACTGAGAACCCCCTACTATATGTAAAGTCACCGCCCCCGTTTTAAAACCCAACTCTAACATACTCCAATTTCTAATAGTTTCTTTCTTCACCTTAAAGACCAACCTCCAATAGGCAATCAGTTTTTACTGCTTCTTTGGGAGTGACTTGTTACAAGCAATGAGATGGCACAGGAAAGCAGGTGTTCTTTTAAGACCATTTAAAATACACTAAATTATTTTGTATGCAATGGAAGCAGTTAACACAACCAAATTCTTGGTGATGTGTCACTCCTAATAGGAAAAAGACTTGTTTTAACAAACTTCTTAAGAGGATAATTTTATTTTGGTTTGAGCCTTAAGTGACTATGCTGAAGCTGACCGATAAACTTAAGTTGCTCTATTTGCCTATTATGCTATTTTTACTTCTCTCATTTAAGAAGTGTCTAATATGAAGAACTTTATTGTTGCAAAAGTCTGCAGTTGAAAAGTATGCAGTTATCCCATAAATGATGCTCTTCTCTTATGAAGCTGGTTTTCAGCATAAACAGTTGCTTCATGTTTTTCTTTATGCGGAATCCAGTGTTAAGTAAATATGTGTTGTGCAGAAAACAGTGTTAAGTGAATGTTTTTAAGTGTTGTTGTATTTGTAATCCTTAATACTGTAGAAAAATAAGAATATGCTCATATCAATATTTAAATTTATATTGCTTGCAGAGACTAAAGTGGCTATTTTGATATTTCTTGTTCACTCTCTAAGTAAACGGTTAATTTAAAAATGTATACTCTTCATTAAGTAGTTTACTCAGTATATTTATTTAATAAAAATTTCCTTTTTAATTAACTTTTCCCCATTGACTTTTTATTTCAGCATTACATAAGTGAGGAGAATCACCACCATGCAGTATTTTTAATGTTTCTTTCATCATGCTAAAATCTATACAGATACATATATACAATAGGTATATATTTCTGCTTGCTAAACTGATTTTCTGAAATTAGAGAAATGTCAATTCACTGACTTGACTGAATACTGTCCACCTTAAGCGTAGGCTACTTAGTTACCCGTTTAAAGAAAAAAAGTTTCAAAATCTCTAAATGTGCTGTTGGCTTGCTACAATTTACATTCCACAAATTCACGACAATCATCACTGGATAATTTAACAAAAATATTTTTCGCCATAACAAGAGAGCTATTTGTATACAGAAGTCTAACTGTTTGCTCTACGTAACAGTTTTAACGTCTACAGAATGAAGGCTCAATTACATTTTCCCAACTGTCTAATAAAAAATACTACACATTTTCCATCTGGAAATCCCTAATTTCTCTCTCTCCTTCATCCGAGCTTATTTTTAATATCACCAGTAGGGCAGACTTCCTTTCTTTAACTGAAACATATTCTGTCTATGAATAGAGCCTGTCAAACCCAGCTTCTCCCATTGTTAAAATGAAATATCTGGATTTCAAGGCAGCCCACTTAAATACAGAGTATATTCACCGACCTCCCTCTACTTTTCCTCTGCACCCTTCATTAAAATGCTTTGGGGAAAAGAATCATAAGAAAGGACTGTGAGTGTTTTCAGCAGGAAGTGTGAGGCTGAACTTATTGTTTTATGCACTAATAAACTAAGCAAATATTTAAAATGATTTGGGGAAGAGCATTTGACTTTCATTTCACAGTTCCAGGAAAGAAAAAAAAAAAAGAAGCTTGAAAGTCATCACCCCACAGCGATGGTTCTCAAATTTAACTACTTAGTAAAGTCACAGGTTAGCCAACTAGAAGCAAGACAGAGCAAACCCCTGAAGAAAACAAAGCCAGTCTGCACCGTGCAAGTCACACACAATGTTACCAGCCAAAGCGTTTTTACCCCATCTGCAAAGTTCCATATAGTTCAGTCTTGCTTATATCCATCTCATCTTCCTCTACTCTCTCACTCAAATCCTACTTCCCTTCACACCTCCACAAATGCCTTCATGCTTTCTCCTACACTGCCTCTTGAACCTGGAATGTCCTCCCTGGATCCTGACCCATCTATGCACACTGTCATGAAATCACTCTTTTCTGCTAACCCACTTCTCTATACTACTCAAGTAACATCCCACACTGTCATGTTAATCTAATAAAGTTTTTTTAAAAAGAGAACACAAACCACACTTTATAAAATCAGGCAACTGCTCAAAAATACCCGTTTTCAGATATTAACTTTAAAACTTCTCATATATTCTGTTTACACTTCAAACTTGATCATGCGGCATTTCAGTCATGGACAAAAGCAATTCTTTCTTTGGGAAATTTCACATTGCTGAGCTAACAATACAGCTATGTATAGGTAACTTATTTTCATTCAACACGCAGTCTAAGAACAATGCACATACCACTAGATACATTAGCTTCCAGATTGGGCAAGGAGCAGATGATGCCACATGCCCTTCAGTCCCAAAACAGAAAAAGGATTCAGACAACTGTGTGTTTTGTGATCACCATACCTTGCACTTCCCAGAATATCCACTCACAAGGAAAGCTAAGTCCATTAGCGAAATAAGAGTGGGAGCACTTCATGAAATAGCTACCAAATTCTACCTTCAGACAGCTATACATTATAAATAATAGTCTGCATTTTCACTTTTCACTGACAAATTACCTTTTTATTATTAAGAGTTCAGTTTTTAGGGATTTACACCCAATTTATCAATCCACTCAGTATTTCTGAGTACTTATTTTTGCTAAATACTAAAGCTATACATGATTGCTAAGTACTGAAGTTTTCAGATTTAAGCTGTCCCACAGCATCTCACATACACAGAAAAATCACATGTTAATATCATGCTATGGCTGATTCACATGAAGATGCTGCCTGCCTAGATCTCTGTGTCCATTTAGCATGGAGCTGAATGTAAACAACTGGTCCTTCAGAGCTAAAGATATGTAACTCCCCAATCCATCCATTTGCCTCCTTCAGATCCAATCTTCTTACAGGATTAACTGGAAAGGCCTGGGTTCTTCTGGATCACCACATAGCCAGTCCTGCCCTTTCTGTTGTTTCTCTGTGATTCCACACCACCCAGGGCACAGCATCTTACTACTCCCTATTAGTCTGACTAGTTCTTCTGGACTTGACAATGCCCATACCTCTCAACAGGCATGCTGCAATCCTTTCCCTAACCAACAGGGGCCACTGTTGTTCTATGTAGTGTATCCCCTCTCTCCTTGGTTGCCAGGGAGATTTTTAAGCAGTGGTTTTCAAACTTTTTTCCTCAGAACTCAGTTGAAAAAAAAAAAATCATTTATGCTCACAACATAGCAACTGCATCATTTAGCCAGTCTTTCACAGTAGCCACAGCAGGTGGAGCTGCGACCCAGTATGCAAGGGTCTACAACTCAGTACCAGGTCCTGACCTATGGTTTGAAACCCACTGCTTATGGGGCTGATCTGCACTACAGAGTTTTGTCAACAAAAGTCGACTTTTGCTGAAAGAACAGTGGAAGTGTACACACTGAAATGCTCCTCCCACTGATGGAGCTGCCCTGTGAGGCTGGCGCAATAAAACCACCACAATAAGGGCAGAGCTTGTGTCGATGTAGTTAAGGCAACAACTTCCATCTGTCACTGGCCGTCATTCTTGTCAATGCCGTGAAACTGACAAGAAAGCCAGGCAGCTAGAGCCCAGCTGCCCCTGCAGATCTCAGTGGCTGGACCATGAACAGGAAATGCCCCAAGTGGCTTCTCTGCCCACTCCTCACCGGGAGCTTGGGCAGCCTTGTCAAAATCGCACTCAGCCATAAAACTGACATGGCTGCCCAGCTCCTGGTAGAGAGTGGAGCAAGAAGCCGGAGCAGCTAGTCCCCACAACTTGGAGACGAGAAGATTGGGGCAGCTTCCCCCAGTTCTCAGTAGGAACTTTTTTGGGGGGCGTACGGCCTGGCAAGAACCCAAGAGTCTGGGGCAGCGAGGCTCCTGAGAAGATGCTGCCAGCAGAGCTGAGAGACTAGATGCACACCAGTGACTCAAGAAGGGCTGTGTGTACATCAGCCATGGAAGAGCAATTAATGTGGTAGTTTTAAGTTGAGCTAACATAGGTCAAATTATCTTTGCAGTGTAGACAAGTTCTGAATCTGGCACTGTCTCCCCCTTTGTACCAGGGACAGTGTGCCTCTCACTGAACTACTCAGTAAATTCCTTGAGGGCTACAGATAGATATGGTAAACATGAAGTGAAAACACAAATCTGTTACTGAATACCAACAAGAAAGATCAGTGCTTAGAAGTGTTCAAGAAAGTAACGATGGGGGAGAAGTGGATGCAATCCGTTGCAAGTACTGCATCAATGAGGTCAGTGCTTGCACTGACAAAATGAAGTGGTGTGTCAAAAGGTTTGACAAAGTGGGATTTTCTCCCATGAAAGCTCATGCAATAAATAAATTTGTTACTCTTTAAAATGCCACAGGACTCCTTGTTTGTTTGGCTGGACTAGACAAGCACAGCTACTCCTTTGGAACTTAAAGAAGAAAGTGAGCTTTAAGATAACCAATCAATATCAGGAGCTTTCCCAAGGACTTTTAATGAAAGCGAGGACACAGCACAATTGTGTCAACAAATCTGTGTGCGCTCTTTGTCTTGCCAGACAACTGCTGTTAATAGCACAGGTATCTAATTGTGACTTTGTAAGACAAAACCATCCAGCAGCTAAAACCCTTCCTAATGGACAAAACCTCACCTGTAGGTGTCTGAAAGAAAATTACAATGCTTTAGTATCTAAACTGATGAAAATGTGATTAGTTTGACTTTTGATGAATCTCCTGATGCTTTGGACCATCCAGTTCTTGGCCTTTAGTCTTCATTTTTTTATTTCAAATAAACCAGCTTTGGTTGGTGCTGAAGTGATGTTCATTCCCTCTGCTGACAGCCATTTTGTCAATGCAGCAATAATTGATGTCTGATAGGTACCAACCAACTTCAGAAAATATGTCCACAACACAGATTCTGCTTCCTAAATGAGTAAGTTTGTATGGGAAATTGAACTCAATCAGAAAGTGGAGCTGCTGTGTATCTGTCCTGTTTATCTGCTTAATAATGTTGCATTGTTGGCAAACACTGCTAACAGAAGAAATGAAAGACATGAAATCTTCCATCAGTAGATCTGCGGTCATTTTCAAGCATTCCAACAGATTGAAAGCATTGTTTAACACAGCAAAAAACCAGCACAGAGCCAACTGTTGATTACCTATCCCAGCTATACTACATCAGTGGATGAGCTTGTATTTCACTGCACATCATGTAAATAATGTGTGGACTGTGTAAATGCATCTCCTACACCATCCTTAGTTTGTTCTAAAGCAAAAACACTAAAAAGACAGGCAAATAACCAACATAAGCACCAGATCCTGTGCACTATAGTATGTTCATTGTTGAAAACCTGGAACCACTGTGTGACATGCAGAAAACACAGGAGTTTTCACTAACTACTGCCAACGCATTTGCCAATACAGACATTTATCGGATCATGACAACCAAAATCTCAGTTGAAGTGAGTGAAAAAGCTGCAGGAGAAACATATGGCAAGAAAACCCAGCTGTCTCTGGAAATCTCTCACACCCTGGAACACAAGAAAACCAAAAATGGGTCCAAAAACTTTCCACACTATACTCTGCAAGAAACAAGAAACAACTGTGTCTCACTGAACCCCTAAAGTGCCTGGTGCCAGATTCTTTTTGAAATATCATCCAGATATTGCACCCCTTCCTCATAGTGAATTTTGCAACAGACTAGGACTGTTATGCCAGAATTTCAATCATTCACCATTAACAAAGACATTTCAAATCTGAAAGGGAAATTTACTGCTTACACAAACTTGCCTACCTCTGACAATGCAAAACTGAATATGCTGGCTTTCTTCAAGTGTCACATCAAGACATACTTCCCAACTTCAGCAGTGTGGCATGGTGAGCTTTGAGTGAACGCCCTAGATCAAACTGATGCAGAGCACATGTTTTCAAAACTGGATTACCTCCAACTCAGCAAGAGGCTCAACATGAGAGAGGATACTTTAAAGAAAATTATGTGAGCATACACAAACCAGAGCTTCTGGTAAAATTACTAAGTCTGAAATAGACAAAATATACCTTTGCCCTTTAAAAGAAGTTTTGATTATACTGTAGTACAATGTGTAGATCACAAAACAGTTGTTTCTCTTTTTCTCCTGATTTTTCAAATAAATTTTATTTTTAACCTGATTTCATCTGTTTTTGCAAATAAAAACTGAAAATGCAGAATAGTAACTATAAAACATCTGTAACCACCGTAAGAACAGACTATAAAAATGTAACATTTGTTTACCAGTCATTTCATCTCAAGATAAATGATGATTTTAGTTTTGTCTAAACATATACATGTCGAGGTGTACATGTCATAGGTTCATAAATGTAGACAATGTTTTGAACACAAATATAAGAGCTTATTTCCTTAAAAAACTACTTTAGTTTAAATATAGTTAAGGTTGGAATGCAACAAAAAATACACACATGAACACACATACACAAATAAAAACACATAATTCTATACCTTCAACCTCCTCATTCACCCAACTCAAAAGCCCTACAAATGAGCAAGTAAGGTGTGAAGACATTTCCAAACTGCCATGAAGTCACTTAACTCTGTCCCAGGAAGGATGCCAAACTTTCACTCCCACCTTCATCAACATGCGTGTTTGTGATTTTATAGAACTGTACAGAAGGGGCAGTGTAAGAACCAAGAAGTGGGAAGAGAGAATGGAGACAGTCTAGTCGCACCCTGGCATGGAGGTGGGTGGATGGAATTTTGGAAAGGTGATGCTGAAACACCGGTATCTCTACTGAAATAAAGCTGTGGTATATTCTCTGTAACATACTGTATGGTGGCTGTGCTGCTGGCTGAGATGTGTGTCTCTGGGAGGAGCAGCATAGGGCGTGCTAACTTTTTAGGTTTTGCATTAGGTATGTAATACAGTGAGCAACCCACATCCATATTTCTTAGAACAGACAACCTTAAGACCAATCCACTAAAATGGAGGAAACAAGCAGAGAAGTAATCAGAGTGGTCAGACTTCTTGTATGAGGCATTTTTAGTGCCATGAATGCCTTTGTTTGCCAAAGATTGGCTGGCCAGTGTAGCATGTACAGTGGGCAGCCGACCTTTGGCAAACAAAGGCATTCATGGAGCTAAAAATGCCTCATACAAGAAGTCTGACCACTCTGATTACTTCTCTACTTGTTTCCTCCATTTTAATGCATTGGTTTTAAGGTTTTCTGTTCTGAAAAAACTTGTTTTTACATTGTTTTTCAGTCAAGACTAAAAGTAGATCAAAAACAAACCTATGAACACCCCTATAACAACCTATAATTGTTGTACCAACTGCTGAAGAAAGGTGAGAAAGAACAGTAAATACAGAAAGACAGACTAACCGACCGGGTGGAATGAAATTAATATAAAGGGTATCTAATAACAAGGCTCTTAGTAGCCACTCATTTATATTTAAAAATCCAGATGTGGAAGGTTTATATGCACATGTGTAAACCTACAATGCAATGTAAGCACCAACACACATCATCAAATCTAACAAAATATCAGACATTCCAATTCTATTCATACACATTCTTCTACTACCCCCAACACAGTACATTCAAAGGAAAAAAAGTGTATGTAATTCTGACACTACTTAATGTCCCCTGAAAATATATTTCTTTAAATGCCCCCTAGATTACAGTGGTCTTGAGACCCTGGTGTCAATATTTAATCCTGCACTTAATACAAGCCAGCTAAGCACTTCAAATTAATGACATCTCCATGTGATGTGTGAACTGTATACGAAGTATGGAGCTAGTGAAAATGATGACAAGAGCATACATATTAATTGATTTACCTGAGAGCTTGAGTCCTCGTTCACCAACCTGCGTGTTATAACTGTTGGGCATTCGGAGAATAGCATCATGGATACCTGCCAACTTTGCCACTGCATATACTTCTTCCGCTGATGCGTCGATATTGCCATATAAAAGGTTGTAATAAATGGTGTTATGGAAGAGAACAGCATCCTACAATTATAAAGAGTATTTTAAATATGAAAATGTGATTAATACTTCATGGGTGCAGGCTGAAAAAAAAATCAATACAGATTAGTTTATTCTCTCCCATTGAGCATTAATGAAAAATGTTTGAGAAAAAGTGTTTAGATATTTGAATATCTTGAAAAGACATAAAATTTACTTTCAGTAAAATAATTAAGATCTTTATAATATGTGCTCTAGTTTTAAGATGTTGTAACAAGTGTTAATGACTAAGTTTGTAAAATGTTGTGTGAGAAAGCTCTTCAAGTTTGATGTTTCAAATACAAAAGTTACAAGGTTCCTGAAATACTGAAGCAACTGAGACTTTCAAATTAAGCCTGACAACTCTATTATGCTAAATCTGAACCACAGCTTCTGAACATCAAAAATTACACTATTAAGGGCAACTTCTGGGATGTTATAAAACATCATACCTGAGGTACAATTCCTATAGCTTTCCTCAGACTTTCCAAGCTGACATCTTGTATATTCTGACCAGCAACATAAATGTTTCCTTTCTGAGGTTCGAAGAAGCGGAATAGTAATCTTACTATTGTGCTTTTCCTAAAATTGAAAGAGATTAACATTTTAGTTTAGGATTTGTAAAGCTCATTGAACATAAAACGGTCATCAAAAAAAAACCAAAGTAGACAAAATTATATTTACAAATGCCAATCAATGATGCAGAATTTGGCATAGCTCATTTACCTACCCTGACCCACTACCTCCTACAATGGCCACTTTCTTTCCGGCAGGGACTTCAAAAGACACTCCATTAAGGACTTTCTGCCCCTCAAGGTATTCAAAATACACGTTATCAAAGGTGATGGTAGCAGTCTGTGGTGTGATGTGCAACGGTGGAGCCAGCTCCTTATCCTGTTTAAAAAAAAAAGTGTCACTTTACACACTGCTCGGAACATACTTCAAAAAGCTCAACAAGCTAAATGGTCAATTTCCTAATTCAAAAAGAAAAAGGCAGATGCTTTAGCTTGAACAAGTTTAAGTCTATTTCAACCATACATGTGAAGATTGCGGTTCGTTCCTCCCCCCTCCTAACGGTCAAAAATTTTCCCTCTCATCATTCAGCTTCTAGACAGCTTTTCTGCACAAATAATTTCTGCATCATTAACTAACTAAAAGACTTAAGATGGCGCAAACATTAAAATAAAAACCCTTAGCACCAATACAGCTCCACTGTGAAATAACCTTCTTTCTTACCAAAAGGCTCTGTAAGATAAAAAGCAAGGTCTATACCACCAGGTGCGATTAATACACAGAGTGAACAGAGCTTCCTCACACAGTATCTCCTTGTAGAATAGAAATTAGCTCTGAAAGGTAACAACACGAAGAGAGAACATTGCCACAAAAAATCCTATTAAAACCGAAGTACTTAGTAACTTTTTTTTTTTTTAAAAAAGAACATTCTAAATTACTTACTTTAATTCTTGTGTCTACACTGAGGAGCGTAAACAAGGTGTTCATATCGATGAGAGCTTGCCTAGTCTCTCTGTACACGGTTCCCAAGAAGTTAAGGGGTAAAGAAAGCTGAAACAGCAATCCATTGACCATTACTAGATCCCCAACTGTCAAGTTCCCTTAAAATAAAGATGGGGAGAGACAGCATTCTTATAAAGTATTTTTTATCAGAGTGGCATCTAAATATTTTAGGGCTGTTAGTGTAAAATCCAATATAGTCTGTGCTATACAACTTTTATGATAGAATACAACTGTTTAACACCACAAAAGAAGTCATTCTTGAAGCCGAATTTGTTCAGTGAAGTCACATGGATCACTTATGGAGATTTCATTAAGATATTAAATTATTTTTAGCATTTTTTTTATTTTACAAAGGCAGATAGCGTAGTTGTAGAATTACAGAAAATTCTAGTCTGGAAGACACTGCTAACTCCACTGCTTCTTTCTTTTCAATGGACTCTAAAAGACCTTAGAAATATAAGTCAGAAACAAGCAAAGGAACCTAGTCATGGGGACCTGAAAGGGAACAGCAATTTATGTGGCTCTGGTGAGACCACACCCAGGGTACTGTGTGAACCTCTGGGGAACTCACTACCAAATACATTGATCAGGAAGAATTTCAAAGAACAGCCAAAAAGAAAGACATGCCTGAACCGTGATGAAAAACTAAGAAAGGATCACTCCTCAGATATTCTGAATTTACATTCAGCTGAGGAGAAAGGCAGGGAAGGACTCTAAGCCCCTTCTCAACTCCTCTGTTTTATGGGCCAGCTCAGAGCTAGGCTAAATTACACTGGCTACAGCAGACACTGCATCAGCCAAGTATCTGTCACTGGCCTGAGCACACCACTACACTGTCTCCTTTCCTCTGGCATATCCCTTATATGCGGGAAGAGCAGGCACACAAAGATATGCTCGCCAAGGATTCCCATGTCAAAGAAAATCTTTGCTTACCCCTTCAGGGCATTGTTCTGATGCTTTGGTTTGCCTGAAAATTTTAGTTCAGCTTAACTAAAATGATGACCAAACATGGTTCATTTTGCAGCCCTGTTAATCTACAAGTACTTAATGGTTATTTTGTCTTATCCAAGATGGGAGAGGTATTGTTTAGTGTGGTAATGAAGAGCTGAAGGATGGAAAGAAGTTCAGAAAATATGTTCAAGCATTTTTTTACAGGGAGTTTCTTAATGTGGGAATACCCTTCTGAGATCAGTGGTGAAGCTTCCCTAGAATCATTTAAAACTAAATCACACTAAGTACTAGAGTACAACACACACTTTAGGGAAACCATCTTGCAGGGAGAGGTAACCTAACAGGAAGGGTTCTTCCCTTTTAAAAAACATTTCCAGTATCAAAACACACTGCCCAGCAAAAAGCCACTTTCATCAATAGAAGTAACAGTCATGCTTCTGGCACTTAAAGACTGACAAATTGATTTACTGCATGAGCTTTCATGGGAGAAAATCTGACGTGGGATTTTCTCCCACAAAAGCTCATGCAGTAAACCAAGTTGTTAGACTTTAAGTGCCACGGCACTCCTTGTTTGTTTTACTGAACTAGACTAATACGGCTGCCCCTTTGGAACTTGGCAGTCATGCTTCTGTAATCCTCCAATACCTATTATGGAAGGTAAGACTTACAGTAGTACCGCTATGTTACATTTCCTAGCAAATCTTTTCCTATCTAAGGCTACATTTACACTACAAAACATATAATTGCACTGATGTACCATTGCAACTATGCCATTGTAAGGCAGTGGTTTTCAAACCTTTTTTCTTGGGATCCAGTTGAAAAAAATAATTTATGCCCATGACCCATTAATTACGTCTTTCAGCAATGCATGACAGTCCTTTGGCATTGGCAGCAGGAGATACTGTGACCCAGTAACTGGTCCCGATCCTAAGTTTGAAAACCTCACCTGTAAGGTCTCCTGTGTAACCTGTCTAGGGCAATGGGAGAGAGCTTTCCTACAGACAAATTAAACCACCCCAACAAGTTATGGTAGTTACATCAGCAAGCAAGCATCTCTCACTGACATAACACTGTCCATACTGGTGCTTTTGTTGGTGAAACCTGTGTCACTCAGGAGTCCACACCCCCCCAGCCTCCCATCCCCAGCCAACAAAAATGCTAAATTGCAGACAAAGCCGAAATGTCACTTTAGACTAGTAGTTACCACTGTGTGCCATAGCACTAAACACCTACGAAGCACCTTACTAGGTATGGGAATCTATCTCCAGAGCAGGAGTTTTCAAACACACAGCTAAGCTCACAGCTAACATTCTAAGCCAACTGAAGAGAGCTCTTCTGTCCACTTAATTAACACACCCCGAATTAACAGGTAGGAGCTGTTCTCCCGCTGACATACTGCTGCCCATACAAACGCACCAGTTGCTGTAACTTATGCCACTTCAGAGGTGGGGTGGGTGGCTCCTTCATACCACCAAGCAACTGAAGTTTTACCTACACTAGTGGTAGTGTAGACATGGTCCCAGCTAGGACTGAGCATCAATTCAGCAGATGGGTGCAAAAACTAATCTGCAGAAAGTCTCTACTACAGTCATCTCCTTCCATGAATCTACCCTAGGGATTCTGGATTTCTCTAGAAAATACAATACATTCAGCACAAGTTACTTTGCCAACTGCAGGTCTTAGAACTATCACTGTCTATGGATCTTTCATTATAACAAAGTTAATTCACCCTCAGAAAAGCATAAACTTTCCCTGACCCTTATAAAATATTCACTTCAATTTAAACAGTTGGTGCAATTTATAAAAATACATTAATGCAAACATTTTTTGTAAGCTCAAATTGGAGATCTAAGAAAAGCCCCCCTTCCCCACCCGTGTGAATTGCGTTAACAGAAAATTAATATTAAATGTATGGATATCATTTTCAATAGAGAAGATTCTGACAGTTAGATGGAAAGCTTCTGTTGCCCTGTAAACAACATAACAGAACATGGTTTCCATATAGTCAGTACTCTGGATGATTGGAATTATTTTTGAATTGCTGAAAGCTTGTATTTAACTTTTAGAATGTCAAAGAGTGACAGTGAACTTGAATATACAATACCATTTCCTTTAACAAGAAGAATCAGTTTCTAAAGCCCAGGCCTCACTACCACACACACACATGACCAAATGAAGACACCATGGTATCAGATGAAAAGACAAATGCCCACCATAAAAATCCCAGGAATTTATCAGCCCTGTCCAACAATAAAAATTAAACCAAGTGGGATAAGCAGAATTTTTAAAAAGCAAAAACAAACGACTGTCACTGTGACAGACGCCAATACTAAAAATATGATAAATTGCATTCACTTCAAAATGTCCGCAGTCCAGTAGAACAGGCAGCATAAATTACTTTATGTTATGTTGTATTCAAGTTTTACATTGCTCTGTATATTTGTTTTAACTACTGTCTAGGTCAGCTCAGTTAGACCATTAGCTACATGAAAAACATAAAAAAAGGTACCAAAAAAAAAATCTAGAACCAAAACATCCACGTCCAGAACAAGAACTCAAAACTACAGCATCAGAATCATTAAAATCAGTCTTTCTAAAGCACTTTAATCCAGTTCTGTTATTAATGAAAAGGGGAACTTGTGTTTTACTTAGAGTCAGATCAATTACCTGCAACAATTCCCTGACTAGCAAGCACCATAATGGCTGTTAAGCCAACGCTGAAAATAGCGCTTTGCCCAAAGTTCAGCATAGCTAAGGTAGAGGTAGTCTTCAGTGAGGCATTTTCATAGGTCTTCAAAAATTCATCATATCGCTGGGCTTCATATTTTTCATTATTGAAATACTACAAGGTATACAAAAGTAGAAAAGTTACATTCCTAAAAATGTAGTAGAGACTTACTGTACTTTAGCTAAATACAAGATTTACTGTAACATGTTTTACACACACATGCACACGCACACACCTATGTACGCACCTGTCAAGGCTTCAAAGATCTGTAAGACATTCACTAGCTGGAGAACTAAATCTAATACCCAGACACAGATCCAAAAAGATGAGGATATAGCAGTCCAACTAGTCAGGGCCAGAGTCATGACCTGGTGAGAAGGCCAGAGCCCATCTGGCACCCCCAGTTACTGAGAAGGAGAGGATTTAAGCTCTTCACCAGATTACTGTTCTTGGACCTAGCTGGGGTGCTTCATCTTTTGTGTTAGTTGACCAGCTTTCCTGTCTGTCATAACTTCCCTACAGCTGTGAGCATGGCAAGGTCCTCCTGAGTTTACTCCTTGTAAATGGAGATTGGACAGGTCCCTCTCCATAGATAACTTTGTTGCTTGTTTCTCTCTATTTATAGCTTTCTCAACCAGTTTAGGCATATAACTGATGTGATTCTGGGACAGTTTCAGGGTTGCCCACAGGAATCTGTGATGGTTCCTTTCACTCCTGATACTTAGTTTTATTTTTCACGCAGATAGTAAGGGTCAGGTAGGGTGTTAGGAACAGCACACATGCAGTAGAACCTCTCTATTTGCTGGCTCAGAAAGCCAGCAACATAATGGCTTTTATTCAGAAGATAATTTTTGCATAAAGGGTAGATTTGTTTTGTTTTGAAGGTTAAGAATTTTGCAGCAATTGTCATTTAAGACTTAAGCACTCACCAAGAAAAGCATTACACTAGTCATTGATACACAGATTTGTCAATCCCTGCACACAGTTTTCATACTCTCATTTAGACCATTATCCATTTTCAGAAAACTAAATTTTTACAACACATTATTGGTCTGAATGCGTGACCATACAGGCTCATTTCACCAAAGCTGGAACTGAAGACCAAAAACAATGCACACCCCGCACCAGCTCTCTGTGGATGAGCAACTTTTGCAAATGCCCAAAGAATCACTTCCTGCACGTTAATTTAGAAATGATCCTGAGAGTCTATATTGGAATAAACCAGTAGCTCTCAGACTGTGGTCTGGTATGTGGGCTCATGGTAGTCTGCCTGCAGCAAAACACATTTTAAAGACCGTATACCAGTGAGAGGGATGGTGGTTTACAACAGGACAATACATGAAAGGACAGCACACAAAAGTGCAAGGGGGGGGGCCACGATGGAAAATAGCTGGACTAAGTTTTTCATCCAATTTTACTATTCGCACATTAGATATTGTTTTAAGAGCTATGACAAGGAAATGGAGCTAGAGTATCAAAAAGTGGATGATACTATAAGCCAAAAAATGAAGGAAAATAGGGAATAGGAATTGATACTCAAAATTACTCTCTCAAACTGAAGAAAACACTCCTAAATTCACTTTGAAGATATGTTAATGGATAATTAAACTTTATCACAGTGTTAAAGATGGGAGAAAGAGATTTAATGTCTTACCTTCACAGTTTCATAATTTAGCAGCGAGTCAATTGCAGCATTACCTGCATCATTATCTGCTTTGTTCATTTCTATTCTAAATTTAGTCCTGTAAAACAAAGGTTTGCACAGTCAAAGACTATTCATGGCAATGAGAAGAATAATCTTTGAATCCTGATCCATTTTGGGGAATGCCTTACCTCCACTGTGTAACTGCTATCGTGAATGCGGTGTATGCACCGAGTGTCCCCAGGGTTACTAATGCAAACTGTGCACCACATTTATAATACTGGAGGGAAAAATGCTAATCGTCAGTACCATTTAGAACACCAATATTATTTCAGAATTATCACAAAAATTGAGTAGGTCTCTCCTACAATAGATTAAAAGACATGGCCCTAGTCCTGCACCTCTTATAAACTACTATCAAGCTTCATCTAACCAGGGTAACAAGAAGGTGGTTGGCAAAGGAAGGAGAGAGGTAACACCAAGAAAACATTTAAACAACTCAGCAAGGGCTAGTGCACAGAATGGTAGAGTAAGGTGGGGCTTTTAAAACATTGTCTTAACAGAAAAAACTAATTAAATGTTTTAGTTTGCCAATTTCTTGAAGACTTTGTTAAAAAATAAAACATGAGTCGAAGGACAGATGAACCTCAGAAGGATGTTCCCGCAGTGACCCTCTCCTAGGATGTATAGGTTTTGAAGAGTGTGCAAGAGAAAGGCTTTCAAAAGCTGAGTGAGAAGCAGATGAATGGGGGTACCAAAGCTGGCGTCTCTGATGGGGAATACAATCAAATAATGGCAAGACAGACAAATTCACACCTATCAATGCTACCACATTAATAGAATTATTTAAGCAATGTTTTTAAGATATATGACCAAATACTCAAGTTATAATCCACAAAGAGGGACAATACAAACAAACAATACTGAGGGCAAGGGGAGAAAAATTAAATTGAAAATTTGTAGGTCTGCCCCCTATACTCATCCAGTTTGTTTATTTTACATAGGCTGTGTTCACACGTAAACTGTTGTTTTGAAATAAGTTATTTCAAAATAAAATCCTTATTTTGCAATAACAAATTGAAATAAGAAAATGTTAATTCAAAATAAGGGAAACCCTCAAAGCGAAATAGCATGCCCTATGTGTGGACATGCTATTTTGCTTCAGGAGAGGGGCAGCATGGGAGGTGTGGCAACATGGCCCCCTTGCTGGGCCCTGCCCCTACCCAATACATTCAAAAAGGAAGGCACCCTAGTAAGGAGAAGGGGAAAAGTGTTATTTCAAAATAACACGTCCGAACGGTGTTGTTTCGAAACAACTGTTTTGGAACAACAGCTATTTCGATTGCATGCGAGCTTTTACTGTTTTGAAACAATGGCCATTATTTCAAAACAACAGGGTCCCATCGTTTTAAAATAATGAAACGTCATTCAGACACGCCTGGCTTTATTTCGAAACAACTGCTGTTTTTTCAAAATAAAACCCTGGTGTGGACACAGCCGTATAGTTATTTTGCCCCTTTGACTTTGTGGATTTTTCTATACAACAGGAGAGAAAACATTAATTATACCCACACAAATATGACTTGTAAAAACAACTAATGATCAGGGTATTCAGAGGCAGGCATTGTATCTAAAGTTACTTTAACCTTCTTTGTTTCAAGCTAACTACATATGAAACTGATAGTGTTGTCTTTTAAGCTTTCAGTACAGCTACCTTGCAAATGCTCTGTTTAGCAAGTTTTGTTGGAAGAAGCTTAAGCGCCAGATGACGATATTCCCAAAAAATGCAAAATGATCCTTCAATTTACAGGCTGCCTCATGAATAAGTAACACTTACCAGAATTCCACTCACAAGAGCCATTTCAAACACTGTGGGTCCCAGATTAAATACTAAAGCACTTAGCACAAAGCTGATGCCCCTTGTTCCCCTATCAATAGCTTTTGACAGAGCTCCCGTCTGCCTGTTCAGGTGGAAACCCAAATCCAGGTTATGCAGGTGGAGAAAGACATTCTTTGCTATCCTTCTGATAGAATTTTGGGCTACTTTCCCAAACACCGCATTTCTAGCTTCATTAAATAAGGCAGCCCCAGCTCTTGAGATGCCATCTGGAGAGGAATAATAAAAATAAAAAAAATTCTGAAGTCACTTACTTAACTCAATTTCTAAATGGCCTTAATATATAATATGATAGAAATAAGATCTTGTTCCTTCCCTATATGCTCAATAAATTTCACATAATTTGTTTTGGTTTATTCATTTTTACTTTGACTTTCATTTGTGGCTGTTTACTATAAACCTAGTGCTGAGTCAACTTGTTAAACAAAGATTAATTATTGGAAATAATTTCTATATACACCATTTGTTCCAGAAGTGGGATAACAGAACTAAGGCCACAAAAGGCTGAATATCAAAAAGGAAGTAGGAAAGAAATATTAGAATAACCATTTCCAATGCTTAGTAGCAAAAAAGGTCATGAGCTCGAATATTCCAAAACCTTATGGAAGAAAATCAACACCTGTCGATAGATTAAGGAATCATACTTACAGCCAATCAGAACAGCTGTTGCCATGGTTGCCACTGTGTTTGGTGCATCACTCAGGTTTAGCATGTTTCCAGACATCTGGTTGAGGTTGTCTACTGCATATTTAAACATGAAGGGAACCACTATATTCATGGCCTAAAAGCATAAAAACAGCAATTACTTACAATATGCTAAAATGTTTATTTATAAAGTATAAATATTTCTCTTGAATTAGCTACTATTATTACAATTGGTTATTAACCATTTAGATCCAGCGGTATGGCTCTCTTGATTTCAAAAATAACATTCCCTGCATTAAGAAGTTTGAACTTCCAGGAAAGAAAGGTTACTTCTTGCTTCCCACCGGCTTCTTTTAAATATCTGCTTCCATCCTACCTAAATGGTTCACTGTCAAAACACATGAATTCATTATGAAGGTTCATTCAAACCATGGCAAGACTGGGAGACTATGAAATATTAAGATTGCATAGTGTACATTTACAGTGTCAGGTTTTGAAAGGTAATTAAAGGCTGTCCACTGTAACAATTTTAGCTGCGAATACTGCAAGATAAAATAGTTGAAATGCTCAGTGTAGAGAGCTACTGCCAAAAAAAATCAAAAATATTAACTCTGGATCTGCTTTCTGAGAGGCGATAAACACGTTGTTAAACTTCCCAATGACATCAAATATAGTTGAGAGGTTGGCCCTTCGTCTTGTTTAACAGTGATATTACTTCTTATTTATATGGTACTATCAAGTATCAAAGTGATTTCAAAGTTTACTCTTTTTTTTTTTTTTTTTAATCTAGGTCAATCAAATGCTTATCCACAGTAATGTAACACACTTCTCTCAGAGCAATTCATAGTGCTTTATAGAGTGAAACAAACGTCACTGACATGAAATATTCAAATCATAGCATATATGATATGCTACTGAATATTCTGCAAAAAAGAGGAAAAAAGAAAAAGGTTGGTTAAGTTGATTAAGGATTTAGCTATGGAATGTTCACGTACACGCTTTACGAGCTAAAACGTGAAGATTTTGTAAGGCTTCAGGAAACAAATATCCCCCAAATTTGTTAATGTTTCATTATTATACCATTCATTTATACCAACCACAAAGATGTCACTGTCAACGGCCTTAATTTTAGCTCCAACTGATAAACAGTTTAAATCCCTGAATAAGTTTAACAATGAAGATTTCAAACCAGCAACTGAACAGCTGTCTTAAGACTCAATATCTTTAACATACACCAGATGTTTAAAATACATTCACAGTGAACTGATTTTGCATAGATGCCCTGCAACTAGAAAAGTGGCAATGAAAACAAATTAATCTTATTTGTAGATCACCCATCAACTTTCAGTTTGTTATCTAATTTATACCAGCAGAGGTGATTTGTAAATGAAGCAGGCCAACCCCTCTTCAATAATAAAAATTCCAGCACTCCAGCACAAATGCACTGTACTATAACAGCATTTAGAGCAGTGGTTCTCAACCACTGTGTTGGGACACATTACTGTGTCACCACACAACAGTAAGTGTGTCATGGAGAACCAGGGAATGGCTGAATTTGGCGTGGGGGAGGTGGGCTGGTGTGTCCTGTAGGGTCATGATAGGCCACCAAGTGTGTCGTGACCTGCAAAAGGTTGAGAACCACTAATCTAGAGGCCCTAATACTGGTTGGACTCCACTGAGTTATAGACCGTACATACTAACTATACAGCCAGGTAATGTATGCTCAGTTTCAGGGAAAAATGATGATAATCACACTGTTGCAAAAGTTTAAGAATAAGTTTATTAACATACATGAAAAACATTTGACATTGCAAAATTTACAGTAGTAAAATTGATTACAGAGGGGACAACAGGAACTGTTCCACTAGAAGAAAATGAAGCTTTAAAAGCACCAGTTTTGACTGGATTCAAGGAAACTTGTTTGATGGGATTTCATACGGATTTTATTTTTTAAAAGTTAATTTTTAGTTCTAAATAGGAACTATGATTTGCATGAAACTCAGCTGTGAAAAATCAGGAACAGCATTCCCACTTCCCCCAAAAAATCCCAAACCCCTCAAAATTCAGCATGCTACAAATCCAAAGAAGAGATTAAGATTTGACTGCATGTAGATACCTTTGTATGGGTTAGCTCCTAGCAAATTCTGACAGAGGGACTGATCCTTAAGTCCTTACTCATGTCCTGATAAGCTCCTTACTTCTAGTAAGGAGTGCAGGACTAGGCACTAAATCAGCAACTCTCACTCTCTTTCTAATATTCTGAGATTGTGGAAATTTTCACAAAAATAAAGACGCAAATCTATGCAAAAAGCCAACAGTCTCTCCCAGATGTCTACAGTAACTAACCATGCTGGTAGCTAGCAAGGAAAGAATAAACAGGTCAGGTTAGCGAAGATAAACTTTAGACACACTTAAAAATAAATAAATAAATAAATAAATAAATAACCCAAAACAAATCTCTGTGGACCTGGGGAAGTTAAAGATTTTTGAAATTTTAAAGTAGAAATACACAGTTTAAGAATCCAAATTTCCACACATACCCGTCGAACAAACTCCCTTGTCACTCCCTTTGGAGTTACTTGTCTTGAAACTCAATTTTCTGTAGTAGTTAGATTTTAATAAGGCATAATATTATACCATCTGCATTACACTGATGACCACCATTGCAAAATACAGATTTTCTCAGGAGACCCTATTCAGCAGCAAAGAAATGTATTGTAATGCAGATTGCACTGATGTGCTGCAGATTCTCACAAAACCCTCTGCAGGGATTTTACTTTTCAACAGGCTACACTGAAAAGATGTTTTAAAGTACACTTAAAACAACCGCTGTAGTTCTATTTCTAACTAAAGCTGTTTATTCCTCATACTGCAGTTCTCAAATGGTAATTGTCAACAGATTGGTGTACAATTTTCCAAGAATGCTTTCATTCACACCCACATAATTCACCCAAAAAGATTGTTTTAATAAAATGTAAAGGTGTGCCTCAGGTTACCACTGTTCTGACTCTCTGAGGGTGAAATCTGAATAAGGCAGTGTGGTACTGCATTTCATTCATAATCAACTCAATTTATATTCCCATCATCTTATTTGTTTTGTTTTAATTTGTTATTCTTTCTAGGTTTACAGAGAGAGAGAGAGAGAGAGACAGAGAGAGAGACAGAGAGAGAGAGAGAGAGATATTAAAATAGGTCTTATGCTGACTATGGTAAGCCAATATGAGATCATGTTCAAATAAAAGGAACTAAATTCCAATCTCTTGCATTCTAGACAAACTCACCTATAGACTGTTTACTAGTCTATATTTGATGGCACAGAATTCAAACCTCTCAGTGAACCTGGACATTCTGTAGCACAGAAGTCTACTTATACCAGATACTCAGTTGAGTTCATCATTACAAGTTCTCTGAACTTTTGCATTCCTACAAGTGCCAATGCCACTTAACTAACATGAATAGTTTTCCAGCCAAAATCTTTTTCTTACATATCTTTCAAATTGTATTCCTTTAGAAACTTCTCTTTTTACAGCGATTGGTTGTCAATTTTTATATGCAAAATGTATACACTTCATGTTTTCACACAACAGTAAAACTAGGGAGAATAATTCTAATTAAAGGACTTAACCAAAGTATTCACAGAAGTCTAGCTATTACCATACAAGTTTTGTTACTTTAAAGGCCGCACTTCACCATCTACAAAGCAAATAAGCATACAGAACAGAAGTTTAGGGTTTTGCTCACTAACATACAATAAGTCCATTACTGCTACTTCTTATCAGTCACCAGGGCCTTCCTGTCTCTTTTTTGGTCTTAAATTGTAAGCTGGTTAGGGCAGACATAAGCACATTTGTGTCTTAAGAATGCCACAGTTTCTAACCCTTAATAAATGATGATGATGGAAGAACTGAGACCAAGCAAGTACAGTAAAGCAATCCAAGGTTAACTCTTCTTTCACTTACTAGTCTATGTGCCTTAGATATGATGTTCAAACACTTGCATAATTTGACATGTCATCCCAGTTATCAGCCAGCTTCAGATCTCTGTGCAGCACCAAAAGGCTCTGTAATATTTGTGCTAGACAAAGCACAGGGAAAGACAGGTACACCATACTAGATAGGCCAGGGTCAGCAGTCCCCTGCACCCATGTGATTGGGAGCCATGACACCATCAAAATTGCCATTCCTACCACCAAAAGCCACTTGGGGCACCTTCTTTTGGTGGCAGTGGGTGGTCCCCAAGAACACGGACAAAAGCCATTCCTGAGCGAGGCCACTGGACCGGTCAAGTCTGGCAACCAGGAAATTAAGAACACTGCCAGCATAGTGTCCAAGAGGCAGCACAAAGTGCTAACTTCTAAGTATAGTTGAGTGAGCTTTGATCCCCAATTTCTGGACCTGCCTGAAATCCCTCCTCTCCCCTACATCTTCACTTTAGTGATTACTCCACTGGTGGTCTCATGGAGCAGAACGGCACCATTCCTTATAAAGGACTGGTTGCTGTGATACAGTGCTGCAACACAGATTCAGAAGCAGGGAAGGAAGAGAGAAATTACAGGCTCCCTGAAGCTAAGCTTTGAAAATGCCCCCCTTTCCACAGGAAGGGAAAAGGAATTAACTTTGAAATATATTTCTCTTCAGACCTCTCAAAAAACAAAGATTTCTGAAGAAAGGGGTTAATGAGACTATCTGGATCCAGGTAGCAACAGAAGGTGCTCAGATAGCCCCATACAAACCTTATTAATGAGGAAGATGTAAGGAACAGTTATTGTAAATTCAATCAGCATGCGACACTTGTGCCTTGCCCTTTTAGCCAAATAATTTCACCCCAATATAGTAAATTAGCAGTCTGTAGAAATTCAGATAGTGTGAAAGATTTCTCTAGCTCATAAATAATGCATACTGAGACCATGAGCAAGAGGCCAAACTACTGCAGATTTGACAGAGGCGTAGGATTCTTGTCAAATCCATGAGTTTAATCTGTCTCCTAAAGACACTTAATGCATCTGAAATGGAGACAGAAGAAGGAGAAAAACGGAAGTGAAGAAGCAGCCAAAATAAACACACAAAAGAACAAAAGACAGAATTGGGAGAGGGAATGTGTAGAGGAAAATGTCAGACTACAATAAACCCTGTGCAAGTTAAACAGTGTATCTAAAATTTATTTTGGGGAACACTCTCTCCCCATGTTGCTCTTTTCTGATGCCCTGAGCCTCACCATGTTCTAAAGAGGCAGCATTTAAAACATACCAAAGGACCACACAGCAAAAGTTCTGCAAAAAGCCTTATAGGTCTCAGGGCAAATTCCCATCCCTCAGTCTTTTCTGTCCCCCAATCATCAAAAACCACACCAGTAATTCTTTTTACACTAGCATTTAATATAAGCCTTTAAAACTGAGTAACATGAAGGGGGCAGAACCGAAAAGCAAGATAATTTTTCCAGTGATAAGCAACCCAGTCCTGAAATAGGGACAGACACAGGCTGTAATGATCCCTCAGTAACCACAATGCAACCTTGGCTACTTTATTTTTTGCTGAATTGCATTGAACTGGAACATTTCAAAAAGAACAGAACTGGGAAAACCCACAAACCTCCCACTCCCAATGACTAGTCTGCATAAATTACCCAATCAAAAGATACAAGTCTTCTGGAAGCAAATAAGTGGACAAAGTAAATCAGGTCTGCACTTAATGTAATAAGAATCAGATACATTAGAGTTCTTATGCTAACATGGTTTTGTAACAATATGCATTATAACCTATTTGATCAGAACTTAACAAGTAAGTGGTCATATGAACAAATAGGAAAAAGAGCTAAGACAGCCTAATGCAGAGGCTGCACAATGTTTTTTCTATACAGGGCTCCGGGTGATTACGGATTAATGAAATGCAAATTGATTTATTTTCTGGAGGAAAAGATGGAATGATTTAACAGTGCTAAGGGAAGAGAGAGAAGCTAAGAAAGCCAGTTCCTGAGACACAACAGTGAGAGCCCATGCATGAGGTAGTTTTGGTAGTAACAGACCATGACATAAGACCAATGGAGAAACTGTCCATGGAGTCTTTCAAATTGCTCCACTCACAATAAATATTCTGGTCTGGAAGACAACAAGAACTGAGTGCCAGCATAACTAGATAACTAGCTGCACTAGCAACCGAAAAGCATTGCAAGAGTTTGCACAAATTAAGAAAAAGCAATCCTCAAATGGTCACTCCAATTTTTAAAAAAAGTGCAACGAAACTTCTGTGTCTGAGAATGAGAACAAGATAATGTTTTGCCTCCCTGGTGCCTCAATGATGAATAGTCTTTGAAGTATTTGTTAATTTAAGATTTTTCTGGCCATTCAGAAGTCCCTCATTCGGGGGGAAAGCGATTGCTTTGTCATTGGCTGTTTTATTTGGTCTCGGATTGCAAGAAAGACAATATCCATGGGATGATGAAGGAAAAAGAATCCCAGGTCATCAGGATCTCCTAGTGCAGCTGGAGCAAATACAGGCACTACTGTGAAGTGCATATTGCTGTTTGTGCACTGTTTAGGATACATACATGAACTTAACAAAAAAGATGAATAATTCTCAACTAGCTGTGGTGGCAAAGCATCCTGGCAATCATTTTATATCACTGCATCCCAAGATACCACCTGGAACACCTCATGCTGAAAAGCCCTTTCTAGAAGCAGTATATTGTGATGCCATATAGGGGATCAGACTTAGGAGTCTCACATGCTATTGTGCAATGTGAAGGAGGTCAGACTAGACGATTGCTTTAGACTCTGATATGTTGAGGTCCATGAGATGTACTGCTCCGCCCTTGCGCGCTGGGAATACTTCAAATTACCTTCAAGCAGCTCTCCTCTGGCTGGAATTTGAAGCACTAACAACAGATTTTAAAAGGAGTCACAGCCAGCATTCCTCAGATGTATGGAAAGTCTTCAAGTCAGATCTGTACATGTGGACTGACAAGAATAACTCTCCAAACAAAAACAAAGAGCATGTTTAGCAGGTAAGTACCACTGTATAGGAAAGTCCTCTCTTGTTCCCTCTGCAGCATGCCATGAGCTACTAGTGTCTGTACCCTGGGCAGGTTGAGAACTCAATTTATCAGAGAAATTTTAAAGCACCATTCAAATATTGCTGTATGTTACACACCGGCATCAAAAAAGGGGTGGAGGGATCTCAACTGTACATGTATGCCATACTCTGCAGCATGTCAGCTGGGTTAGCAGCAGCTTCCTACACAACAGCCGGGAAACTGAACATCTATCACAGAAAGCATCATGCTGCAACCAAAGTGAGAAAGATGACAAGTAACAGAGGTGTATGGGTCAAGACACTACCTCTCCACACCAGCTCAATTAAACAAACATTTCTCTTCCAAGAGCTCTGCTTTTATCACATCTATGCCTCAAGTTTGTTTCTTCTTCCCTCCTGTCATACTAGTGTTGTTGACTGCTGATAAGAAAATACTTGGTGCAGCTAGTTTTAGCACTGAAGTTCATTTCTCAGTAAAAGCTTGTCTAGATGGGAAAACTGAACAGAATAATTTCCTGCACAAAGACTCTTATTCTGGTACAGCTAGTACAGTTCCAGAGGATTTTCCATGTAGACAAGCCCTAAAAGAGAGACTTTCTTCACAGCTAAACCTTTTCTTTCTTTACCTCCATTTACTAGAATTTAGCTTATCCCAGCTGCAGCCTAATTTTAGCCTTCTGTATGGTAAATAATTGTCCACAGTCAGTAGGTAGCTAGTTATAGCCACTAGTTTCACTATAAAGATTAGAATTTGCTCTCCAACACTTAGCAATCACAGGAGATCTATATTTTTCTATAGCAATAGAATTAGCTTGTGTTCCTCTATCTTATTCCTGCAAAACTATTGCAAACTTAGGACTGTACCCTCCAACAATGCGTGAATATTTACTATGAGGGTGCTAACCTCAAGGAGCTTAGAAATAGGTAAACATAAATTTACCATGGTCTGGCACAGCAGTTCTCAACCACTGTGTCACCACTCAGTGATGAGTGTCTTGCAGAGAGCTGGAGAGAGGACTGGATTCAGTCCGAGGTGGGTGGGTTGGTGTGTTCTGTAGGGTTGCGATATGCTGCCAAGCGTGTTGTGATCTGCTAAAGGCTGAGAACAACTGGTCTAGCACACAAACTAGTCTCTCAAAAACAGATGTAAAATAAAGATGAAATTACTACTTTTGCCTTATAAGAGATGCGAGTATTTTTTCTTTTACTTTATAAAGTATAGTGCTATTGATCAGCAAGAAGACACCAATGCACATTGTCTAATACAAAGTGAAGCAAATTCGACAGTATCAGCCTTCTGCGAGTTGCAGCAAAGTCTTAACACCAGACAGATCTCAATGTCCACTGATGCCCAGAGTCTGACAACAGGAAAGAACTTGGTCTGCTAACATCCTTCCTACCAGTTTAGCAGGAGCTGCCTCAGGACATTAGGATGCCACTCCTCCACTGCAGGGCTGAACTAAGCCAACAACTTTCTAGTGGTGATGAATGAGAAGTCCCACCTGTTAGATACTGCATCATGCAGTCATTGCCTGCAACTCTCCTTTGTAGCTTTCAGACAGATGACTGCACTACTGTTACCTTTCTATTGTCTGCATTTCCTTGACACCAGCCTCAGGCCAACTTTGCAAAGATTCAGGGGAATATCCATGTTCTGTATGAAGCCAGTTCAATGTTACTGAATTGCCAAATCTAATTCTATAATTTGTGGCCAGCAAGGGCTATACTGTTCATCCCTGCCCTCAAAAGCTTGTATTCTCTCATCACCACCCATTCCAACGATCACGTATCTCACTTTAGTATCTTCCTTGCAGCCTCAATTCCTTGCCTTTTTCATCTTCCTCTGTCCTCCTCCTCTGCTTTCACTATGTGTGATTTCTTTCTCATGTCCCCTTCCTTAATTTACAAACCCTCTATCATAAAATAAGTGGTGAGAAAATCCTGGACTCAACTAACTTGAACCATCCAAATCATGTTTTTGATCTCAACTAGCTCCTACCAACCACTCATGCCCAAGGCAACCCACATTCACACAGGTTTTTTATCTGCATATTGCAAGCATCTTAGCATACAGAAACAGTCATCTTAGGTCTCTAAAACGTTATGCACACCTATGTGCTGTACCAGAAACACTAAATTGTAGGACTAATTACACTAGTACACTAGCAACAGTAACATTAATGTTGCCTGCATGCAGTGAGCTGCAACAGCCGTCACAATTCAGTGAAGTAACATTTCTTACCTTTGCACTTGCCAAAAATCCTAGAGAGATGGCAACTCTGGCCCGTAGGTCTGGTCTGTCTTTGGGCCATACATAAGATAACATTGCCCTAATAATCTTCCCAGCGTCTATCTCTTTCAACTAAAAAAAAAAAAAAAATACATGTATTATGTTACAAGAGATACAGAAATCCATTTTGAAATGGACTATTTAATGAACATCAGAATGTAAGAAGCAAAATGGAAATCCAGGATGAAAGTTACATTTACCAACCAAGCCAAGTTTTAATCAAAACACCTGCAAAAACACATTCAGGAGTTTCAAGGTATTAGAAAAGTAAATATTTTTCTTTTAAAAAAAAACTACAAAAAATTAGATAGTAGATATGAGGCTGAGAGAAAGATAATCCCAAGTCACTTAATTCACTTAAAACATTTTATTGTTTAACATCCCGATGTTAAACCAAAAAACTTCTCTCCCAATTATAAATCCTCCATCCACAAAGTATGCATTTAAACACCAGCACCCAAAAAGACTAGCAGTGCTCAAAAAGTCATGGCAGAACTGCGTTTGAACCTAAAAATACTGTATAGATGATGCAGGAAGAAAATAATTTTTGTACTTTTATAAATATTTAAGATTTATAAACTGCAGAATGATATCAAAATGCAATGACATGTAGGAAAACATTTTGACTTTTTTAGAGGAAAGAAGAGTAGTAGAAATGATGTAGTAGAAATGTGTCAAATGAGTTAAAACGTAGCTTATTGGTTTGCCATTGTTCTTGTAGCTCTCCCTGTCAGAAAGTTCTGTTCTCTGACTAACAACATAATAAGGGGACATTTGATGAAACTGAAAGCTGTCAAATTAAAACAGACAAAAGGAAACACTTTTTCACTCAATCTCTGAATAAACCATGGAACTCATTGCTGTATTTGTAGTTCAGGCCAAGACTTTAGCTCAGATGTGTCAAATTTAAGGCCCATGAGGGCAATCTGGCCTCCCAAGGGCGCTAATCCAGCCCACGGAGCTGTTGCCTGGACTGTGCCTGGGAGATCTCTGCAGCAGCAGTGAACAGCAAAGACAGGTGGCAGCCAGCAGAGCAGGAGTAGATTTGCTTCTGGCTCACTTAGGTGCTCCAAGTCACAGCACAGGGGAACAAAAGAAGTGCTTTAGCTAATCCCGGCTCAGCTCTGCTGTGGTTTGCCAACCAATCAGAGTCTCAGTCACAGCAGGCTGGGTTGGGGTCCTGGAGATCCCCCACGCCACCCCTCACTCCAACTGTTCACTGTCAGTCAGCATGCTAATTTGACTGACAGCACACTGCACGAACCACAAATAAGAAAGCAACAAGTTGCAGGCGACTGTGTGGGAACGAGCCAATCAAAGGCCAGCTGGGACCGAGCCCAACCAAAGGCCAGCATGCTAAAGGACGGACAGTGAGTGGATAGGGATGGAAGAAGCCAGGAGCCCAGCCTGCATGTGTCTGTGACTGTGACAAATTGATTGCCTGCCACCAGACAGTAGGGGAAGTGGAAAGGGAAGGGGAAGGGGTGTCTGGGAGCTGCCCAGCAGGAGAGGGTCTGGCAGCCAGTGTTGGGAAGGGGAGCCCACAGGGGAGGGAAAAGGGAAGGTGTCCGAACCTGCAGGGGAGGGGAAGGGAGGGGAAAGGGGAGCCCATGCCGCTCTGAACATGTCAGGGGAAAGTGTTGGGGAGCCTTTACGGACACATGGCCCTCGTCAGATGTCCTGCCCTCCAATGTGCTCCCCCCCCCCCACTGAATGAATTTGACACCTCTGCAGCAAGATTCAAAAGAAGGACTGGACTTGTATATAGATAACATGAACCAATAGAGTTACAGTTAATGCCAACTTTTAGAAAAGATCTGAACTCTCTCATTTCAGGATTTAAAAATCTAAATATTGAGAATTAGGATACAACCTACATGAGTGGCAGACGATACCACATATTACTTGGGAGAGGGGCAAGGCATTTCAACTGCCTTTGAAGCACCCCCATAGCACTCACTGTCAGAGGAAAATGGGTTAGGTGAACAATGTTTCTGACAGAACATGGCAATTCATATGATCCTATTTTTGTGATTTTGATCTTATGTAATTGTTAAAGAATTTTGATAAGTTTAAGAAAATGCAATACTTAGTGATGGAAATGTCAAGTGTGTAACTGTATACTCCCTATCATTTTATTTGTACAAATGGTTTTAATTTTACTCGATAATGAGAAGAACAACAAAATGAATTTTCATTTAAAAGTGTTGAGTATTTTCCATAGTGCAGAGGCTAATTTATATAATACCAGAAGGGGCTGGTATAGTAAGTGAATTGTGTTGAATTCATACATGTTGCAAAGAGCTTACAGGGTAACTACACAAACAGGTACATAACAGGGACGAGTGACAATTAATCATCACAGAAATGCTTTATGGAATAAGTGGATTTTCAAAAACTTATAAATGAGGCTTGGGGCCTTGTCACATATTGCCAAGAAGGCTGTTTCAAATACCTGGGACAACAAGCAGGAATAAACAAAATCAGGAGCGGGATGAGACAAAGAGATCAAGGAAAGAGTCAGGTTTGCACGGACTATATGAAACATGCAAGTCAAGAGCATCATTGAATATATAAAAATATAGGCAGGGTTTCCAAGTCAGTTTTTGAGCATATAGGAACTCAAATCATTAGAAATATTTTTGCTAGCAGGTCAAAATTTTTAAGCACTCATAATTTAAACTAAACTAATTCTAAGCAAATGTAATTTAGGTGCATCATATAAGCTGAAGTGTTTCAAGGACTTAATCATTTAACAAACTTCATGACACTTTTCCCTCTTTACAGCATAGTGAGAAGCACCCTTACTCTGCTCATCTAAGAAAGTGTTTCTTTTCTTTTAGGATAGTCTGCAGTGTATGCTGGGATTCTTTCCATGTGTACGCACTGAAGTTACTGCTGAGAGAAAAAATAATTGTCCTAACGGGCTTACTTGTGCATAAAATGCCACCATTTCATTTAACAAAATGGGCTGTGAAGTTGTGTAATAATCACGCATTATGAAGTCATGAACCTAAACATGACTAAAATTGGGTTTAAACACTACTATACATTTTTTTTCTGGTCACTTTCTATTTTATATCCTCCCACTTCCGCCCTGAAACCCGTTTCTAAACTAAAGACAAATCCAACATTCAAATGACAAAACAATCTTTCTGAGAATAGTCAATATGCTTTTATAGTAAGATAGTCTAGCTAAAGCAGAGAGCACTTTTTGAATTCCAAAGAAGTTTATCTGCTGTACAAAGTCTTATAAAACTGTGTGCCTCAGTTCAGAGTCTCCTATAACATACAGTACTAAGTGGACAAACAACCCTCCTCCTTTAGTGCTGGATACTGAAGGTAATCTTGAAAGACAGAAAGGTTGCCTAAAGCTAAAGGGCAAGGCAGCAACTAACAAGTACACTAAACTACACTCAGCCCTGTGTGTGTTAATCTTTCCATTTTAGGCTATGTTTACTGGAAGAAGTCTGTTTGCTCTTTTCTGGATGAATTTTTATTAACAGGAAGTCCATGAAAATAGATGGATTTTACAGTATTATTCCATTTCCCACAAAACAGCATACTTTATGCATTTCCCTTTCTGTCAATTTCAGAAGAAAGCCATAAATTAGATTTAAAACTCACTATGAAAGCCAAGTTTGAATCAGAGGGAAAAGGTATGGGGGTTTTTGTTCAGAGAAAAAGCTGCTAAGGCAACCTGGGGAAACTAATATCAAATTTAAGCCTGTAATTTAAACAGAAAAATCCAGCTTCCTTTGTGTTTTGAGTCTCATCTTCAATAGCAACAAGAATATAGAAGTTAATAAGATACACTGGCAACTACTGATGGTACATAGAGTATCTGAGGAATATAAGTTATAAGTACTCTTCATAAAGCCTTTAGAAAGTGGATATATTGACAATACATAAATCAGCAGAAGATACATATTTCTGCTTATCCCTGGCTACACAGAACAGTGGAGATATTTGCCGTGGCATATGTATGAATCCTATCCTTTGTAGCCAGGACATGCATAAATAGCCTTGTATTTCAAACAGAAGGGGGGGTTTGGGAGGGGTTGGCACTATTAATGGGTTGGAAGGAACAAACTGATGCTGTATTAGTATTAAACCTACTAGAGTGACTGTGGTTCTAATTGTGTATTGCAATTAACTAGTCAGACTTTGTAAAGGAAAAGAATGAGAGAGAGAAAAATGAGAAGGAAATATTAAGGCTGCAAACAAAGAATTCAGTTTGGCTCTCTGAGGGCTTTGAACGGTCTCAAAACCAAAACAGTCTATTCAGAAAAGTGTAAGGCGGCAGCAAGTGGTTTACAGAGGCCTTACAAAGAGTTAAGAAAAAAATTTCAAAGGATGCACAAAACATGCATTACACTGAAGCTTAGCATAAAATAAATATACAATTATAGATGTAAAGAAAAATGAGACTGAAAGAAGAAGATATACAAGTTGCAAGATTAGTTTGTTTGGTGGGGTTTTTTTTATTTTTATTTATTTATTTATTTATTTATTTGTTAATAAAAAGTCTGCTAAAGGTGATCTGAAAAAGAAAAAGAGGCTCACATCCTAGCAGATTATGCACCAAAACATGTTGTGTTACTAGCACTGGCTCAGTGGCCTAACGATTGATGTCTCTGCACCACCACACAAAAACAGCAGAGACTGGAAGAATGCTGGAAATAATAGCAAGTTCTCCTCCCAGAAGAATGGAATGGGTAATACTCAAAGATTTTTGGCATCAGTGGAATTACCTGCATAAGGACTGTATCCTTGATGTGGTCGGAGTGGTTGGGCAGGATAAGAGGAAGGCAAATTGTCAGGGCTTCATCATGGATTTGGAGTATGTTATGAGAAAGACTCGACTCTTAAATGCACAAGACCAACAATCAAAAGCCACATATTTGCACAGAACCTTAGATTAAATTCTGAAAAATTGAACATCAATTTGAAATCTAGTCAATTTTAAAACACGAGTTAGAGGCAATTTCAGGTTCAGTACTATACAGGCCTTGGAGGTTCCTCCATCCCAGTTACCAATTTTGTTGGTTATACTGTATAATCACATATCCTTTCATTAAAAAGGCAAGTTTCTTTCACTGCTTTGCAGAAAAATCAAACAAAACAGGAGAAATTGACTGACTATAAGGGATGGAAAAAAAACAAAACAGTAAAATGACCATACACAAACTTATTACCAAATGCATTGAAAAATGGAGGATTATTTTTCCCTAATCTCTTTCAGTTATTAGTCATCTCAGGTGTTACTTGTGTCACTAATGTGAAAAAATGATTTCAAAAAGGTAGTTGGGTTACTTGAACTTCTCTGTGAATCTATTTAACAACCTAAAGAATGTGGATAATACCTATTCTTCTCCCACTCTGACTTAATTTTTATAAAGCACTTCTGTAGTAACTTCAGAGTATAAGGAACAATCTTAGCCCGCCATAAAGACTGAAAGGATCAACTTCAGCCAGCTTAATTTTGTAAAGAGACTAGAATACAAACTTTGGGAAAGATACTAGAACATCTTGTTATGAAACATAATGCATCAAAGTTAAATGAAATATCTATTTACTAGAATCTACAATGGAAAGAAAGAAGGCCTGATTTTTATACTCATTCTGGTGGTTCAAAGGGCTCACAAACATGGCACACACAGACAGCTATACCTTTTCCTAGCAGGACAGACTATCAAGTGACAGTAAGTTGACTTGCCAAGGCCAATGTCTGTGTTGAGTACAACCTCTAGCTCTGTAAACAGCCTCTTTGGGGTCATTACTAGCTAGCTGAAATAGCTACAGCTGTGAGCCCTAATTTAACAAGGGCCAAAAGACAAACTGGCCTCAGTTGCTCCCACTATCAGAAGTGCAAAGGTGTCACGCTGCCATCTTGCCCAACACCGTTTCAGTGCCTGCACAGATTCCTAATCTTTGACTTTACTCTCAAGTTAGCTACCAGACCCACCGATGACTTTTGTTGCTTTTTTCTGATCAGCTTTCACCAGTCAGGATCTAAAGAGATGCCCACACAGCTGACAAGTTCCTCATGTGTTTGCATCAAACCTGTATTCATTGGAATACTAGCTAACAAGTAATTTGTAGTTGTTATTGCTTTGCAAAAGACAGAGAGGAAGCTTCTTTGAATAGTTAAATTGCTAAACATAACATTAAATTTGACAACATTCACTTAAGTTTACACATTCTCTCTATACAGGTTATGTCCTAATAAGATCTTCTTGCATTTCCCCTTTTGGATTGAAACAGTATGATTGGACATTTCTAGATGCTGCAGACCTGTAGGTCTTTGTCAAATCATCAGATGAAAGGAAATCTACAAATCGTCAGTTTGCCCTGAAAAAACTGCCTTTATATAGTTCCACATGATCTTAGTGGAAAAGTTTGGATTTTTTTAAAAAAAAGGCCTATTAGTGTTCTTTAATGAAAGATAAGCTTCTACCACTGATGCATTTGAAGACCTGTCAGTTGAGACAGAGTATGCAAAATATATTTCTAACAGACTTATTAGGGCAGGATCTTTCTAAACATGAAGTAGTACTTTTTCCACTGAAATCTGGAAAAACAGTATTTAAGCCTTAACAACCACAGGAGTTTTCAATTGACCAACGTAGGCAAGAAAATAAAAATCATTGCAGTAGCATCAACAGGAGTGTGTCCGCTGAAGCCGCAAAGAAGTAGGCAACAATCCTTTGCCAACAGTTAGAATTCTCCCCTTCAGCTGAAACATTAGCCATAATACATTTAATAGCAGACGGGAAGACAATGAAGTAAATATTTGTATATTTTGTCTTGACACTTTGTAAAAGAAAATTCAGAAGCCCCCAGAAATGTCAGCTTGCTTATTGTAATAGCAGGGACTGACAGTGTCACCTCTTAAGATTGCCTGACATTTCCCAAAGCCTTGTTTTTAGTTGTTACAACTTTGTCCTACGTTAGCCATTTTGGCTTAAGTTATGCACACTGGTATCTACCTCTGGTTGTATTTTGGGAGACTCTCCCATAGTTTCTGAGAACCAAGCTCGGTAAAAATATGACAACACATTTTGTCCATGTTAAATTGTGGTAACCTATTCTTTGAACAGCTCTAGTAGCCCTATGCTTTGTGTCAGATATGCCTTTTGCATGTCCCTGGGAAAATCTGCCCAAATTTGGTGAAGTAATAAATCTCTGAAAATAAAATAAAATCAGTTTGCACATGCCCCATAGAGCAGGAGCGCCGCTGGCCCGGTAAAAGACCTGGGGCTTGGCGCACTGGGACTTGCGGCTCATGCACAGGCCTCAGCACGCTGGGACTCGGGGCTCATGCGCCACCGCTGTGAGTGGCCTGGCGGTGGACCCAGGGCTCAGGCATTTGGAATCAGGGTTGAGCCCCATAAGCCTGGCACCAGCAGTGCCCCTGCCATAGAGACTTCTTATATTTTAAATTACAATCTCTTAAATAGTTCTCGCAAAGCAATTCTTGAGTCTCTCATAACCTCAGTGTTGATCAAACTGGGGGTGAGCCATCCCCTTACACAAACAAAGAGTCAGGTGGCACTTTGCTTAAGACTAACATATTTATTTATCACGAGCTTTCATAGGAGAAAATTCCACTTTGTCACAAAAGCTCATGCGACAAATAAATTTGTTAGTCTTAAAAAGTGCCACCAAACTCCTTGTTTGTTTTGCTGAATGAGACTAACCCAGTTACACCTTTGGAACTTACCCCCTTACAGAATAACTGAGAGCCTGCTCCAGCCCAGGGCTAAAGCAGTGATGACAGACTTTCCCTATAATGGCTGCTCCAGCATGGAGTGGGGACAAGCACTGGAATTAAGAGTAGGACCTGTCTCATCTGTCAGTGACAATTCTTACTGCATCTGCACACACGCTGCATATAGAAAGGAACACTTTGAGTCAAAAAGCAACTGAAATAAACAGAAAATAAACACAAAGAATCAAACACTAAATGAATATTGACATTGCAGTTCAAAAGTTAGCATCAGAATTCAGGTCATCTTTGCAACACTTTAAATTAAAGGAATAATACATTTATAAACTAACAAGTTTTTCTGATCTTTTATTCTTGCAGTGAGTGCCAGTGGAGTGATGCACTGATTTTTACTCACAAGCAAATTCCTTCCACACCAAATGTCATGTCCTAGAAATGCCACTGACAGGCAGGAATAAGAGAACATATTAAAGTACAGTGGAACATATCTGTCATGAAAAGTCTAAAATACCTGAGGCTAATTTCAAGTCAACATCTGCGACATTTTGGTGACTGACTGTAGAAAACCAGACAATTTGTGGAAAAATAAGCAGATAAATTACCCAGCAATGGTAGATCTTAAAATCATGACAAGTCCAAGGTTCACAACTAGCAGTATTTACCAGACTACAGTCTTAAAACTGAAATAAGTAACCAACTCTGGGAAACATTTGCTGTTTTCAATTGTTAAATGTTTCAAAAGGCTAAACATGCTTTTGATTTATACAGAATCTTGAACAGTTTGAGTGATATTATTTAATCAAGCATTTACCCCTTGCTTTGGATCGGTGTGAAGTCCTCCACCTGCATGACCATGCCAACATGTTCTCTTATCTATCAGTGGCCACCTCTGGAGATTCTGTAAGAAAAACAAACATCAATTATACAATGACTTCAAAAATCATGGATTTAAACAATGAAGAACAAAACTCAAATTCTAAATTAAAGTGACAAGCAGAATAGAATAGAAATCAAGTAGCAGAGTGTTATCACACAGAGGAATGGAGATTATGCTTCAAGAACAGCACCTTGCTCCTAAAGCTGGCATAAGAAGGTAATAAACTCAACAGTTGTGTGTCAAAATACCATAGAGCTGAAATGGGTGGCTAAGAGTTACAGAAAGACCTCTAAATGCTTCAAGGACTGAAAAATGACTGTGTGAAAATGGCACCCTTTTATTCAACAGATCTGCTTTCTTTGCACATGGAGCATATTACCTGCTGATCTTAGAGGCAAAAGGGTTTTTTTTTTTTTTTTTTGTTTTTTTTAATGCTTTTCATTCCCCTCAACCTTGCCAAGATCTCATATACACACAAAGCTTGCCTGGTTTAATTAAGATCTGCTTAGAAAAAGTTCAATTAAAGCCATGCAAATATCAACATTGACATATTTAGAAGCCAGGTGTAAAGTGAAATATCAATTTAGTTAAGTAACCAAGTGTTTTATGCTAAGTTAAATTAATAAAAGCCAAGTTTAAACCATACTAAATAGATCCACACAAAAGTTTGCACCTGTTCAGCCCAACTGATTTGTTAAAAATGATTTTACTTAAACCAGTGCAACTTTTGCATTTAGACAAGGTTTAACAGGGAGCGAACTGCATTTTTCTTCTATGTGAAAAACAGTAATTGTTAATTTCATCTGCATCTGTGGAAGCCCACTGGAAGTAACAAGGTGTGAACAGGCATAACCAGAGGAGAACAGCAAAACGGACTTTGACCGTTGTAAATGAGGGCCTAACTTGGCCTGTACAACCTTTACTATTGATGGTGATGCATGAGAAGGAAAGAATCCATTTTGACTTTCAGAACATAGGTGGAGTTTGCAGGGCTGGCAGTTAGAAAAGTCACCTTCTTTACTTGTAAACTGAGCAAATTTGACACAAATCACTGAAAAAACACACAATCAATCCCATCATGCCATTTAAAAAAAAATCTCTTTTTACAAAGATAACAAGAGATAAAGTAAACACAAAGGTTACAAATCTTAACAGTTACTGTTTAATTACATTGTAAATTAAATAGATAAATTTCAATTTACATCTATTATCTGATTAAGTCATCTAAATGCCATCTGGTTTATTTTTTAGCTGTATGTACCTTCGCCCTTGACTGGAAAGAAACTTCATTTTTACAAAGCCACTTTTCAAGCACAACTGCACTTTCAATAAAGTGCCTAAAATCACTGCATCACACTGGAATGCTGTGATCAGTTTGACAAGTATCATAATAATAGCACTTAGAATTTTGAAAGTGCTTCCAAATACTATGCAAAGTATTAGCACACAACACCGCTGAGATAGACAATTACTACTATCTCCACTTTGCAGATAGGAAAACTGAGTACAGTGGTTAAGTGTCCTACGCAACAGTATGAAGTCAGTGACAGATGACACAGGGGATCAGGAACTTCTGAACTCTACTAGATCTTTATTATAAAAAAGGCTACAGTAAAATACAGTTGCTTAGATTACAGAGTCAAGCGCTTAAAAAAGACTAGATGCAAGGCTTAAAGCTATACATGAAATTAATCTGCCCCTCAGTGTGTCCAATCTCTACACTGAATGAGCAGGGCTCCTGTGGAAAAACAGGATGTGATCATGTCATTAAAACGGTATTGTAATCCATATGTACAAGGGGGCATAGTAACATCACATAAGTAACTTAAAGTGTGCATTCCTAACCTATGACTGCTTGAATCTGCAACCTAAATGATGCAAAAAGAAAACAAAATTATGATGTTTATTACAACTGTAATAATCTCCCCATTATGAATCATCAGGGTTAGAATCCTGCACTTGCAGCATGGAGTCTATCACTTCAGTTACAGCTTCCCGAAAGAGGGCTAGGAAGCTGGGGCCAGGGCTAAGGAGTGCAGTCTGAGGCAGTCCAGTCTGGCCCTGTCTGTTGCTGCTCACAGGCATTCATACTGTAGTGTGTTCTGTGCTGCAGTTACAGTGTGAGCCTGTTTTTGTTTTTTAAATGATCCATATTTTATTATTTATTTTAGCATACTATCAGTTTTTTCCTGATGAATACAAATGAGAGAATGGAAAGGATAACTTAACAGTTTTCTTTTTTTCAGCTAAATTGAATGGAATTTCATAGTGCAAACAAGTCACTCAGCTAACCAAGGGATTCCTCCCCAACTTCAAAACAATAGAGGTAGAGCCTGCTGAAAACAGTGATGCTTTTCAAAAAAAAAAAAAAAAAAGTAGCAAGAATCTTTTACAATGGAAAATGTTAGGCTACCTAAATATTAGGAGGGTCACTGCCAGGCTACATTATGGGATCTCATCATGTGTATATGACAGGTAGCATGATCTAGCATATTATAATTCAGGAGTCCCTGGCTTTTGATTCCATTTGTCACTCACTTTTATAAAATCAAGAGAGTAAAATTTTCAAAAAAGCCTAAGACAATGAGGTGCTTTTAAATCCCACTGAACATCAATGGGATGCATCTGAAATGTTCACCTTAAATAATTAAAATCAGTATTTAAAGAAGAGACAATGTGGACTAAATTGTAAAATTAAATGTTGAGAATTTGTAGGAATTTTCTGGCCTTACTCCATCATCAGATGCACCTGATGAAGTAGGCTGCAGCCACAAAAGCTTACGCCTGAAGAGATGTGTTAATCTTTAAGGTGCTACGGGAGTCTTCTTGTTTTTGCCTCACGCAGATGAAAAAATGACATACTGCTCTCCCCAACAGATGCCAATAAATGTTCAAAGTTTCTTTATGTTCCAAAAGGTAAGCACATTTTGTGTGTAATAAAGTTTATACACTGAGAAAAAACTCAGATTTCCATACACTTTCAGATGTAAAACCACAGGATATATTTGAGTGTCAACAAGCCATAAGCACATTCCTAAAAGTTTTTTGAAAACACTACTGTGTTGGCATTGATTTTTAGAGATTCAAAAAGCCATCTCAAAAAGGGGGTGGATATCAAGATTTCAGCAGAGAGTCTTTTCCCATTTCCAGAAGCAGAAACATAACTTGCCATTTATCTGATAGTACTTAGAAATATAAAAAATGAAAATTATACAAAGGATGTAAAATACGCAGCATAAATTGGAAGATGCTTGAATTTCTCTCCTCTGAGCAGAGCAGGAGGAAAGACTGCTCAATCCTACCTTTGTAGCATCTAATAATTGTCTTGAACAGCCACTCCCCAAACTCTGCCATGCAGCTTGTCCACCTGTCTGTGAATTCTGCAGGAAGAAAAAAGGGAAGACTGAGAAATTAAGAAATTACACTTCATATTCAGAGACTACTTCATCTAGTTGACGTAAACATGCATTACATGGGAACTAAACGAAAAGTCTGTTTTTGAGAAGTGACCAAAGAAAAAATAAGATGAAAACAATGGTAGGAAGCAGTTGTGAAATAAAATTGCATTCAACCATTAAAAATGCTAAATACCATTAACTCCTTCCCCATGGCTACCCATGCTCTTGCTAGGTTTCCTATCCTTTGTTCCTTGAAAGCCCCTAAGTCATGGGCATCAAACATGAGGCCTGCAAACCTCTTCCACGCAGCCCATGACTGCACTCCATGGGCCCAGATGCTCCCGAAGAGACAGAGAGAGATCATGGAGTGCATACCCAGCACTCTGTGATGCCGTGAGAGTGCCATAATATTTCGATTTATGGCATGTACAGCCCATTTCAAGTACCTTTAAGTCAAATCTGGCCCAGGATATTGAATGAGTTTGACACCCCTGCTTAAGTCCTTCTTTTCTCATTCTGCTTTGTCCTCAGATAGCTTTTGCATTCTTTTCACACATCCCTTTTTGTTCCGTTTTCCATTATGTTTTACTCTTACTCCTGGTGCCCTCCCTGCGCTCACTCCTTCTTACCTTAAATCTTCTGTGTTTGCATGTTAGACCAAAAAGCTAGCAAAAGTTATGACTCCTGCCGGGGAATTGCTGCCAGTACCTTGAATGTGAGCATAACCGGATAGCAATTTTTTTTTTCCAGAGGGGATTTAAAATACACGATATATTCTCAAATATGGAATACCACATAGGCATAAGATAAGTTACAGCAGATGCTGTTGCAGAACAGGAATGCTGTATTTTAACTGCTGCAGGACCCAAATCTTGTCTTCATACACTTCTGAAATTCCTAGAACCCTGAGATTACGACAAACAGTAATTAACAGTCTTAAGTCCGGATGGCCATTTTCATCGCACTCTTCACCAAGAAAAATGATGATCAATGTCATCCCAGGCAACGGCAACCCGGGGGCCACTGAGCATGCTTCCAGAATAACTGGTATATTCCAGCCAAGAAACATGTTCTTTACTTCCAATGACTGTATCTGAAATCACTCCTGAAACTTCTAAAGCACCCAGCTAGTATTCCACCATGAACCAGTCTCCTACAGCCCTGTTGCAATACCACCTGCCCAGCATGCAAATATCAATCAATACAGTACAGCAAAATAGTAAAAGAGCAGCTCGTCAGCCCAAGGCAAAGGACAAAGATCAAGAAAATGAACTCTTAAGAAAAACATCTTTAACAAATAGTAGCATTGCTTTGTGTATATTTTCCACACATTGCAAACCTTTTTTTTTGTCTTTGTCCTAATCACATTGTAAATTGCTAATGAAATACAAATAAGTGAAGCTAACTTCTCCAATAAATAATACCTGACCATTTTAATACCTCTTATTTCATTATATCCAAAATGTTGGATGGGATAAAGCAGGTTTGGAATGAAACATTCCATTAATTCATTTTAAGGATTATCGCACACTTACGACACTTAATATGGAAAATGGAATTTTAGTACCAGAGTCTTCACAAAATGACACAAACATATGCTGGTCTTTGAGGTTAATGGTTTTTGCAAACAATTTTCCAATTATGGCTTAGCATTTCTGAGAGTGTCTCACCCAACCCCCAATGTATAAAAAGACAAAGGGTAAAATTTTCCAAAACATGTAAGTCAATAGGAATTGACTTCAAATAAAAAGTAGAGTTAAATTTGCAAAAGTGCTTAGAAACCCATGCCCCTTGCCAGAACAGCTTCCAGTCTTAATGGTGTATTTTTCAAGGAGATCCCTGCTGTATCCCCCCCCAGCCATCCCTTATAAAGCAGTGAACAGTTGCATGTACATTATTTGCAGAGACAAACTAACAAATATGATGTACCACTGTGGTACTGGCACCCAGCCACACAGGTCAACATTTTCAAAAATGAGTGCCTAGACTTAGGCTCCTAAATAACTGCCCCGATTTTCAAAAAATACTGAGCCCCTCACAGCTACCAACAAAGTTAACACACACACACAGAAAATTTTTCATTGATTTCATGTTTCAAATAGGAAGAGGAACGGTAAGAAGTTGGCAAGGGGGACTCAAGCAGTAATAGTATCTGTAATAGTTTTAACTCTCTTTTTAAGCTGACAAAACTGCAAGTTGACAAGGTGTTTTTAAATTAGTTTACAACAAGCCAAATCACGTCAATTACTCAAACCTGTGGTTTCCTATACAATTGTGTCTGAAATCCATGCTCTGGCCAAAAAACTCTATCCATAGCAGTCATGGAAACAGTCCCAGAAATTTGTTACCAAAAATTTTATTTAATCATCGTTTGCAGGTAGCACTATTTTGATCCCATTAGGGATAAAGACTAAGGAAGGTGCAGCACTGTAATACCCTGACATGATTTAAAAAGATTGTTTGGTCTTGCCAATGAAGACAGACCTCGTCACCACAGTAGATGTGGTTTTTATTGTGCAACTGAAATTTGTAACAGATACAGCCACAGGAGAAAACAAATCCTGACAGATATTTGATATTTCTTCAGATTTAAAATTAAGACAAAAACCAGCCCTGACTCTTAACAGAGAGAGCCATCCCGTGCTTTGGAAGATCGTTACATAAATTGAAATATAATATTGCAACAAACAATGACTCCATATCAAGGACTGGTCATCCTACTGTGATATCAGCAGCAAATATAAGGATGATGATAAATTCCAACTGTCAGTTCATTTCCTCACAAAAAGTTCAGAGATTGGCAGGAGGAAGGGGAGGGTGGTGGAAAAGAAGCGAATAGGCTTTGCTGTCCTCCCTGAAAAAGTTAACAAATCTGAACTGGTAGAAAGCTAATTCTTACATAAAGGATCCTTCACAGAGAACACCCTCCAAGTAGCTCCTCCTGTTTACACTGAGAAGAGCTCAAGCATTTCCACAGGCCAAATAAGAAAGCTCAGCATTGGAACAGAAATTATTTCAATGACAACCAGGTGTCAAACCATTTAGGACTTTAGAAATTGATACTAACCTCTTGAATTCTACCAGATGGTCAATAGAAGCATGAGCAGAAGTTACTGCACCATCTGAGGTGTGCTCTCCACATGAGCATCACTTCATAAGCAGGCCAAGGCATTCAGCACCGTTTCTATGTGGTCTCAGTGTGCAGCCACATGTAGAGAGCATTACAGCAATCTAATCAAACCATGACAGAAGCATGGAACAACAATACAGATATCTACATCAAAAAAAAAGCATTCTTGGCAATGACTACTACCTGGGCATCCAGCAAGAGACCAGGATCTAATGTCACACGTAAACTGCACACTCATGCTTCAAACAGCGGCTGAACTCTTGAATCAACTGCAGTGATTAAGTTAGGACAGCTCTCATGACTACTTCCTCCAATCTGTTAACATTGCCTTCTTGTTTGGAATAAACAACAGCCTGTTTAGCTTTTGTACAGGGCCCAGCACCATGCAGCACTGCTCCATGACTGAGTTCCTGTGTACTGCAGTAAAGCAAATAAACCCAACTCCTAAATGAAAAGACTCTGGATTATTCGTTCCACTGCTCTAGTCAAGACACTTCGACAAACCTGGGTGTCATAAAGATAAATTCACAGAAGCCCATGTCCCCCAACTAACCTTCCCAGTTGTCTCAGACACATGTTGAAGATTAAAGAAATCTCTGCCATCCTTGGGGCTTGTCAAGGCTGTTTCCCCACTCTTGCAATCTGAGTGCAGAAGGTGGGGGCCCATGACGGGCCCTAAAACCCACTGGTCTTAAAGCCTGGTCTTAAAACTCCAAGGCCACCAATTCCCGGCCTTGGAGTGCTATCACTGCCACCATCCAAACGCAAAAACCTCTTTAAAACACAGGAAGGTGCACTTGGGAATTCCTTCTTGTGAGGTATCCTCAACAACTTTTATTCTTCTCAGGAGAGTGACTGAACCCCAGCTGGGATATCAGGTGGAAATGGGACAGAATCCCCTTTAGAAGCTGGCTGTGCAGTCTGAGGCACATCCCACAAACCTCTTGACTTTCAGGACACAGAACCAGAGCTTACTTAAAAGGTAAACTCTTTAATTGAAAAGAACAGGTAAGAAACAGAGAGAGTTGCTTCTCTGGGATTTAACTTAGGTAGTTATAGGGCAGTGGGAGGAGGTACATGTGCTCAGCACAGAGAAATCCAAAAACAAACCAATACCCTGCCCACATCTAAGTAAACATTCCCTGTTCTACTCCTGCCTAGTCAGCAACAAACCTAGCTTATCTTTGGTAAGGATGTCACTGGAACCTTCTTCAGGTCTCTCTCTGGCCTCCTCCTGATCCTTCCAGGAGCTCTGCTGCATCCAAACAGGAACAGGCAAGGCTGCTGCTCCAATTCAAAAACCTGTGCTTTGTTCCTATTGGCTGTCCTGGGACTCAGTGACCAGAGTGTTAACCCCTTCCTCCCCCAAGGGTGACTACAGGGCTGTAGTATAATTGCCCACTCTGAGTCTCTCAAAAACTCAAGACCACAGCTTCTTAAAAGTGATGCTATAGTCTCCTGTCTGGATCTGCAAGAAGCATATAACTTAGTTTCCAAAGTGTCAATTATATGAACACTAAGAATTAAATCCAGAATGTTTTTGCTTGAAGAGCAGGGGTCTCAAACTCAAATCACAAGGGCCACTTGCAGATTAGTATGCTAGCTCAAGGGCCACACCACTGAAACCTTTTCATATAATGATACTGCAAATATTGTTAATGATAGTGTCTTTGTGGGCCGCAGGAAAGAACTTTAAGGGCTGCACGTGGCCTCTGGGCCACAAGTTTGAGGCCCCTGTTGTAGAGTATTCATGGGAATAGAGGGTTTTGGAGCTATGACAGTCCATGGAAAACAAAGAATTCGTAAGTTCCAAAGGGGAAGCCATGGTAGTCTAGTTCAGCAAAATAAACAAGAAGTCCTGTGGCACTTTTCAAGACTAACAAATTTATTTATCGCATGAGCTTTCATGGGAGAAAATCCTACTTCATCAGATGCTTGAAGATGGGGGAACTCACAGAATGGAAGGAAAATAAATGCAGGGAACTGTAAGACATAAGATCACATGAGACTCGCAACAAAACTAAGCAGGTGCTTAGTTTCAAACAGTAAGTTTCCCATTTTCAAACATCTGGAGAAGTTGGATTTCTTCCACAAAAGCTCATGTGATAAACAAACATGTTAAATCTTTAAAAGTGCCTCAGCACTCCTTGTTTGTTTTGAAGAATTCATAGCCACCATTCTGAGAAAGAGCTAGATTGCTTACCAATGTTCCCTCTAAGAGGCTCAGGCAGCTGAGCAACTCATGTTGCTCACTGCACTGCCGCCGCCCCCCCCACGGGCCCAATCCTGGTGCCTCCCCCCCGTGCCCGCTCCCCGGTAACCCCCCAGCCTCTCCCCACAAACTTTCCTTGTGGCTGGAGCCGCACGGCCCAGCCACAGCTCCTGGGGCAGAGATGCACTAACAGAACATGCTCAGATTTTCTGGGCATGCTGTGTTAGAGCTTCTCTGGGTGGGAGTTTTAAAAACTCCCTCCTCCACAGGAGCTGTGAGCAGGGACTCCAGCTGCCGACAGCCTTCCCTGCGCTGGCGGCTGCAGCGCGCTAGCGCACCTTAGATGGAACACTGTTGCTTACATAGTATGGTAAATGTGCATTATATTATGTCCCTACTTATTAAAAAAAATTAAAAAAAAAACAACCCCACCCCACTTCTTATAACCCAAGCAAGACTGTATACTTTGAATGAGATATACTGGAAAATAAAAGGTCTTAGACACCTTAGAATTACTGGTTTAAAATACTCTACTTGCTCTACAGTACTTTTTAAATTAATAATTTTCTTTCCATTACTCACATTTTACAAACTTATTTTGGTATGCATTTAAAGAAGTTGTCATTTATAAGCTTTTATTGCAGGTCTATTAGGTTAGGCTCCCTTAATATGTGAGTAATCTATTTTTGTTGAAATAACTGTTGTGAGGGCTCATGTCCTGTCCCACAACACTAATACTTTTTCACTGTTTAACTTTGAAACAAATATATTTTTGTCATTTTTGGATGTAATAGTTTCAAAGATTAAATATATGTTTAATATTAATTATATGTGAAAGTTATCTGTTCCTATAGTGTTAAGATTGTTCCTAGTAGGTTAAATGTTGAAAACATCTTGTTTAATACACAAAAGCACTGAATGCAAAAAATAATCAAGATTATCAAGAAGTATTTGTTCAAAGCCAAATCTAATGTTTACAAACTTTTCTGCTGAGTTTCCAACAAACTATTCCAGACAGCTTTACACTATGCTTCCACTTTTGACCAACAGTTACCTCCATAACTAAGATATAAGAGGGAGGAATCCTTGGAAGTACATAGGTCTTACCAGTAGGTCCTTAAAAGCAAGAGAGGAAAAATATAATAGGATAGAGGAAGCAGGGAAACTGTGTGTGAATGCAGGAGAGAAAGAATGTGAATGAGAAGAAAACAGACATAGTGAAGAGGAAGAGTTAAAAGAAATATCTAGGTGAATGAGTGACTGGAAGTATATCCCACATGTAACTGAATGAGAGGACATGTGGGAGTACACACGTGGCAAAGGCACTGAGAAAAGAAGAGTGATTTATAATATTTATATTAAATTTAGGTAAAGAGAATGAGAACAGTGGGAATGGAAGACAGTGAACAAGAATGAACATGGAAAGTATTGGAAAGGGAGAAGTAAATTGGGCAGACAGAAATCTTCAGTATATTAAGCCCAGTTAGTCACTGGGCAGGAAACTAAAGCTAAAGAGAACATTGGTCAAAATCAGTCCTTTTTTATGAGAATGACTTCACTTCCTCTTTTGACTTCATTTTATAGTGTTGCAATAATTACAAGAACTACCAACCTCCTTTGTCGACTTATCAGAAAAGCTCTTCTACAAAGTCGTGCACAAGTATTGGTCAAGAACGTAAGTCATTTACAGCTTTAAAATACCCGCATTTCTATATTAAGAAACTGTCATGAGACTGTTCTTAAATTGACTGAGTCTTTAAAATGGCAAAAGTTGTTTCACCATTACAGAATGGACCATCAAAAATAACCTTTTAAAAATGAAAGCTGTACATGTTTTATCAAAATACCTTCCGTTAAGCTCTTACAACAGAAAGGTGAGAAATTGTTCTTATTTTGTTGTTTATATTGACTTAAATGGGAGCAGTAGCTTGTTGGGACCTCTGAAAAAAGCCTTCAAGCCAGACACCCAAAATCTGATAACTAGTTCTGAAAATGTGGCTGCATGTCTCTTCATTTCATCTGCAGTTTTTAGAGATGACTTGTGCTGGATGATGCCATATAATTAAGAGAAACAAGATGGGTGAGGTAAAATATTTTATGGAGCCACCTTCTACTGGTGAAAGAGACAGCCATGTTAGTCTAGTTCACCAAAAAAAAGCAGGAGTCCTGTGGCACTTGAAGACTAACAGATTTATTTATCTTCAAAGTGTCTGATGAAGTGGGATATTCTCCCACGAAAGCTCACGCAATAAATAAATCTGTCAGTGTTCAAGTGCCACAGGACTCCTTGCTTTCTTTGGTGAAAGAGAAGAGCTTTTAAGCTTCTCAGATTCTTCTTCAAGTCTAGAAAGGGTAATTTGAGTGTCACAGCTTAATAACAGGTGGGATAGATAGTTGAGCACAAGGGATTAACACATATTAATGAAAAGTACCTAGACTTTGAGGCCATGTTTACACTACAGTGGGATTTTAATTCAATTTTCACCTGCTGAATTAAAAACGTCACAGGACCATGATCATACCATGCTCTTCACACCAGGCTCTGGCACCCCTACTACTTGCTATTGCTTCAAACTTTAAAGCAGTGCACTGTGGGTAGACATCCCACAGTGCAACTAGTGGTAGCGGCTGGTGGGAATCTTGTCCTCCTGTGATGGATGGACTTCCTTCACCTCCCTGCTTGTAACAAACAAAGGGAATGCTTATTCATGCCTTTTTTCTCTACTCCACACTCAGAAGCACGGAGCCCAATCAGCTCTGGACCGTCACTGTGAGCGTTACAAACGTCCCACACCTTACCTTGCAGTATTTTCAGCAGTGAAACAAGAGCCATGATGCAGGACATTGCAATGGTACTGAAGATGCCCGGCTGCAAGTAACAGAGCAAAACAAGCTCCACTTGCTGCACACATCATCTTCAGTGTGTAGAGTGCCAGTTCTGGGCAGACTGGTGTGACCATATTACGATGACTGTGTGGGATGATGAGCTGTTGCTACACAACTTTCATACGCGGAAAGACACTTTCTTTAAACTCTGTGCAGAGCAGTCATCTGCACTGAAGCACCTGAATACTCAGTTAAGACCAGCTCTGCCAGTGGAGAAGGATGTGGCCATTGCTCTGTGGAGGTTAGCAACCACAGGCTGTTACCAATCAGTTGGAAATCAATTTAGAGTGGGGGAACCTTCACTCTGGGAGCTGCAATGATGCAAATATGCAAGGCCATGTCTCTGGTAAAATGCGTAGGACATAGTGGATGGGTTTGCTGCACTAGGAGCCCCAAATTGCAGTGGGGAGCCACAGATGAGACACACAGCCCTAGTTTAGCTCCCTATCACCTTCGTACAGAGTACATAAACCACAGGGGTACTTCCCAATAGTCTACGTACATTAACATGGGGTGGTCTGGAAAGGTACATGACGCATCTTTAGGAACTCTGATCTGTTCAAAAAGATGCACACAGGTACTTTCTTCCCTGACCACAAAATAAACATTGAGGCTATTGAAATGCCAATAGTGATCCAGAGGGGTTCTGCCCATCCCTTGCTCCCCTGGCTAATGAAGCCCTAAACCAGACACCTGGACACCAATGAGGAGTATTTCGATAATAGGTTCAGCAAATGCAGAATGATGGAGGAACATTCATTTTGCCATTGAAAAGAGAAGTGGAGGAGTTTATTCACAAGGCTTGACCTCAGCAAAAGAATATTATGACAGTTATCTCTGCTTGTTGTGTGCACCATAATCTGTATGAGACACATGGTGAAAAGTTCCCTCAGGGCCAGGCCATGGAGGCCGATAGGCTGGCTGCAAATTTTGAGCAGCCAGATGCCAGTTCTGAGTGAAACAGGGAATGCTGCATATCAAGGAAGCATTGAAAGTGTGGTTTTGCAATGAGGGAGTGGCAGTGACGTGCGTGCTTCTCAACACTGTAGATTTTATTCCCATTCCCCCATGCTCCTGCCCCCCTCCCCCATCCCCACCCCACCCTCTCCCCAATGACATGGAATAAATACATTTTCTCAAAACCAGTTCAGAATTGTTTTGTTACACATTTGGGGTGGTGAGCATAGGGAAGAAGCAGAAAAGAAATGCTGCAGTCCTTAAAGGGGCTGTCGCCTCTTTCTGCTTGCCTGCAATGACGTGGAAGAAAGGCAAGCACATACTACAGGATATTCAGCCTCCGCTCTGAGTGTTTGGGGCTGATATCAGGACTTCCTGGGCATTCCCTCAGGTGATGCAGGAGGACTCTGTCTGGCCAGTGGTCTTCCTGGAGCTTCACCAGGCACCACAGCATGTCAGACTGATCCCTTATAATACACAACATCTACTGTTCACGGTCCTGCACTGCTCTTCTGTCCTCTAAGTTTCTCATATAAGGACAGCTGCCAGGCACTGAGCTCTGTGGCGGCTGCCACCAACATGTTCATAAACTCAATGAACATATCATCATGGGTTGTTCTCCCCCCTCTTCCTAATCTGGGAAAGGTGCTCCACAGGAGTTGTCTGGCCAGGGTTGAAGACTCCACTAGAAGGCAAGCAAAGCAAACAATTCCCATTGTTAGATGAGGCAATGTAATCCAAAACATTTTTACAAGAAGTCCCTTGACTATTCAAAATTGAAAACCTGAACATTATTCCAATCTGCACCTACCACAGGGCTCAGATAGATGCTTCAGAAATGGTAAGCTAGGGGCCCTTGCGTCCATTTCTGCAATTTCCAGCCGCCTCTCCGCCCCAACAATTAATAAAGGAGAGGGAATTTTGTGCTCCTCCTTTATTCCCTTGAGTTTACTGAGGAGGCCAAACAGGTAACAGGAGATTATATGCAAAATCAGGCTGTAAAAAAACTTGCGGTGCCCAAAATGTGGAACTTCTACTTGCATGCAAATGGTGCTGTGCTGTGTCCAAGGGACAGAGGACAGGGCAGGAGAAGATGGCATTATTCAGTGATTATAACACTGCACCATCTTCCCTAAGTGACCACGTGCAAAATCAGTCTCCTGAAGGTACCACTGACAAGAAGAACAGTTGATGGCTGGCCTTGAGGCTGCTATGTCACATGCTATAATAATGCCTGCAGAGTGGCATGATAAAGTCTCCTTCTGTGCTGGAAGATACAAGGCTGCCCTCCCAAGAAGCCATCTGGTACAGATTCAAGAGTTTCTTAACGAAAATTTCATCAAGATATCCATGCAGGATTGTCGCAACGTTCATTGCGCATCACCAGTTTGTTCTTGTAGTGACCTACAACATCCAGGAATGCCACCCCTGCAACAAAACTCCCTTCTGAAAAAAACTGGAAGCTTGCCTGGTCATATAAACCACAGCAATCAGATTAGATAAATGCACACACCAGATGTTCCCCAGCATCTCTGCCACTGATGCTATCCTGTGACCAAACCGGCTGCTCCTGGGTGAAGAACAGGTCCTGGCTGTCTGGGAGAATGGATACTCAATTCTCCGGTCCCCTATTCTCCTCTTCCTTGGAGTTGTCGTCAATCATACTGGACTGGGATTCCTCAGAGGTATCAAAGCTGCGGCAGCACAGTGGTAGGGTAACCACTGAGAATCGCATGCAATGGACATGGTACACCACACACTGAGATAAGTATTTGTAAGACACATGGTGGATCTAGAAAGGTGTGTCATGGGAGGTATTTATCATTGTAGCAGTGTGCTCTGAGCTGATGTATCCTGGTCAATGGAGAGAGTGTTTCTGATGTGGGGTGTATGTCTAAAGGCCATAAAAAGGGGTTAGGAAAAGATTTCTTTCAGGACCTGGTCCTCATCAAGTATGAGTTGTAACTGCTTTATGATACTCTATATGGGTTCCATTGTGTAGTGCTCCATGGCAACTAGGTTTTCTTCCCCTCTACAGAACCTGCTTTAACAGGAATATTTGGGTTGCCCCTTCCATGATTCAGTCTCTCTGATGGAGTGTCCTTGTTTGTTAAGAGTGTTAAGGTGTGTACTCTGAATTTTCTCCCCAGATCATACCCTGTAGTTCTGAATACCTGGCAGTAGACAACATTTCTTGGTGTGTCTGGAGTAGTTACTGGTAAGTGTGTTTGTCTTCGGGTTTCTTGCTGACTGTACAGTTCAATTTTTGAAGTTGATTGTTGTGTCCAGGTCCAGGAAGCTGATACAAGTATGGGAAGGTTCTAGAGAAAGTCTGATGGATGAGTAGTGGCTGTTGAAGTTGTACTGGAATTTGTGAGGGAGTTTTAGGTCATCTTTCCAGAAGATGAAAGTGTCACCAATGTACATCCATGGTTTTGCAGTGCATTCATTGGCTATGTCTACATTGTAAAAGCTAAGTCAACTTTATTAAATCAACTTAATAAATTCTACTTAAAGTCAACTTTAAGTAGACCTTATTAAGTTGACTTAGTGAGTCCATACTACATTAAGTCGACTTTAAATGGGTGCCCTGGCTTAAGTTGACTTTATGAAGTCGACTTAATGGCCCCACTGCAATAAGTCGACTTAGTGAGTCCACATTGCCTTAAGTTGAATTAATAAAGTTGACTTCGCAGTAAAGTCATCTTTAAGTGGACCTTATAAAGTCGACTTTACTGGACCCTAAAGTAGACTTTATTGCCCTGCAGTGTAGACAGGGCTGTGTAAGTTGACTTAAGGGCCCATAAGTCAACTTAAACACATAGTGTAGACGTACTCATTCAGAGATTCTCCCTTGAGGTGCCCAAGATGAGGCTGGCGCATTGGGGAACCATCCGAGTACCTATTGCTGTCTCTGTGGGGGTTTTTTTTTTTTTTTTTTTTTTTGGAATAGCTATTTTCTGCCAATAAAATTAGGAAGATAACCACTATTCCGTTAGGACTTTTCATTTAATTTGTTCCTTTTCTGCCCCCCCTCCCCAATTTATTTATTTATTTTGAGATTGGTGGTCTGTCACTGAAGTTTGATTCAGTATTTGCTGCCTTCTGCTGCACTCATCAAGCTGAAAGTAAACCAGTGTTTGCTGACTAAAGTAGCTTTTAAAGTAATGCTAGACAGCTCTTAGGGTAGGTGCTAAAACATGCACCGAGGTCTTCACTTTCAACGCAAACACCCACCCTATTTATTATCTCTCATTCAGTATAAAGAGTTCGACCCCAGCCTCCAATTGGCTATGATGCCAGCCTCCATTGCCCACTTGTTACATAGTTTTAAAAAAGCATCTTTGTGCTTATCTCCTATGCTGCCCCTCACACATGGAAGGAGTTCCCTGTAAACATCCTGAAAGCCATTTTAAATCTCTTCTTATACTCACTTTTGCTGTGAGGCCTACAAAAACTTGACAACTGTTACTGTTCTGAGACCATCACCAGTCAGGCTGACCAATATTTTCTCATTGTTTCTTTATACTCCCCCATCTGTTGTCTCTGTCTCATTCTTGTACTATAAACTCTAGGGCAGGGACCATCTTTTGTTCCGTGTTTGTACAGCCCTAGATGATGGGGTCCTGGTATACAACTATGCATTCTCAGCATTATAATAGATTGTTGTTATTTATAACAAATATGTTTATAATATATATTAATAAAAACGAAAAGTTAGATTAAGGGTTCCTTTCTTTACTATTTCTCCTAAGGTCACACCAGGCTCCTGTCCAAACTCAATCTCCTTATGAAATACAACAGTCAGAATTATCATCTTTTGTTTTGTTTTGTTTGTTTTAACAGTTATGGACAGCTCACAAACCATACAGTAATCACAGAAATGAAATTCTGACAGGGTCACTCTATGCGCTACATAGAGAATAGTTTTATATAGCATGATCATCTGGAGGCTTTTACATGATTATATGCCACATCACACTCATTTTGCTAACTACTAACGTATGCTGAATTTACAAAGCAGACAGCCTAAGACTATGTTCCTAATTATGCATCATTCTCTGAAATCACTTTCCTGTTAAAAATTTCTAAAGATGTAACTTTTCAGGATGGTTCAAAATAGACCAACAATGAATGTTGCAAGTTGATGAATTAATTTTATTATTTTTTGTTTTAAATCCAAGGTGCATAGCTATTGCAAGGGTTTTAGAACACTGGGTGATCTTAAACATTTTATGTGCTGCACTACTTCATCACAAAAGGGTAGAATAAGGAAAAAGTCTCTGCCTTAACTCCGAATTTCTTGTCTTGCACAAGCTTAGAAACAAGATCCCAATTTCCCAATTACCATCTGAATGTAGTTTTTTGTCATTTAATTTACTTCGCTCCTTCAACTTTATCCATCTAAGCAAATAATAAGAACTTTATTCTGGTCTGCAATAGAATTACGTCTGTCACAGGCATTTAATCAGAACCAATGGTAATGAAAAGCAAAAGTGTATTATTTGACTAGCAATAAGTACAGGTTTAAAATCATTCTCACAGTGAAATAATAGCTATCCAACAGTATTTTCAAGGATAATTCATTCATTTTAACATTTAGATTTGGTGCTTTCACCTCATTTTTAAGATGTGTTTACAATACTCTTCCTTTACAACTCTGATTTGCATTGCTACTGTTTTGATTGTTTCCATTTATGAGCTGGACTATCAAGAATTTTATTTAGGACTCAAAAAAAATTTTATTTTACAACATCTACGGGAATGTATTACTAAAGATATCCATAACTGACAGCAGGAATTCTAACTTGCACATTAGTAATATAACTGGTATCTCTGCATGTGTGAATGATTGTCACAGTTGTTTTGGGGACAACAAAACCCAAAGGTAAAGCAACTTCACCACCACTCTCATTTCAGCACACGGGCTGGGAGGAGCTTCCTCACTACTACACCATTCACTGTTTCAACTGAAGTGAATTTTCATTAAGGACACTGCCATTAAATTCTAAGTAAAGGAAATAAAAATTATGTGGACTTTAAAGGTGTTTAGATTTCACCTTCTACATTATGCCTATGGATGTTATAGAAAGCTGCACTTTTTAAATATATAAATAAATAAGGAAGAGAAAAGGGAGAGAGAATTACTGGAACAAATGTCAAGAAATAAAGATAAGAATGGAAAATGTCAAGAAGCAAAAAAAAAATAAATAAATAAAAAAGAAACAGAAGATAAAATAGAGTACACTGCTGACCAATTTAGAAACAGCCAGGACAAGTTATCTGCTTCTTGAAAATACTTTTTAAAATATCCAAGTTAAAGTACTTGTCCAAAATAAATGTATTCTAACACCTAAGCAGCACCTAGAAATTAACCATGTGGTAGGATTATCAACACAGATCTCTTAATCCCCTGTTTAAAAAAGAAGATTATTTCAAAACCAGACACACAGTCAACTGGTATTAAAACAAAGAAAATCTCTCACCCCTATTCCTTAGTTTCGCTATTTACTTCATAATGGAAAGGAACAGATGGATACAAGATGGGCATCAGAAGGCTCAACAATACACTAAAAGATCTAGATTTTTATGATCTCTCTCTTCCAAGTGATAGCTCAACGAACATGCAAGTGAAGACCAAAAGACAGTGCATTGTTGTCAAAAAAACAGCGTTGCTGATCAGTTATGAAGAAAAAAATTGAATGAGAACCCCAGTAACTCCGAAATCTAATGTAACTTTGGAAGACAAAGGAATCAGGAAGAGAACAACCTAACATACTTTGACAGTAATGTTCAAGTCACAGGCGTCATGAATTGGCAATGCAGCCACTGCATTTACTACCTTAAACAAGATTTGGTCATCTAAAATCTACAACTCAAAGCTCAAATTCTGAATCTTCCCTTCAAATGCTATTTCCAGGTGACCATATGGATATGAAAGCTGGAAATCCAAAAATACAGAAAAACATCTAAATGCCTTTGAAACCAAATGTCTCAGATAAATACCAGATATTAAATGGAATGAATTTATAACGAATGATGAGATTCGTCAAATTCAACAAGCCCTTATCTCTAAAAGCATCCAGAAAAGAATACGGAAACATTTGGGACACACAACAACAACGAAGCCAGAGTCTATGTCACAGTAGGAATGGCAGAGCACAGTTCATTCCGTTTGTGATGTGTAATGACAAGAGAGCGATTCAGACTTACCTGGAAGTTAACAAATTTAAGGTACTCAGTTCAATCACAACCTATACGCTAAATCAGGACTCGACCAATCCATCAGAAACCTAGGGACCAGCCCAAAAACTCAGATGCCCCTCAATAACCTGCAGAGAAGGAGCCTCCTTCCATCACAAAGCTGGCACAGCTCCTTTCAGCAGCAAGCCTCCTCCCCACCACTGGAAAAAAAGCTGCAGCCAGCAGCTCTTTCAGAGACACAAGGTGGAGAGATGGCAGCGCTCTTTTCCTCTGGCATCATTCCCCCCCCCCTCTGCTTCTGAGGCAGGGGAGGGGAGCTGCAGCAGCTTTTCATCAGGGGGAACCCAGTGTGCTCTTAGGTGCTGAGGCAAAACCCTAGATGCTATGGTGACCTGGAGCCTAGGATTTGTCAAGGCCTGTAATAAATCTGGAACAATTATTTAATAGTCTGTAGGATATACTCTACCCATATACACCTATTTGAAGCCGTTATGTAGCTTAACATACATTTATACAGATATTGGTACGTTTGTTATGTTAGAAAATAATGAACGATACTTCTCTCATTTATTAGATGAGATGTGTCAAGCTGCAATTGGATGGAAATGGGGATTAAATGAAAATGCCCAAGACCAGTATTACATACATACATAATTTTTATATATATATATATATATATATATATATATATATATATATTTTAAAAATTCCTCTCTCACCCCCTATGGGTGGTATGTGTCATCCTCAACCTCGGGTCCTCTACCAGAGGCCTGGGAGTTTGAGGGTTCTGCGCAGTATCTTAGCTGTTCCTAGCACTGCACTCTTCTGGACAGAGAGCTCTGATGTGGTCCCTGGGATCTGTTGGAGCCACTCTCCCAGCTTCGGAGTCACAGCCCCGAGTGCTCCTACCACCACCGGGACCACTTTGGCCTTCACTTTCCACATCCGCTCTAGTTCCTCTTTCAGGCCCTGGTACTTCTCCAGCTTCTCTTACTCTTTCTTCCTGATGTTGCTGTCACTTGGCACTGCTACATCTATCACCACCGCTGTCTTCTGGTCCTTGTCTATTAGCACGATGTCTGGTTGATTGGCCAGTACCTGCCTGTCTGTCTGGATCTGGAAGTCCCACAGGATCTTAGCCCTGTTATTCTCCACGACCTTCTGTGGGATCTCCCATCTGGTCTTGGGAGGGTCTAGCCCATACACTGTGCAGATGTTCCTGTACACAATGCCAGCTACTTGGTTATGCCGTTCAGTGTATGCTGTTCCTGCCTGCATCTTACATCCTGCCACTATGTGTTGGACTGTCTCTGAGGCCTCTCTGCACAGTCTGCACCTTGGGTCCTGTCTAGTGTGGTAGACCCCTGCTTCAATGGATCTGGTGCTCAGTGCCTGTTCTTGTGCTGCTATGATCAGTGCCTCAGTGCTGTCTTTTAGTCCAGCCTTTTCCAGCCACTGGGTAGGATTTCCCAATGTCAGCCACCTCAGCTATCTGTCGATGGTACATTCCATGCAGGGTCTTGTCTTGCCATGGCATTTCTTCTGCTTGATCTTCCTCCCATGTCTGCTGCTGCCTCAGGCATTCTCTCAGCAGCTCATCTTTGGGTGCCATCTTACTGATGTACTGCTGGATGCTCTGGGTTTCATCCAGGACAGTGGCTTTGACACTCACCAAACCCCGCCCGCCTTCTTTCCGGCTGGTGTACAGTCTCTGGGTGTTGGACTTGGGGTGGAAACCTCCGTACATTGTGAGGAGCTTCCGGGTCTTCACATTGGCAGCCTCCATGTCCTCCTTTGGCCAGCTCACTATACCGGCAGGGTATCTGATGACTGGCAGGGCATACCTGTTGATGGCGTGGATCTTGTTCTTCCCATTGAGCTGGCTCTTCAGGACCTGTCTTATCCTTTGGTGGTACTTGGATGTTGCTGTCTTCCTTGCCTCCTCATCGTGAGTCCCATGTGACTGTGGGATGCCAAGGTACTTGTAGCTGGTCTGTATGTCTGCTATGTGGCCTGCTGGTAGTTCCACCCCATCAGTCTTGACTACCTTTCCTCTCTTTACTACCATCCGGCCACACTTCTCCAGTCCGAATGACATCCCAATATCCTCACTGTAGATCCGTGTCAGGTGGATTAGCGAGTCGATGTCTCGTTCATTCTTAGCATACAGCTTGATGTCATCCATGTAGAGGAGGTGGCTGATGGTAGTGCCACTCTTGAACTTGTATCCATAGCCAGTCCTTGTGATTATCTGGCTGAGGGGGTTCAAGCCAATGCAGAACAGCAGCGGGGACAGCGCATCACCTTGGTATATGCCGCACTTGATGGCCACTTGTGCAAGCTGTCTTGAGTGGACTTCCAGTGTTGTCTTCCACAGTCCCATTGAGTTCTTGAGGAAGGTCCTTAGTGTCCTGTTGACTTTGTATAGCGCCAGACATTCACAGATCCATGTGTGTGGCATTGAGTCGTAGGCTTTCCTGTAGTCAATCCAGGCTGTGCTCAGATTGGTCTGTCTAGACCTTGAGTCTTGGGCGACTGCTCTATCTATGAGCAGCTGGTGTTTTGAGCCTCTGGTGTTGTTCCCAATGCCCTTCTGAGCTGTGCTCATGTACTGGCCCACATGGTCCTGTAGCTTGGCGGCTATGATGCCTGATAGGACTTTCCATGTTGTGGGGAGGCAGGTTATTGGCCGGTAGTTGGATGGTGCTGTTCCTTTGTGGGGGTCTTTCATGATCAGCACTGTCCTTCCTTGTGTTAGCCAGTCTGGGTGGGAGCCTGCTGCTAGCAGCTGGTTCATCTGTGCTGCTAGGCGTTCATGCACTGCTGTTAAGTTTCTTTAGCCAGTAGGTGTGGATCATGTCCGGGCCAGGTGCTGTCCAGCTCTTCATGTTCTTGACCCGCTGTTGGATGTCGGCTATTGTGATGGTGACTGGTTCCTGTTCTGGGAGATTGCTGTGGTCTGTTCTCAGGTCCTGAAGCCACTTTGCACTGGTGTTATGAGTCTTCTCTTTCTCCCAGATGTTCTTCCAGTACTCTTCAGTTTCTGCTGTTGGTGGCTCTGCTGTTATTGTGTTGTTGCACTGCAGTTGGGAGTACACCTTGGATGGTTCTTTGGAGAACAGGGCATTTATCTTTTTGGCCTCTGCTTCTCTAGTGTATCTCCTTAGCCTGGTGGCCAGTGCTGTGAGCCTTTGCTTAGCAGTCTCTAGGGCTTCAGATGGAGTCAGGCCCTTGTATTTTCTCAGTAGCCAAGTCTTATCCTTAATCTCTACACCCTTCTGTAGTTCCACCAGCCGGCTAACTTCTCTCCGGGTTGCCTTGATCTTATCCTCCAACCTCATTTTCCAGGGAGGGTATGTATTGCTGTTCTTCTTGATTGTGTAGCCAAGCATCTCCAGGATTACAGAGGCTGTCGCATATACCAGTTCATTGGTTTCAGTGATGGTGGTAGTAGGAATTGTCATTAGGGCTCTATTGGCATCTTCTAGCATACTATCTGATGGTACTTCTCCCACGAGCCTTGGTAATTGGTCTCGAGGGTTGACTGTAGCTAGTTTATCCATGATCTTATGCCTCATATCAGCTGCTGTGTTCTGTAATGGAGGGGGTGGCAGTGAAGTTCCAGCTTCAGGTGTTGGCTGCACATCGAGTTGTTCTTCTGGGGCTTCTTCTTGAGCCTGGGAGGTAATGTGGAGTTGGTCTATCTCCAGTTGTGAGAGCAGCTGCCTCTTTACTATGTTGAAGCGTTGGGTAACTAGCTGTTTCTCAGTTAGTGTGGATGTAGGTCTTTTGTCCATCCATAGTTCCCTCATACGTTTCATATATCCCCTCTCATTAGGTCTGCTGTTGTAGTAGCATTCCATCAATTCCAGGTTCTCTTGTCTCGTCCATGCATGGTTTGTTCTAGTAGCCCACTTATCGTCAGATTGTCCTGGTTCCCCAACATCTGGCGCGGACCTTGTTAACCCAGGCGACGTCCGAGCCGGCATGACTCTCCTAGTTCGTGTCACTCTCATATTCGAGGTAGGCAAGTGAGGCGTTAGGGGGTCTTTTGCCCAAGGACCCCTACTGGAAAGGTAGACAGGTACCCACCGGGATTTGAACCCTGGTCTCCCATATCAAAGGGCGTCGGTATTAACCACTACGGCGCTCTTAACCACTACGCTATCCAGTTAAATAAAGCTAATTTAAGCGTACTGGATATATAAGAAAAAATAAGTTTATTGAAATGTGCTCTGCATTTAAAACTCCTTTAAGTTAATGAATAGAATTTATTGTTTCTGGACGCTATGGCCTTCAAGTCTTTGGACCTAGGAGAAGTCATACTTTATTAACAGATTGATTCAGAAAGCCTGCTTTCATCTTGCAACTTCTCAACTTTGAATGTCCTTGAACTGAACTAATTGCATAAATTGAAAAAAAATAAAAAGCCTTCTTTCTGCACCTGCTAGAAAGGTGACACCTTTCAAAAGCTGGTTTGGTGCCTCAAAGTCTGCTCCCAGGTGCTTAGTGAGCAATTTCCACAAGTTCAGTGGTTTTAACTGCTTTAAAACTTAGGCAGCAAACATGTACTACTTAATTTCTTCTTTCAAAAATTTTAAATTATTTTAATAGATCATAGAAAGCTTTGGCCTTAGCATGTTATCATAATTTCAATTTTGAATAGGTTTATTTTTAACAAGAATATATTGAATTAAAATTTTAGAAAAAAATTAAATATAGACTTTTATCCACACTGACGTATCTACTAGACAAGAATGTAAAATGACCGTCTGTACTTTAGACTACACCATTTTAAATGAATATGCAATGATGCACAGCTATGTTTACAAATACTCTTCCAGGAAATCAAGAAAAACTAGATCTGTATGACAAAGTCTGGTGGCACTTTTAAAAACTAACATTTATTTATTGCATGAACTTTTGTGGGAGAAAATCCCACTTTGTCAGACATTTTGAAGACGGGAACTACAGAACGGGAGGAAAATAAATGCAGGGAAGTGTAAGTCATAGGATGAGGTCACACTGTAAGAGCAAATCAAAGCAGTTCTTAAGATTCAAACACTGGGGAACAGTACAGAGGAAAGTAAGGTCAAATGCCCTGTTGTAATGGGAAAAGAATCTATAGTCCCTATTCAGGCCTGACTTCACAAGTCAAATTTGCATATGAATTCCAATTCTGCACTTTTTCTTTGACGTTTCAATTTGTTATCCTTTTTTTGAGCACAGCTATTAACAAATCATCAGTGAAGTGAGCGGGACTGAAGTGTTCTCCTATTGGGTTTTGAACATTATATCCAAACAATTATTCTTTTATTTGCAAAAGGTCAGTTGGCCAGTGGAAATGTGATCATGACATTACACTTACTAAACGGGCCATCCAATCTTTTTGCACAGAAATGTAGTTAAGCTGATGATGAAAATTCCTCATACAAGGACTGTTACCAATCTGAAGCACTTTGTTCTTCCTTTTCAGTTTGTTAGTTTAACGCTAGAAATCTAAATACTAAGATGAATGAACTTGAATGTCTCAATCAATGAAGATACTGATACAACAGCCATCACAGAAACTTGGCGGAATGAGAATTATCAATGGGACACTGTAAAACCAAAATACAAAATATACCGGAAGAACAGAATAAGTCATACTGCTGATGCGGTGGCACCATATGTGGAAGAAAGCACAGAATTAAATGCAATAAAAATCTTAAATAAACCGAACTGTGCCATAGAATCTCTAGGGATAGTAATTCCATTCTTGAATACTGAAGTATGGCTATACTACTGAACACCTGATCAGGATGATAGTAACTGTGAAATGCTCAGTGTGATTAGAAATGCTAAAAATAAACAAAAGGTAATGGTGGATTTCAAGAATCCCATATTGACTAGTTACACTTCCCTCAGGACTGGATGCAGCAATAAAGTTTCTGACACCTTAGATTAGCAGTTCTCAACCACTGTGGCTGGGACACAGCAGAAAAGTGTTGCAGAAAGCTGGGGGGGGGGCGCGGGGGGCTCTGGTACATCCTGTAGGGTAACAGACCACAAAGCATGTTGTTACTCACAAAAGGCTGAGAACCACTGCCTTAGATGACTGCTTCTTGGAGCAACTAGTGTAGGCTCCTGAACAAGAAGCAATTCTTGGACTTAGTCGTAGGCAGAGCACGTGATCTGATCCAAGAGATGAATATACGTGATCTGCTTGGTAAAAATGACCACAACGTAACAAAATTTTAAAAATCAAGGACATTTAGTTAAACAGTAATTAAAAAGGTACAGTGCCAAAAGCGAAATCCCTGCAACCTGCACGGCAACTTTTAAAGACACCATAATAGAGGCTCAAGTTAAATGTATAGCAAAAAGACCAAAAGTGCTACAGTGGCTAAACAGTAAAAGTTAAAAAAGTGGTTGCATGCAAATAGTCATCCTTCAAAAAGTGGAAGTTAAATCCTATTCAGGCAAATGGAAAGGAGCATAAACTCTGGCAAATGAAGTGTAAAGATATAACCATGAAGGCCAAAAAAGAATTTGAAAAACAAGCTTGCCAAAGACTCAAAAAATAACAGCAAAATTTTTAAGAACATCAGAGGCAGGAAGCCTGCTAAACATCCAGTGGGACCACTGGATGTTCAAGATGCTAAAGGAGAACTCAAGAAAGATAAGCTTATTGCAGAAAAACTAAATTAATTCTTTGTATCTGTCTTCTCGGATGAAGATGTGAGGAAGATTCCCAAATCTGAGCAATTCTTTTTAGTTGACAAATCTGAAGAAATGTCCCACATTGAGGTGTCATTAGTGGAGGTTTTGGAACAAATTGATAAATTAAACAGTAATAAATCACCAGGACCAGATGGTATTCATCCATTAATCTGAAGGAACTCAAGTGAAATTGCAGAACTACTAACTGTGTAATAATAAGCAAGGGGTCCTGTGGCACTTAAAAACTAACCAATTTATTATCACATGAGCTTTCATGGGAGAAAATTCCACCTCAGCATCTGATGAACTGGAATTTTCTCCCACAAAAGCTCATGCGATAAACGAATGTGTTAGTTTTTAAAAGTGATACAGGATCCCTTGTTTGTTTTGCTGAACTAGACTAACATGGCTACCCCTATGGAACTTGGTAACTGTGGGATACAAAATATCATTTAAACCAGCTTCTGCCACAGATGACTGGAGGATAGCTAATTTTACACCAATTTTTAAAAAGGCTCCAGAACCAACCCCACCAATTATAGGCCACTAAGCTTAACTCCAGTACCAGATGAATTGGTTGAAACTATAGGGAAGAAAACAATCGTCAGAACCAAAACAAAGGAGTTCTGTGCCATTTTTCAAATGCCACAGAACACATTCTTATTTTTGTTTTGCTGGAAATGACTAACAAGGCTACCCCTCTAGAATTATCAGACACACAGATGAACAGAGACCACTGGATATTGTGAAGGCTCAAACTGTAATGGGTACAAAAAAAAGAACTAGATATGTCATGGAGGATAGGTTCATCAATAGCTATTACACAGGATAGGCAGAGATTACTGTTTGCTATAGTCTGGGAATGGCTAGTGAGGTGGCTCACTTGATGGATTACCTGTTCTATTCATTCACACTGAAGCACATGTCATTGGCCACTGTCAGAAGGTAGGATACTAGGCTAGATGGACCACTGGTCCAACCAGTATGGCCATTCTTATGTTCTTAATGTGAATGAAATTCATCAAACGACATATCAAATAAGTATTTTTCTGGTGTTTAAAAATGTCATGGACTTGTTGAAGTGTACTGAACATAAAGTTGATGGTTATAATTAATACAACTGCAGAAATAATAGCGTACTTTACTCCTTTAGAGTACAATGGGTATAGTTTGAGCTGGTAATAGATCCTTTCCTATCTGTAACCTAAGGCTACTAGCCAGGGTAAAATCATCATAATTTTTTTCTTTTTACTAGACTCATTTGATTTGATTTGAAATTAATTACACACACACAGGCTTTTGCTTTGCATACATTTGTGATTAAAACCTCGTAATTAGAATGTTCCACCATAAGGAAAAAAGCAACCTCTGGAGTTACCAAGGCACAACTAATTAAAGGTTTTATAGGTAAAAACCAAGTATTTTAAAACTGTCTTCCCCTTCGCCTCCACAAAAATAATGTGGTACCCACATAACACGGGTGCAACATGCTCCTCAAACACTTTTCAAAAGCTGAAGGTTCAGAACAGTCATTTTCTCGGCCTTTGTGCCAAGAAGAGAATCCCATTACCACGAAACATGCAGACGCTTTTTGATGCGGATGCCGTCTCTCCATCAGTCTGGACTAAGAGTGTAATTACTCTCTCTCTAACCCACTCAACAGACCACTGTTATTCTGAGTTACATTTGAACCAATGTCTTTGAGATAAGGAGACTGTTTCATTCTTTACAAGCCCCCTTTTAAGTCATTATCTGATAAACCAAAACAGCATGCAACTAAATTTTCTTGGGTTAAATAGTTTATTAGTGGCAAACCTTTCACAATTTAAAGGACTTGTTCTTATTACTAAAGAAAACTTGCAACTTTGTTTCTAAAACATGTGAATGAAAGTGCATGAATATTAACAGACATATGTATAAAACAGAACATAAATACAGGCTTACATGTCTGTTAAAAGGCTCAAATATGTTCAAGACAGTGTAATTACTACTAGATCCTCAGTTATACAGTAAGAACAAGCATATTGCCCAGTCAGGTCACTTTTCACTCTTGCTAAAGTACCAGGGAGTTCCCAGCCCAAGCCAATATCACTTAACTTTTATTAACCAGACTAACCCTCTGAAAGTGCTACATCTTTATTACATGATGGTTGGGGGTGGAGCATGGGAAAAACTAGCCAACTCAGACATGCTTCTGTGTATTCATCCACTCACATGTGAAATATGTACATACAATAGTTTCACTTTCAGGCAAACTACAGAGCAATAAAGTGAGGACACCCAAAAAAATTTAAACTACTTAAAAAAAAAAAAAAAAAACATGCTTGAAAGCAACAGCATAGCAAAAGAAGCTCAGAAGTAGAGGGAGGAGAACTAAACCTTCCCACCACCCATAAAAACATGCAGAAACCCACACCGCACCAACTTGCCCTAAAAATATCAACCCCACCCCCCTCCCATACAGACCTTTGCTTCCTACTTGGCACTAGCCTCCCATGAACACACTGCCCCACTGGCCCTATCTCCACCAAGCCTGACCCCAGTATTATCCCCAGGACTTCAAATTAGGGAACTTACAGGTGGGGGTATTTGGGGTGCTCACTAAATTGGTCTAACACTGTTACTAGCTGACAACTGAGTGGTGTTGGGAGATTCAGGGGGGGTATGGGGAGATGTGGGGGGTATTGGAGGTGCTCACTAAATTGGTATAACACTGAATTTTCCAAAGGAATAGCCGTGTCAGTCTAGTCCAGCAGAAAAAAACAAGGAGTCATGTGGCACTTTAAGACTAACAGATTTATTTTTCGCATGAGCTTTCATGGGAGAAAATTGCACTTGGTCAGATGCTTCGAAGATGGGTGAACTTACAGAATGGAATGACAACACTGTGACCAGCTGACGCCTGGGGGGGGGTGGGGGTTGGGAAATTCAGGGAGAATGTAAGGGAAGCGTAGGAGGGGTTTTGGGAAATCCAGGGGGGTATAGGGGGTTGTGTATGGGGTGCTCACTAAATTGGTATAACACTTACTAGCTGACAGCTGGGGTGGTGTTGGGAAATCAGGGGTGTAGGAGAAGTGTAGAGGGTACTCGGGGTGCTCACTAAATTGGTATAACAGTTACTAGCTAACAACTGGGGGGTGGGGATGTAGGAGGAGTGATGGGGGCTGCTCACTAAATTGGTAAAACACTGTTACTAGGTGACAACTGGGGGTGTTGGGAAATTCAGGGGGTGTAGGAAAGGTGTAGAGAGTACTGGTGTAGCGAGTACTGGGGGTGCTCAATAAATTGGTAAAACACAGTTACTAGCTCACAACTGGGGGGTGTTGGGATGTAGGGGGAGTGACGGGGGCTGCTGACTAAATTGGTCTAACACAATTACTAGGTGACAACTGGGGGGTGCTGGGAAATTCAGGGGGTGTAGGGGGGCTGTTAGGGAAATCCCTGCCTGACCCCAGAGTCCCGACCACCATGCAGCTGCCCCCCCCAGCCTTACCCCCAATTCCCCACTGCCTGCGGCCGAGCCCCGCCCGCCCCACGGGCCTCTTCTCCCCTTCCCCGGCCGGCTCCCCCGCCCGCCTCAGGGACCCAGGCTCCCTGCCGCACCTGGTAGGCCCGAGGGCCGCGGCTCCGCTGCCGCCCGCTGCAGGCCGTCCAGGCGTAGGAACAGGCCGCCGGCTGCCGGAGCAGAGAGGCCGCCAGCAGCCGCCGCCGGTAGAAGGCAGCGACAACCGCCGGGCCCCCCGGAGCCGCCAGCAGCAGCGCCATCTTGGGAGAGAGCGGACAGAGAGGATTGTGGGATGCTGGCGGACGGGGAGGGGGTTGGCGCGAGGAGGGCGAAAGGCCTCAGGCCCCCTCACCCGGCCGGGCCTGGTACCGGAAGTGGAGCCTGCCCTAGAGTAGCGGCGCCCGGAAGTAGGCCAAAGTCTTTAGTCCCCGTTTCACTCCCTGCTGGGCTCACAGCCGGCTCGGTCCCCTGCAGCGTGAGGGTGACCTGGCTCATCGTCGTCCAGCCCCATGTCAGCCACGCAATGCCCCCCCCCCATCTCCATGGCAGCGTGGCCAGTGAGGGGTTGCTAGGCAACGAGCAGCCTAGGCTCCTGGCACCAGCATGGTGCTGGAGTGGCTGCCTGCTCCCCCCCCCCCCTCACCTTCACAAAGCAAGTTTTGTAACCTGGTGGTCTCTGGCCTTCCCAGATCAGGGAACTGATCCTGGCTAGGGTTACCAGATATCACACAGAAGGAGGACATGTCCTTTTTACCTTCGCGTCCTCCCTCCGGCAGATGTTTTAAAATACATGATTTTGTCTGGCTTTTTACTTGCAGGGGTTAAAGGAGGCTGGAATGCCCTATTTTTAGGAGGAAGGGTTCCAGGGCCCCCTAAAAACAGAAGACTATTACTTTAATACAACATTTTCTCCAGTGTCCTCCTTTTGTACTTTGGTATCTGGTAGGCCTAATACTGGCTTACATGAGCCCAGTAGCAGCCACCATCCTTTTTCAGTCCCCCGGGGCATGGGATGACAAGATGCTTCAGAGCAAATGGGATGTGCCAGTTTTTAAGTATCAACTCTCAACACGGGCACTGCTAGAGTTAAGAAGTAAGGGGCCCAGGCCCCCACTGGCTGTCAGGGCCCTGATCCATTCCCTGTAAGCAAAGGGGCTCTCCTTGCTGTGCTCCCATGCACATCCTTTCTCTGGTCAGAGCCACCTGCAAGGCAGACTCAATCTGGCCACGTGGATGTTACATACCCATTCCCACCCCCAACCCCCCGGGCTGCTGGTTCCCCAAGCCCTTCTCTAACCCCCTGGTCCTGCCACTGGCCCCTGCTGCCCTGGGCCAACCCACTCCCCACTGGGCCAGCATGCCAGCCCCCCAACTCCCCCCCCCCGGCTCACTCACCTGGCACCAGAGGCAGAGCACAGCCCTGGAAGAGGCTCAGACTTCTGGCATTAACTGAGTCAGGCCAGGGCGGGAATTTTAAAAAAACCCAGGCCCAGCCTGGGGCGGTTCCCTGGCAGCCAGAAGAGTGTATTCTGGCTGGGCAGAGGCTGCAGTTGCCAGCTGTGTGGTGTTTCTGCACAGGGGAGCAACAGCAGTTTAGAGGCACGCTGCTAGGGCTGGCCCTGAGTTTCAGAAGGGCTGAGACCTCCAGAGCCCCCTGCTAGCAACACCTCTACTCTGTCTGGTGGGGGACAGTGTTCCCTCTAATTTTTTGTAGGCTGTGTGCACAAAAAATTTCTTTGTGTGCTCTAATATTAGCACTTGAATTGTTTGCGCCCGCTTTATTTTGTTGTGTGTATGGGTTTTGCAACCTGTGCGCGCACACATGCACACAGCTTAGAGGGAACAGTGGTGGACGATGGGGAGGAGTGTGTGTCTTGTACTTAAGGAAATTCTCTAGGGAAGCTTCTAGCTCCAGCATCTTCTTTTAGCTGGGGAAAACAGAAGCAGGACAGGTGCTCTTTTTCTTTCTCTACAAGGTGCTCAAACCTTCCCAGGGTAGTTTCTTGGCTCCTTCCCTGAAGTGCTCACTTTGAGTCACAGTGCCCCCTTACCCCCTTCCCCCGCGCAAGATACAGTGCAACGGTTTGTACTCTAAAAATGTGGTCACCTTTTCCAATATTCCTACTTGCAGAGCTGGATCATCTGAACAGCGAGACCCTCAAACCAAACACACCTGAATCCAAATATTAGTCTTAATCACACATCCCTAACTCCATCATTTTGGGATTAATGTTTTGGCAATTTTTATAATCTAATTCTATGGTGAAGGAAGGTGTTTGTTTCCAGGTGACATTTAACAATCTAATTCCATATTTTCTTTATTCAAATTGTCACACAGCAAAGAAGTAGGATGTGTTTACAAATGTTGTACAACTGTTTTTTCTGATAACTTCTGTGAGCCTAGCAAGACCAGCTTTATTGATTACAGTAGTTACCCTCAGCTTGGATGCAGACGAGGCTCTCCCTTGATCTGAGAGGCCTGAATATGGAAGCATAATCTGCATGGGGAAGATACTTCTTGGAAGAAGATGGAGCATCACATACAGGGGCCTCATGTCTCTGTACAGAATTGAGTCTATATTCACAATACGGATGGCTGTGAGCAACCTAGCAGAACTCCTTGGGTAACTGAAACTTTCCACCAGCACAATTTTGGTTCCTCTGAGATCAAATCGCTATGGTAATAATAGGTACCTAACTCAACACCAGTCTGAAAATCTAGGGAATGTGCCATAGATTACAACAGTTCATGTACTCTCATCTGATTGGCATGCAGAACCATGATGAAGCTGTAACTCAGTGACATTATTAATAACACAACGATCTCTTCAGAGCTACTGGAGCTTGACTAGTACTGTTGCTGCCTTCAGGGAGAGTTGTGAGCTCAGTTAGGGAGACAGGCTGACAGTAAAAAGGGAAAAAAGAAACAGGCCTGACTTAAAACTGATTTTAATGAGGCAGGTTTCTCAGGAATTACTAGGCTGCACCATGACATCCAACATTGCTTCTGACCAAGGTTCACTTCAAACTATATAGGTGACATTTCTCATTGGAGTCTTCATCCTATTCATAATCATATTTGGAAGTACTGGTCTGAAGAGTGCCACCTAGTGAAATCCTTCAAGAAAATTAGTTTTAACTGCGCAGCAGAATAGAATAACAATACTGTACTGCAAAACTATGTTGCACAGCTCTAGTACTTTTAAGCTGGGGCTATAAATCACTTGACAGACACTAATTATTCAAGTCTCAACTCCATTGAGGCAATGGTGTTATTAAAATGCTTTAATGTAAATAGAAACGTAGAACAAAAGGGTACCCGAGGCTACACATTGAATCAGTGGTCTATAAGATGATATAGCAAAACCACTGAAGTTAGAGATGATAAGGTACATTTGATCATCCAGTTTATATCCCTGCCAGTGCAGAATTTTTCCCTGAAGACACTTTTTAATGCTTTGTCTAATTTTAATCCTAAAATTCCAAAGCAAATACTAGTTCCTCTGAGCTCATAGATCTGAGGTAAAAAAGTAGCATCAGGAGACCGGAGAGACTTCTTTGTGAGAAGAGGTTAAAAGATCTAAAGATTAACAGCTTGGTTTACAGATTAGTAAAGGTTTACAATGAGAAAATAAACATTAAAGAGGAGAAAAATTATTTACAGTGCCACAAAAATAGGTGACAAAGAGCAACAGAATCAAAATTTGTATAGAAAAATTAAAATTGAACAGTAGGCATACACACAATGGGTTGTGATAGGAAGTGCAAAGGAATCTCAAGGAAGGTGTTGCAACCCCTCTTACTTGGGAACAGGTGGATTGATTTAAAACCAAGTGGAATGCCTCGATTTAAATAATATTTATAAACTTTTCCATTTGTAGTTCAATTATTTTCTAAAGAAAGCTGCATTCCCATTTGTAGATCTAATCATTATAGCATGTTGTTTTACAACTAAATAGAGCCTTTACACTAAATTAATATCATTTGACTAGTAGCACATTTCCTGTGCATGCTGAATTGCTTTGCCACTCATTTTCTGTGCAAGTCACTCAAACGCTGTCTCAGTTTGCCCAATGGTAAAATAGGGATAATAATCTGCTGCATTGGATGTTCTGAGGACTAATTAGTTAATGTTTTTACAGCACTTTGAAGATATCACAGATAATAAAAGGTATTATGACTAAGTGGTTATTTAGACAATTTCCCTCATTTAAGAGCTGTGAATCAGTGTGCAGTACAAAACCAGCAAAATGTTAATGAGGATGTACATATGACAGACTCTATGAAAACAAGGTATTAGAGACAAGCAGCTTTCACTTATCTGGTCCATTCAAAATAGGAAAAATCAGAAGAATTTCAAAGATCAGAAGACAAAATCAAGTAGAAGGGCAAAGAGATTAGAAGAGTGAATGTGCAGGTGAATATGAAATTAGAAAAATAGAATAGAATAGAAGAGTAGACTGCATGGTGCATGAGTGTGTGGATCTGAGTCAGAGAAAGTAGTGATCTGTTAAGAATGTTCGAAAAAGAAAAGTGATTGGAGATTTGACCATTGTGAATTATGTGGGTCTTAGAACCAGATTAAAAGAGTTTAGCCCATTGAAGAACAGAGGTTGGATGGATGTGACTGGGAGAATATGACCCTTTTTCACATCTGGGTTGTCTTAGAATTTGAAAAAATAATGGGTAGAATGGATCATTTTAGATCAAGAACATTCCCTTTGTTGTTCACCTGACAGTCCTCCTTTCAGTTTGTCCCTTTGTTTAAGCGAACTGATACTAACCATGTTTGCTCTTTGTCTGCAGCTTCTGTGAAGAAATCTTGAAGAAATTTTCAATTTCCTTTCTGAACAAGGTTCACTTTTTAAGTATTCCAATACTGTAATAAAAATAAATCTAAACTATATTTTGGCAGGATATGAAAGATCTTTACCATTATTTTCTCAGATCGCCATTAAATCTTTACCATTATTATCTCAAATCTCCATTTTCTGTGTTTCCTTATGTTGGCAGCACTGGCTTCATTCAGATGCTCACATTTCTGACATCTCTGCAAACTGGTACATGAAATGGCTTAACAATGTAAGTTGAATAAAACTATATCTATAAAAAATTCATCAGGGCTGTGCTCACAGGAGATTTGTGCAGTGGCAGAAAAGTACTTGACTTGAAATGTGTATGGATGTGAAATCCTGAGATTTACACATAAAATATCAATATCATGAAAATGCATATGCTCTAAAAATGATTTATGATGAAAGCACAGCAGTCAGCGAAACTACACATATCAGTTGTGGATGGGGAACTTGTTAACAAAAAGCATTAAAAAGATACAAAATCTATTTTAAAATATTTTTAAATCCTTTAAAAAAGATATTTAAATTGATTCTTTTTCAGTAAACTCTGATTATTATTGATTCTTCCAAGCTGGGGGTGGGGGGAGAGAAAACCTATTCCAGTTGTTTTACAAAAGTAAGATTACTTATTTAAATTAATGGAGGGTCATCATTTTCATTTAAACTGTATTGTGTATGAAAGCAAAAACTTATGAAGTCACCTCTTAGTTTGCTGCCAATGAGGGTGGTGATTATTTCAGATAACATACTTTACAGCAATGAACTAAAAGATGCAGAGAACTACTGCAAGTTTACTTTTCAAATAGAGTGGACTATATACATTTTTTTAAATAAAACTAAACTCCAACTGGGGTCATTGAGATCAAAATTGAAATTTACACATTTCAATACACTGAAAACAATTAGAATATACATTTCATTCCCCTATAAGACAGAGGGTCCCAAACTTTTTAGTAAGGTGGCCCACTGACTGTATTTTGTCTTTTTTTTTTTTTTGGCAACCCATCCACAGTCCAAATCTGAGGGGTCCAACATCATAGTTCAGTGTCCTTCCCCATCAATAGGGCACCTACCATGCAGCAGATACCCCAAGTTTCCATCCTGGTGTGGCGGAGAGACCCTGGAAAGTAGAGGGGTTGGAGACCAATCTACGTTGTCTCCAGGGGCTGCTCCTGGCTCCCTGTTACAGGTATTGCAACCTGACACCACAGGCACCACTCAGATTTGGCCTAGCCAACCTTCCAACATGATGAGGCTACAGCAAAATCTGAGTGACTGGTGTTGTGACCTGGTGCCAAGTTGCAATGCAACTCAGATTTGGCCCAGTCACTACTCTGACCCTGTGCATCAAGCTGGAACACCCAGTGTAGGGAGCCAGGCACAGCTCCATGGAAGAGGAATGATCACTGTGGGATGAGTGCAGGTCAGGTCCCCCATTCTGTCCCTACCAGGTGCATACCCTCTTCACCAAGCCCACAATCCCTCTGCAGGCTTTCCATGATACCCTTTTGGAAAAAATGACAATGAACAGTGAATTCATTATTTCAATTCATAATACACTCTAGCATGAAATTAAAAATAAAAAAAACCAAAATCTACACCTCTATTTTTTATATTAGCACGAGAGAGGATTTTTCAATGTGGACACATAGAGAGGAAAAACAAAAAAAAACATTTAGTAAGCCTCTTGCGTGAATTTGCCCTGCCAGAAAGCAAATCCTTTTAATTGTCACAGAGAATTCAATAGGGCTATAGTGTCTATGGAACTCCTGATGGCAGCTGTTGTTAAAGATCTGGGCTAGAATCCATTCCATCCCCAGTCTAGAGCTCAGTGAAGGGATGGGTGGCTAAAGTGCAGTGCTTGGCACCAGTCAAGATGTCCCTGAGGGTACTATGGGCCTAGGGGGAGCTGGAGAATTGCAAAAGTGCACATCCTGTCATTCCCAGAGTCGTATGTGTGCATGGAGTGGTGGCTGGGGGGTATTTTTGTATAAGGGATGCAGCTGACAAAAACTGGCTGCATGACAATTGTGAATTGGACCCATTGAAGTTAGAGATAAGAACCTGCAAAGTAGGGGTATTATTTCTCCTTATGAAAATAAAAAGCTAGACAAAAGAGGGTTTTGTTGTTTGTTTGTTTTTTTACCTTTGCTTCATTCAGAATGAATTCAAGGAACTGTCTGGATGACAGAAGGAACAGTCTGCCAAACTCATCCCCTGCGTAACTCCACTAGAAGTTCACAACCACTGTAGCAGAATTTCACATAGTGTTAGCAGTCTTCTGGGTCATATTTTCCAATATTTTTGCATGCTCCTTCAGAAATATAGGGCCAAATTTTCAAAAACACATTGTCTTTCCTTTCAAACTAATTTACTTCTACCAGAGGAATGCAATCACCTCTAGGGTACAATGCTGTAGCTGTTTATAAGCACACAAACAATACACAGTTGAGAGCAGGAAGTGAAGCGGAATCTAGTAAATTACTCTGCAAATATAAGGAGACAGAAAGAAATGAGCTGATTTTTAATTTGGTCATGACCACTGGCTTTAGCAGCTCTATTTTTACAAAATATGCCATGAGATTTTTTCGTAATGTGAAATAACTAGCACTAGAAATGGGCAAATATGGAAGTCTCATAGTCACACAGGCATGTGTGTTCCCACATGAATAATTATAAAAAATTATATTAATCTAATCAAGCAAAAGAATATGAAGAAACTTTCTTGATGACCAGCCACACAGCTTGAATATTGAGCAGTGGGCACTAAATAATTGCTTGCAAAGAACAACTTATAAACAATACACAAGCTAAAATATATTTGCACAAAGTGTTAGTTGAGGAATTGTAAATATTGAACAAGTTTATTAAAAAATTGCAGTTTTCTTGCAGCCATTTTAAGCCAAAGAGTAAGCTAACTTCCTCAAATGGATTGTTCACTGCTAATAGCTGTAATCAGATCTCAGGTTTGTCTCAGCAGAGAATGTTCTTTCCCCTAACTCTGGCTTCCCTTCGGTGTTGTACACAATACATAGAGATATGAAGATGCCTTAATTTTCTGTGTACTACACTTTTAAATGACCAAGAACTTTGTGTGCAGAGACAGCAGTCATTTTGATGTCACATTTGCTGCAGTACATGCAGTGGGTGACACACTAACACAGTGCTCTCACATGGGGTGCATCTATACTACAATTTATTTCGAATTAAGGAGGCTTAATTAGAAGTAACTTACTCCCCAGCCACATTGGCATTTTATTATATCGAATTAAGCTTTTGCTTAATTTTAAATAAGGAAAGTCTAATTTAATATAACAAAACCTCCTTTAACTTCAAAGTAATGGTTATTTTGAAGTTATTATTTCAAATTAAGCCAATGTTAGCTGGGGAGTAGGCTTAATTTGATACAATTGCCCTATTGACTTTCCTACCTCCCCCTAGTTCGAATCAGACAGTCTAGTGTAGACTCAATAAAGTCTACTTTAATTTGAATTAGGAGTCTAGTGAAGACTCTCTAATTTGAATTAATAACTGAAATTTAAAGTCAAAGTAGTTAATTCAAAATAACTATTTTGAATTAACTTTGCAAGGGTACACATAGTCATGATTTACTTTTGGGCAGTGGGGGAGTTGGTTAATATCCTTAATCTAAATATAGAAATCATTGTCAACTGAAAGCACATATTTTGCTATTTGCGTGCAGAAACATAAGAAACATCTATTTCAAGAGGTTTAGAGCAGTGTTGGGGAAGACTTTTAATTTTTTGTATTTTGTTGCCTGTAGCAGCAATGGATTTACTTTACTTTTTTTACTTGCCTCCTCCAATCTGTTTGCACCTCCTCCATTCTGTATTGTCTCTCATTCTCAAGGCACCTGGGGTATTAACTGTAATTATAAAACAGGCAATAAAAAAAAAATCAGATTCAGCGATAAGTATTCCTGGCCACGATTCTAATACAGTCCGATTAATGGCTTGGAATTTAGGAGTCTCATCATTTAATTAACAATTTCTGAGTCTTGTCAGTTAACATGAAGAAGGAAGCAGAAATTGGCTGACCTGATTAGCTAGTATGAATTTCAAGAGGACAGACACTAATACATAAATGTAAGAATAACATTTTAGAAATAACAACACAATAAACAGACAATTAACTTGATTTTCCTGTCATAAAGACCGGATTTGTTTCTGTTTCTCTTTCCACAGGCTTTAGACTTGGACTTCAATGCATTTAGTTCAATTTTATATCAATGTAAGATGTGATCCCACCAGGGGCGTTGCTGGCGCTGGGCACCCGGGGCACATGCCCCGAATCCCAGCACTGGTGCCCCAGATCTGGCGGGGCTACCCCTCTCCCAGTCTCTGGCCCAATTGGGCCAGAGACCCGGGGCCCAGTCGCCACCAGCCGCGGCGACCCTGTCCCCGGCCGGGGATCAGGGGCCTGGCCGCCCGCAGCCGGGAATCCGGGGCCTGGCTGCCTGTGGCGGCTGCTGCCCTGTCCCCAGCTGGGGATGCAAGACCCAGCTGCCCACATCCGCTTGTGGCCCCGGCCCCAGCCAGGGATGGGGGGCCCGGCTGCCCGCGGCCGCTTCCGGCCCCAGCCCCAGCCGATGATGCAGGGCATGGCGGCTTCCAGCCCTGTCCCCGGCCAGGGGTGGGGCCTGTGGGCTGGGGGCAATGCCCCTGGTTCCCACATTAGACTGTCTAGCAGGGACCATGCAGTCATGTGGCTCCCATCTGTCAGGAGGGGACAAGAGTAGGGTTACCAGACACCAAAGCATGGAAAGGAGGACAGGGAAGTACGAAAAGGAGGGCATTGGAGGACACATAGATTCATGTAATATTCTTCTGTTTTTAGGGGTCCCTGGAAAGCTTCCCCCTAAAAATAGGGTTTTCTGGGGTGTTCCAGCATACTTTAATCCCTGTAAGTAGAAGTCAGACAAAATCATGTATTTTTAAAATGCCTGCCAGACGGAGGATATGAAGGTAAAAAGGAGGACATATCCTCCTTTGGCCTGGCATCTAGTAACCTTAGACAAGAGTCACACTGTGACAGGGCTGTTCCCTAAGGGTTCTCCCCTATTATGATTGGAACCGACCCATAGCTGGCAATGCTGACTTCAACAACTGATGTAACAAGACAGATGTGCTAACCTGTGTATTTTATATTAGCTTGCAACCCACTCCAACTCCTACTGAAGTCAATAACAAATGGCCCACTCACTTCAATGGGGGACAAGATTGGGCCAAGACAGCAGCTATCTAACTGATTGAATTGACACTACTATAATTACTTGTCTTGCAGTAGTATCCAAAGGCCCCAATCAGGGGGTGCTGTAATCAGTTCTGTTTAGCCCTTGTCGCAAAGAACTTGTAATTTTAACATATGATGAGAAAGAATAGGTGGATACAACAAATGGGTAGCGAGCATGACAAGGTAGGAGTGAAAAGGTTATATTAAGTACAACAAGGAGCAGCACAGGTTGAACTGATCCTAAACCCCAGACCAGAAACATATTAGGGATATACATGAACCTTGACTTTTGAGATTCAAGTGCAGACTATAGCTTGTGAAAAGTTTGTGCTTATATATTTAAACTTAGTAAGCCAAACAGACAAGGACTCTTGTGGCACTTTTAAAGACTAACATTTATTGCATGAGCTTTTGTGGGTGAAAATCTTAATCCCTCCAATGCTTGAAGATGGAGAACTTACAGAATGGGAGGAAAATAAAGGGAGGGAAGTGTAACTCATAGGATTAGGTCATATTGTTTCAGCAAATGAAAGCAATTGTTTAGACTCAAACAGTATGGAAAAGCATGTTAGAAGGAGGGGCAGTAGAGGGAAGGCAAATGCACCTTTTGTAATAAGTGGGATTTTTCTCCCACAGTTAGCTTATGTAAGAAATACATTTGTTAGTCTTGAAAACTGCCACAAAACTGGTTTGCTTTGCTGACTAAGACTGACACGCCTACCACTATGGAACTTACTAAAGCCAGACTCACGTCTCCTTTCAGCTTCTTATAATTCTTTTCTGCAATAGTCTTTGCTTTCCACGCTCACTCATGCCTCCTGTTATGGGCTACAACTTGTCTGGCAACCTGTTGGGTTCTTACAATTAAATCTTACAATCTTAAATGCACACAATTCCAGAGCACATTATATTTCGAGATAAATTGATCTGGCACAGAGGACTATTTCTCATTACTGAACGTTTACAACTTAAACTTCAAGTTTAGACCAGATGTTCAGCAACCACTGATCATGTTCACGCAAATTCATATACGAGAATATGAGCATGTAAACATATTGCAAGCAAACATGGATGCACATACTATTTTACAGCTGCAAATACCTGTACACATAGTTTGGGAGTATAAAAGATGAAGCCTTGTTGGAAGTCCTCTGAATCTCAACCCTAGAAAGTCTTTCTGTTATAGATTAATGTTTTTGATGGTCCTGCCTTTCATTCATTTGGTCCTGTCTTCACTTTTTCTTTGGGGGGGGGGGGGGAATCTCATTGCATGCTACTGTACTCCATAAACAGCTGTTATTGCTTTTCAGGGTCTTGATTAAACGACAAGATAGTTAAGATGTGTCAAAGCTATGTGTATTTTTTAATAAATTCCTATTTACCTAACAGACGCATACATACAGAATTATTGACAAACGTCCTTAAATTACTGCAGAATCAAACGTCTCAGCTCCAATGCAGGATGTGTATTTGTGCCTCTGCAGTTAAGGCTCTAACATGATTTTCATTGTAAACCCCTAGTTCAAAGAGTTCACAACTTCTGCTGAAAAAGCATCCTTCCTGAAACTTTGCATGTAAGTTAGACACCAGGAATTCTTTTCAAATTGGCTTATCAAACTCTGGCTATTTACGGTATAAATATTACTATCTGGGAATACTTATTTTGGGAGCAGATCAGTTCAGAATTCATCCCATTTTTTCCCTTCCTCTCCAAAACTCCCCTTCAAATATAGCAATGACTCAGTTCAGATAAGAAATGCTGCACTGTACAGATAGTACAGTCAGCATGGAATGACCGTTTAGTTTGAGAAAAGTTCAGAACCAAATTTATACAGGGCATTAGGAAGCACAGGCTGTGTTTAAAAGTTCTGAAGCAGTAGCTGTGTTAGTTTCGTTCAGCAAAACAAACAAGGAGTCCTACAATATTTTTAAAGACTAACACGTTTATCTATCAAATGAGCTTTCATGGGAGAAAAATCCCACTTCGTCAGACACTAGAAGTAAGATTTTCTCCCACAAAAAACCTATGGAATAAATAAAAGTGCCACAAGACTTCTTGTTTGTTTAGACTAGTTAGTATAGGAAGTGGGGAGACATACACACTTTAGTCATCAAAGTGGTGTCCTCAAGGGTTAGTATTCATAACAAGGAAAGCTCATTAACATAATCAGAAAGGAAATTTAAAAAGCTCCCTGCCCTGTGATTAGATCCATTCCCCTGACCCTGGAGATTAAGCACTACTTGACCAAAGACATTTTTCCCTTGTGCCTCCTAAGCCGAAGCCAGGGTTTTGCTCCACCGGTGACATAGTGGTGTCTTACAGAAAGCCAGGGAGATGGCTGGGTGTGGCTTAGGGGCAGCAAGCTAGTGTGTCCTCTAGAGTTGCAATACATGGCCAAGTGTGGCACGACCCACAAAGGTTGAGAACCACTGTCCTAAGCAGCTGTTTTTATTCACTCCAAACACTAACCCAAGGGAGAGCTCAGGTAATATCCTTACAGTGCTGTCTAGCTGGTAGATCCTCCCCCACCAAGTAGGCTTGTCCTCACAATAAACTTTGTTTTTTCAGGCACCTCATGGACCCCTAAGACAACACAAGTTTCTCCATCACCCCACAGAAAGCTGGAGGGGTGCAGGGTAGAGAAGCCTTTCCCCAATACTGGCCGGTTGCCTAACATCAGTGAGCACTGGGCATGGCTCACTTGCTGGTTGATTCTCTGTATTAAAGTCTTTAAATCATGATTTGAGGACTTTAATAGCTCAGGTATGGGTTTGAGGTTCATTGCAGGAGTGGGTGGGTGAGGTTTTGTGGCCTGCAGTGTGTGGGAGGTCAGACTAGATGATCATATTGGTCCCTTCTGGCCTTAGAGTCTATGAGTCTGTTCCATTCACACTCAAAGCCATGTCCTTTGAAGTCAGGTCTTTAGCGCTATCCTTGGAGCTGGCCAAACCCTTATCCAAAGGTTGGACTTGACCTGGGTGGGTCCCTGACTCACGGCAAGCCTTACAGCTGAAGCAGCAGGTTTGCTGCACCGGTCAAAGGCCTCCCATACCCGGAGCCCAATGCCAAGCTGACATACCCTCATCACCATGGCGATTCCACTAGCGTGGCCCCACACCGTGTGGGTGGGGAGTGCGGCCAGCACCTTCCCTCACGCGGAGCCCTCAAGGGGTGGAGGTGTTTAGAATCAGAGGGCTGGAAGGGACCTCATGAGATCAGCTAGTGTCCAACCCCTGCTAAAAGCAGGAGCAATCCCATGAAATCATCTCAACCAGGGTTTTGTCCAACCAGGCCTTTAACCTTTCCAAAGATGGAGATTCCACCACCTTCCTCGGTAACCCATTCCACTGCTTCACCACCCTTCTAGTAAGAAAGTTTTTCCGGACTAGCTGCAACTTAAAATTATTGCTCCTTGTTCTCTCTTCTGTGACTACTAAGTAAAGCCTAGCTCGCTCCCCTTTGGAGCACCCTTTCAAGGACTTGAAGGCTGCAATTAAATCCCCCCTTAGTCTTTTCTGCCGCAGACTAAATAAGCTTAGTTCCTTCAGGCTCTTCTTGTAAGTCATGGGTCCCAATCCCTGTAATCATTTTTGTTTCCCTCCTCTGGACTCTTTCTAATTTGTCAACAGTCTTTTGGTAGTGGGGAGCCCAAAACTGGACACAGTGTTCCAGAAGCAGCCTGACCGGAGCTGAACAGAGGGGAATAATCACATCCCTCGATCTGCTGGCAACATTTCCACTGACAGAGCCCAGTACATCCTCGGCCTTTTTGGCAACAAGAACACATTTACTCATACCCAGCTTCCCACCCACCAGTAACTCCGAGGTCATTTTCTACAGACCTACTACTTAGCTGATCAGTCCCCAGCCTATAGCAGTACATGGGATTTTTCTGTCCTAACTGCAGAACTTTGAACTTGACCTTGTTGAACCTCATGAGATTTCACTTGGCCCAAAGCTCCAATTTCTCTAGGTCTCCCTGAATCCTATCCCTGCCCTCCAGCCGCATTCATAATTCCCCCCAGCTTGTTGTCCTCTGTGAATTTACTGAGCGCGCAATCTATCCCATTGTCCAGATCAGTGGTTGCCAACCTGTGGGCCGAGGACCCCTGGGGGGGTGCAGTATGGCTTCAGGGGGTCTGCACACAGGCAAAAAGCTGGGCCTGGATGCTGCTGAGGTCAATGGAGACCCCAACTTCCAGCCAGCAGTTTGCTTCCCCCAGGCAGGCAGTTTTTAAAAAACTCCCACCTCCTGCCAATGCTTGAACCATGCTCAGGAGAGTAGCCTGGAGGGAGGCCAGGTGCAGCAGCTCCTGCCAGGTAAGAGGAGCATGGGAAGAGGCCCTGGGGAGGGGTCTGGGGGAACCAGGGAGGGATCACAGATTGGTGGGCTGGGGGATATTCAGGGGGAGGGAAAGGAACAGGGACAGGGAGGGTCCCTGGAGCAACAGGCAGCACATTGTGCTGGCTGGGGCTGGATCCCCTGGGCAGGGGCTGCATTCTGCCCCTTGGCAGGGTTACCAGATGTCAGGCAAAAGGAGAACATGTCCTCCTTTTTACCTTCACGTCCTCCTTCTGGCAGGCATTTTTAAATCCATGATTTTGTCCAGCTTTTTACTTCTAGGGGGTTAAAGTATGCTGAAATACCACAGAATGCCTTATTTTTAGGGGAAAGTGTTGCAGGGCCCCCTAAAAACAAGAATATTACATTAATCTTCCATTTTCGCCATGCGTCCTCCACGGTCCTCCTTTTCATACTTCCCTCTTCTCCCTTCCAGGCTTTAGTATCTGGTAGCCCTACCCACAGGGGCTACATTGTGCCCTGCAACAGCACGGCCACTGACATAAAAATGCAGCTGGGGGGGCCACCAACTTTTTTTTTCAATGACAAGGAGTCCCCACCAACGTTCCCTCTAATTACTCATAGACTGTGTGCGCAAACCACTTCTTTGTGTGCGCAAAAACACTTCTTTGTGAGCACCAACATTAGCACTACTGAATTTTTTGGGGCACCCTTTATTTTGTTGTGTGCGCAGGCTTCACGACCCGTGTGTGTGCGCACACACACACA
>ML681991.1:20758428-20796393 GCA_007922195.1 Podocnemis expansa | reverse complement strand
GAACATAAGGAAGTGCGCGAGGAAGTATAAAAACCTGATGCAGTATCAATCTGTCATAGCCTTAGCTGAACACTCTAATACTCACTGCTTTTTTAAAATGCGTCTTGCATATTCAAGTAAAATACACTTATTAGTATGAGCATAGGGCCAGTTATGCCAGCAAGTTAGTGTGTGCGCAGACATGTAAGGGAGAACTACTTTAAAATCAAATGGAAGTTCTGTTTAAAGTTGCTGACATACGGCTCACTACGCTAGGTTACCTTAGAGCAAAGGAAAAGTTCTCTGCACTGGTGGCCAATGGTGATGGGGACAAAGTAACAGTAATTTTTACTCAAAAAGTTTACTTATAGGTACCGTTTTTCTCTCCACATAAAGATTTATCAGACTAGTTATGATTAACAGTTCAGATTAAATGTTTAGTTTGATTCACAGCAAACAAAACTTATGTATGAGCAGCAGGGAGTAAAGCTGACCAGTCAGAGCTGACTCTGAAATGTTAGAATAAATAATGAAAAGAGAGTTCTTAACACAAAGAGGTTTGGTTACATCATACAGGTAAGTAAGAGTTTCTGAAAATGTTAGTTTTGAAATGTTCCCATTTTTAAACCTGAGTGAATGAGGATACACCCGAAAATTTACAAAAGAACTAGCAGAAGTTACAATAAAAATTACCTGCCTAAAAGCAGCAAGTTGGATATTTATGGTTCTTAGGGCTTGTCAACACATGAAAGAAGTCTCAACCTACTTAGAATAAGATAGGGTGTGAATTTAGTTGGTTCTAGTGCAGCCAGGGCTTTCCTATATGGGTGAAAAAGCAAAACTCTACCAAGATGGTTTGTTACACAGTCAGGATATGCATTACAGAACATCTTTGTGGCTCACTGAGCACCAGTGCCCAGGGAGGAAAGGGAAACACCATAAGGGACCCACTGGTCTTCCCTTCGTGCATGGAAGAAAAGCACATCATCTGTATAATAGCTGCTGTACTGCAAAGCCTGTTAGTGGGGGAAAGACACCTCTGCCTATCCAGGTCTGGTATCAAAAATGCAAAGGCTGAACTGCTACAGTTACAAATAGCAGAAAAAAATTCTGTTGGTAAAATTACTGTTCCATTATATGGACTGTTTGTTATTACCACCCAGTGCAGAAAAAAATGCCTTTTCCTAAGCCCAGTTGGAGCAAGAATGTTCCCTCTGTCCATTGTGTATATTTTAATGTAACCATGTAGTTTTCTAATACCAGCTGTCCTCTGCTAACAGCTTTTCAGATGCTGCTGCAAACCTCAAAGCCTGATGTAGAATGAAAATTTTAAACAGCATTTTTGCAGGCATAAAAGGTTTTTGGTCTTATCTAATAATACCATTTTAAAAATTTCAATGTGTATCTTCCAAAGTGCAGCTAGAAAATGGTAAAATATGATTTTTAAAAAACAATCAGATATTTAAGCATTCAAAAGAAAATATAGAACATTGGATCTTGCTGCACCGAACAAAAAAATTAAATCAGAATGACAAGAGACATGTAATGATACCCATCAACAAATAATTGATATCAAACAAAGATTAATTACATTGCACAACATTTTTAAGAGAGTCCATTCCATCCACTCACTGCTTTAGTAACTAAAGGAAAAAGTGCAGCTGGCTGAAAAATAATCAGTTGTAAGTCATTTGCATGTGCTCAGAAATAAAAAGAATACAAAGTGAGAAGAGTTTAACAAAAAGAAAATGTCTGTAAAAGCTAAAATGAGCAAAATGGTATCATCTTGGTGGACTGTCAGTTGTCAAAAAAGTGAAACAATAGAGATGAAATAAGAAAAGGAAATGATCAAGGAAAGTACACATCTAATGCCCTGTCTCTGATTTGGTTGCCACCCTCCAAGCTGCTGGTGACAGAACATTAGTTTTAATGAGAAAGCAACTCTGCCATGCAAATACTTTAATTGATGGTTTGTGATAAAACTCAGTGTTTGAAACATTCTGCAGCAAAACACCTGCTGACAACTGAAAAATACCAGTAAGAGCAAGTCATTTTTCAAGTAGATCAGTTTCAAAACATTGTACCGCAGACACAAAGAGAAAGTGTAAATGAGTTGACTCAGGCCTAACAGGCAAAGGTCTATCAGTGTTTTGTGATGATCAGTTCCCTCAACACTTCTATGAAACAGTCGGCCATATGAATGGCAAGTCTGCTGTGCTGCCTTAACAACTCTACTGAAGGCAGTTATTCCCTGAATGCATCTTTGCAATCAAAACTTCTCCCTCCTATGGTTAGATACAAAGCAAGGATTTCCTGACATGTTAAATTCATTTGGTGTTACAGACTGTATGCAGCGAGTCCTATGACTGGCATAAAACTGTGATTTCAGCAAGCATGGTTAGAATACAGTGTAGATTTTGCTGAACCACAGTTTTGGCTATTTCTAGGAAGTAAACGTTCATCACACTATCACGCTAATAGAAAGCCTCCTAGTTCTTACTAATTACAGTACACCTACATGCAACAAGCGCAGTCTATTAAAATGTTGTGTCTCCTGTTTAAAGGGATACAAAACTTTATTTTATTCCAAAAACATCTTGCACTGATTTTAGTAAGAGTCCAAATTTACAAAACTACAGTGCAGAGATGCTTACAAACACTAATTCACTGGCCAAAGGGAGGCCTTGTCACATGACACCTCTACCTGGAATGGAAAGGGGACAGTTGTTAGCTGGACATTTGGGACAGTTAATCACAGGCAGGCAGTTTGATGGAATGGTTCATATTACAAAAAAATCCACCCACAGCTTTCTTTTTACATGTGGGGACTTTCTCTGAAGAAGTGTTCATAGTGCTCTTGATAATCTTTTTTTGGGAGCGGGGAAGACGATGATAGGACAAATAGACATTTCTTATCTGACATGAACACCACACTCAGCATAAGATGAGTCTGTGCTTAACATGGGGGTTCAATTCACAGGTTTTTAGACCTTGATTTAAGTTAATGAAACCTGTTCAACATTTCCAAAGACTTTATGAACCCCTATTAAAGTTTTCATCTTTAGGTCTCTATTTTGAACTCAGTTCAAGTTGGCTGTTACTAAATATTACTCTCTGATGGCTGTTGGTGAATTCGATCCAGTTCCCACATCCAGAGACCACTAATTGGCAGTGTAGTTGAGCCTTTCTCAAAGCAGACTGCCAGCTATTTCAGTCCGGGAGATGTTCCCTATAGGGAACGCCTGCATTGCTCCCACCAGCGTCATGCCCAGTTTGATAGCTCAGCACACTGTACGGTGTGGCCCCAAACTGGCAGCTCGCTGGAGCACTGCATTCACACAATTGAAAAATAAACACTGGGACCTGCTGGAAGGATTGGGCTGCAAAAGTTTTAACTCCTGTTTTCTAGAATTCAGTTTACAGCTGTGAAGCCCATTCTTTGCCTTGGCAAGAACAGTCACAACTGGCTCCAGTGGCTATCATAGGGCTTAAATGTCTCTGTGATGCAGCATAAAAATATGCCCAGCAGATAGCATCAGTGGAAGAGAAAATGCATATCTCCCGTAAATTTAAAAGGTTATAATGTTTTTTTAAACCCACTCCTGGTTGAATATTTTACCTCCCTTTGTCACCTAAAATAAACGTTAGAAAAACACTCAAGTTTGTTCAGTGCATTTCCTTACTGCTTTTGATAGCACTGTGTGCACTTCCTCGGATATTTGTCTGGGACTTTCTGACAGCAGTAGAGAAAGGGAAAGCTGCTTTAAAAAATTAATAGGAAACTGTAAACCCAAAACAAATCACAGGTTTGTTAAACCACTTAACTGAATTTTTGTGGTGACTAGATTTCAATTTGACAATCCTTTTTAATGATGAAAAATATTGACTGATGACTTTCTTAATACGTCATCATCTATAACTCTGGAGTAGAGCTGTAGACAATACATCTTCAAAGCAGGGAAACCTCAAAAGAAATATTTGATGAGGTGTTAGGTTTCTCCAAAGCACCTGGTTGTTAATTTACATGAGTGCTGAAGAAGGCAGATACAGAATGTCCCTAGGGAAGGAAATAAAGGCACAAGGTCTCTCTTCATTTTTGGGCACAATATAGAAGTGGAATACAGAAAACTGTCTTGGGACATAGAGTGTTTGTGCAACTGTATTTTGTTCTATGAGACTGAAGCATCCACAAGTTAGATCTGCAATCACAGTATGAGCATTTTTTCAAAAGGCAAATAGGTGAGCCTGCAAACTGGCTTATTTTGTCACACCAACACTCCTGGCTTTGTACATGCTTCACTTTGACTGAATTTTTGCATTTACTTTATTCTCTAAGCACATTTGGTTTTGAGCTTCTTAAAAAACAAACAATTGCTGTCAACGTTAGGTACTGATTTAAAAAAAAAAAACATTTTGAACCACTGAGAAGTGGTTACTTTCTTTTTAGACAGGAGATGGTTGGCAAGTTACCTCAAAAAGGCAATGTGGAGCCTTACTACAGTATAGAGTAGTACAGTATAGCTTTTTACATCAGAATACATTAATTGAGCACAGAAATTTCAAAACTGTGTTTCAGAATATCTGAGAATACTTCAGATTCTCCTTTTTGTGAAGCTAGATAGCAGTTTAGCCCCTGAAGGCCTGCTGTTTTAATGATATGCAGCTTGATTTTTTCTACTACCACAGCTGCAGCCAGGGAGCAAACAGCAGCAGCTTCCATAGCTCTTTCTAGATACTCTTCTCCTTTCTGTTACGCGTGTATATTTAACTTTGGCAAGAATTAGATGGCTGTAAACAGAAGCAAAAGCAAGCTATGGAACCTACCTAGAAAACCCCAGGAGTTCCATGTGGCCCTAGTGACACCTCTGTCTTCTTACCCTTGTGAGTACAATCAAACCAGCATGCAGCATGGCAGCCTCCTGCTTCATTCTGTATCTTTACTTTTTTGCACACAGGGCATTTTTAATAGTTATTAGTGACAGAGGGGAAGAAACTGCCGTTTCACCCTTTGAAAATCTCTCTTTAAACACATTTTGCATAAAATTAGGCAATTACTTAGATTTCACTGCCACCTGACAGAAAATAATGTAATGAAAGGAGAAAACCTTAACAAAAGTTGACTAAGAATGTATTAGAAACAGTAATGGGCTTAAAACTAAAGAAAGGCAGATTTACATTTGATAAAATAAATTTTTTGGTAGCCAAGACCCAGAGCAGCTACTAAAAGAGGTGACTTCCTCAGCTTGGAATGAGTAAAAATTTATTAGCCAACACTTAAAAAAGAGAGAAGAGAAACTACAGTAACATATGGATGTGCTCTGAGGTCCCTCCTCCTCCAGGTTCTAGGAGTTAAATTGTCCACATGAACGTTTGCAAAATAAGTTGCTACTGAAAGCAAGAGTTCAATTATTGGGCCCAGAGTTAAATACAGAGATGAGACTAGTGTAAGGTGTCTCAGAAACAGTGCTTTATAATCTGCAACAGCCAGTGGGAGTTGGAGCGTTATCTACATTACGGTCTTTTTCTCTATGATTTCCAGCTGCTGTTACTACTGCTGTAGCTTCCTCTCATGGCAACAACAAAGAAATCTTAGGTCTATTCTGTAGACAAGACCTTTTATCACTGAACAGATAGTTGATCAAGCCATTTCTCACCACCTGTTATTTCAGAGACTGTCAACAGGAAGGAAGAGACTGATAAATAAAAATGTTATTTATACTGGAAGTATAATGACTGATTTTATAAATTAAACTTAAGGACTAAAATTTAGCATTGTCCATACATTAGTATTATAAAACAGGCAACTAATTTACAGCATGGATGATGACAGAGCTGCCAAGCAGGTGGAGAAAATTCCGACCTCTGGACCTAAGAGCTACATAGCAATTACACACCAAATACTCAACTTCATTCATCACCATCTACAAAATTTTTGATTGAAAAGCTATTTAAAAAAATCTGAAACAATGCTGTCCACACAAAGGAATGCAAAAAGACTGGAAAATTTGACCACAGCTTGGTATTGAAAATCTTTAGTCAGGCAGAAGCTTGAGCTAATACAATACATCAGCTGCTCTGTCTTCAGCATTACTGGGCTAAAACCATCTTTGTTGAGGCTGAGCTCCAATCACTGCCTCGGGAGCAGGACATTCAGTACAAATTTCCAGTTTATATGCATCTACATTAATGTGTATAACTGAATATGGTCTGTGTGATAGCTACATTCCTATACTTTAGGCCTAGGAATTAAATGAAATCATTATGTTGTCTAAAATTCCCTTTAACATTTGAGAACCTGTGAGAGGATTGTGCTTTAGGCCTGTAAACTTCAAAATCGTACTGAGGATGATGCATTCCTAGACAAAAGCATCTGTGGTTCTCGCATATTTTTTAACCTCGATTCTGTCACCATGAGCAGGCGTTTTATGCATATACACAGATACAAATTTATATGCATGTTCACTAAATAAACACTGCACAAGTGCGCACGCACACACACGCACACACACAGCTCTACCAGTTTAGGCCCTGATTTGGCAAACCTGACTCTCATTGAGTGGAACTTACTCCATACATTCTGTTGATGATGCGTAAATTTTACTCACCGTGAGTAAAGGCTGAAGAATCAGGCCCAAGATAAACAGCCTGCCTGGAAATATAAAGCCTTGAAGTACTTAGAGATTTAGAGTCCCTGGACGTCTGCAGCAGTCTGTGGAAATGCATTTACACTAACACTTTTCACTTACGACGGATACAATATATATAGATATATATTATCTATTAAAAGAGAAACGATTCAGGCCAGTCTTCCCTGGCCCACCCTCTAGGCAACTGTCTCACTCAGACATTAACTTTAAAACCCCCAAACTTGTAAAGCCCTGAAAGATCTGCGCAGCAGGTATTCCGGACAGTCAGTCTAGAATGTGAAGATTCCAATCAAGTAATACTTCATGATGTTTTCTTATCCTGAAGATTCATTTGCTTCCTGATCTCCAATTCTGAAGTCTGTGCAAAAAGAAGATGCTGGCTCCTGAGAAGGAAGCTGAAATTTAAAGAAACAAGACTGTTGTAAATATTGTCCTGTCAGAGCAATTGACACCTGCCTACTTCAGTCTTTAGACTGGGTTCAACATTCTGTATTTTAAATCATAGAGATTGTGAGCGAACATTTTGCTTTCTCAGCCCAGGGGTGAGAAACATAACAGGGGTGTAGGGTTTCAACAGTTATCAAGATTAGTAACAGTTCCTTTTTGGGTTGATAGCATCTACCTCCTTAGAAGGAAGTGGATGTATATTCAAAAGATATAACCAACAATTTGTCAAATAATCTTAGGGCTTTGTTCCAAATACGGCACTGCAGCCGCACTGACATGATGTGTTCATGAAAGCCATGCTAACCACCTCATGTAGAGGCAGTTGTACGTCAATGGGAAAAGGTCTCCCTTTAACATAATGCTGTCTATAGATGGGGTGGTAACTACATCACTCAGAGGTGTGGATTTTTCACACCCCTTTGAGTGACACAGTTCTGCTGATACATTGTCTAGTGTAGACTTGCCTTTAAGCCTCTTCAAAGCACAGAACTTGGCTGTGGATTATTCTGCATTTGCACAGAGTTCATAATTATTCATCCCACTGAGCAAATGAAAGGCTAAATGCTTCTGTCTACCTGCTGCCCTATATACAGAATACAAATAGAAGTACCCTACGAATAGTGCAGTGGCTAGCATCTCTGCTTAACATGCAGAAGGTCCTGGGTTCAATTCCCAGGGGGTTGGACTCGATGATCTCATGAGGTCCCTTCCAGCCCTATGATTTGATTTGATTTAGATCCCTTGCTCTTAGGTCAGTGCAGCATGATGGCATGGTTCCTTTGTGAAGGCTTGAGGAGTACATAATTCACAAATGAGAGGAGCTGTGAGAGGATGTCCTTCCAATGTCATGAAGGCCAGAAAGTATGGAGGTAAGTTGATGGATCAGTGGCATTCCGACACGGAGGACCTGACTCATCTCCCAGCCCACACCCCTCTATGCTGAGAAAATGCCAGATGGGAGAGGAGCTACTGACTGGAGCATTGCACTTTACTGTAAGTTAGTTTCTACTGCCTGGAAGAGGAATTTAAATAGCACGGCTACGTCCAACTCCTTCCATACTTCACAGACCCTACCTGCCATTTTCTGGAATACATAAAACAGATCTTTCATTCCTGTGGTCACACAGGGAAGAGATGTGCCTAAAGGGTAGAGAATATACTGTCCAGCCATATTCCACCACCGAGACTTCCCACTCCTTGAACCTTTCCTACAAGATAAATGCTTTTCAGTTCTCTGGTGTTTAAACTGAGTGGAGCATGTGGACCTACGTGAAATCCAGATGCTTGCTGCTTCTCTGGGATCTTTTAGCTCACACAAGTCAGTCAGAGATGCATAAAATTTAATTTTCTAAATATCTGAACAAGAACAGGGAATACTGTAGACAACAGTCAGTGGTCCACACTGCCTGTTGACAGAGTCCTTGGAAATTTATTCAGAAGAGGGAAATTAAAAAAGCTACCAAATCCCAATCCCCATTACATTATCTCACACTTTTCTTTTTAAAGCTCTATACAAACATCTCGTTATTAAGCCTCACAGCATCTCTGTGAGGCATTATTATCCTACTTCACAGAAGGCAAAACAGATAACCCAGTTAAATGAGAAGGCCTCAGAAGTCATCCCATGTTAGAGCCAGACTGCCTATACAACACCCCTCTCGAGTCGTGAAAAAAAGTGCTGACCTGTCTCAGTGATTTTTGTACCATCAGATTTGCAAACTGCTATGTCTCCATTTCTATGGCAAGAGATGAACTTTCATGGTAATCTGTAAAATTGAAAAACAAAGAGTTAGAGTTAGATCAAACAGTGTTCTTCTCATCCTCATACTCTGAATATACCTTTAGCTAATAATGTTTTATAGACTGTCTTTTTTTTAGCATCATTTTAAACAAAAACATTCTTCTCTGTCAGGGGTAACCCTGCTGATCTCTAAACTGAGAGTTTGTTAATTGGCGTTAGCTCAGTCATAATCCATGCTGCAGGGTTTAACAGCCAGTATGACAACTTAAGATCTTCCAATTTTAATAGCACATTTCAGGTCTGACTAGTCAGAAAATTATACTGTCTCCCTGTTATTGCACCAGACGCAATACAAATGCTCAGTTATTACAGCACTTCGGTTCCTGGTGCATTGATAAGAAGGAAAGATGCCTAGAAAAGAGGAGACCGCAAGGTAATAGGAGCTGCATATCAAACACACTGATCCTCTTCTATCACACAGAGAGGACTATGCTGAGCAAAGAACAGTTACTGGCCCACCTGTTTTTCTTCAAGATCTGTTGCTCATGTGGTGCCCTATATTCGGGCATATTTGTGTGTGACCCAGATGGCAGCAGAGTCAGCCCTATAGATACACTGAGGGAAACATCTCTGGCACTAGTGCATGTGGCACATGAACACCTAACATGATGGACATAAGCAAACACTTGAAGAAGCAGCTTAATGAACAGATGATATGTTTAGGGTTCTCTGAAAATGCTTGATAATTTTCATTTTCACTGTACCAAGAAAATTAATAGAAATATTCTGGGCATATAATAGTTTATTTGTATAGTATCTTTACTCGCAAATAAAAACATTATGTGAATATGGAAACACAAAGGTTCTGTGCAAATCAGAGGAGCCAGGTACAATGCAGTAGAGAGTAGAATACGTGATTAGACTCAAGCTCTCAGATAAGGAACACAGGAACTGCTACACCACACAAAAGAAAAAAAATGTTCCATCTAGGCTGGTGTAGCCTCTCTGACAGCAGCTCACACTTTATATTTCAGAGGAAGAACAATACATAAAAGGCAAGGCACATTCTTGCTGACAGAGATGCTAATAAAAACTACAGTAATACTTTGTCCTGCTTTAGAGCTAGGCATTACTACTATTGCACCTTACACACAAGGATCTCAAAGCAATTTATGAACCATATTTTACAGGCAGGGAAAGAAGCACAGGGATGTAAAAGTGACGTGTGCAAGGTCACTAGGTGAGCCTGGCAGATCCAGGAACAGAACCCAGATCTGACCTCAAACCTGGCACACTGAGGTTTCCCTTGTGACTCAAATACTTGAGACACCAGAAGATACTAAATTTTGCTGTCCTTTGGATCTCCTGTATTTTTTTCTTGAGTTGTAAGGTTTTAAAATCTTGCGCTAATTTTATGGTATCTGACAGCCTGATACAAGGTAAGCACAGATCAGTCCTTCAGTCAATGATCTTTTAGGTTTTCCAGGTGAGTTCCTGCTACAAGGATACCTTTGTTAAATACAATTCTGTGACAGCCCTCACCTTTCCAGCCCACAGACAAGAGGAATCTCTGCTATTTCTTTTATCAGAATTTGTTCAAAATTCAGCTTAGACTATAGACTGCTGTTCTAAGGCAGAAGTGTCTTTCTCTCCATGGCTTTAGGAAAATGTAAGATCTGGACTAAATGTCTCATGGCATTGGAAAGAGGATATGTAGGCTTTTCTCTCGGTGGCACAAGGTTCTGAAGAATGTCAAAATGACAGCTATTCGGTGGTCTAACTGACACAATGGTCTCAAGTGGGATCTACATGCAGAACTGTGCCTTTTAAACATGATTACAGATTTTGCTAAAGTGATGCAAACCCCTCAGTAGAGAAAACCAATTTTAAACTGATACAAGTGTATCAGTTATTTATGCTGTGGTTCACAGTGGTTTAACTGTATCTGTAACCAAGAGGGGTGTAGCCAGTCCCTGTGTTCTGGCCAGGTGGCACCAGCCAAGGGCAGCCTTTGGTCATGTGACTGGATGCTGCGCCCTAAGGGAGGGGACGAGCCCCAGCGCCCGGGCCAGCAGTGGCACAAACTTTGTTGCTGCAGCTGCAGGACTGGCCAGCAGTCATGGCTACAAGCAGGGCAGAAGTGCTGGTGCCTCTGCCTCGCTTGCAGCTGCTGGTTCTTGGGTAGCCTGCAGCCGCGAAGTTCACGCTGCTGCTGAGTGCTGAGATGGGCAGGCTTCAGGGCCAAGCAGGTGGGCCCCAGCTCACCCGTGGCTACGCCCCTGCTAACCAAGTTGAGTGAAACGGGTGAATCTTCTATGTTTAGGTGTGGCTTAAATCTAGTCCTTTGTCTGAAGTATTTAAAACAGTATTCAAACATTTTAGTGTCTGAGTGAACCTGTCTGTTTTCAGACATTTGACTTGCTTTCTAATATATCTGCATGGATTGGAATTTAATCCCTATAATAAAAAGAGATGACTTGCTTTGTTTCAAGGATTTATGCAAATTAACAGATGATTTCTCATGACAGGGAGATTTTCTCTTTATTTAATTCCTCTGGGTCAGAGCACTGCAGTAGGTTCCTTAACTGCAGTCAATGCAGTTCTCATACATATACTATTTCCTAATGAGTAGTATTTAAATTCAAATCAGGTGCCTTCAAATATTTGAAGCTTTATGTGATAGTCTGCATTTATCATCGTCCAACTATTAAACAGAATATAGTGGAGTGTGGCACAGAGTGGAAAGATGTGATTTAATAGTAGATGACAAATATCAAAGGGCAATCAATTCAGGGAAAATTCTACTAATGATCATGCTCCTTAATTTACTGGGTCCAACTACTACATATGATTAATTCGATCTAGAATTAGATTTGTCCTGAAATGTACATTTAAATCCAGCTGTATGATAAATCTTTATCGTCATATACTGCATAGAGATTTAAAAAGTTGTTGTCCACTGACTTATCTTATTACTGTGGTGCAAACAATGCAAGCATACAAGGTACCAACAAATTCCGGGCTTGGACATTATGTGCATTCAAGCTGATCTTTTAGAAAAATCGCTAAGGTTATTTTATAATCTGCCAGCACTTGTTATTTGGGGGAACCTCCTGACTAGACAGATTAGAGAGATGATGATTGTGAAATAAAAGAAAGCATTAATGAAATACTAAAAATGCTACAGCCTTAAACTTAAAGTGCATTTGGAAGCAAGTGATAGATGGAAGTGGTTCGTGGTTGATCAGGAAACTCAGAAGTGTGTTACCAGAATGTTTTTCATTAAGAACATAAGAATGGCCACACTGGATCAGATCAATAGTTCAACAGTGGCCAATGCCAGGCGCTTCTGAGGGAATGAACAGAACAGGCAGTCATCAGATGACCCATCCCATCACTCATTCCCAGCCTCTGACTAACTGCAACCCATGCCTATCCTGGCTAATAGCCATTGATGGAACTATCCTCCATAACTCATGAAGTTTGTGTTTTTGGGTTTTTTTTGAAACTTGATGTCATCTTGGCCTTCAAAACATTCTCTGGCAAGGAACTCCACTGTCCCAACTTATTAATCTTGCCTCAATTCATTCTAAATGAAATGCTACAATCTTCAACAAATCTATGTACAAAAAAGTAAGAGCAAAGGTGAGAGCATCTATTTCAGACGAAGGAAGACACAATCTTATAGGGAAGATAAAGACAAAGACAACAGAGGATATTTGAACAAATGAGGACAAGTCTGACAAAGTGGGTTCCAGCCCTTGAGAGCTTATTGCCTCCCTGCCCCAATTTTTGTTAGTCTATAAAGTGCCACAGGACTCCCTGTCATTTGCTGAAACCAGACTGAAATGGCTGTCCCTCCGAAACCTGAGAACATTTGCTTCCACACCACTCTAGTCAAGGTCATGGTACTCTGCACTCCTGAATTTCAGTAATGCATACCTTGTGTTCACAAATCTCTCAGCTCACTGAAAACCGATTTTCAAACTATATTCACAAGTGGTTTGCCTTTGCAATTTTTGCTTTTGGCTTTAGGATTATGTGGGGCATTTGTTTTCTTTATGTATAGAAAACTCAACCACAGCACAGGCAATGGATCGTAGTCTTGTGATTAGAAAGAAGATCATTATATAGCAACACCTGATCAAGCATTTTTAATTATCTCTGTGGGATGTCACTTCCTCTTCTGCAGATGGCTAAAGGAGGACTCTGATAATGAGAACAGCTCTTATTATTTCTGACATACAATGCAGATGCATAAACAATCACAGGTGTGTGCTGGAGAAGCTACAAGAGGAGAGACACCACTTAAATACATGGGGAGGGGGTGCTCAGTCCTGCTTTTGGTGCCTTTGGCAGTGCCATTTTTTAAGAGAACAGGATCAAAGTTGCTGAAAATTCCTGTTCTATCCATTCTAGCTTTGGCACAAGTCAATTAGTGTCTTTAGCAATGAGGGGCAAAGCAAGAACAAAGCTGAATGATCACTTTTCTTCTTCCTGAAAACATTTTAGCATCATTAGAAGCTGGAAACATATAGAAATTTGCTATCTACAGTAACTGGAAGTAGTACAACTCCACAGGATCTGGAGAAAACATGATTCTCAAGGGATGGAATTATTCTAAGACTGAGTGCTGCCTATCCAACAAGGACCTCTAATATCGTTCATTACTAGATAAATCCTGAGCTTCTTTCAGTGGCCACAGAGGGCCCGAGACATCATGGGCTTGGTGCAGTTCAGCTCCAGGGAGACTGGATTTGGGCACCCTTGCATGCTGTGGAACTTGTCCAAGAAGGTTTCCTGCAGCACGGATCCTGAGGAGGGGATATGACCATCTTGGGTAGTAGGCTGGACTAAGCAAAAGCACAGCTATAGTACTCCACTGGCCATTCCCTATGATGCAGTAGTGGCCAAAGAAAGATCTAGAAGGAAGATGCTGTCCCCCTGTGGGACCTTCACTGTGCTAAACCCAGTTAGTTAGGCTCAGAACTGGAATAAAGGATTTGTTCTAATGTGAGAAGAGTAAATCCAAGCATGCTCTATGCACTTCCTGGTTCTAGCACTTGAATCCTATGACAGAGGCATCTTTTTATTAAAGCAGTAGAGATGGGTTCGCAGAATGTCTTTACTGGAAAAAGATCATGCATTCACAGACTCAGACTAAACCTGTACTTGTACAAATTATAGTGATTATACATTGAACACAAAGAGTTCCCCATCCACTCCCAAAGAGAGAGACAGGAGAAACTAACCTTTCATCTCTCCAACCAGTCACCTCTGATGACTGTGGACAGAGAATCCAGCTCCTGGCACCCTAGCTACAGTGGACCCACCTTTGCCTTCTCATTTTGATCTTTAACTCTGTAATACTCTTAGCTTTAGCTTTTATGTTCTGGGAAGGAATTCAACTCCTAAACAAAGCTTCAGCTTGCTCCAACGCCTTGTGATTATACGCCACTTTCTTCACTGGGAAAGAACCTAGTGGTCACTGGGCACTTTCTGAACATTATAACCATATGACTTTCATGCACAGACTTGAAACTCAGATTTTCAGAGCTGACTTGTCAAAAACTAATCTCATTCTTATGTAAGTTTATGCTCACATTTAGAGAACTAAGCAGACTTTTTATCCATAAACTATTATACTGTGTAAAAGGTGGGGGGACTTCGGAACCACTCCTGCAGGGACTAACCTTTTTTTTTGTTTTTAATTGTGATAAACAGCAAACAGAAAAACATTCATCTGTTATTTTTAAAAGTCCATTAGCATCATCATGTCAGATAGATTAGCTGCACTAAAATATACACGTCACAGCAGAAGATGTGTTTTCAGCACGCAGGTACAAAGGCCACTCAAAGTCACTTATCTGTACCAATGCTGAAATAAGCCTCTTCAGCCCTGTTCTCAAAACCCTGGAGAGCTAGTGTCTGAAGTGTACCTTGGATAAGGCTTCATTTATTTATTTTGCAATGAAAAATCCCTGCCACAGAAACACTTTACCACAAGCTAACATACTTATCTTCCCAATGCCACTATAAGCTCTATTATCCCCAGTTTACCAATGAGGAACTGACAGCCTGAGTGACTTGCCCAAGATCACATAGGAAGTCTGTTACAGAGAAGAGAACTGAAGCTGGTTCCTTAGCTAGTGCCTTAACATTGGACCGTCCTACCTCTAGCCCCTTTCAGTATTCTGTAAGTGCAGAAGACAGCACTCGCTTACAAAATTTTATGTATGCTTTACTTTCTGAGCAAAGCTACTGCACCCACACAAGTCCCCAAGCATATATTGTCGGGGGGGGGAGGTGCCAGTGCTCTGCACACCCCAGCCCAACTCCTTCCCCCACTCAATGTACCCAGCAAAGTCTCCCTGGCCCTGTGCACCCAGTCCTGAGTTGAGTCCCTTCGCCCCATCTAGCTCTCTCCCTTGGTTTACCTCTGACGCTGGCCACAGCTGCCCGCAGCTTCCCTTGGGCCTGGTGAGTCCCAGCCTGGGTGCCTGTGGCTTCCCCCTGACCCCAGCCCTGGGCCAGCTGCCCGACTCAGCTCCCAGCCCTCCCCCACCATCGGTGAGACCCAGCCCCTCCTGCGGCTTCCCTAGTCCCAGTCGCCACAGCTTCCTGAGCCCCGACCCCAAACCCAACCACCCGCCTGCCTGTGGCTTCCCCCGGCCCTGGCTGCCTCCAGTGGCTCTGTGCAGTGCACACTTACCTCACTACTGCTGGGGTCAGAGCCATGCCAGTTTTAAATTTCCAGGCGGGTCCCTGTTTGCCTGCTCTGCCATGCCAGGCCACGCTGGAGAGCAAGAGACTTTAAAGTGCACGCCTTTCCCCTGCCTCCCTCCCCCTGAGCTGGGCACTGCTGACCTTGCTGCCCTCCCAGTTGGGCAGCAGAGCAGGCAGGGGACAGGAAAGGCATGCTCCTTTCCCCTGCTGACCATGCTGCCCTCTAGCCGGGCAGCAGGGCTGGCAGGGGACAAGAGCCCCCATCTGCTGTGGAGGAGAAAAAAAAAAAAAAGGTGCCAGTACTCAGTACTGGTGAGTACTGTGAGAAAAAAAGCCCTGGTGTAAACTAAAGCAGCCTTTCTGGAAGTGAACTTTGCCACCAATGGTCTTACGTTAAGCCTGGAAATAGTTACCATGTTACCAAAGCAGAGTTTCTAAAGAAAGCCTAGTCTCTACATCACCAAATCTGCATTAGCAAGCTCTTCACCTGTACTTGCTCAATTCACAAATTATGGTAACACAAGGGCTTTTACCACTCCTATAGAAATAAATCATGAACAAATTGTTTAAATAGTTTGAAAGGGGCAGCCGTGTTAGTCTAGTTCCGTAAAACGAATAAGGAGTCCTACAGCACAGAAATTTGTTAGTCTTTATTTATTGCATGAGCTTTTGTGGGAGAAAATCCCACTTCATCTTCAGAGCATCTGACTAAGTGGGATTTTCTCTCACGAAAGCTCATGCAATAAATAAATGTGTTAGTTTTTAAGTGCCACAGGACTCCTTGATTCTTTAAAAAGAAATCTGGTGAGCCTTCTTGCCAGGATGGAGGCCTTGTGCCTTTACTGTTATCCTTTCTACGCAGGGCTGGCCTGAGGTTTTCTGGCACCGTAAGTGCCTGTAATTTTGGTGCCCCACCCCAAGGGGGTGGCAGAGTGGGCTGGTCTGGGAGATGGCTCCACTCTCCTGCCCCACCTATGGGCTGGCCCTCCCCACCCCTGGACAGAAGAGCAGGCCCAGGGGAGGAGCAGGAGGGCAGAGCCTAGCCTCTGGGCTGGCCCACTCCACCCCTGGGACAGCTGTTCCCTGCCCTGGGGGTGGAGCGAGCCAGCCCTGTGGAGAGGCCAGTTTTGTGCTGCTGCCCCCCCATCTTCCCCGCTGCCTTTGGCTCTGCACCAAAGGGAGCTGGGAGGGGGCAGAAGACAGCACGTCTGTGAGAACTGTGAGGCCAGGGGTGATCACCCCTCTCGCCCCCCAAGGGCGGCCCTGGGGGAGCACCCTCGGCACCCCAGCGACTGCCTAGGTCACCTCTATGGGCGGACTGGCCCTGTTTCTACACATATGAATGTGGCTATCCTTGCCCCATACAAAAAGCATGTGCCTCAGGACACTTAGGTGATAATATGTTGGAACCCTAAAATATCAAGGGCAGGCAGCTTTACAGAGATGTTTTGATACCTGTCATACTGTTTGAAGGCTAGAGCTTGGGAGTTTAGTACATAAGACAAAAAATTATAATTCAATAGGCTGAAGCACTGAATTATTTTGAAACTGATTATAAAGGTATCTTAACCAGAACAAAAGCAAGCTGGCAGCAGACATACTGGCAGAGACTATTTCACAGAAACACAATAGCATAAAAAGGTATATACGTGTTTAGAGATCCATCAAGTCTTATATCCATTAATACAAAATTTTATTTTCAATTAATATGAAATTGTAATTACAAACCTGTCATTTTACCTATAACTCCTATAGGCACATGTGTTTATTTAACACTTACATGTATGTGGGCAAATGTCTCATTGTACAAATACAGTTCCATGTCCCAAATAACTGTGGGAGCAAATTGTGGATGAGACAGTATCTTATATTGGATCAACTTCTGCTGGTGAGAGACAAGCTTTGGAACCACAGAATGCTCAGAAGTTGGTCCAATAAAAGCTATTACCCCATCCACCTTGTCTCTCTTGTATCCAGGGACTGACACAGCTACGACCACATTGCAGACATGGTGCAAAGAGAAGAATTTACACAGCTACCTATTTAATTTGTGGGAGCAATCAGATAGCTTGATATGGAAAAGTCACAATTTCTACTCCTGCAAAACGAGATGCCCAATTCAGACTTGAGCCGTATGTTTGTTCTGTGTTCATTAACCAAGCCAGGCCTTCAGTGACTTAACCAACTATTTCACAAGAACAGCTCTCATGTTGGGTTCTAAGTGATCATTTCTGCATTTATGCAATAGTTACATTAGTTCAAAACACAATTAATTTCCTCTTATGTTACCTTACCATGGCTCTCTTCACCCAATCCATCATCTTCCCACTGCTCTTCATTTGCTAGCAATGGATTTTGAGCTTCACACAACATTTTTATTGGGAAGGAATGTCCATCACCCTGGCTGGGGAAACGAAGGCAGTAAATAGGCTATTTCAGATGTGCTTCATCTGAAAGATGAAATACAACTTTACTCCGTGTTTTAGGTTTGACTCAAACACAAACCAAGTCTTAGAATTTCCAGAGATTACTTTAAGAGGATTAAGTTCTGTAAAATATTGGGTTCAGTTTTAGAACCTTGTTTTAACAGACGCTCATAGACCATGTTTTAAAGCAGTAGTGGCCAAACTTATTGAACTCAAGAGCCATACAAGTTCATTATTAAACCTTCAAGAGCTGCACTGAAGCACACAGCCATATACTTTTACCTACTAAACTGATTTGCTGACATTCTTCCACGAGCCACACTTTTTCATTCAAGAGCCACATGCGGCTCTCTAGCCACAGTTTGGCCATGCCTGTCTTAAAGTGACTTTGATATTAAACTTCGTAAAAGATCAGTAGGATTAAGATTGTGGCCCAAATTAATTCCAGGTATAACTCCAATGGAGCTGAATTTAGCTCAACCATTTAAATACAGTTATGAAACATAGCTAATTGTGGTCACATTATGATAGGCTTGGGAATCAGCATGGTTCTAGAAAGTGTATATGAGAGAAACATTCACACAGAAGGTGCAGACCACCTGTGCACTATGTTCTTCTATTCCATGGCCGTTTCATTCACCCATGTTACCAGGAAGCATTACAGGACAAGGCAAAGATGTTTGCAGAGTAACCTATGAGAGCCTAACCATTTTCCAGTTGGCAGTAAAGGTGTAGGCATAGCAATGGAGGCTGCAGCAGCTGTTGATTAGGAATGGCTCCCTCAGTCTAAATGGGAGGATACTAGCTCCTACCGACTCATCCAGAACTCTGCTATCTATACATAGCTGGTCAACATTCAAGCTAAATCCAGTGGCCAGGATTTGGCCCTCAGTTCATGGCATTGGCCTCTTTTTCTGTTTTGATTACCACTTACCTTGATACAATAGGTAGAAACCACAGCTTCTTTTCCTCTCCAAACACTTGCTGAAGGTTCTTTACGAAGCCCACGTTGAATCCATTTTTATCTGGGCCATTTTGAAACACAGGAGCTGAAAAAGCCTCTACGGACAGATACCAGTATGGGGGGGGGGGGGGGAGGATGAAAGAAGCAAATATTAAATGAGATACTTTACATTGGGCTCATAGCATAAGGTGGCTAAGATTTTTCAAGCGATGGCACTATGCCCACATGGAATTTACAATGGACTAATCCTAAGGTTCTGCCTCACTCATGTAAATTTCATCACAGTTGAAAGGAAGCCCATTTTAACTATTAGGAAAATAATATTTTAGCCAATGCACAGTAACATTACTGTGTATTGGCTACACCTTGAGGATGCTACACAATTAAACATACCACACCATGGAACAAAATGGCAAAGTTGCAGCAATGAATGCAGAGATTGAAGGGTTTTTTGCCCCCACATCTATAAATCTTTACATTATTATTTCTCTCATATTAAAATTGATGGCATAAATTTAGTTTTGCAGATGAACCACAAAATAATCAGAAAGCCAATTAATGATTTTTTATTTAATCTTCACAACAAAACAGAAAAAAAAACTTTTTTTCATGAGATTTGCTCTGAATTTCATGGCAAACATGAAAATTTCTAATCTGAAAATTGGAAGCATAAAATAGAAATAAACTACAAATCATCTCAGATGTGCTGCTGGAAATTCAGATTGCCTGATGAATTAACACTTAATGGGTAAACATTAGAGCGGGATATACAGAAAGGACTTTAGCTGTGTTGTGAGAAAAAAAATGGTGCAGTACGATAGTGGGCATTAGATACAGTATTTTAAAAGTTACCTCTAAACTGTTGTGAACCTGATGTTTCAGATCAGAGCAAAGTCCCGTGAATAACTTCTAGTGCTGAGTTTTAAAGGTACACCTAAACTAGGTCTATGCAAGAGATATTAATTATGTGTGGAATACTGAAGTTTCAATTGTGTTTTGAGCCATTGTCAATCAAAAATTTCACAGAATGGAACTATCCACATTGAAACATGCTATTTTGTGCTGTGATGTGAAACCCGATCTTCATCGAACTGGTATCAAATTTTGAAACTTGGAATTTCTTTGGCTGAAAAAACATGGAACTTCAGATTTTTTTTTTTTTTTTTTAAACACGACTGGTCCAAGCCCACATAGCCTTCCCCTCACCTACCATCAGAAAGCATGGATTTCATTTTGCTCAAACCCACATGCTGTTTCAGGGCATGCTCCAGCAAACCAATGTATGCAAATTTGCTCACATGTAGTCCTACTGACTTCAGTGAGCAGCACACACGCACATAAGCATTTGCAGGATTGGGCCCTTCCATTTTACATTCTACATGTCTCCAACTGAAATTTTGTCAGTTGAGGAGGAAAAACCCCAGCATTATGAATTAGAAATTTATTTTTTTTAAATGCTTTTTAAAATATTTGGCAGTATACCTAGCGGTGAAAAGCACATGATTTCTAAAACATTGCTTTATGGCATACATATGAAATCTCACCCAAAGTAGACCTGTTCCTACTGACAAGCCAACAGTGGTAGCCAAAGAGAAACATCAGGCTTAAAAAAAACATGACTGCAACAAAAAGAAGGAAGAGCACATGGAACTTGGAACGTCCATTGGTCAATTCATCCTAGAAAGAAAAGTGAAAAAGGATAAAAGATAAGAAAAACAGAGATACAAATCTTGGTACCTAAAGCAATCAGATGTTATACTGTATCAACTAAGGATATGTAGGATGTGCAGGTTTCAGACTTGCAGAAACAAATCACCTCCCCCTATAATGAATTAACAAGACAAAGAAGGAGCTGGCTCTTTCCCCCTTCACTTCCAATGTAGATATAAAGTAAGGCTTTGCTATTAACTTTTTATATGGAACAGGGCCAGTACGTTCACAGTCCCCCATGTGAGTACGAGAAGGGTCTCCTATGCCCACAGTGAATTTGGCAGGAAATAACAAGTGCTTTGAAAACCTGTTCACATTCTGCCGAGTTCCTTTAATCTTCACATTTTCCTGGATACACATTAATATATGGCCATCTTTTCCAATGGCTACATTCCAATTTAAGAGAAAAAAAAATCTGAACTCCCTCTCTTGCAGCTATCACAGCAACAAACAGGTTCACCAAATCCTGGTGACAGCTGTCTACAGAGTAAGTAAAAGCCCAGAAAATCTTACAGGTGGCTGAAAATGCTTCATTTCACATTAAACCTTGTGATCACGAGGCCTTCTTCGGTACTTCATTCCTGCCATTTAGAAAGAGACTGAACCAAGCTCCTGCAAGTGAGCAAATGTTCAAAAGCCTTCCTCTACCTTACAAGTCATCTAAAGTGAAAAGGAGAGCTATAAAGCCCTTCCCCTCAAGTGTGCAAACTAATCCCTGTTAGTGCCTCATAGGCATGTTCAGGTGTAAGGTATGGTTTCCAGCACCATCCATTATAAAACTGAGGGCCAGTGAGATTAAGGCTATGTCTATTCTTCAATAGAACATCTATGGCTGACCTGTGTCAGCTGACTGAGGCCGCTGAGCTATACAATTCCAGTCGAGATATTCAAGCTTGGGCTGGACCCGGAGCCCAGGCTCCAACCCCCGCCCCAACACTGCCCAGTCTACACTGTAATTCTATTATCCCATAGCCAGCATCAGCCGCCAAAGGCCAGCTGCAGGTATTTTATTGCAGTGTAGACATCCCTAAGTGACTTGACCAAAGTCAAAAAGTGAATCAGCACCACCAGCAGATGTTAGAAAATGAGTCTAGCAGCCCAACTTTCTGTTCCATTGGCTGAAACTGCCTCCATAAAAAATAACTAATATAAAATACTGCTCCAGTGACAACGAAGGTAAAAGCAGTTTCTTTAAATGCCACTTCCTATAATCAATGTGTGCAAATCAATAGCAGAACAAAGGGTTTTATTTCAGTTCTCAAAGCAGAAAAGAGGAGAGAATCTGTACTGCAGGAGCTAGGCTTTTGGAGATGCTGAATAATCAAAGCAATCACATACACACGAATGACTCCAGAAGTCCATAAGTATGAGGTACTTAGCAAAACTGAAGCATTTGCAGGCTTGTACCGCTTTTCTGGTGTACATCTAGTACCTAGATGGACATCAGTCATTTGTCTCATTGCTTCAGACATAGGGTAGTTGATCCAGAGGCAGACAGTAAGCAGGAATGAAAACAAGACGGAGATGGTGAAACTGCAGTTGAGTTTCTGCCATGTACAGTCTTTTGTCCCAAACACAGCCACATAGAAGATGGGATGGAAAAAGCGTCAAAGTTCCCTGTCCTTAGGCATGTTCCTACATGTCCTGATGCCCCCTGGGTTCTCTTCCTGGGCTCTCTGTATACTAGTTGATGGCCCTTGATTGGCCTGTGCTGACGCTAATCTGTTGATGGTGTCACCCAGAGCACAGCATAAATATTACACACAGAGCATCACATATATTCATGGCTTACACTACAAAGATGATACAAACACATAGCTAAGCTTAACTTATTCAGTACATCATAACTCTTCCAATCATAACTTACTTGGCCTATCTTGGAAGATTTGTTGTCCTTTACAATACTGATACCAATAATATTATAAATGGTCACCCCCCTAAGCCAGACAGCATCACACCCTCCATGCAAAACTGATGCAGTAAGGAGTGTTTGTAGACACTGCTGAATGCATCATCTGCAAACTACGCTAATGTGATCTGCCTGAACTTAGAGTAGCCCACCTGAAAATACCAAGGTCAGGGCAGCTGGCAAAAATGAAAGAAGATTCTGCCATATTAGTGGTTAACTTTGAAGTTACAGCCCCAGGCAGTCACAAACAGTGCTCCTGACTCCCCATGACGGCTACCAGGAAGCTCCATAAAGGAAATACACACCTTTTACTACACTTCAGTTTCTGGCTCCGAATCAGCAACAAGGTCCAGTGAAGAGATAAGCTATTTAAAGTGCTACTCCCTTCATCTACATGTTCTCCTGATCCCCAAAGGGTCAGCCACATTACCAGATCACTGTTGGTTTGGTTCCTACCCAAAACACGATGCTGCCAGCCAGGCCCACTGACACGGGGGAGAAACTGAGGCAATTACCCAAAGAGCCTGGCAATTTAAAAGGACCCAGGCAGATGGGAGGATAGACGCACATCCTCCTCACCCCCACACATTCTCCTGCCTCCCCTAAAAACCCTGCTGCTGCTTGCACTCTCTGTCTCTCCTCTGAGCTGAGCTTATTTATTATAGAACATCTCCAGGTGGCTGAGGAGGCAGTATCTGCTACTCAGCTTCCCGAGTCCATCAGAAATCTCCCTGGGTAGTCCAAGGACCTAGGAAACTGAGTAAGAGGATATCACTTTCTCCGTTGCCCTGGAACCTACGTGGCACAGAAAGCCATAACTACGGTGGGGCCAATGGATCTTTGCCCTGGGCACGCTGGAGCGACTCAATAGAGCCGCTCTATTAAAGGGTGGTTTTCACTGCGCTGGCTCTAAGCACCACTAATTGCAAGGGTCGTGTTCTGATCAGAATACACCCCGGGAAGCAAAACAGAGTGTTATGGCTCTGATGGTACATAATAAATAAGTAAAAAGTTCTGAAGGAAGCCAGTTGGTCCTTAGTCAATAAAATGACACCTCTAAGGAAGGGATGGCTGTTCTGCCCTGGGGCCCAAAATTGCTTTCAGTGGGCCTACTGCCAGCTAATCCTTTAAGTAACTAAAACTAAAGGTTTATTATAAAGAAACAAACAGGACAAGAGATGCTGAATGATCAAAGCTATCACATACACACAAATGACACTGAAATCCATAGATATCAGATTCTGTGGCGTTTGCAGGTATATCCAGTATCTGGATGGGTCCAAATTCTTTATTTCTTTGCTTCAGATGCAGACTAGCTGATCCAGAAGTAGGTAAGGAAGGAGAAATTAAGACCAGATGGAGACGGTGAAGCAGCATTTGACAGTTTCTGCCCTGTACATTCTTTTGTCCCAAACACAACCACAAAGCACATGGCATGGAAAAAGCTTCAGGCTCCCTTGTCCTTACGCATGTTCCTACATGTCCTGATTCAAAAGATATTGCCCCTGCCTTCTTCTTCTCCTGAACCAGCATATACGATACAGTCATCAGACCAGGCAGTGCAGACACTAATCAGTGCACAGCAGAAGTTTTAGATACAACACCCATTCATAGCTTACAATACAAAGATGATACACACATATAAATGATCTCACCATATTCAGTAAATTACAGCTTTTCCAATCAGACCTTACCTGGTCATTTTGCAAGATCTGCTGTTATTTGCAATAATACTGGTATCAATATCATTGTAAAATGGCCATGTCAATGTTCATGCAGCCATTTAACACATTTCCAATGTTGTTATCTTGTCAATTTTCACCCAGGAGACAAGTTTTTCCCCAGGCAATAAAAGCATAAAGAGAGATGACATGATTTTTCAGTACTTCCCAAGGAACAGGTGTGCTTGGCTTTAGGAAGACTCATGTTCCATTGCAAGATCACCACAAAGATATACAGATTCTGATTCTGGCTTGCTTCAGACCTCTGCCTTTCTAGTCACAAAGATAATTTCAGACATAATTGATGGTCATTCTTAGTCCTCATATCTGATAACCCTCTATGTGATTTTTTACATTTCCTTTACACAATACATAGGACAGAAAAAATAATACACCAGAACTGTGATTTGCAACATTGACCTTTCCTGTGCTCTGTTGCTCAGGTTAGTTTTGGGACACCATGCATTACTACCCTCATTCTCCCTCCCTCGCCTACTCCTTCCTATAGTTTAAGCCTGTAGTACACAGGGCTAGGCAGCCAGCTTTGCTTGCTGATCTCACATTTTGTCTTACACTAAGCCGCAAGTTCTAGCCTCTAAAGACTGGCTGAAAATATGGTGCTTCCTGCACAAATCTGGAAACATTTGTAGAGGAATTTTAAAATCAAGCTCAGCATTTTTCCACCAAAACCTTTTGACAACAGAAGCCTGTTTTCCCATCAGTTTGTGCACATTTGGAGTCACAATGAGAATTAAACTGACATACAGAGGTTAAGAAAAAGCCCCCAACTACGGAAATGTAGTGTATTTCTCTGAGCATTTAAAGTCACAATAAGAATAAAATACATAAAAGTAACAGGATTCTAAAACTTACTGTCCAATACTTGATGACATACTTGAAGACTGTTGCAGCAATATACAAGCAGTACAACAAAGAATACATTAAAAACAGTAGAAAGAATTTGTAGTTAGAAAATCCGATGCAGTTATTCACCCTAGAGGATTAAAGCAAAGTTGAAATTAGAATATGCTCAGCATATCTGGTTCAAAGATAAGAACTATGAAAGTGATTTTTAAAATGTTTCTTTAGTGCCTGATTATACAAAGCAACCTGGTCAATAAATAGCTCCTCTTAGTGCTATCAATGAAATGCAATGGAGTTCTTGTTTACTTCTGTATTCTACCTGCAAGCAAGTCACACTAAGCAAAACATGATAAATGTATCAGGTAACACTGAAAGGCTGGCTCTCATTCAGTTTGGTACCATTACTAGTTTGTCATAGAGATGGGCTTATGCTGCAAAATTCACATCTGGCTCTGGATTTCAAATACCCAACCTGTGAAGGTATTCAGATCTAGGATTTTGATTTGGCCTCTATAGGCCACTTGGGCTGATTTACTACTGACTTGAAGCTTGTTAAGTGATTTTAACATGTACAGAGTGCAGGGCCAGTGCTGGGGATTGTGGTGCCCCCCCCCCCCCCGCAACACAGCAACGCTGCGCAGATAAGTGACGCCATCAGGGGAGTGCCACGGAGCTGTCCCCTTTTGCCACCCCTCAAAAGCTGGCACCCCCCCTGCGACGCAGGGGCTGCTTACCACCTAGCACTGGCCCTGACAGAGTGAGTACAAAACGTAAACCAGAGTTCTCCATTCATATTAGTAGTAGCTTCTCATACCTTCTTTAGACTTGTGTAAATCTCTCCATTAGGTGTAAAATAGCAGAGAGAGAATAATTTGTTATCCATTTGCCAGATTATGGCTATTAACAGATTCGTAATGGAGTGATCAGGCAGACTGAAGTGTTTCCCTAAAACTTCAAAGAGAAGCTGCAGAATTGGAATTCATATGCAGATTTGATACCGTCAACTTAGGGCTGAATATAGACTATTTTTTTCCCCATTGCAAAAGGTAATTTTGCTTTTCTTTCTCCTCCCTACCACCCTGCTAATTGCTGCACTTCACTGTTTGAATCCAAACAATTGCTTTGATTTGCTCTAACAGTCTGATCCGATCCTATGACTTAACACTTGCCTACATTTCTTTCGCTCCCATTTTACAAGTTTCCCATTTTCAAGCATCTGATGAAGTGAGACTTTCTCCCACAAAAGCCCATGCAATAAATGTTTGCTAGTCTTTTAAAGTAACACTGGACTCCTTGTTCTGCTGAACTAGGGTGACACGGCTACCCCTTTGGAACTTATACTAACAAAAGCATTTAAACAGCCTTTACTTTCAGAAACATACAGACCAATATCCTGGACATACCATGGGCAATGATGATCCATTTTTAACACACACCTGCACAAGGAAAAGGAAAAAAGAAAGCAATGAAGAGGATCCTTATGTATGGATCTCAAGCAGACTCAAAGACTCTAATAACTGCAGGTCAGCAACAAAGTTTTCTGTTTTTATTGGATTTCTACAGATTCATGATGGCTACTATCATGCCATCATCATTTTTAAGGCGGACTATTTGTAATTGTAAGAGCTGCCAACATCCCTGGTGCTATGCAAGACACAAAATGAAAATGGTTCCTGCTCTGGGGCACTTATGATATTTATTTTACCAACACATGGTAAACCCTGCCCTATGTAAGAACCATCTTATTTTTGACTGCACGGACACTGGTTAGAGCAGGGGTCTCAAACTCAAATCACCTCAAGGGCCGCATGAGGACTAGGATATTGGCCCAAGGGCCGCACCACTGAAACCTTTTCATATAATGACGCGGAAGTACACTAAAAAATGAAGAGTAATATAGTATGCTAATAACAGTCAATTTATTAACTTTTTTGAAACTGTAACATGAAGTCTGTGCTAATTTTGACCGTCTTTCCAAAGCCAAAACACACGTTTCCTTTTAGAATTGCTTCCATTCAAGATGGCAAAATCATCAAAAAGACAGAGTAAACAAACAGACTTAAAATTTTACATTATAAATCAGTGGTTCCCAATCTTTTTTGGTTTGAGGGCAAAAAATATACTTTTTCAAACCCTGAAAGACCACCAGTCAATTTGATTAAAATTAAATTAAAATGTAATTTATTGAATTCAAATTGATGTTAATTGAAATGAATTCATTGCAGTTTGATTTATTAAAATTGAATTAAATTTAATTGAAATTAAATTTTTATAAAGGTTTTAGTTTTTTAAATAAAATTAAATGGTTTTAGAAGATTTTTGGTTTTTTTGTTTTAAAACGAGGGGGTTACATGTATCCCCAAGCCAGGAAGGGAGGAGAGCAACCACATCCCAGGATGAGCTGCAAACAGGTTGGTCAGAGCCCTCCACAGGACCATAAATAAGCAGCTCCCTGCCTGGCCCTGGGGGCAGCACTGGGACCAGTGGTTGGGGAAACACCCTTCCCTCCACCTGCTCAAATTTGGCCACGCTGGGGTTGGCAGAGGGGGAAACACCCCCCACCCGCCTGCCCACTCGAATTTGGCTCCGGTGGGACTGGCACAGGGGAAAACACTCTCCACCCACCCAAATTTAGCCACCCTGGGGTTGGCAGAAGGGGAAACAACCCACACCCACCTGCTTGCTTGAATTTGGCTGAGTGGGGCTGGCAGAGGAGAAAACATCCCCTGCCTGCCAGAATTTAGCAGCGCTGGGGCGGGCGGAATTAAAAACACTACCCCACCCTCCTGTGGGGAAACACCCCCTGCCTGTGCTGGGACCAGCAGCTGGGGGCTGTGCTGTGGCTAGTGGTGGGGCTTTCTGGTGCTCCCCCAGAATGGAGCCCCCTGTGAACCGTCCCCACAGACTCAGGCGGCCCTCCTTTAAGCCCCTCCCCAGCTGAGCCTTCTCTGGACTGCTCAGCCTGCTTCAGCTGCTTGATCATCTGGTGCATGTGAATAGGGCAGCTTCCAGGCAGCAGTTCAGGTCCTCCCTGTCAGTGGCTGATAATGCAGGGGGAAGGTGAAGCTGCTTGGTCTCCGGCTACAGAGAGGCTCAGCATTTGAAAACTCCAAGGTTGGAAGGGTGGGCGCCCTAGGATTCTGGGGGTTATCAGGGGCCGCAGGAGGCAGCTCTACGGGCCGCATGTGGTCCGCGGGCCGCGTGTTTGAGACCCCTAGACTAGAGCCTTTCGCAAGCTGGCACACCTTCCATCAGATTCACACTCATGAAAGGCACAAGTATAGGAAACTAATCACAAAACTTATCAGGGACACAAAGCATTTTGTAAGCACAAATGCAAACTTTTGTGCGTGTTATGCACTTGCATCAAAGTGCTGGCATACAAACATGCAAAAGTATAAGCAAAGACCCAGCAGAAGCCTTTTTGACTGTTTGGCTGTTCCTGGAAAACCAGTGCTGCTTGTTTTTTTTTTTTTTTTTTTTTTAAAAGGTGCCAGTACTCTCCTTTCTCCTGTTGACCCCATCCTCGCAGCTAGAAAGCTAGCCAGTAAAAAAGGTGCCAGTACTCCGTACTCCTGTGTGCCATCATGAAAAAAGCACTGAGGAAAACATCAGGTACCAGTGTGTGTATGTGTTCAGGACACTGTCTTTTCGTTGCTTAACAGTGGCTCAATTCACTGGTGTCAAACCATTCCAGTAACTTACATAGCACAAACAGAACAGTGGTGACAGCGGTCAGGCTTGATTAGCTGGCATCTATCACAGAATCGAATAGCTAAAATTAAACACAGAATCACTAGTGTTAGTAGTTAGTGTTAAATAACGAGCAAGAAAAGAACACACACTTAATACTCTGCTCGTGTTCACCCTTTCCCTAAGAACTGGCTTCCTAAATGACTTTACAGTTGATTCAGGTTGACAGGTAAAAGGTAGAGAAATGGTAATCATAATTCTCCTGAACACTCCATTTTTACAACTGCCTAGTACAGATGTTGCTTACTTTAGATCCTAAAACTGCTAATGCACAGGCCTGAACCATGCAGCGACTCCAACAATAGAATTCCTTTAGGCTTCAAGAGGAGTTCCATGTGTATATGGCTGCAGAACTTGGTCCACAGGGGGCAGTAACTGTTGATTTCATTATGGGACCATGTCTAGCAGTCTTTACTCGAGTCAAACCTTGTCTGAAGTGAAAAATAAAAAGCCCGCAAGATTTGGTTCTACTCATAGGCAGAGTTTGACTTACAGTGGGTGGGGCAGCTCCAGTTAGGCCAATGGTGCTGAACATGAGGTGGCACATTCCACACCTGCCCAAGGCTTTCAGTTTAGAGGAGGGAATGCCCCTGGTCCTCCCTAGTTACACCCATGGCTCTACATTAATAAACACACTTTGGGAGCCCAGTTACAGTCTCCAAACTGTAAATTCAGAAAGGTAGACAAAAGACAGCTACTAAGTTCACAACACTCCACTTAAAAATGGATGGGTGTTCAAGGATTTCTCATCTCCCCCCCGCCCCCCAATTAGGAAAGGTGAAGGAGGGAAACTAGGAAAGAAATCCTTTTCACCTTATATTATTTTCTCAGCATTTACGTTCTTAGCACTGAAGTCCTTTAGCAGTATGCCTTGGCACTAGAGACATGCTGTTACTCTACAAATAAGCTGGATTCCCAGCAAACACTGCTTGGTGTGGTTGATTAGATTTACATCAACAAAGCCCTCTGCTTAGCTGACCTCCACTCCCCGTTCTTGTGTACACTGGCAACTTCCTTGCAATTTCAACAAGGATCTGCCTCTGCACCTCCGGCCTCTCTTCATTTTCATAGCGCTCTTTGTCAGCATAGGACATGTGGAACTAGAAGCAGAAGGGATGAGAGAACCAGTTATCCACATGTCACAGAGGTAATATTTCAAATGCAGGCCTGGTTGGAAAAGCCATTATCCTCCCACCACTCCCAAAGCACAAACAGTAATCTGATTTAGAAGGGATTTTGTTTACGAGAAAAATGGAGACAAAAACACTGCTGGAGAAACCAAATGCCGGGGCACTGACTGATTCACTCCTAACAGACACAAACCTGAAACTGAGGTCACAGGATAACATATTAGTTTCACCATTACATGTTGCTTTAGATGTTTTCTCTTAATTAAAGTATTGATGACAACAGCAGCAGCACTCACATTGCACTGTATGAGACAGATTCTGTTCTCAGTTACATTAGTTCAAATCTGTTGACATAAATTTACATCTCTGTAACTAAGCTCAGACTCTGGAGATGTATTTTTGAAGCACTGCACAAACATTCATTAATTCTCGCTCGTAACATCCTTGTGAGACAGGTATTTTGCCAGGGATGCTACCAATAGGTACACTGAAGCACAAAACAGTGAAGTGACTCGACTGAAGTCTAACAGTCAATCAGTGATAGAGCAAAGATGAGAACTGAGAAGCTCCAGGTTCCCACTCCTGTGCTCAACTCACTAATTCATGTTCTCTGTCTAAAATAAATAACAAATCATATTCTTAATTGTAAGGTAAATACATGAATCAGCCTGCATTTTGGTGAAGTGCTCCTTCCAAATGCCTCTTTTCCCTCATTGAACTCTTGGACAATGATTTTTCAATCCCACTTATTACTACAGAAGGACCTTTTGGCTCCTAGGACATGTTTCTCTCATGTGTGGATAGACAAGGACTGGCAAAGGTGCAGCAGTGCTGATGTTCAAATGTCCCTGCTGCCAGTGCACCCTCTGGGGGCTTCCAGACAGCTATGCCTAGGGGTCCATGTTGTTTCAACCCAGCTGCATATACAAGAGCCAAATCACAAGGTTCTGTCTCAGGAAAAACTCTTACAGAGCTGGAGTGAAGTTAGACTGAGTAAGGACCTCACAATTTGTTAAATGCTTAGGGATCGAAGGCATTAAAGTATGTTAGTTAATAATAATAAATCCTATTACCCTCAGCCATTTAAAATCCTGTTAGCTCCTGAACCACCTGAAAGTAAAGCAACACCATGCCTGATTTAAATTCCCCAGACAGCTTCATTTAAACAATTTCAGAACGGTTCAACTGCATTCTTTGAATGGACAACTACAGACACCTTTCCAGCTAACAGGGAAGCGTGATCAGTTGTCCTGAGCCACGATATAGGTGGATTTCTTAAATTCTCTCTGTGTCTCACTTTCTTCTTTTCCTTGTGTTAGGCTTGCAGTACATGAAAAGTGCTCAGGCTCTTACCTTTTTATCTGGCTGCAGAGGAAGAGTAAAAATAGACTTCCAGTATGTCCACACAAAGAGCACAAAGATGACATGGAATACTATGAGGTAGGTTGCTATGAGAAGAAAAGAATAATGTATCACAAAGAGAAGTCACACTGCCCTCTTCACTATTCAGAGTGCTTCATTTTAAAAATAAGATAAGCCAGGGGAATTTTATATCACTCGGAAAAAAAACCATTTTATGAACTGTCACCAACAGCTGTCAAACCTCACATGACAAAACAAAATGGGAAAACATCTCTTTTTGGCAAGTAGGCAAAACAAGTCCCCATGGTTACTGAAGGAACAACCAAAGCGGCAGGACAGGGTTGTCGTTGTCATATGAAAGACAAAGTACCTCAGAGCAATTATGAGGCCTTGCCCACACCTGAAAAATGAGTCCTCCTAATAAAGGTTGATTTATAACCACCACTGTAATTACAGCACAAGCTGTTGTCCTCACTACCACCCTGAGTTAGCAGAATGTGTTCTCACCAGGAGCACTTCCATTGGCCTAGAGGGTGGCATGGGGAGCTGAGAGCCCTGCCTCCCTGTGTGTTGCCCTCCCCTGCTCCAAGATCCCACTTGGGAGCCAGGGGAAACTCCTGTGGGACTTCTCCCCACCTCTTTCCCTGATGGCAGCTGGGTGAAGCCGGGTGGGCATACTCTGTTCCCTACTCTCTGTAGGAACAGGCAGTCGTGTCAGTTACACAGGTCAGCCATACAACTGACAAGGCGGCCCAGTGGAGAGCAGGGGAAAAACACCTCCATTTCTGGCACCCAGCTGAGAGCAGAGACCAGCAGCCCAGGTTTCTCATCCCACGCCCAGCCCAGGGAGCCTTATCAGTTACATGGCTGTCATGAAATGGACACGGCTGCATGGAACCAGTTGCCTGGGTTTCTTTTCTGACTTCCAACCAGAAGCAGGAACCAGCTACTCAGGCTTCCAACAGACTAAGGTTCTCACCTGGCTCCCATCAGCAACTGGGAAGCAGCCACCTGGGTTTGGCCTTCCTAACCAATTTCACTACTCCAGCCCCACTACCAGATAAAGGCATGCAGCTTCTACAGTGACACTGCAGTGCCCTGACTACACTGACAAAAGCCTTATGCTTCTTGTCGAGGCAGTTTTATTTTGACACAAAAAGTACTCCAGTTTCTGTCAGCAGGAGCACTGATTCCAGGGTGTGCACCACTTCTGTTTTGTTGGCCAAAGCTGACTTTCCTCAACAAAACTCTCTAGCACAGACCACGTCTGAGGTCTATGAAGTGGCTCAAATGCAACGGGCCATAAGGCATCAACTTTGCAAAGCATTTAAATCTGTTTTTAAATGCTCAAAACCCACTATAATATTAACTATTCCTATGTCTGTAACTTAGTAGAGAGCTTTATGTGTAAATATGTTACTTAAATAGATGTAATATGTGCTTTTCCCCACTCCGTTGAACTCAGAATTATAACCACCACAGGAAGAATCGGAAGCCTACAGTTCAAGGCAAATCTCGATGTCCTTACTCAGATTTTACAGGAATTTAGCTAGTGTAAATGAGTATAGACGTGAAAATTTGGCTCTTTCAATGTGAATAATAAAATTATCCACTGGGGGAGGGTATGTTATTGTCATCTTAAGTTTGTTTATTTGAAGTATGCTCATTACATTGCCTCTGGCCACACACAGAATTAAAAAAACTTCACAAACAGTTACCAAGAGGAAGTTTATTGCAGAGTTGCAAACACAACTCAGGTCACCTGATTCTGGTTTATTCATTACTCACAAAACCATCCTTCCTCACATAGCTTTTCTGCACAATTCTATGGAATAAGAGATTACGTCTTCCTTTAAAGCATCCATGTCGACCACTGTTGTAGACAGAATGCCAGCTTCAATGTATTATTACTTCTTCCCGTGTGTCATTCAATATACATCTAGAACTAGAGTATAGGAATTTAGGATTCTCTGTGTACATCGATAATGTATGTGGCATGTACCTCTACAGTGCTGGACAGAAAAAATTCTGAGAATTTGAGCCCTTAAAGCTCTTTCCCTTTCTCTGTTAAACAAACAGTAGCTTACTTAACCCTTCCAAGACATTTTCCCTGCTCCTTCCCAGGATTTAATTAGCCTCTGAGTGACAGCAAACTCTGATAGTGCAAAGCATTCGTAAGCAAGTCATCCTTATTTAAGAAACTCTGGAGTCTTGGAATCAACGCTGGAAATGGCTCCCACTGAGGCAGCTCCAAATACTTCACTGACTTCAGGTAAAACAGACAGAACAGCACTGCTTTTGGGCACACTTTTTTAAACATATGCAGAATGAAAAATATAACTGAGGGATGTTAGTTATGAGCACTGACAAGCCATTCATTCTCAGCAGCTCACCAGAATAGGGTCAGGACAGGAGAGAACTCTTGCTAAAGATTTAGTTTTGGGGGGTGAGGTGGCACAGTGGGGCTTCACCAGGACAAAGGGGCAGGATGAGAAAACTCTTTTCCCCAGGAAACTTACATGCATGGTTATTTTAGGAACTTGGAAATTCCCTGGCCAACTTTAAAAAGAAGATTTTGCTTGATCATCATTAGCCTACTGAACTGCAGAAAAGCATAGCCATTGCGACCATTTCAGATGCCCAGACAGTACTTAGCTGCAAAGAGAATCTGCTTGGTGCAGCACTGAAAGAGAGGACCATCATGGAGTGAGTTACAGTTCCCTAATTCTCTGCCATGGAAGATGTTCGTGTGTGTAGTGGCTGACACGGTCCTGCAGGAGAGGATAGCTAATGCCCCTGTGACAGGACTGAATTGTACAGAAGCTACCTATCTGAGCTGTACACCTTCTGGTGAGTCCCCCATGCTCTGGAAATCTTCAGCAGGGGGGAGACGATGCCAGATTCCATCCTCTTTGTGCTATTAAAGTAGCACAAAAGGGACAGAAAATCTGGCTCAAAGGGTCCAATGGCAAAACATCCATTGAACCCATTTCACTGGGCTGGAATTTAATCCACTGACAGTGTGTGCAACTGGTAGCTGTCTTATCTAATGAGCCTACTCCCTCTCGCTTGAGTTATTCAGTGACCTCACAGTTCTGTTTCTGGGACATCAGAGAATGAATTAATTTAGAAAAGGTGCATGCCAACAAGGAGACTGAAGCGGTAAACTAGTAATGGCAAATGAAAACTTTCACCCCGAGGCTCTTGGTCTTAATTTATCTAGAGACTGTAGTCTGAAAGTCATTACCATTCCATGGCTGCCCAGTGGCCTATGGAAAATGAGTTTAGTAGTCTTGGTCAAGGGGTGTCTATTTTACAAAACTATTACAAGCAGCATTAATTGGATGTCTCAGTACAGCAATGAAGAAAATTAATTGGGGCCACAGACACTGAACTACTCTTTAGAGATGGCATTCTTACAGGAAAAAGAGGCTAATGTGTGTGAAGGTGCTCTAGGAGCAAGAGGAGCCTGCCCTGTTGCCCACATTGGACTTGTTCTGGGAATAAACAAAAGCTTTCCACTTCCAACTGGCAGCTTGCACTAGCACAGAAAGGAGTTAGAAGAGTTCTCTTGATATTTGCTGTCTTTAACCTGGTAATCTGCAATCACAGGGAAGGAAGTATTGAAAGAGTATGATGGTTTAATGGAATTCTAGACAAAATTATTTGTCGTCTGCTGGAGTGTGGAAATGTTTGCTTTTAAATTTTCTTCTTACTGAACTGAAAGATCTTGAGTGGGCAATGCCCTCCCATGCCTTCCCTTGAGAGCTGCATGTACATAAATATACAAAAATGATTTTCAACTGCTCTCTTTCAAATAGCTGTTTAGGCACTTCTGCAACCATGGACCAAATGCCAAGCTATTTAATAAGATTTACTTACCTTTTTCAACAGGGTTAGTTAAAGTCACTGAAAGAGAGAAAACAAGTATGTTTTCATGCAGCAGATGAAATTCCCAAAGTAGTTTTTATCTTCTAAAACAAAATGGAAGTTAAAAAACCCAATGAGTTCAAATTCAATACCCCAAAACAGTGGTTCCCAGCCATTTCTCTGCTGTGGCACACTTTGGTACTTTAATTATTTTGAGGCACACCACTACACAGTCTCCAAATGAACATTTAGGAGCCAGTCTAGACCTCTTTGAGTAGTTTTTCAAGAAACTCTGTGGCACACCTGTGCGCCATGGCACACAGATTGGGAAACACTGAATTAGAAGAACTGATCCCCAGTTTTAACCATTAAACCATGATCACACGTAATGCTAGACTTGAGAAAGCATCTCTTTTCATTATTCACTCGCATCGTGGCCATAATAAAATGTTCAATCATCTTAGTTACACTGTATTTTCCATTCTTACAACATGTAACTTTTCTCAGGAGTCTCAATGGAATTGATGCCGACAGGGCTCCTTTAATAACTCATCCATATAACATTTTCACTTATTTATGGACATGCCTGCTTTAAGGTAGTCTCCAACTGCTTTCATTTCTACCCTGGGAGGCTTGTTTATTAATGCTCAGGGATGTGCAGTCAGTTTTGTATCAATGTAATATTCAGGTAGCATGTCATGGCCTACTTGGGTAGCCAATCAGTGGTACACTGCAATGACACACAGGAGGCAATGGTTTCACTTGCACTGATCCACCTGCAATCTGGATTAACACAACATCGAGAGCACTATCGAGCCCAGTGCTTCAACGTGCAGGGAAAAGAGGTACCTTGTGCCTAGTTATGCCTACTGATCGATAGCAGCAAAGACTGGCTGCCTACTCAGAAGAGGGGGAAGAGCTTTATGTCTTCAGTAGCTACCCTCACAGGTTGATTTAAGGAGCTGCAAAATTGGCAAGCTCCAAACGGAGATTTGGTCAGTCCTCAGCTGGTGGTTAGTTGCTATGAATTTGAGTCTTTTTGAAGGATAAAAAGAACAAATACTCTGGAAATGCACAAGTGTCATTAGCCACAGTACATTCTTGATAAATAGAGGATCAAGAAGTTCCTATTGTCTTAGCTCACAAAACTACTTCTTCCCACATTTCCAAATTTACCTTCTCTCTCTCTCTCTCTCTCTCTCACTCACACACTCTCTCTCCCCCCCCCCTTCTTTTTAGGGAGGGAACAAAATTTAAAAAACCTCTGCTGTAGAAATTTCAGTGGGTTTTTTATTTAACTCTGTTAAAAGCATGAGAAGTATTCCTAAAACTGACTATTGAATAAAAATGTAGTTAATACATCTGGGAAATTACAGATATAAGGTTAGGGAGCTAACTCTGCAGTTTGATACAACTTAGTATGCAATTATACCTCAGATTTTTTTCCTACTTTCAATATTCCTCGGCAAACACTCATAAGTAAAAACAAACAAACAAACAAACATGATTACTTAGAAGATCACAAATAATTTATCGCTCAGAAGTGTCAAATAGCTTAACATTAAAAGCTTTTGGGCTGTGATCTCATTTGCATTAACAAGCTAAATCTAATAGGGTTAAGACAGTATTTTAAATGGAAAATTCTCCAAGGAAAACTAATGGTTCTACAGGAAGCAATACTGATGAATTAAGAGTAGATATTAGTACTAAGTTCTGCTATTAAGGAGCTCCTACTATGCCTGACTGCCCTGGGATCTCTTCAGACTAGGGGCACAGCAAATTAGCTGGCAAACACCGGCAATCTTGCTTGTGATGCAACTGTTGTGGCCAGAAGCCATTAGTTTCCAGAACTGTCACTCCAGCATTTTTCACACACAATAAGTGCATGTAGAATCAAAGAAATGCAGGGGTACGAGCAGGGGTACTCAAACGGCGGCCCACAGTCCACAATCCGGACCACAAAGACATTTCTGGTGGACCACGACAGTGGCCTATTTGCATGAAAAATCCGAACCTGAAGCAATGTTCCCTGTAAGCTGCACGCGTGCGGCTACAATTACTCTCCAGCACACAGATCACTGCCGGAAGCGCACAGCCCAGCCATGGACCTTAGCGAACCGGAAGTTGCTTTCTTTCAGCTGGCAGGCGGCTGCGTCAGTTTGAATCTTCCCCCCCGATGATGGTTGGGGCAGCAGCAGCTTGTGGCCAGGGAGCAGCTCCAGCGGCCAGGCAAGCAGGAAGGAGGGATTTTAACAGGGTTGGAGTGAGCAGCAGGGGAAGTGTGGTGGTGGGGTCGGCTGGGAAGGCGCCCGGGACTCAGGGAAGCAGGTGGAAAAGGTGCCTAACCACGGATTGGCTGGAGAAACCGGCGCATGGGCAGGGAAGGCTCTTGGCCAGGAGTTGCATAAACTACTCCTGCTGCAGGGGTTAGAGTGTAGTTTGCTGGCCCTGGAGCCCTCCAGCACAGGTGCCCCCCACACAGGTGGGCCACCCAATAATCATCCCCAGACACACACACACAGACACCCCCAAACAGAGACAGACAGACACACAGGCACCCCCAAACAGACACCCCCCCAAACAGACACAGGTACCCCCAGACAGACACAGAAACACACACAGAGCCACCCCAGACAGACCCCCCCCACACAGCCACACCAGACAGCTAGACAGACAGACAGACAGAGGCACCCCCAGACAGACAGACAGACAGACA
>ML681991.1:20735393-20751552 GCA_007922195.1 Podocnemis expansa | reverse complement strand
CCCCATCCAAGCACCCCACTCTACCCCATCCCCCCTCATCTCACCATCCCATCCCCCCTCATCCACCCGCCCCGCCCTCCCCAGCCTAGCCGCCCAGGCAGGCAGGCAGGCAGCGCCGCTCACCGAGGCAGAGCTCGCAGACGTAGGCGTAGTAGGACCAGAGCACCACCAGGGCGATGATGGCGACCGGCACCCAGGCGAGCACCCGCTGGCAGCAGCGCAGCCCCCTCGACACAGCCATCTTCCGGCCGCCCCGCGCGCATCGGGGATCCATAGAGCGGGGCTGGCGCGGGGCGAGGAAGTCGGCGGCTCGGCACTCCGCTGAGGAGCCTGGCGGGAGGCGGGCCGGGCCTGCCGGCCCTGGCGCCACCTGGCGGCTTGGAAGGGAAAAGCAGAGCGGGCAGGGCGCGGACGCTTCCAATTTGTGCAGAGAGAGGGGGCGGCGGCGCGGGTCCCCGCGAAGACTAGGGATAGTTGCATCAATGAGCGCGGGGGCGCTCCGGCTGGGCTCCCCCTCCCACGTGGGCCAGCGCTAGCCCTTGCTGCTGCTGCGCTGCTTGTCTGCCCCGCCCCTGGGAATAACATAGGTCAGCTCCAGGGCTGCCCACTGCCCATAAATTGGCAGTCAATTTGCAAAAAATAATAAAATAAAATAAAAAAAATCCAATTTCCACATTATCCCTTCCAGAGGGGATGCTTTGTTAGTCAAGTGGAGCAAAACAAACAAGGAATCCTGTGGCACTTAAACACATGTCATAAATAAATTTGTTAAAAAAAGCAAGAAGCCCTGCGGGACTTAAAGATTAACAGATTTATTTATGGCATGAGCTTTCGTGGGAGACTATCCCACTTCATCAGACGCTTTGAAGAGGGAGAACTTACAGAATATAATATAAATAAATTTGTTAGTCTTTGAAAGTGCCCCAAGACTCCTTGTTTGTTTAACATGCTCAGTAAATGCCTAAATAAAGGAAAATGTCTGTAAAATTGGGTAGAAAGAAAACATTGTATTGTGACAGCATAGTTCACTTCCTGTATTGTAAAACTGCACCCACCATAACTATTGTTTCTGTTATTGCCCATGCCCAAAGAACCTGGCTGATCAATCCACTGCAGCTAAAACATTGGTCTAATTCCAGATTTCTGTGCGCTGACTATGGCAAGTGAATACACCAGGGGCATCATTGGCCCCAAAATTCTCCCTGGAGCATGGCCTTGATCCCCAACCAGCCCCACCCCCTTGGCCCAATCCAGCCTCGGGTGCCGACACCAGCAGCCCACCCTGTAGACCCGGCTAAGGCCTGGGCCAGATCCAGCTGCCACAGCACTCCCAGCCTCGGTCAGGGCCGGATCTGTGACCTAGCCCTGTGTCCCTGGCCAGGGGTTGGGGCCCAATCTGGGGGCTGCTGCTGCAACAGCAACAGCCCAATTGGGCCCCAACCCCAGCTGGGGCTGCGGGGCCAGGCTGCTGCAGTGGCAGCAACCGGCTTGGAGCCAACTGAGGTTTCTGGGCTGCAGTGGAGGCCTGGCCCCACGGCCCTGGTCAGTCAGGACACTGGTGCTGGCACGTGCCCCCTCTGCCCAGCACCAGCAACACCCCTGTAGTACACACTTGTAACATTATTATTTTGTTTATGGTATTTTTAGTGCTGTCAGTGAAATGTTCACCACATGAGTAAAAAGAAACCCACCCCTCAGATCTTCATGTTGATGAAAACTAAAATATAAGGTTGGCAACCCCAAGCAGCGGCACCAACAGCAAGAAAATGCATCACCACACTGGCTTATATGAGAAAAATCCTACAGTTATAATGTGCCTAAACAAAAAGGAAAAAGATCACAGCTCAGCTTAGACAGTTCCTACACTACTTCAAAGAGCTTTTGACGAAAGCCTGTGAAATAGCACCAACATACAAAAACACTAATGAACATGAATTCAAACGGCTGTCTACATTGTCTAGAAAGATGTCAAAAAAACAAGGAGTCATGTCTGTCTCCATCTGTAGCAAACAAGTGGTACCTGTCAGCACCAATACCCATGCATTGTCCCTCTATATAAAAAACTCTACAGCAACTACTTGTGGAGTTCTTCCGTTCCTTGCACAATATTTACAAGTTATTCACGGAAACAAAAGCAAAATTATAGAAAATTTGTATAGCACACTATAGTGTTAATTTTTTCAAAGGAATAACTTAACCCCTGAGCTGTGAGCGTCAATGGGTATGATAATAGCCCAAGACTACCACCTAAATTAGCTGTTTGTCTCACCTGTTGGCAGTGTTAGCTGGGAGCTGAACGAGCCAGAGAGATGAATTATGTCCCACTGTTCGGAAGTTCTTGTAGTTCAGAGGCGAAACTGGGGGAAAGCTTGCAGAGCTGCTGTCTCTGTTACATCTGTTCTGAAGATAAATGTAGTTTCCAGAGCTGGGAAGTCACCAGAAAAATCTTCATTTTACAAATAAGTAAGATTTAAAAATAAACCTCTCACTGAGATACTTTGCAAAACCCTTCACCTCAGCTTTAATACATTTAATAATTTATCATAAGATGTGAGTTCCATTGTGTATTTTTCCAGCCTCTAGGTACTTATAACAGCAAAGCAAACTCTTCACTTGATAGCACTAATACATCATAAAACAAACAGCAGTTTACCATTACAGTGGAGCAGGAGCACTGTTTAGTTAAAGTTGAAACTAACATTTAACAACAGTCGGTTCTCCTATGTCCTTTAAAATCCACAAGCTTATCTAGATTGTCTAAAACTCCTGAGGCTCTGGGAACAGGTTAGTACTTTTAATTTTAGGTCATTTGAGCAAAAAGTTCCCAAGAAACAACCCACTAAAAAAACTTAACCTGATATCAAAATATTATGGTTCTCTTTTTGCACTCGTAGAGGACTCAGATTAAGGCATTTGTCACCATTCAAATGTGACGGCTTGACTGATTCGTTTGGCAGTGCTCAGGCACTGAGCTCAGTCTACGTGGACACATGATTGGAGTCTGTCATTTTGTTTTTATTATTTATGTGACTTCTATTAGAAAAAATGACTAATTTACACAGTTAAATGTAGTAAATGGTATCCAGTACCCAGAAACTTATGAAGCAGCTAAATAAGATTTAACAGGTGTTTGTATCTCTTTTACAGTCTGTTTAACAAAAGGTATGCATAACTAAAATAACCCGTCTTCCTGAATCCTTTTTATAGCCTTCAAGCGGAATACAAATAAACAGAAACTTGCGCTAAGCAGTAATAAGGTAGTTACTATACCCAACCCTAAACCTATCATTAATCCCTGACCTAAAGCAGGATTGCGGTTAGAACTGTTACTCATTCCCCTTCGTTGGCCGAGTGCCACTTTTACCAATTGGCTTGCTCTTATCTGAGAACTTAAGAGACTTTCTCTCAGGTGTTGCTTGCTAGCAGTCACTGGCCTAGATGCTGGCCAGCTGTTCACAGTCTCAGGATATTCGGACCAGGGAGTTGCCTCCAGGTGATCAGGCCGTCAGTGTGATGGGGTACTCTTCCACCATATCGACTCTGACTCCCCCTAGGAAGGGTCTCCCTTTTATATCACAGCTGTGGCTGTGTATGTGACTGCAGCAACAAGCTAGGGGAGTTTTTGCACCCTAGTTTTCACACCAAGTGGCTGCCAAGGCCAACCAAGGTTTAACCTTTCCCTGACAGCCTCAATCCTTTCCAAAGTGATAAGAGCTACCCGAGACTGATTTCATCTACTCTCTGGCATGTTCTCCCCATGGGGAACCAATTCTTTGAAAGCTGCTACAAGCTGGGTACAAGTTGGATCTAAAACGTTGCTTGAGCCAAGACACAGGCTAGATAAAGTCATCTGGGCGCATGCAGCAGGGCTGTTGGGATTCTAAGACAAAGTGTTCTACGTGTTGCTTGATGTCAGAGTAAATGGGTCCTTTACAATGACATGCTGTGGCTGTTGAACTGGCGCAGCAGCTGTGTACCATAAGTTTGAATCTTGGTTGGGTTTGGCAGGTATCTGAGAATGCCTGTTGCGCATACTACTTGCTCCCTGCCTGCATTCTTAACAGGTTAATTTGAGTCCTGAGAACAAAGTTTCTGGTTTAAAAGCTAATATTTCAAAATGCTCATCCACATGCATGTTCAGATTTTACTTACAAGTATTGTCAAGGAAAATAGCAGTTGTTAAAGAAGACTTGGTAGCAGTGGTATTAGGTTAATATAATTGTTTGTCATGTGCCTTGCCAGTTTCCTGATGAACAGGACTCAGTGTGAGGAGAAAAAAACTATTTCAGCATGATTCCAGGATAGCTACAGGAACTGCATTTATAGCAGGGGTCTCAAACATGCGGCCCCTAAAGCTATTTCCTTTGGCCCGCAACAAGTGGCTGCCAAGAGGAGGAGGACATTGCATACACTATTGTTACCAATGTTTGCAACATCATTGTATGAAAAGGTTTCAGTGGGGCGGCCCTCAGACTAACATACTAGTCCTCATGTGGCCCTTATGGTGATTTGAGTTTGAGACCCCTGATTTATAGTAAAGAACCCCGTTCAAGGACTGGTATAAAATCAACATTGACTTTTATAGCACCAGGATACTGCTATCAGTCAAAACAGTGTCTTGTGGTACCATGAAATATAAACACAGAAAACAAATTTGAATTCTCAATAGTAGTTTATTCAGTCTACACAAATCAAGGAATCAATATCTATTTTATTCCTCAAAATGCTGCAATTCTCATGAAAAAGAGGTCTGAAGGAAATACCAGCTACTAGAAAATTTTTTATCACATCGCTCTTTTAAAAACAGACAAACCTCAAATGATATTTCTCCTTAGAAAATGCTATAGAAAAATCAAGCTGAACACAAACTACAATAAACATTTAAACTGATGTGCTGGCCCAAAAGAGAACTTTTGCAGACCACTCTCCCTTTGTTAAAATGGAAATTCTGCTGTACCCTTAAATGTGGTGACCCTAGGATGCTGTGCCTCAGCAGGGTCAGGGGCTAGTGCATAACTTAATTTTGTAATTACTTGTCTTCAGAGGTGTAAATAAGGAGACTTTGGCATTCTGGGTACTTTTGAAAATTTTCAACCAGCTTTATCTGAAACAAGGAGTTGTGTTGCACTTTAAGACTAACAGATTTATTTTTCGCATGAGCTTTTGTGGGAGAAAATCCCACTTTGTCTGACAAAATGGGATTTTCTCCCACGAAAGCTCATGCGAAAAATAAATCTGTTAGTCTTAAAGTGCCACACAACTCCTTGTTTTTTTTGCTGGACTAGACTAACACAGCTGTACCTTTGGAAATTATTTGAAACACACTGACTAAGCCCTATATACTGGCAGGTGGTTTCTAAATTCTGCAGCAATGTTAATTGATTACAAAACATTTCAACTGCCTGCAGCCTAAAGATAATTTTTTGGGAAAAAGGCTACCATGTGAAACTGGAACACTGCAGATACATATTAATTATCTGCAGCACAATCAAGGAATAGTATCAACCTTACACTGTCCCCTGAAACTGCTTGCCACAGAAAGATTCTCCAAGATTCTAGCAAGAGTCTTTGCTTCATACCTTGTCCTGGTCGTCTATCACAAGTTTTTGGCACCAAACCATTATAGGCTCCAAGTCTGCAAGGGTTTATGCATATGCACAGTCCATAAAGTTAAGTATTTGTAAATCCCTGTAGAATTGGGGCCCTAGGACCACAAACTGGTTTTGGCTTCCTCAGGATGTGTGCTGGATGTGAGGTAGCACGATGATAGGTGTGTGTCTTTGGAAAGCAGGTGGGTTCCAATGAAGGGGGTGAGGACTAGCACAGAGGCCAAGGAAGGATCCAGGAAGTGAAACTTGTTAAGCTGTTACATGCCTTGAGCTTTAACTGTCACCAACCTGAAACCAGTTCACATCTGTAAGGTTATAAACATTATGGGAAGTAGAGTGATAACTAGGAAGAAAAACGTCCATGGAAATTCTTTGTGAATCTTATTCAGAAAACTCATTTTGAAGTCAATGTAAGTTTTGCCTGCTTTTGATCCACTATGAGCATACATTTATAGGTTGACCTGGTGTGCACGTTCCCAGAGAGAAAAAGTCAAAGCAGGAACATTTTCATTATCACACACATTTATAGCTGAGTGAATTTTACATGGTTTTGCTTAAAAAGAAAAATGTTATCCAAGAATAAGGAGAAAATATGCTCTGGGACTCAACAACCTCCCAGTGCAACCTTACGAGACAGAATCAAAGAAAACCTGATAGCTGAGTGCCAAGGAGCTTGAGCCTGTAACAGCAATAAATGTGTACAGCAAGATGCAGCTTACAGAACTTTCTAAACCGAGCCAGCAGATTGGATCAGATACCAAGAATACCAGCTTCCTCAGGTCTCATCCTTGGGATGATTAGATTAAGCATGGCATAGCAGCTTGCAGAGGCAGAGCTGGTTAGGACATAGGTTATGAAGATTTCATAGTCAGTAACAAGCACTTCCACTCAGAACTTTGTTTGCAGCCAGTGCCGTGTGAGGCACAGGTGTCACATCCTATCCCCAGCCTAGTCCATATTGCTCAAGAAAGTAACAACTCATGATGACACACTAACTGACGTTTGAGTAGCCATCATATCAATCAATCAAATCATAGGGCTGGAAGGGACCTCATGAGATCATCGAGTCCAACCCCCTGGGAATTGAACCCAGGACCTTCTGCATGTTAAGCAGAGGTGCTAGCCACTACACGTCATGGTTCGTTCCAAGCAGAGCACAATGCAAAACTGAAAAAGATGTATATGCCATAAATACTTTTGGAAGGGGACTGTTTGATTGAGGTGCATTTTAATGAATTAATGTGGTTCAGCTGATTGTGGATAAGATACAGTCATTCATAGAATTCATTGGCATATAAAAGTATATATTTGAAATCTCCTTTAAACTTATTTATCACATCATCCAAACCTTAGTTTACTTGCTACAGTTAAGGTTGAAGATTATTATTCAATTAACCCTTTAATTTCTGAACCATGAATCTGTCTAAAAAATTCTTATTTTTTTCAGATATAAAACATTTATTTTTGTAAAATCCCAACCTTATGAAGGCTTAGGATATCAAAACAGTCTCTGAAAACACTGGGATTTATTTTATTTCTCTAGCTCTTCTCACTGTAGTATTAGGAAACTTGTAGGCCTGGTGAATGTTGGACTCAAGACTAGTAAATAATCTTAATAATTAAATTACTGTCAACTGACATTTTCAAACCTCAGAAGTGGTCCTGTTTGTTTTGGATTGGTGGTTTTGGGAGAGAGGTTCACCTTCTATCCATGCTTTTGTTTTTCTTCCTCATTTTTCCAGCTACTTGATGGATGATGTTAAAAGTGTACAGTGTGGTTAGCTAGTACTAATATAGCAGAACCACACTTTTATTTATCATCAAGGTCATATTTTCACATTAAGAGACCCGCTCCCTTCCTACACCCCAGCTGAAAACCTATTCCCTCCCCCCATTTATTGAAGAAAATAATTTAGGCACAACACATGCAACTCTGTAGCTTGACTCTTGCACTTTATAGAATGCCACAGTGACCATGTTATTACATGCTGAAAGCATACAACGCAAAGACAATATGATGATGCTACCTTGTAAAGTCTAAAATAAATTCAGGTGACTGTGGATTAGATCTTCAGCTGGTATAAATCAGAATACATTGATTTACACCAACTGCGGATCTGGCTTCATAAGTATGGATAGACTTTAGATTTGGGCAAGTTGACAATCCTACCACTAATATTAAAAACAAATGAGAATAGGTAGTTTTGCTCTATAAGGGCTAAAAAGTTTGGTATTATCCCAATACTCTAGTCTCTCCTATGTTTAAATTAAAAAATTACTTGCAGTGGGATGTGGGTTTTTTATTCTCTTTTGCTGTCTGCTATTTCAGGGTTCTCAGCCCTTTCCTTGACCACTTTACAGTTTATAATAATTTGACACAGTAGTTCTGGCAAACAGAATAAACAGATTTTCACCGTTTATGTGAACGTCACTTGTGTGCAAAACTGCTTTGGGTATTACAAATGTGTTAATTGGCATCAAATAAAAAGTGGCTCTTAGTACAGGAATTTGTCTCCTAATGCTACAAGCATGACCACTCTGTTTGTAACTCTCAGCGAAACAAGGTAGGTAAGGTAGTATCTTTTATTGGACAGACTTCTATTGGTGAGAGAGACAAGCTTTTGAGCTTGGGGTATGCTTAAAAGCTTTTCTCTCTCACCAACAGAAATTTGTTCAATAAAACATATTATTCCTTACCCCAGCCCCCCTTGTTTCTCTGATATCCTGGAACCAGTGTGACTGTGGTGACAATGTGTAATTGCGAGGAACGCATGCCTAATGAAAAACACGAACAGACCATTAGAGGGTGCTGGAGTCCACACAATACTGTTGACTGTGTGAGTCTATCATAGTACAATAAGGAAGGATTCCTGTGGCACTTAAAGACTAACACATTTTCTTACAATTTTTTTCTTACAATCTGATTCGATTCAAATCATAGGGTTGGAAGGGACCTCATGAGATCATCAAGTCCAACCCCCTGGGGTTTAAACCCAGGACCTGCTGCATGTTAAGCAGAGGTGCTAGCCACTACACTATATGACAGGGAATTTATTTATCTCATAAGCTTTTGTGGGAGAAAATCTCACTTTGTCAGATGCTTTGAAGTAGGATTTTCTCCCACGAAAACTCATGAGATTAAATAAATCTGTTAGGCTATGTCTGCACTTGGAATTTAGTTCCAATTAATGAGGATTAATTGGAACTAAATTAGTGCATGGCTACGCTGGCTTTCATTACTTTGAACTAAGGAAGTCCTCAGTTTGAATTAACCATTATTAGTTCAAATTAATTAATTTGAACTAAGTTAATTCAAACTAACCTTCCTAAGTGTAGACATAGTTTCTCTTTATGTGCCACAGAACTCCTTGCTTATTTTGCTGAATAAGACTAACATGGCTACCCCTTTGGAACTTGGTATCATAGTACAATAGCTGATTAATCTCTTTTGACATTAAGTTTAAATATGCAGATTTCAGTAGTGATTGGTGTATTAGAATAAATCCTGGGTGCTGAAAACATCACCCATTCTGCTATGGTTTATACCTTTTGCCAGTGGTAGTTCTCAGAAGAGTTTTGCCATCATGGTTCTCATATATTCTTGGGGTTTAGGAAATCTGCTCAGAGACACTTGCAGTAGGGATTTAGGTTGCAAAGTTAAGCACTTGAAAGTCTGAAGGCAGCTGCAACTGTAATCATAGCATTTCCTAACATCTGAGTGCTTGACCTCAGAATCTAAATAAGATTCTTTTAACATAATTTTTAAATGTAATTTCCTTGATTTTGTAAAAAAATACAGTTAAATTCTATTAAGTACAATTGTAACAATACCCCCATCACTAGCCAAGTTTGAACCTTAAGCCTTCATGATGGACTTCTATCCCTTGATCTATATAACTAACTACACTAATTGATGACAGCAGATGGCTGTTAGCATTCTGGATGCTGGACCAATAGTTGGCTTCAGAGAACTTGGTCCAGTTTTCTTTCTGTGACCAATCGGAAGACAGGGGATCCTCCCCCATGTGGTGTCTCCATAGGGAGAGGAAACAGGCTGTGCCCAGAGGGGATTAGAGGAGAAGAGCGTGGTCTGGATCACTGCATCCACCCACAGGAGCTGGGTGAAACTCTTTGTCTCAGATGGTGTCCTTGGGGGCTGGCATGGGGTTCTGGAGCCATTTGCCAAATCACGCAGGTGTAGCTGGGATGAAGGGAATAGTGTTCCCTCTAAGGCCCGAAGGCAGCTGGGCAACTTATGTTGCTCGCTGCGCACCCCCCTCGGCTGAATCCTGCCCCCTGCCAGCCCAGTCCTGCCCCCCCCAGTCACCCCCCAGCCAGCCTGACCTCATCTTCCTGCAACCCTCTGTCCCCTTTCATGGCCAGCTGCCCTTGCCCTGTCCCTAATCGCCCCAGCCCATCCCCTTACCTGGCCACCAAAATGGCACAGCCTGGCTCCCCGGCCGCTCCTCCAGCTGGAGGAAGCTCTCATTGAGCATGCACAGAGGCTCTGTGCATGCTCAGTGAGAGCTTACTCCAAGTGGCAGTTTTAAAAACAGTCTTCTAGCCAGGCAGGGATTGCAGCTGCTGGCCGTGCACAGCTGGCAGTGTTCCCTGCGCTGGGCAGTAGCAGGGGCTGCGCGACCATGCAGCTTAGAGGGGACACTAGCAAGGAGTCCAGTATGTTTCTCTCCCCATTCCTACAGCTGCTACAGCAGTTCCCACTTTTTCCAGGGGAGCAGCTGCTGTTGCTTCTTTGGCAGCCCTCCCTTTTCAGAACATGCAAAATTTTCCTGAGGCATGTAACTGAGAGAAGAGAAGTGGTGATTTTGGGCAATTTATGATTCAACTATATTAAAATAGAACTTCAGGGCCATCCCCCCGTCCAAAAAAAACCCAAAAAAACAAAAAAAACCAACCCTGCCATAGTCCAGTGGTTTCCTCCCTACTGCATTTTAGTGATCTACTCTGAAAAATGGAGGTGCTCAAGAACTTCTAAAAAAAAAAAAAAAAAAAGGCCCCAAAACCTTATAAGAATCTTATAATTGAAAATTAGGCAATCTAGATACAGGGGTCACCACCAGCTTCCCCATAACTGTATGAACACAATTCTATACTCAGATACAGAGCCAAAATTCCTTTTGAAACCGGTGGGCACTCCACCACTCTACTTTAGGAAACAAGTGAGCCCTTCCTTTGTTTTTTCTTTATGTTCCCTCCCCTAGTTTCTAGGTTTGTACCCAGGAGCGTCGTTGCCCTGGGGAAAGACCAGGGGCCCAGGCCTGGGATCTGCCCCTGGGGCCCCAGCCCCCATTCCTTGGCCCGAATCCAGAGTCAGTACCCCAGGCTCCTGCCGCTGCCTGCCTGGTCCCCAATCCCCAGCTAGGGATGGGGAGGGGCGAGACAGTGGCTGTCGCAGGTGGCCTGGCCCCAGCTACTCAGCCAGGAGAGGCAGACGCCGCCACGGCCAGCCTGGACCTGGATACCCAGCCAGCACTGGGCCCGGGGGAGGAGAGGGCGCCCTAGGCATTTGGGACACTGGCACTGGGACTCGAGGCACGAGCCCTGTGCGCCAGGCACCAGCAATGTGCCTGTTTGTACCAATAATTTTGTAGGCATTTCAGGAGCGGCAGAGCTTTCTGGATCACCTGTATTCCATGCATTATATTTTTAACTTGGTCTTGCCAAACTCATTTATTCTTTTAGCTGTGTTTGAGCTCTGGTAAACACAATTAGATCCAATGGCTTACTGTAGCCTTCCCAATATTTTAGCATAATGTACCATTGGGTTTAATCTTCTGGCTCTTTTGAAGGTGCTGCAAAACCTGAGTCTGCTTAGCATAGTAGAGGTGAAGTAAAAGGAAAATATTCAGGGTTGTCTTTCCATAGTGAAAATACAGGTGATTATGTGATTAACTGAAAGGTCACTTTAAAGTTTACAAATTAATAGCAATGTCAGTGAGGCACAGGATTTACTAGCAGGGATTGACTTGGTTAACTCATCCCCACCTACACAATTTTCTTTGGATCTTATGGCTATCATTTCAATGATGGAAAGCAGTTCATGGATACAAGCATGTAGCATGTGCCATGAGCAATTTTTAAAATTTGCTGGTGGCTGCAATTCTTAGAAGATCAATAGAAGAGTTATTTATTTCTTGTTCTTCATCAGGCTTTTTATTAATATGCTGCTAGATTTCTCTAACTGCATCTGGCCTGTTAGTATCTGAGCACAATAGTATCTGTGCCTAGGATTCTAGGGGATTGTGCAGATGGAGATGGAAAGCAGCAGGCAGTATGGATACAAATTTCAAATTGGCAGCTTTTACCCCTGAAGCAGCTGAAGTGAGGAAAAATCTCCAAGGCAGGAGAAGAACAGCATGACTGCCCTTAGTTGGAGTTCTCAATGAAGCTGTAGGGGGAGAAAGTAGATAATGGAGTCTTCATTATGCTGGTCATAGGGCTTACAAAAATTTATGCTGCATGTTATAACTCCACAATTCATATGCACAGCCGGAGAGAAGGTGGTTGGCATCAATATTTTGTGTTCTGCAAATGCAATGAACTCTCCCTATGTACCAAATGATGATCATTTAAAATACAGGTCTCTAATCATTTTGCATGGATAAAGAATCACATGAATCTTCATCTGTGATCATTAACAGACAAGGAATCTGACTTCATATATCATCAACCATTGTACTAAAAGAAGTCTCTCTCTTTCGCTCTCCCCCGTCCACCCACTGATGGCACACTGTGCCCCAGGTGTACCTCCCCTCTTTCCTCACTCTGTCTCTACGTGGTACACCAAAGGCATAGGGAAGGGGTCAAGGATGGAGAGGAGGGAAGAGAGGCTTCTGGGACAGAGCCTGATATCAAGCTCTAGACTAGAGGACCAAGGTGGGTAGGCAGAACCCTTTCACAAGACCTGCTCAATGGCAAGAGACAGCAGTTGTCAGCCTTTGACGCACATGGCAGAGGACATGAGGGAAAGGCAGCCCTATGTGCGGCATGAGCACTGCTAGTTCTGACAACTTCCACCAGCAATAATCCAAGAGGTCTCAGAGTCTGGTGACACTAGCCAGGGCCTATCTCTGGCACACAGTAGACCCCCTCACCATCTGTCCGTGAAGATGGGGATTGTGCAGAAGGGGCCTGAGGAGCAGGAGGGCCCCACTCAGCAGTCCCTGGGAACTGGTGTGAGACTAGCAAACTTACTTCACATAGGTCACCAAAGACCAGATGGTAACAGTTTTGTCTCATTTGGAATGTGATCAAGTTGGCATCCTAGAAGTGAAAAGTTAGCAGATTTCATCATCTGTGTACATATACCCATAGAATCATAGAAACCGGAAAGAATCATGAGAGGTCATCATGTCCAGACTCTACAGAGAGCACATACCTTTTGATTGTCAAAAATAAATTTTCTGGGCTTATCTAGTTGTTTGTACTTGATTTGGAACCCAGCCTGGGAAATCAAGACTGCTTTTCTGTCCTGTCTTTTTCCTGTAGGGATGGTCCTTGTCTTGACTGCATTCCTGTCCCCAGGGAAGAGATTTTGCTTATTAATGGCAGATTTTAGTTTCTGGCCATCTATAAGTTTCTTTATGATTTCTCCTAACTGTTGCTATTATTCCTCTTCACTATTGCTACTCTGTACAAAATCATAAATCTCATAGCACCTGTCAGGAAAAACTTGATTCACTATAAAGCTCAAAGTTCAATTTTTCTTCTGATAGTCATACTATATTATCCTCTTCTCAGTTTAATCCTGCTATTCCTAGGGATAGTCCTATGGAATATCCTAAAATGTCCTACTCCCTTCTGGCTATCCACATTCTTCAAATAATTAGAGAAGATTACTCATGTCCTTTAAAAAAAAAACCTATTAATTTATGTAAGAAGTTCTAACAGATTCACCAAACATTGCCATCTAAATATCAGAGACAAAGCAATAATCACTACAAAAGTGATCTTAGAAAAACACGATAAAACAAATGCCAGACCACTCTGTACCACAGAGTGAGCCTCTCTAGCCTACTCAGTACATTTTTTCTTGTGATTTTATTCAGTTGAGTGAAACGTCAATAAAATGTTAATATTCACAAAAATGGGGTAGGGTGTGCTTTTTTTCTTTCTTTTGGCCAGTTATCTTTGTCTGAATTTGAACAAATGGTAGTCAAATATCTATTTGCCTTCTATTTTAGTGGGTATGTAATTAATGTATTGATCTTTTCCATAAGAACCTTCCCTATCTTGTATTCCTTTAGTTCTGGACTATTTTTCTTTTTGCAGTGAGAGGCTATCAACTGTCTGTAGCTTCTACCATATGAGAGATTAATTCTTAATGTCTTTTTAAGAAGAATTACCACAGGGTCATTTGGTAAGGGATATCCAACAGTTCGTAATACCTAGTTAAGAACTGCACCCCAATATTCCAATGATTGTGCATGTCCACTATCCATGAGTAAAATCTCCTCTTTCATCACGATTCCTCTAACATTTATCCTCATTCAATCTATATCTTTATTTTACCCTGATTGGTGTGAAGTACCATTGAAACAGTGTTTCTGAAAGAAATTTCCTTTTGTTGTGGCTACAGACTGAGATTGCTAATCAATCCTCTTCTTCAGATCAAATTCCATTCCTTTGAGGTAATTTGTCTTTTCCCAGGATGTCATATATGGACTTTTTCAGTTACTAAAATTTTCTGCAAAGGTTGATATCAATTAGTTATCTTTTTTGTTTGTTTGTTTGTTTTCTAATTGACTGGACACCAGGTACCAATCACTTCTAATAAAATTAGGTTTTTGTATATAACAAGGTTTCCAGAAAGCTGAGAAATATAATACCTATCTTAAAGTTACTGTTATCATGGAAGAGTGGACCAGCTAAAGATATTTTTGATCTCCATAGAAAAGTTCCTTGCTAAACAGATTGTCAACTGTTTGTATTCCATGGATCTTTAAAACTCCTTGGTTTGGGATTTGGGTTAAGATTTGGATTATGTGCAAGTGGTATCACTAGCAAAGGAAAAGAACCTATTTAGTCTTTTAAACTTTTCTCATAGTTCAGTCGTGATCTTCATCCTGTCATAGCCTGCTGTTTTCATCACATTCCTCCTTTTCACTCATGGTTATCCAACTCAGCTGGGAAGCAAATATTCCACCACTGAGCTTTATGTGTGTGAGTCATTATGTAGTTGACATATCTTTTTCAGAACAACTTCTATTGTCCGTTTAAGACCCTTTCAGTTCAAGACATTATTCTTTACCTCTCTTATCTTTCTTTGTTCTAGTACGGCTAAACTGTGTCGATACTTTTACTTATTTATTCTAAATATAGTCTCCACTTTCTTCATTTAATCTTTTGTTTTCTTAAATTCTTGTGCACATTCACTTTACTTTCATTGCCTAATGGAGACTTGGTCTTTGTAACTTCATGTAGACCCTTGGTTAGTGTAGGAAGAGAGGAAGTAACCAAACTGCTCATAAAAAAATCAGAATGCTCCAAGTCCACATAGTCCTTCTCTTCAACTTTATTTCCAGCTGCATGACTTTGTTCACTTTCTCAGCTCCATTGAACTCAATAGCAAAACTTCCATCAAATCCTATAGCAGCGGTCTCAAAAACGTGGCCCATGGGCCAAATGCGGCCCCAAAGTTATTTCCTGTGGCCCACAATGACACTATCATTACCAATATTTGCAATATCATTATATGAAAAGGTTTCACTGGTGCGGTCCTTGGGCTAAAGTACTAGTCCTCATGTGGCCCTCATGCTGATTTGAGTTTGAGACCCCCTGTCCTATAGTGTTGTGGTTACATACACTGTCTTTATTACCCACCACATTATTGTTCATGCGATATAACTTACACTTCCCTGCACAGATTTTCCTCCAATTCTGTAAGTTCCCCATCTTCAAAGCATCTGACAAGGTGGGATTTTCTCCCATGAAATTTCATGTGATAAATAAATTTGTTAATCGTTAAAAAGTGCCACCGTACTCCTTGTTCGCTTTGTTCATTTAATTAGACCGTGGAGAAGATTTTATGGATTGAGATGTATATATATAAGTGACTGATATATATAATGGTATATATAGTGATTTATATACATAATGATTGATATATACCTATAGAGATACATATAGTTTTTGATTGATATATATGTATTTCAAACTGTTCTTTATTCCTAGCATAAGTTTTTGTTCTTTTCTCTCTCCCTGTCTATATACGAGGCAATCTTTCTTAGCTTTCCCTCAGAGTAATAGCAACTACTAAAAAATGGGCCAAATTATTGTATGGTATATCAACGACAATGACTTAATGCCAGGGGTTAAAGTAAGCTGGAACACACAGGAACTGAGTTCTGGGTCCACCATTTTTAGGGGCTCAGTGTTCTGGTGCCCCTAAAAATAGAAAATGGAGCCAGAATGCTGCATTCCATGGCCCACCTTTTAAAAATAGTGGGCATTGGAATGCAGCAGTCTGGCTCCATTTTCTAATTTTAGCGGCTCCCGATGCTGATACTCTAAAAATATCAGGCCCTTGA